>OX638396.1:14452500-15187500 GCA_951813805.1 Limnephilus auricula
TCAAAATCAATTTATTTTTTTTGTAAAAAAGAGTCAGTCAATACGTCTAGAATTTGATTTAAAAATTACTAATTTCCGGTATTCTCTGGTAATACCCTCTTAAATAGATTATGTTAGGTTAGGGTCTGGGATATTTTTCAATAAATTTTTTTTCATAGCTTTTAATGACTTTTCAAAGAGGTGTTGAGTTGGCTTGATTCTGAGTTATCATGGAACCCTTCCAATTACGAAAAAAAAATCCATATTTCATTTAATTCAAGAATTCAATTGGTAATACTTTATTTTTTCCTGTGGCAGCCACTCCCAAAACTACGTGAGCAAAAAAGGCTTTTGGGATCGTCTTGACGTTTACGTGTTTGGCGCGCTTTTCTTTGGTCGGACATCAGTCGAGGCTTCCCCGTCACGTACGTCCAATTGCTTCCGGTTCTGACACCCTTCTACTAGCCTTTGCCGCCCAACCGACCCGCTTCCGATGAGAGCCGCCCCCGGATAGTAAGGGCTGTAGAGGTGGAGGATGTTACCATTGACAACGGGTTTTTTAGTGATTGTGTAGTGTGCGGGCCATCACATTGTCATACAAAGACAATTGCCAGTTGAGAGTTTTCAGTTGCCTCAGTAGGCGGATCGCCTAAAAGTGAAGTCATTAGACTTCTTTTGATTTAGAATGATTTGAAATAAAAATGATAATTATTGGAATAAGATTTAAGTACTTAAGATTTATTACTTGCCATAGGTAGATACTTAAAAATATGATATAAAATAGTACCTACCTATGATGGCGTTATGAATTTAAACCAGTAGCTTAGACACTCATAAGTATCTACGTACCTTTTTTAAGTGAATTCCACAGAAGGAGCATCCCAAGAAGTAAGTGTTAGTTTTGAGTCAAAGGGGGCGAAAGGAAATGTGGTAGAGAAAAGATGGGCAATAGGTAGTACTGCACTGTTGATCTGGTGATTAAACACTGTTGATGCCATTTCAAGCAGCGTTTCTCTTTTGAATGGTGGTCTTTCACAGGGCGATACTCAGAGTATATATATTTTATCCAAATAAGACAAAAAATCTTTTTATTCCTAGTCAATCAAATTTAAATTCTTATTTACGCATACATTTTCTGAAAAACCAACTTATATATAACTTATAGCCCACGTGACTTTGCCCCTGACACTGAGATATACATTGTATTATATTTATCTTATCCACTCGAGCGCTTTTTGCCACATTATGGCACTATTTCCAAAATCTCGGATTGCTTTGTTGTCAAAATGTGGCAAATTTTCAAAAAAAAAATTATTATTAAAACGATTATATTTATATTGTACTTTCAAAATATAACAAAATAAATATTCTCTAGATTCTTTAAAATGTTTTAAGTTTAAAGATTTAATAATATTTTTTTATAAATCCTACAAATATGTGATAATAGACAAAATATAGGGGAATTTATTGGCTACATAGAACTATAATCTATAATCAGTCTCCATATTCAAATTCGGAGGTATGATTTTTTTAATGTGGACGGAAAAATTTCCTTTAGCAATCCGAGAAAAAATATTTTAATTGCTCTGTCGCTCCAGTGATTAAAATATTAAAATATCACCCGTAATTTAAAATGTATACTTATACTTTGTGAAAAAGGGGAGTACACAACGGAGCTATCGGCGGTTTGACATATTTCATCTCCCTGTGCAATTAAAAACTAATTTTACGTCCAAAATGTTCGTTGATAGTTCATATTTGCCATTAATTTGATATATTTTATGAACTTTTTAATTGACCGTTAATTAAGTTACGGGGAGGGGGGGGGGGGATTGACGCGTCGAAATCGTTTACCTCTTGTCACGTTTAATATTAATTTATAATGGGTTTAAATTATTTGGCTTTATTTAACGAGTCGTTTAAAATTGAAATTTACAAATAATTACCTTTTAACATTATTTAGTTGCATTATTAAGTGCATGCATTACAAGCATTTCCGTATTGGCAATTGAGTGAATATTGAAGTATTTTTATTGTAAATTTCCCTCAGGGCCTGTATCATCTTTGGGGATGCTGTGTGGAGGGTGTTTTTAAGGAAATAAAGGAGAGGAAGTTCTACGAAGGAAAAAGGTATGAGGGTTGGGTAGGAATCTGGTGTTTAGTGTGTCAAAATCATCCGCCGCCAAAATCGAGACAAACCTCACCCCACGAACCCGGGCACCCCTGCTAAGTCACCAGACGTAGCGAACCACTCGGGGGACCTATGGCAGAAGTGTTGGTTATCCAATAAATGGTTCCCAGGGCAGCGGTACCCATACCCGCCTACCAAATTGCAAAGTATAATTAATATTATGTGAAATACTAGCTGAAGTCCCCGGCGTTGCTTTTTTCACAGAGTTTTTGCCTGAAACCTGGTCGCTCCATTTTCCGGTCTCTCCGCTTTGCGAACATCGTTCCTAACCTCCTAACTATATTTAAAGCTCGAATTTGATGTTATAACTTTGGGAATAGATTCTCCACGTGCATAGGAAATTTTTTTGAGGCAACAAAAAAATCGATTTTTTGGATCGGTTGGACTAGACTTCCCCTTTAATAGCAATGTGTGGGGTAGGATCAATGTTTGGACGGATGTCTCTCCCTGAATAGTCAATAGCATCGCACCCTAACTTCTTTCCCTGGAAACAATACCCTAGCGATAAGAGAACCATTTACCGTTGTTATTATTGCTAATGCCGCGCCGCCGGCGAATAAATATTTATTCAACGTCTGAACCAGATAAGACTCCCTTTTTCCTTAGACTTGTATAATTTTATTATTAAGCCGGTAGCTACTACTACAGAATAATTAATACTTGATAATTTTTCTATCCGTAATTTCTTTCTATGCATTTTTATCTCTTCTATTTAAAATTACAAATAAAAATTGAAGCAATTCATCTAATAATATGTGAATTTAGTCGAATTAAAGTAATTTCAAAAAAGTGAATCAGTTTTGTTGTTTTAATTTATATTTCCTTACTAGCCTTGCGAAATTAGATTTTTTTTTACATTAGTTCCTATGTCATATTTGGGAATGATGGGTGGATGAGTCTTTTTAGGAATACGAAGAAGAGGAAGTTCTGGGAAGGAAAAAAGGAATGAGTAATGGTTAGGAATCTGGGGGTCACTGTGTCCAGGGGTGAGGGACGTATGAATCCACTTCTACCACTGCGGTGCAAGGATATGGGTCGTGAGAATCCGGCTGGATAGGTCTAAGTTAGGTCTCCCTCAACCAGACTCTCAGTAGGTGGGCATCCGCCGCCAAGACCTAGACAAACCTCACCCCATAAATCCGGGCACTCGTGCTAAGTCACCAATTGTAGCGAACCACTTGGGATGACCTATGGCAGGGGTTATCCAATAAATGGTTCCCGGGGCAACGGTTCCCATATCCACCTCCCAAGTTGAGGATGTAAACGTTTATAATTTTCCTATTATTTTAAAACATTAAGTAGGTGTAAGAAGTATCAACATTCTACTTTAAGGGGTATGAAAGGGGGAAGAGGTTGTTTTTCGAAATCTCGTGTAGACATTGAGCTTCCTCCTGTTGTGAAGGTCAAGAATGAAAAATTTCGTAAAATTCAGTAAAATTGTAGATTTGTCACAAAACCCACACCGGGACACTCTTCTTTACATATTAATGATGTACAGTGATTCCTGACATTATTTGGAATAAAAAATGTGACATTTTTGATGTTATTTTTTTTCTACAAAAACATAAAAAATATTAGGTATTGGACAGTTGGGGGTGGGGTAAGTGGTGGGGCGGTTAATCAGCTGAGCGACCAGTGAATTCTTGTGAAAGATTTTTTTTTTGAATTGAAGAAAAAATAATGAAAAAAAAATATTCTCAAAAAAGTCACCGGAGACCAAAATTTCGTTTACATTTTTTTACTCCAAATAATGTCAGGAATCACTGGTTAAAGTAAGTCAAGTACGCACCTTAACACCCTGTAGATTGTATGTGAAAACAAGAGTCTTAACTGCGTCCACCTGTCCAGAGTCAGTGGGAAATGTTGTGAGGCTGAAGGGAGTTTTAAGCAAGTTTCTATTCTGGTTGGTGATTTTTCACTGGGGCTATAGTGATAGTAATAATGCTGCCACTCTTTTTGGGTGATCCACAACTTTTAGTTTGTTTGGCTGAGGTAATAATGACTTGGCACTAAGTTGTGCTTGCGCATAGACTGCATTGAAACCACTCTGCGGCCAGCGACGGATACTGCACTTGCAAGGATTGTTTACCTTCATTTCCGAGTAGGGAAATGAGCACGTCTTGCATAATAACTATCGTAATAGTATTTTGAGTATGTAAACCTGACTGCTAAGTCATATTAACTAAGTTAGACATTTCTGTAACTTAAAAAATCTGCTTATAGGTCGCTTTAAGTACCCGTTTCACAGTTACTGAAAAACAGCCTTTTGTCTCACTTTTCCCATCTTATGGTGATTGCGAGAAATGGACAGCTAGCGAATATAACTCTTTTTACTATGTGCTATTTTCATTTTTCCTTGAAATTTAATTTTCTGAATTTGGATAACAACATTGAAATGTGATGTATGCAAGCAATTAATATGTGTGAGTAGTGTATTCGTTTTAACTCTGGTTGTGATATCTATACTGACTTCTTTGATCTTCATTTTTCCAACAGGTAAAATGCTAACTGAATTCATTATTTTATTTGGTGCAATTTTATGCGTTTTGTGATACATCTGATTTATTCAAAAAAATACCAATTTAGATGGTGACTCTCTATGTAACTCCGGTTTAATAATCTCTAGTATTTGGATTTACTTTGAATTTAACTCTCATTTTCAAAATTGTAACTGATTGTGGAAATAAAAAAATTAAATTTCAGACAAGCGATAAATAGGTTAAAATTATTTAATTTAAATTAATTATTTAATTTAAATTAATTATTTAATTTAAATTAATTAATTAATAATTCTTTATTTATAATGTGTTATTCTTTTGTTAAAATTTTTGACAAATTTCGTAATTTTTCAAGTTTACTAATGGTGTTCATTCGAAAGATAAATTTCCGATCTTCTCTCAAATTGACGATACTTAATTGTTTTTTAAAAACAATGATCCTTAGGTAAATATATTTTTTTATAAATGCTTTTAGCTTTTCTAATCTTACAATTACAATATCTCGTGATTTCTTCGGGTCGGTGCTAGTTTTATCCTAAAGTTCCATTATTCAAATGACTAATACAAAAAGATCCATTGGCTGCCGAGAAATGAAGCTGTGTTAAAGAGTTTATATTTGGGATTAATGGTTCGATCTTCATGGCAGACAATTCAATCGCCATTAAGACCCTCGTAAAAGTCTACTGCTGGCGTATATTTTTACTGTTATTTTGCATCTTGCTAACTGTTCGGGTTTTATGACAGTTTCACACAAATTCTTCGCTTTTTATTGTCTCTCCACTTCTTTTGTATTTAGAAACATTCACTTTATTTCCACTGTAATTGTTATTGCACGAGTAGCATTCATTATAATTGTGTTGTACTCTTGTATATTTGTATTAATTTTAAAAAAATCGAGGAAGTAATTAAAATTTGAAGATATAGCTGTCGCACCAAAATAGTATACACATATTTGTCAGAAAATTGCTCATGGACCTAAAAAATGATGAGCATAATAAATCAAAAATAAGAAATGTAAGCTTAGATGGTTTGAACGTATAGAGCGGTTGCACGAGAAAATAGTATATTTGACAAGAAAGAAAAATATTTCTCGCAAAAATGAATTTGTACGCACGAGGAAGACATGGAACGATCGATTAATTAGAGGCAGAATAACAGATATAATATAACACTATATGTGAGTCGATGTATGAATGATATTGAAGCAAGGTATGTGTGTGTGCCAAGAAAGAGTTGTGTGTTGGTCAATTTACTCAGGTCTGCCTCTGCGGGTAAATGGTGTAATTTTCAATTACTTTTCGCTTGAGCTTGTAAGGAAATTTCTTCTCTCAAACATAATATTTCATATACCTAATATAATCAACAAACATGAAAATGAGGAAATCATGATGTCACACCAATACAACTAATAAACTACCTACAGTCCGCTTTGGAACAGGAATTCCTAGTAAGGAGGAGTGTGAATAAACTACTGTACTGTATTTTGATAGTCATTACTAAAAGGTTAAAAAAATTATGAATTTAAAAAACTATTTAATTTAGCATGTATTAACACTATTCCGTCATAAATAAAACTTATATGTAGCACAATTTTGTGTACAAATACTACATAATTAATATAGCACAATTAGCGTAATAACCAGTTTCAAACAATAAGAAAGTAATAATTGTTTTCTCTTACCAATTCGACATTGTTTGTATCGTTCTATCGTTCTTTTTGCTCCACCACCTAAAGACATCAGAAAAATATCACACGACATGACACAGAGGGGATTTTATCAAATGTAATTATTTTTATGAACGTACTAAAAATTCTAACTGTATATTTTTACTGCGCCGTTAACACATTTTCCCTTCCACTTTTACACCCTGATCCAAAATATTATATAAGAGCATTTTCGTCAAAGTTTGTTCATTACGTTTTTTACATGTCTTACTATTTTGATTGGATTTTGTTATGGGATAAATGTAAATGAGACTAGTTGAAAAGGTTGTTATTTGATGGTGTGTGCCAATGTCAGGCACTGTGGCCCGCAAATTAACTTTGACTTCCGTAATGGGAAGTCTTGGACGCCAAACCCTGACCAAAGTCAGAGTATGTCAATCTGCGGAGAGCACAAGTACTCCATCATCAGAGCATGGGTCATACATTGCTATGCCATCCCTGTAAAGGTTATTAGGTTTCTCTACAAATAAAACCAAGGTAGGTAAATAATATAGACACTGTATTGTGCTGTTAAAAAACATAATAATGATTATAACGGTAAGGACTCACCCCCGGGACCATAGTACTATTTACCCTATGCTAATTTAACTATAAAATGAGCACGGCGGAAGAACTGCTGGTGAAGAGAGGAGAGGCCCATCTCGCCTCCACGCGGTGACATCATCGCCTCGACATCCGTGGCATCCAGAAGATACGTCCTCTGTCTCGGTCGCCAAGTAGAAAGGGACCCTTGTATCCATCTGCATCCGGGAAGACCATGCAGGCTTCCAGCCGTTTTATAACGGAAGATTTATATGTGAGACTCGTATCATTTTAGCGGCACTTTGTTCGAGCACGGCGGCTCCCGTTTTAAATATAATCCCGACCGGAGATCACTCGCTGCGGATTAATTACTCGCGGCGTGTCGCCGTCTTACATAGAACGATTCATTCGATTAATGCGGAATAGACTCTTCCACAAAACAAGCCGACCGGCACTATGTTTCGAGTTTCTTTCCGAAACTAAAAATCTCGCTTTACGCGCGGATGTTTACTAGGAAACTTTTAATTGATAACTTGGACATGATTCTACGCCCGTATGATAACAATCCAACCTCAGGATTCCATTATGCCATTTTAAAACTTAGAAATAATTGACCGTTGTTTTCGAAGCGAGTCGCACAATGTCGCTTCCAAAACCAGAGTGAGGAAACGGAAACGCCCCCAGGCTGCCCACGCTCGCGCCGAATAAAATCTACAAGTGCCGCCAACATGATAGACTAACAATAAATAACGATAGTACCTAACTACTCGATAAATAAAATATGAAATAAAATAATAAAATAAAATCGCTTCATAACAATACCCCCCTTCCCAGAAAAATGTTTGCCCTCAAACAAAACTATCAAAAACCTCAACATGCCCTGAACTGGCTAGGTTGGTCCCGAGGAGTATCTAGTAAGAAAAACAACAAAAATAAAACAAACAGTAGATGTGAAACACATAATACAATTATCAGAGGTAGAGAAGAAAAAAAAAATATAAATAATAATCCTTATACAATACTCTTATGACGAATGAGTGCATCGCAATCCCAATCGCGCCTATCCAACGTGTAGGGACGGACAGTAGGCTTGCGATGCAACCATTCTCAACCTTAAAACTAGAAAACCCATTTAACTTAACAACAACTTCTTGTAAGATGATACGTGAATGGACAGCAAGCACCCCTTACCACAGAAACAAACTGGGTGATTGCAATATTGTCTGTTTCCGAACACTGCCATTGACGTATAATCTGGAACAGAACACTTAAACTAACTTAAAAAAATAAGTCTTAAAATTAAATACATACATTTTTATGAATAAATCACTCCTCTAAATACGACAAGTTAAACTCAATGCACTAGGCATCACTGTTCCGAAAAAAATCACTGAATTTAAAATTGCCTCTCGTAGGCCGAAAATATTTGATGGGTTCACCATCTACACTTCACTGACTCTACATCCTTTAGGATAAAAATACCAATCTTCTTTTGGAAGGATATTCCTAACTAACCTCCTATTCTGGTCCTTGGGTGTACAATACTTAACTAATCAACAATGATACCATGTTATTTTAATTTAAGTAGTATTAATAGTATACAACCATCGCATCGGATGGTGCCAATTTTAGAGAAAACAACCAACTTTTCAGAAGGTGTGGTTTGTTAATGATATATGCATCTATAATTTAGTGCAGTTATATAGGTATACATACGCCCAACTCTATAGAAGGCGTAAGCAGTAGATAAAGAACAACTTTAAGGTTTTCACTGTAAACCGTTGTTCAACCACAGAGTATATAATAACAAAGTTATAAGTCTCTCAGGACAATAATAACAGTATACAACCAAAATCTTATACAAACAAAAAAAACCTACTTCCTATGTTGCTTTAAAATGTGGAATCGTTCACATCGTTCCACATTATAATTTCTGTAAAATCTTATAAATCTCTTAGAGAACAAATAGTGATACATAATAAAAAACAAGAACATAACCTAAAAAAAGGTATGCCTGAAACACACCGAGATATAGTGCGGACATGTCCGTGTATTTCAGGATACAAAACTTATAACTAATAATCCTAGCTTATTCATCTGTTCAGTCGACGTCCAAATTTACGTCTGTTTTAGCGTTAATACTATCGATAAATTTATACTTATACATGCACATATGTATTTTTAAATATATATATTCTCAACTCGAGCATTGCCACTAGAGTTGAGGTTGTTATTGTAATGAAACAAACCACCCTCATCATCAATGTTACAAAACACCCCCGCGAAGTAAATAACCCATTTCCTTAGAAAAGAACCTAAGACAGGACTAATGACTGTCAGAACGCATGGAACTTCCATCTCGGTTGATCAGGCCGGATGAAGTTCCGTGCATTGAAAAAAAAGTAATAGAAAAATGAATAATATAAAATTCGTTAAACCTAACAGTCCCTGAGAAAGATGGCCAGACTTTCTTAGGTACTGAAGTGCAGGGACTACATAGGTATGTTGTCCAATTTGACGATATCCTTTACGTGGAAGTCGCCGCACACTTTGCCATTCAAGTCTGCTAAAGTATAAACGAGGTCTGATTTTTTCACTACCACTACATTCTGCACGAAGCGTGGGGATAATTTTTGGGAGAAATAATTCAACGCATTTGATTGTACGAAGTTTCGTCTCCACACTATGTCACCAACGCGATAAGTGACGTTTTTCCTACGCAAATTGTAGTGGTTAGCCCCCTTTTTGTACGCCTTAAGTAGAGCATCAGAGACTTGCTCATAGACGTTTGCCAAACCTTGCAACTTTTGTGCATATATGGTAGGTGATGCTTCCCTTTGAGCGTTGCTATCCCCCTCGTGAATAGGGTTACGGTGCAAATCTCCATCAAGTATCTGCTCACGGCCGTGCATTAGAAAATACGGAGTAAAGTTTGTCGCGCAATTGACGGTGTTATTCATTGCAGACTGAACTTGTGGCAAAAATTTTGACCAGTTACGATGGTCTGATTCGACTAAAATCGATAAGGCAGTACCTAATGTCTGATTGTACCTCTCAACCACATTATTTTGTGGGGTGTAAAGAGAGTTGTAAAACGGTAAAGGAATATTGTAACTTTTAAGGAGTTCTTTGAACTCTTTCGAAATAAATTGAGGACCATTATCACAAACAATGGTCCTTGGTACACCATGTACCAGGAAAATGTTTTCCTCTAAGTTTTTCACAATGCTGCCCGCGGTGCCTTTGCGCAACGGGAATAACCAAGTAAACTTGGAGAAAACATCTACACAAGATAAAATGATTGTATGTCCGGAGTATCTACGAGGCAATGGACCCACTAGGTCTAAGGAAAGCATTTGCATAGGCCTGTTTACCTTCTTAGGGTTTGTAGAAAAACCGTTCGGTGGTGCCGTACTGATCTTATGCGCCTTACAAACAGTACATTGACCAATAAAATTTTTGACGTCTTTGTACATGCTAGGCCAGTAATACCTAAGTTGTAGCTTTTTATACGTTTTGAAGACTCCTGGGTGACAGGCGCGAACGGAGTCATGGGAGTCTGAAATAATATTTTTCCTATCCTCTTGAGGAATGACCCTTTTCCATGCGGTGTCCTCACATAAGTCCAATTGGGTTTTCGTGTGACGATACAACTCGTTGTCTTCAATTCGGAAATTTAAAAATCTTTGCGGAGAAATTTGGCAACCCTGCCATACATTTAGGAACCATTTGTCTGACGTAGAACGATAGTCTATTCCTGATATAAATGCAAGATCCTTACGAGAAAGGACGTCTGGTACAATATGTTGCGTTCCTTTACGATGAACGACGTCGAAAGTAAATTGAGAAAGTCGAGTACTCCAACGCGCTAGGCGACCACTTGGATTCGATAAGGACCCCAGCCATTTTAGACTAGAATGGTCTGTTACTACTGTGAAGTGCGCCCCTTCTATGTAAGGCCTAAAATGAGTAACGGAATCCAATACCGCCAGGAGTTCCCTTTCAGTGACACCATAGTTACGTTCGTGGTTATTAAGACAACGTGAGTAATAAGCAATCGGGTGTTCCGCACCGTCTACGGTTTGAATCAAAACCCCACCAATTCCTACCGAACTGGCGTCGCAGTGGATCGCGAAAGGTTGTGAGAAGTTGGGACAACTTAGCACTGGGGCACTTATAAGAGCTTGTTTTAAATCATTAAAAGCTTTTTCGGCTTCCGGTGTCCACTTGAAGTTGCTGACACCGTTTTTTGAACCAGTAAGCCTCGACAAAGGAGCTGCTATACTTGAGAAGCCTTTAATAAAGCGTCTAAAGTAGCCGGAGAGGCCAAGGAAAGCCCGGATGCCTTTCGCATTTTTAGGCACCGGAAAGTCCTTTATGCTCTCTATCTTTACCGGATCTGTGCGCAGACCATGTGAATCTACAATGTATCCCAGGTATTTAAGTTCTGCCCTACAAAATTCTGATTTTTTTTGATTAATGGTAAGACCCGCGTCTCTCAATCTTTCGTACACGCGGTTTAAAAGTTTTAGATGTGAATCTAAATCCTCAGATATCAAAATTAAGTCGTCTAGATAGCAAAATGCGTTATCATCAAATTCTGGCCCAAAAAGGGCGTCTGCTAGTCTTTGGAGCTCGCTGGGTGCATTTTTCAACCCAAACGGCATTCTAGTAAATTCAAAAAGTCCGCGACCTGGAACGACAAACGCAGTTTTCTCGCACGAGTCTTTTTCTAGCGCTATCTGCCAAAAAGCTTTCGATAGGTCTATTGACGATACGTACCTTGCGCCTCCAAGTTTGTCAAGAATCCGCGCAATATAAGGCAAAGGATAACTGTCTCTGATGGTTACGTTATTTAATTTGCGGGAATCAAGGCAGAATCTCCCTGTACCATCCTTTTTTTGAACTATTAAAACTGGGCTAGACCATGGTGAACGAGACGGGCGTATTACCCCTAACTTAAGCATCTCGTCTACTTCGGCGTCAAGTTGACGTTGTCTTGCCGGAGACAGTGGGTAATAACGTTGTTTAATAGGCGGGCCTGTTGTGTGAATCTTATGTTTGACTAGATGAGTCAACCCCAGCCCTTTGTTTTCGTAAGAGATGGATTCAAATTTTTTGATAATGTCTGAAAGAGCTTTATTTTCTGTAGCTGTCAGAGATGAGGCAGGCCGAATTGCTCGTACCTCATTGATTTGTCTGTTATGTTGAGGTGCGCGACCCTCTGAGAACAGTTCCGGCGCGATCCGAAACTGTCTCCAAAAGTTCACGCCTAAAATGAAATTAGGAGTCAGCGATGGGATGACGTAAAAAAGAACCTCCTTTGTGGTTGAATTGTACGTCACCGGCAAAGTTAAGGAACCTATAACAGGTTGACAGGTACCGTCTGCTGTAGTAACCTTAAAATCTACTTTAACTAATTCTACCCCTAAATCTAAAAATATCTTATAACTATCTCCCCCTAAACAAGACACGGAAGCACCACTGTCCAACAGTGCTTTATAATTATTATTTAAGACATAAATGTCGGCATAAGGACGGTCATCCTCTATACTATCCTTCCTCTGCGGCAGTGCGTCCACTGTCTGAGGAGACGGGCTAGAAAGGAATTGTTGTACTAGGCGGAGCCAACGCTTCCACTCCCTCTTTCTTTGTGCACAAGAAGGGGCGCGGTAAGATTGACTCTGTCCTAGTTTTTTGGATTCTTATTATGCTTCTCATACTTAATACTCCCAACTTGTGGTTTCTTGTTATCGCCATTTTTTTTCCAGCAATTTGCGATTAAATGACCCTTGGTCTTACAAAAGGTACAAAAAGTAGAATTAGGTTGATGTTTTGGAGGGCCCGATGCAACAAAATGGTTATTATTACTATTGTTTGTAGGTCTATAATCCCTATTAGTGTTGTTAAAATTATTATTATTGTTTGTAGGTCTATAATCCCTATTAGTGTTATTAAAATTATTATTATTGTTTGTAGGTCTATAATACCTAGTATTGTTATTAAAATTATTATTATTTTTATTACTGAATGTTCTGTAATCGTTTTGATTGTGAAAAGGTTTATTATATTGGTTGGCAAACGAAGTAAACTTCTTAAAGTCCCTTGTATTATTTTTTGGTTCTACTAATTTCGACGTCGCCGAAGACGTTGAAGCCTCCGTGAATGACTCGAGTTTAGCTGCGCACCTCGTTAATTCTTCAAAAGAATTAAAATCCCTAGATGATAATAAATTTGCATACATAGGTGACAATGCTTTCATGGCTATTCTTAACAGTTTAACATCCGGAATTTTAGAATCTAATTTATTGTTAAGTGCTTTCAATCTTAAAGTAAATTCCAAAACTGACATTCCCTTCGGTTGTTTAAAATTGAAAATCTCATTTTCGAGATCCAATTGCTTATCCTGTCCCTCAAATTGTTTTATTAACAAGCAGGAGAGGTCTTCCCACTCCAAGTCTGGGCTATAAATTGATCTATACCAAAGAAGTGCTAAACCGTCTAAAATTTCACTGAAAGATTTAACTAAGTCTTTATGCGAAATGTTTCGTGTCCTACAACGCTCTTCCACCAGTAACAAAAAATCTCTTACGCAGCTTTTTCCATCGTATTTAATATCCCAATTAGTAACCCCCCGCGAAGATGATTCTTTATAAATAATCTTGGTATGTTTAATAACCGTGACCTTCTCATCTTTTTCAATATCTGAATCTAGATCCGAATCGCTTTCCTCCATAACCACGTTTAATGATTTCTTAATTGTTTTATTAAAGGCGCGCGCTTGTGTACGCAGCGCCTGAACGGTGCTCTCCGGTTCTATAGATCGCGAAGCTAACTCCTTAACTAGTTCTTCCTTGGAGGCATTATTAACATTTGGAATTGGGGTAGACATGGTGAAGGTTTGTGGCAGGCTTGCTACAATTAGAGAAAAAAACAAAAAAACAAAAAAATATATATTTATATATAAATCCCCAATAAAACTCTTAGGTATTCCCAAATAATTGCCGAAAATTCTAAAAGGGAATTTATTATTTTAAGTAATACTTTTAAAACCGTTTTCCAAAAATAAAAAAAAATATTTTTGAAAGAATATTTTTGACAACCCTGTTTTATGTTAATTAGAATTTGTGACAACCCTGTTTTTTGTTGGTTAAAATTTGTGACAACCCTGTTTTTTGTTGGTTAAAATTTGTGACAACCCTGTTTTTTTGTTGGTTAAAATTTGTGACAACCCTGTTTTTTTGTTGGTTAAAATTTGTGACAACCCTGTTTTTTTAAAACTAAAATAAGGAATATTTTATCGTTGTTCAATACTCCTGCCTTCTTTCGTCATTTATATGTTAATGAAACGGTACTTCAAAAACAAACAAATAAAGATGAAAACAATTCTCGCGAGTACATTTATGTATAGTGCTAATAAAATTGGACGTGCGTAATTATGTAATTTAAACAAAACGACGTACGTAATTAGTTTAAATAAAACATATTCACAACTTGAGGCTGTCACAATCCACAATAATAGTGCATGCATTTGTTAATGTGCGAAATAAACAAAGTGCATACACGTCAGTCTTATTTAGCGTGCGATGTTCTCCAAATAAGTACTATAAATGTCAGTTTGACGTATGGAAAACATCCACACCAATTGATAGGTAGTAGATATTAATAACTTTAATATTTACCTAAGATGATATGCAAACCGAAATTTGATTATAAATCAAATTTAATTCAAGAACACCACAACTTAATAAAACATATACCATGCCTATCTATGCGGTATTGAATAATGCCAATTAACACGTTTATATAATAATTATTTATAAGGTACCTGCAATATTATTGCGCACAATATCTAACTACAAAGTCACGCCGGTAACAAGACCGGTGACTTGGAATAAAGTGATTTGGTGACATTTCAAATCACTGTGACTGCAATTATAGGTTATGACAGCGACCGTTTATTATCAACAAACGAAATTAACACCCCCACTGAACAGATGAATAATATTGTTTTACACAGACTACATATCAGGGCGAAGCAAACGTTTACAGGAATGGCATAACTCGAAACCATACCGCGTATGAGCGCCAAATTGTTATGGGATAAATGTAAATGAGACTAGTTGAAAAGGTTGTTATTTGATGGTGTGTGCCAATGTCAGGCACTGTGGCCCGCAAATTAACTTTGACTTCCGTAATGGGAAGTCTTGGACGCCAAACCCTGACCAAAGTCAGAGTATGTCAATCTGCGGAGAGCACAAGTACTCCATCATCAGAGCATGGGTCATACATTGCTATGCCATCCCTGTAAAGGTTATTAGGTTTCTCTACAAATAAAACCAAGGTAGGTAAATAATATAGACACTGTATTGTGCTGTTAAAAAACATAATAATGATTATAACGGTAAGGACTCACCCCCGGGACCATAGTACTATTTACCCTATGCTAATTTAACTATAAAATGAGCACGGCGGAAGAACTGCTGGTGAAGAGAGGAGAGGCCCATCTCGCCTCCACGCGGTGACATCATCGCCTCGACATCCGTGGCATCCAGAAGATACGTCCTCTGTCTCGGTCGCCAAGTAGAAAGGGACCCTTGTATCCATCTGCATCCGGGAAGACCATGCAGGCTTCCAGCCGTTTTATAACGGAAGATTTATATGTGAGACTCGTATCATTTTAGCGGCACTTTGTTCGAGCACGGCGGCTCCCGTTTTAAATATAATCCCGACCGGAGATCACTCGCTGCGGATTAATTACTCGCGGCGTGTCGCCGTCTTACATAGAACGATTCATTCGATTAATGCGGAATAGACTCTTCCACAAAACAAGCCGACCGGCACTATGTTTCGAGTTTCTTTCCGAAACTAAAAATCTCGCTTTACGCGCGGATGTTTACTAGGAAACTTTTAATTGATAACTTGGACATGATTCTACGCCCGTATGATAACAATCCAACCTCAGGATTCCATTATGCCATTTTAAAACTTAGAAATAATTGACCGTTGTTTTCGAAGCGAGTCGCACAATGTCGCTTCCAAAACCAGAGTGAGGAAACGGAAACGCCCCCAGGCTGCCCACGCTCGCGCCGAATAAAATCTACAAGTGCCGC
This sequence comes from Limnephilus auricula, assembly GCA_951813805.1. Classification (NCBI taxonomy): domain Eukaryota; kingdom Metazoa; phylum Arthropoda; class Insecta; order Trichoptera; family Limnephilidae; genus Limnephilus; species Limnephilus auricula. Next base: position 14,468,530 of record OX638396.1, read on the forward strand.
CAACATGATAGACTAACAATAAATAACGATAGTACCTAACTACTCGATAAATAAAATATGAAATAAAATAATAAAATAAAATCGCTTCATAACAATTTTTCGTAGCTAAGTGATATAGAATTGGAAACTTATTTATTTTTACATGCTATTTTATCAATATTTATTTATTTAGTCAGTTAAATACAGTCGAACCTGCACACATTTTTAATTAATTATTTAGACACAATAAGTGTATTTTTTATTCATTTAAAGAAACAAAGTATTATTTCGATGTGACCATATTTATATATTTTTAAGGTCGTAATGCCCTTAAAAAAGTCTTACTTCAAAATTACAACCATACCAGATTACTTCTAGTAATCTGGTATTGTTGAAAACATAAAAATTAAACGTAAAAAAGGAAAGCATAAATTTATTAATACGAGAATAAACTCTGGCGAAAATGCCCATAAAATAATGTCTGGCCAAAATGCTACATAAATATTTTCATCTTATCTCGTTTGCTTCTTTCTCGACTCCTTCCTTTCTTATCCCTATACTGTATCCAGTACGTTAATAATATTGTCGTTCATATTGCTGAGCATCTAAACAAAAGGTAGGTAATGTAATGACATCACCTGTTTTGAAACAATGTATGTAGGTATCTAAGTATGATGTTGCGTATCATTGTAGGAGAAATTGTTTGCACCAAACACCTTTGTTGTGAAAATTCGCTTAAAAAATTAGTATTTATTTTTATTTATTATTTATTATTTCTTTACAATTACAATACATTGTTTAGCTTTAATTATTAACCCCACTAGGGTTCGCCTGTATCGAGGTTAATAATTTCACAATTTAATAAAAGTAACATACATAACAGCAATTTAAAAATAACAATGATATATGAAATTTGTAGAAAAAAAAAGAATTAACAACCTAATGATATTTGTTATTATTTACTGTGGTATTAGTTTTTTTAAACAATAGAAAAAAACAAATAATATATACCTTTAAGGTTTAGAATAAAAGTAAATAAAAAATAACATAATGAAAGCAAATATTTATAAGCGGATAGTTAAATTTTTTTAAATTTTAGTTTAGGAGTTTTACTTATATTTAAATTATTTAACCTCATTTAAATAATAAGCCTTTGTTGGTGGTAACAATAAAATTTTATAAAGCAAGTACACAAAATAATATGAGTATTGAAAAATTATCACAGATGAAATATCATTAAATTACGATGTTCAAATTGATTTTTAAGTAATAATCTGCCACTTTTGCATTGTTACTTACCAATAACACGTTAATTTATTGCATTAATCCGTTGGTTTAGCTGTTAAACAGTATGTGGTTAGTGTTAAATTGATAATGGAGAATTTATTGAATTAATTACCTATGTTAACCGTTTGTTAAGTACCACAAAATACAAAATTTACAGTCATTATTTAACCAATGTTTGATTATAAGATATATGTTAGCAATAAAATATTGAACCAATAGCAAACCTAATATATTTTACACAATCTATTTTATACAAGTACACAGGTTTAAAATCATACATTTTTTGGTATAATTTTTTTATTTTTTTTTATCTTGAAATAAACAATGATGAGGTGAAGTGTAAAGATAGTGATAATTCATGGTGGGTACACGGAGAAAAGTGTTATTAAAAAAACGTTCATTTTAATAGTAAAAACGGTTAAAAACGGGACTGAAGTTCTTACGAACAAATTAACAGAGTTTCAATGTTTATTGGCGGGAACATGTAAGAATAATTTGTTGGTATACGTAATTTCGTACGTATACCAACAAATTATTCTTACATTTTCCCGCCAATAAATAAAATATTTTAGTTTAGTTTAGTTTATTTTTATCACAAACACGTTCTCGGATTTATTTTTTAATGATTTTAATTTAAGTAAAATTAAAATTTTGAAAACTGTGTTGACTAGATTATGTAATGATTTATTTTGTTTTGTGATTATATGATTTGAAATTTGTGTTGTTTAATAGAATCTATCGTTTGAAAATTGAACAAATCTGCCGACGACCAACGGTATAACTTAGTATATTAAAAATACACCTAGTTTTTCAAAATTTTAAAACTGCGTGTACCAGATAAAATAACAATCTTTCAAAATCAATTTATGTTTTTTTGTAAAAAAAAACGTCTAGAATTTGATTTAAAAAGGACTAATTTCCGGTATTCTCTTGTAATACCCTCTTATTACTTGTATTAAGTGTGATGTAATGGAATTTAATGATGCCAACCGTATTATCACCAAAGTACCTATTAATAGCTGCTTCGTACATTATGATGGTAAATCGTTTCAAGAAGCCTGCACACTGCACAGTGCATAGTGCATTCTCTCATATTCTGTTCCCCGGATGCTGTAAAAGCTTGTTTGATCGCTCAGATCATGCCGCATTATGGACCAGCTTTTAAAGTTAAGTGCATCTCTATTATTGGCAGCTGACCCCGGCAGCTGAGGATTAGGTCAGAACTGGGCCATGTTTGTTGTTTGAGTGTGCTTTTAGCGGGTTGAAAATCTCATTACAGATTTTGACCTCTTGGAAACTCTAAGCCTTAAGCTTTAAATTTCTAAATGTTTCCCCTGACAAGGCTTTATGCGGTGATGCGTCTGGGTTGAGATGAGATAATTTTGTTATTAGGTTATTACGCTTATCTGATGATACCACACTTAACCCGTCCTGAGGCGTTATTACGACCAAAGGGTTATCTCAATTTAAATCGTTCTTTGAAATAAATTGACTCTCGTGTATGCATTTGATCCTTTTTAACACAATATAAATCGTTATTAACAAAGCGAATAAAGCCTTAAAATATTCAGAAGTATATTATATTTATATATATATATTATAAAGAAGTATATATATTATTAAAGAGAAGTAAAATCTTATTGTATATAAAATCTTATACAAGCAGAGAAAGACTAAATTATGAGAATAGCTATTTATGTACATTATTAATAGATTATATATTTTTTATATTAGCTCCACACAGGAGGCCCTGAGGAAAAAATCCCTCTGGGCCTATTTCATCTTTGGGGAGGGTGTATTTATTTATTTATTCATTTTCAACGCCCTTACGGGCTTTTACATAGTAAGTGAATGATATGGTATATACAGAGACACAATGTTTGAATAAAAAAAAGATCAACTTAAAATATGAACACTACATAAATAGTAGGTATGATGGTAAATTAAAGTGAAAATAATATATTATAGGAAAAAGAAAGAGAGAAAAAAAAATAGAAACCATTTTTTCAATTGTAGACAGCATAAAAATGTAGGTTAAAATATATATTTTTTTAGCTGAATAATATGTGCTATAGAAAAATAAAGGAAAGGAACAAGTTTTTACATTTTACATAGATAAACAAAATACAAAAAATATATCCGACATCCTTATATGATGCTCCAATTTTAAAAGGATATGCTACATAAAAATATCATTCAGGTATCTCTTAAAGAATGATAAACTTATATTAAATATGTCGATATCTGAGGTGAATTTATTTGCAAGTGTGTGAAAGCGATGAATTGGTGCGTGTGTAGGTAGTTGGTCCCAGAATTATTGTTACAGAATAGTATATTTTGCCTAGTTGCTTTAGTTAGTTTTTTTTTCCTAGTTTTCCTTTTTTTAGGTAAAGGAAGGAGAAGGAGTGTACTGTATAACCTGTTATACTTAATTACTGTAATCATTATGTAAAATGTTCGTGTAAAAGCCCATTAGGGCGTAAATAAATAATAAATAATACTTCAGTGTGTACATAATATCATTCGTACGGTTGATTAGTCAGACATCTCCCAAAAATTAAATTTTTTAGTTAGTTAGATAATAGTCGATATTAAAGTCGTTATATAGAATAGTAGGTATATATACATAGTTGCGCCTACACTAAGGATAATAAATAAAACGTTTTTCTGACTTTGCTCAAACAACAATCAACGAACGAATCATATTTCAACCTTTTAAAATATAACGCTTTTTTATTTTTATGTTACTTTACTTGAAACATTATTGCATTGCGTATATGTGATTGGGGACGGGATATAGTTTTTTAACGAATTTACGTAATATCCCCAATATACCAGGTGCATGCCACGATATTTTTTTTTAGCTATTTTCAAATCTACAGGTGAAAAAAATGCATGGTTTGTAATATTTTATTAAACTTTTGCAACAATATTAAATACCCACACTGCGGGTTACTACTACTCATAGTTGAAAAGTGATCCTCATTTTGTGGGATTTTTTGCTTTTAAAATCAAGCATTTGAAATTCCAACCCGGATTTTTGTTCTGGGAAAATGCGAATTTCAGAAAAGCTCATGATAACCAAGTAATATCACCAGATGTATACAAATTGTAATATTCAAATTATTATTGGTTAAAATATCAACATTGTTTACTATAAAATACGCATTTCTATGTATTTGTAATTACTTTCGTCATTTCATATTTAATTACTAAAAAACAATGTTTTGTACATTTGCGACGCGTTTCAGAATGGTAGTTATTCTCTGTATCGTCCTGGACCCCTAGCACGGTCGATCGATAAGGATTGTATGTAGAACTTACTAAATATAAAAAGTCCTTAAAGTAGTCTGATGTTTCTTGAATAATGTTATATTTTTATTTATAATTCTGTTATGATATGATTTGTGTGCACAACCTTGTCTTCATATGGTTACCAATGCGTTGATAATTATTTTATTTTATGCATTTTTTGTTTTATATAATTTTGGCTTAATATCTTTTCTCATAAATTTAATTATTTCTTATTGTGCTGTCTTATGTAAAGTTACAAGGAGAAACCAATTGTGGACGAATCTATACTTGGTTTTATTTTGGCAATATTACTTACGTACAAACTGTAATGTCGATTTCCCGAAAATGAATAAATAAATAACTTTCGGTAACTTAACATCATTCCCTAGGACAACTGCAGATCACTAATGTAGAAACATCGGTTGACGTCGAATATATTAAGAACACTTAGTCATTGTGAACTGTTATTTATTCGTTGGCGATCTGCAGTCATGCTAGGGAACGGTGTTAGAAGTTACCGATACTTACCTTTTTGATCCCTCGGTGAAATTATCGAGTCCTGGTGAAAGACCACCGTTAAGAGTCGAAACTTGGCTTAAAATGGCTTTAGCCGTGTTTGGTGACCAGATCTTATCTTATCTTTTTTTTATAAAGGAAGACAAACATTCCCAGGTTACGAATGACCCAACAACATTTAAAAATCTCCTACTACCACCACACTAAGCGGAAGGTGTTGCTTGTGTTGTGATGGAGGACTTAGCCAGCCGAGGAATCGAACACGGAACGCCTGGGTGCGACCCAAACGCGATGCCCACTGAACCACTGACCGGTTCTGAAAAGCTAGGCACTTCCCAACCTTCCTATTATCCATGTCCTTTCCTTTCAGTCTCACAACACACCCTAATAATTGGGGATGTCTTAGTTCCACCGGCTCCTAACTGATGTAAGTAAACAGTTGAAACTTTTGTGCGGCATTCACATAAAAAACCTCAAAAATTTTTTAAATTCTAAAAATCTGTAAATGTGAATATCTGAAACTCACGGCACGCCACTGACATATTGGCACGATATCGTATGCCACCGCAGTTTCACGTTCGCACACCCCGGGATTGATGAGTTGCGGCGAGGTTTGGATCCGCATTCGAATCAAACCCAAATTTTATCGTTGTCGTTGACAAATTTACCATCCATCGGTCGCCAGGGGCCGTCCCTGGTTTTTTTATGTCCAGATCCGGAACACTCGACATATATTTTTTTAATTGCATACGTCATGTTGTGAAAACTGTATTTATAACTGCTGCACCAGAATGTATATAAAATAGTTATCAAAGCATCATACGTCTGTCTCGACACAGGTTTACCCTAGTGAGACAGGCATTAAAAAAAATAACATGTCATTATAATATATGTATAGATTAAATAATAATAAAAAAAATAAAAAAATATCGTCGCTTATATTTTCAATAAATTATGTAAATTTATTGGAATATTTTTTTTTACTTTTGCCACTGTTTACGTAAAAACCTCACTAATAAAAACTTAAAAAAGAAACTTACATAACAAAGTTTATTGGAAACGTGTTTATACAGCCAAAGTGGATTATTTGCCTTTGTGGAACTCTGAGGAATGCTCTTTTTTATGTGAATATCGCACAAGATTCAGTTCTCCCTACCGCCTGGTGCCAGTGAGTCTATGGCATCCCCAATGGGGTATGTTGTGAGGCTGAAGTAAGTGGTAATGGCAAGTAGATGTCGAAGAGGATGGTGGGGAAGTATCTGGCTATTCAGATCTAGTCATCAAACACGGCTAAAGCCATTTCAAGGAATGTTTCAATTCTGAATGGTGAATTTACACCAGGGCTATACTGAGAGTATCTTCCATTCTTGAACAAATAATATACCTTTATTTTTTTATTTTTTATTAATTTATTTATTCAAAAATACATTTGTACAAAATAAGGGTAGTCCCACAAAGCTGTCATATGGCAGCTTGTCTGTAGGTTCTACAATTTATCACTCTTAATATTATACATAAGGAAATATTTGTTAATACATATTATATAGTTTTAAGGACACATTAGGATAAATCACATAATAATATTAGATTATTTGAATTACATCTATAAGATATTTCTATATACCTTAAATTAATTTAAATGATTAAATTGCAAAATATTAAATTTAATTGCGCACGCCGGGATTTGAACCCACCACCTCCGGATCCCTAGTCGAGAGCTTTTCCGCTCGATCTAAAATGCACCGAAAATAATCATTAAATTTCTGCAAAACTCATGTTTTTACTTTCATCATTCATATCAAACCAGCAATTATCTAGTAACTTTTTAAGAGTTCAGAAAATTTTTGTGCAGTTACGAACTACCGAATTACACTAAAAACGTAAATAAATTGACGTTTAAAAATCAATCACAGCTCGCACGCTTTTCTTTCATTCATATTAGAAGCAATAACTTATTTGGAAAGTTCGAGTAGTCCAAGTTGTAACTCGTATTATTGTTTTCGTGAAATGTACAAACTTTTTATGGCCTCAGAGATGTTCGTTTCATTAATCATAATCATAAGTCATAACTCATAACAATATCAGATTCATGTTATTATTGTTTTGATTGCTTGGAAATGAAATATGTTTTCTTCATAATCGATGGAATATAATGAGATTATAACTTGTACTAAACGATTGTATGTATTAATCCATTAAATCCTCTTATAGCGATGCACTACGAAGTAACTAACATTTTGATTTAAGCATTGGATCGCTTTGAAATATTTTAGATCTTAAGATGATAGACTTCGCTTTTCGGCCCATACAAAAAGGACGCCCGGGAAAAAACACTTTTCTACATCGAAAATTGCACAAAATGAATATATTTTTTTATACTGCCTGAGGGTGAAAACTATGTCGGTATGTTTTCGAATTTTCGATGCGTTTCGTATTAACGTAAACATTCACTGTCAAACATGTGCGATTTATCAAAAAAAAAGTGCTGCTAACTTATCTCTCATAAAGAATTATAAAATTATAAAAAGCTACCGACGTAGCTTCTTCTTTCAAAAAAAATATATTTTTTGAAATTTCAATTTCTTGAAAGTTTCGGTGTAGAAAAGTGTATTCTCCATAAACCCCTTTTCGAGCGATTTCTGTAGGGAAATTTGAGCGTTGTCTCATTCGCACATTTCGCATTCGCATGTATTGTAAGTATGCGTGAGCTTATTGTGAGCGGGACAGAATGACAGACGCGGGTGTCCCGCGTGTCGTTCAAAGTCTAGCCTCTTAATGGATCGTCTTAAACCAGGCCTGGCCAACCACGTTAAGTCTAATTTTTAAACTAGCAGATTTAAACTGGCAGGTCCTTTAATACTAGATTCAAAGAACGCGTACGATCGTTTAAAAATAAAAATAAATTACAATTACAATTTGCCAAACATCTCCTAGATGAGAATCACTCACTTGGCGATGATAATAAACCAACACCTCTACATGTGCAAAATAAAGGGCGTAAACTTAATCTTTTAGAGCAGTTGGAAATTAATAAAAATAATAATAATCCTAGAGCCATTTTAATAAATGAACAAAAAAATATAATATACTCACCGCTTTTAGATATGTTCAAACCAATTTTAAATACTTAATTATGCTGAATAATATGTATAATATTAAAAACAAAAACAAAAATATTATAAAAAAAACCATGAGTCATCATTTGCAAATGACTAACAACATAATTAGAGTGCATAGCGACCTTCAGTTGAATTTTAACAATGCAATTTGGGAATTTACAATTAGGGAAATAACAACCATTAATATCTTCAGCAATTTTACTAAGAAATTAGAAATGAGTCATCGTAAATATCGATTTAGATTTAGTATAAATTCATCGTCTGTAAGTGGTTTGGACACCAGTTTGACAATGCCTTCAGAGGGCGAAACAGCTGTAACACATAATAATAATTACGAAGCAGAACTTGTTTATAATAAACTGTTTTTTATACATTGAATAATAATATTATTGATTGTATAAAAGAAATAAAAATAAAAAGATTTATTACAGTCCAGTGCATTGTTTATTTTGATTTTACAACGAAGTAATCGCAGATTTCATGATACAAACAACTTTCATGTCAACAAATTGAACAACAATAAAATATATTTACCAGGTTTTGGTTTTTGTTTTAATGGTTTTTTTATGTTTTACGTAACGAGTTAAATGAACGGAATGTTCCTTCAATAAATTATAAATGTGTGTATGTTTCTTTAATCTGTTAATTAGGGGGTTGAAGCACGAACAGAACACGAAGGCATCCTTTCACCCCCTCACCCCAGGGAACAAACTCCCTCCCTCCGGTTAGAAAAACACACATCGTAAAATAAAGATGTGGTAATTAGATGTAACCACTTACTGTGCGTGTGTTATTGTAGGTTGGCTGTGAAATGAGCCACTTGTATCTATTTTTAATTGACTTAGACTAGCTTAAAATTTGTGTGATTAGATTTTTGTTTCGTAAAATAAACAAAAAATTGAGATTCATCATTTTTTATGATAAATACTTAATATCCGTGATTTAACCCGTTATGTCACTATATGAAAATTACACAATTATTTTTCGTGCTCTTTATGTATAATAAATATTTTTTTTATACTGCAACACTGGTTAAAATTGGAATGGTGATATCCTTGGGAAGACTCACTAGGTTAATTAACTCCCTCGCAGGTAACCCTTATATTTTCCACATGTCATACAGCGACTTTAAGCGCGAAATATTATTTTTTTTTAACTGTATACTTATGTATAAAATTTTTGTCCAAATTTAAATGTATTTATTTTGTCAAAAGTTTACTTGTAATTTTGTTTACCGCTTTTGCAATGTATTGGTTTTTGTATTGTTTTTGCAAATAAATAAATAAAAAATATAATAATATTATTTTTTGGTCCATTTCATTAATATTCTACATTCACACCCCACGTTACTTTTATCGACCAACCCATTATCCCTGAATTTTTCAATCTGACCATCTCTATACAGAAGAGTATAATCCGTACTCTTCTGTATAGGCATGTTAAGATCCATTGACCGGGAGGATACAGGGAGGTTCCGATGAGAAAGATCGATTATTCCCCTATCAAATACTTTTAGTTAAAAAATTTATATCGATTTATTTCATTCAAAACTTGCTTTAATATATACCTACATTCAAGTAAGCAATAAAAATGCTCAGAAAGCACGATGATAAATTATTAAATTTCGTGTGTTTCTTGTAAGTATTTATGATTTTTCAATAATGTCCAAACCAAACGTGTAAAAAAATCTGAAATATTTTAGTTTGTTAGACCTTAAATAAATAGAAAAACTGAGGTATTTTCGTCACAAAACACGTTCTCAGATTTATTTTCACTAAAATTAAAATTCTGAAAAGTGTCTTTACTAGATTGTGTATAGATTTATTTTGTTGTATGATTATATGATTTGAAATTCGTGTTGTATAATACAATATTTCGTTTTGAAAATTGTACAAATCTGCCAACGACTAACGGTATAACCTTAGTATATTAAAAATAAAATTAGTTTTTCAAAAATTAAAAAGTGCGTTTACTAGATAAAATAACAATCCTTCAAAATCAATTTATGTTTTTTTGTAAAAAAGAGTCAATACGTCTGGAATTTGATTTAAAAAGGACTAATTTCCGGTATTCTCTGGTAGTACCCTCTTAAATCTTTTCAGCATTGTAATGAGTTTTTTTATATGTTGAAAATACTTTATGGTTTTTGCTTTCATGGATCGCTTCTACCGCTCGTATTTCACGTCAGAGGCGGCAACTAAATAGTTAGGCAAACGAGATTCCCTTCTTCCCGAATAATATTAGTTTCAAATAGAGGTACCCTATTTGTTGCTTCAGAATTTAAACGCCTTACTTTTTTATTACAGGTTTTACATTTATAGGTATTTTATTAAAGGTTCCTGATATACAAATTCCTCAATCTAATCTAGCTGCTGAATAGGGCATTTTCACAAACGAGGGATTCTGTTAAAAAATTATGAAATATTTAAAGATCAATTTTCTGATTTTAATCAATTTACTAAATTGTTTCTTTATGTTTTCATTTAAATTTATTAATTTTAAAAACGATAAAAAATCGAAAAAATCAAAACGGCCCGTGGTTGGCAATGACGCCAAATACGCACGCAACAAACTACAAAGTACTACTGTCAGAATTTTTTCAAAGCCAAGGAACGCTTACGACGTCACACGTCCAAAATATCGTTTTGGCGGTATTACAAAAATGGGAAATTTTGGCTCGCTGTAGAAAATTTATTCGTCAACATAAAAATAAAATAAAAATGACATAATAATTTTTATGCTTAATTTTTTTAAGCAATGAAAAAACGTGGAAATGCACTATTCTCTGTTATTTTACATATTTACCTAATTTTATTTCTTGAAAACTTGGTTAATTCGCTGTTTCGGTTACATTCTTCATCAAAGAACATCTTAGTCTAACCAGTTTTTATTTTACTGCAAATATGTGGCTACCTGCCTAAAATGCCTGTTTCAATAATTGAATAAATTATATTATAAGCTTTTCTGATTTTGTGGTTTAAAAAACTAGCTATTTACACATACTGTTTCAGTTAAATTTTAACTTGTTGAAAGCCAGCATACAAAAAATATTTTTTTTCAATACGACGTAAAATATTTGACAGTTCTCACCTTACGAATTCAATTTTTATAACATTTCTTTTGTGATATATTACAAAAATTACATCAAAATAATATAGATAAAGCGAACTTCCTAATAATCACTCAAATCTATGGTTTCCAAAATGGATTTATTTTAAAAACATTGAATAATTATAAACTTCGAATATGACTCCATTCATATTATCAAGCGGCAGCCATTTTGTCCGCCATCTTTGTGCCCGGCGCGTCATTGGCAATTAATTTAAATTTTTTGAAGTGGCTAAATGCTATTCAGTATTTCGTTATGTGAAGAACGAGAATGGCCCAAGCTATTCTGACCTTGTTCTTCATACAATTTCTTTATACATAAGGGGCAAAATCGCTTCAAAAATCCGGACCCGCCGGGGGGACTGCGGCCTGCGAGATTTTAAGCCAATAGTTTTGCTTTGAAATTTTTAGTTTCATTTACATTCTTATCTAACTTTGTTGCTTTGAATTTGGCTATTACAGTTACATTCTTACCAAAAAGTGTTGCTTTAAAGTTTGCATGGTTTACTACTTCAGTAATACATTTACCCAATTTTGTTGCTTTAAAAACTGGCTTAATTTTCTGTTTCAATAAATTTAAAGCATTTTTGTTCATTCAAACAATTTTTCATGCGTTGCTTCGTATTATTTCCCTTTTTAATATATCCTTCCCGTATATCATCTGATTTTCGGACTTGCCTTGTTTATTGCTCGATCCAGATTTCTAAAATTGATTTATTTTCTAATAAACATGCCAGAATAAAAATGAATATGATCGTAAATAAACCGCTTCAAATATTGTAAAAATATTTTACCACCATCTTTCTGAAAAGTGATCCACGCATTTTTTAACCGTTCCTATATTCCTACGTAAAGATTCCTAAACCTAACAATAAAATGCCTCCACCAGTATAAGATCGTATTACCTATTAAACAACGTTTTAATCAGTTCAAAAATAATTATTTATTTATAGAAAACGTTTGAAATTCAACACCGCTTAACATCGTGTAGCCTTTATTAATTTCACCAAAAATAATATGTTTATGTTTTTATTTTTAACTTTGAGTTGAACCTCAAATTATAATATTTTAATTAATGAAGATAATATTAGCGAAACTCAATGGAAAAACTGAAACCAAACTAAAACCGGCTGGTTTCTATGTCTTGATTGGTCAAAAAGCTTGTTTAACCATAGACGAAGAACAATCAGCTGGCAACTAGCAACGGCCGGCCACGGCAATTAGCAGTGCGAGTCGCGAGACACTGCTTGCGTTACCATTGACGACGGGTTTTTGAGTGATTGTGAAGTGTGCGGGCCATCACATTGTCATACAAATACAGTTGCCAGTTAACAGTTTTCAGTTGCCCCAGTGAGCGGATCGCCTAAGTGCCTCGACGAGGCAATTGAAAAAAAAAACAGTTTGCAACTAAACTCGCTATTCTGTGTATGTCAATATGATATGTCGTTTAATAGGTTCGCACACTACACAACTTGTGAAAAACCCGTTGTCAATAGCAACGCAAGCAGTGACTCGAAACTCACCATGCTAGTTGCTACGATGGCAACCTGTCTTTGTATGACAATGTGATGGCCCGCACACTACAAAATCACTCAAAAACCCGTTGTCAATGGTAACGCAAGCGGTGACTCGCGACTCGCACTGCTGATTGCCGTGGCCGGCCGTTGCTAGTTGCCAGCTGTCAGCTAATTGTACTTCGTCTATGGAAACAAGCTTTTTGACCAATCAAGACATAGAAACCAGCCGGTTTTAGTTTGGTTTCAGTTGCCTCGTCAGCGGAGCGGCTTTCAGTTCGAATTTAATGTATTTGAAATTCTGAAAAAGTTGCCATACCAAAAAATTTTGTTTTAAAATACCCCTTAAAAACAATCCCCTCCATTTACATTTTATATTTTTATCCGCCGTTCAATTTGGTCAAAGTGAAAAGTTTTTCCCAATCGGTTTGCAAATAAAATAAAAACGCGAAAGGCTTAAGGTGGCTTAGGCTCAAATGGCGTTCATAAAAGATTTATTTTTATCCGACCTTTTGTGGGCACGAGAGTACCTACCCGCCTGTGGTCAAATGTTAACCCCGGTGCCGATTTATCGCCCACTCGGCATTTGAAAAAATAAATATACAACCTAATGTCTTCGCGCGGACGTTGAATTGAGTGTTGCCATAAAATGTATTTTAAGAAATTATTCCTGAAATTGACCGCTTAAAAGGTACTTCCATAAAGTTGTTTTGTCAACATTGACTCTTTACGAAAGAATCTGATGAATTATTTGATGACAATCTTTTTTATTATGTACTAGTATGATTACAATATTTTAAACCACCCACCCCATGCGTTAGGGATATATCTACAAGAATTATAAACATATATACATTTATTTATTAGTATTTTTCATGATATGTAGTTGCAACGCCATTTTTATATAGTTAATTAAATTATCTACTTCAACGCATAAACTGGCAGTGCCCATTTTTACAACTACGAGTAAAAGCGGTATACAGGGTGTAACAGGACGTATCCGTGAGATTTTAACCAGCGATTCCTGAGCTTATTTGGAGTAAAAAATGTAAATGAAATTTTGGTCTCCGGTGACTTTTTCGATCTCAAAATCAAACAAAAAAAAATTCTTCCGCATCTCGTCACTGGTCACTCAGACGAGTGACTATTTTTTAGGTTTTTGTAGAAAAAAAACATCAAAAGTTTCGCCGGAGACCAAAATTTTATTAACATTTTTTACTTCAAATAAGCTCAGGAATCGCTGGTTAAAATCTCTCGGATACGTCCTGTTACACCCTGTATACGATATCTCTTCTTACATTTGTTTCTTTACGTGTAATTAATAGTTTTTTCTCCCATTATTAATAATTTAGTTTTCATGTTTGTAATTAAATATAAACACTTCTCGAAAAAACAAATATAAATATCATGACAGAACGAGAGCAAAGTATTTCCGGTACCTATTACAATTTCCGATATTGACTTGGCTAATTCTTTGAAGGAGATATTTCACTTTTGACCTATTGAATTCTGTGATTGGCCCCGACTTTCTGATTTGAAATAGATGTTTGTGTACCTCTTAGACCTATATTAAATTAGTAGCTCGCGGTTGTGGTGAACTACTTTCATTACTTTGGTTTCTACTTTTTACTACTTTCCCATTCTCCTTGTTCAAATAATACTACTTAATTAGTTCCCTTTGTAATGATTCTACTTTGTCGATCTCAGAGTACCTAAGTACTGACCTGTTCTCCTGCTCTAGTGCTGTCATCTCTTACCTCAGTCTCGCGATGTAATTCGGTTTAGTGGTTATCATTGTTACAGTTCTCTGTTGGTAATCCATATTGATTTAGATAGAGGCCACTAGCCTACGGTTTTCTAGTTTGATTTTCGATTAAAAAAATCTGGGACATTTTGATGGGAAAAAATCAGAATCAGGAGAGATAATTTTTTATTTCATGACAACCTCCAATATATTTTTTTATTGTAGATAAAATAGTCTTCACATAAAATGCTGTTATCCAGCTGGTTTCTGAAGGTTTCCTGAAACCATTTGTTGAATATATATATTTACGGATACCCGTTAAATGTCTATGTAAGTTACATACTACCTATGCTGTGATGGAAATTTGATGACACCAAATACTTCAGGAGTAAAGAATAAATATTTTCTTCTGATGTTAGTCTATTTCACATGTTCATAAAGATAATATTAGCTAATAACTTTAATCGTAAACATTTGTGTGTTTTTTACAATATATAGATACATATATTGTAAAAAACGACCAGTCATTGTGTTTGGTTTTGAAATGATAATATGCATGGTTCCTACCTGGATGTCATTTTACCCAGTACCTACCTCTACCCATCCTTACCACATCACTTGCTGAAAGAAATTTTGAACTTGGAACAGTGATTGGAAAATTGGAGGGCTTTTGTTCCGGAAAAACAGAGACAGGAAGAGGAATCTAGCAAGAGGTTTTGAAGCAAGTTTCGTTTTGTTGTGCTAATATAATTGTGAATCATATAAAAGTAGACTATCGTGTTTACTTGTTTGTGTTGTTAGGCAATAATACCTCGAGGTATCTTAGTGAAATAAACTGTACCTACTTGTAAGTTTTGTGTCGTGTTCCCGAGAGGTAAGTGATTGGTTTCCTTTTCCTTGTTTCCCATTTTTGTTCCCAACACATATTATCACCCAATTCCAACAAATACCATTTCGTTCATTTAGTTTTTTCGTTTCGTATTATTTACAGTCCATTTCACCAAATGCATCTGAAGCAAACAGTTTCGGATGCAACATTTTGGTCCAATCGTTCCGGATATCGTCGGTGTTTTCATTAGTTTGTTGGATTTGGTTGCTGGTATGTGTTATTCCAAGAACCTTTATCCCTTGTTCCTCATATTCCTGGCATTTCGGCCTTCGAATTAAGCATATTGTCATCTTCAAAGGGGATAATTTCGTGGGAAAAATCGTAATAAATTTCGCATTTTTCGTTTGTTGCTTCTATTTTCAAATATTGTTAGCATCTCATTTTATATTGGGTACCTACTTTCAGCTTTGGAACATTGTTCATGATTTCAAATAATTTGGAACATTGGTCACAAGTAGGTACTATATCTTGCATTCGGTACCTACCCGAAGCAAAATATTAATTATTATTCAATCTTTGATTACAAAATAGAAAACTTTAATATTTTAAATTATCGTATCGTCTGATTATCAGAATAGTTTGTTTATTGAATTTAATTGATTAATATCATTTAAAATGGCTGCTTCTGCTATTGTCCGAAATAAATTGGCCATTCTAGGACTTCGTGAAATTCATGATTCGTCGATCAGAGCAGTTGTTTCTGGTAATTTGATAGATAGAAATGGCTTACTGATTAGATTTAAGGATATTGAAAAATATAGGAATGATTTTGTAGAATCCTATGTAATTCTAGAAACGTCGAAAAGTAAAGAGGTAGATTTAACAGATATGGAAAGTAGATATAAGAGTTTTATGGACATGTATTATGAAATCCATTCGAATCATCTAGCAGTGTTTCCACCCAAGGAAGATAGTTCTGGAAAAATAACAGATAACAGTCTCGGTTTTTCACTTCCAAAAATTAGTTTGCCAACCTTTTCAGGTGGAATTACTGAATGGGTAAACTTTATAAATACTTTTGATGCAATAATTCATGAAAATAATTCTCTGAGTGACATTCATAAATTGCATTATTTGTTAGGGGCGCTATCGGGTGATGCGTTGAAAATTATAAAGCATCTTCCGGTTTCCGCAATCAATTATCCCATTGCTTACAATTTGTTGAGAGATCGTTTTCATAACAAACGGATAATTGCAGACAGACACGTAGAGAACATTATTTCATGCTCCATAATAAAAAAGGAATCGCTCAGATCTGTCGTTAATGTTTTGAAGGAAAATGTTCAGGCATTAGAAGCCTTAGATTTTCCAACTGATCAGTGGTCATTTTTATTACTACATATCGTTTTAAAGAAATTTCCTGATGACCTACGAACTAACTTCGAGTTAATGGGTCACACGGAAGAAATTCCATCGTTTTCACATTTGTTGTCATTTTTGGAATCGCAATCTAAAATTTATGAATCTGTTCATGGCTACGGCATGAAAAATGAAGCGCCAAAAGCGAAACCAAATCGCGCATTAAATTCTTTTGTCAGCACTCAAAAATCGGTGTGTTTATTATGCAAAGGTGGACATTTCCTCTCAAAGTGTGACCAATTTTTAAATCTAGAACAACCTGCTAGATTCAATATTGTGAAGAAATATAAATTGTGTCAGAATTGTCTATCGGCTAAGCATTTTGTTAAAAACTGTTCGTCGCGTTTTAATTGTTTTCGGTGTCATAAAAATCACCATTCCTTGTTGCATTTTTCTCATGACGTAAATAGGCAAGTACAGGAGTCAAATAGCAACAATTTCGATAACACTTCCAGACAAGAGGTACTTGATTCTCCACCAGAATCAATCAACCCAGTCATATCGGCCATCGCGGCAACCACAGCTCATTTGGAGAGGCTTGATAATCCCAACGTTTTATCGAGCTCTAGCCAATCATCAGTTTTGTTAGCTACTGCTATCGTAGAAGCTTGTGATAAAAATGGTAATTTTCACAAGGTTCGTATATTATTGGACTGTGCAAGCCAGGCAAATTTTATTTCAAATGATTGTGCAATTCGTTTGGGCCTCGACTGTTCGAATAAACAAATTTCTATTCGAGGAATTGGACAGTTGTCGGCCATCGCGCAGAAGGGACTGGTCAATTGTCGGATCCGTCCTCTATGTTCGAATGAACTTTTTGAAGGGGATTTCGTTGTGTTACCAAGCATTTGTGCACATATGCCTAGTTCTCCCATTCGTCGGAGAGACTGGAATCATTTGAGAAATTTAACTTTGGCTGATCCTAATTTTGATAAGCCCTCTGCAATAGACATTTTATTGGGTGCTGGATTGTTTTCATCCATTCTTCGTTCGGGACAGGTGGTAGGAAAATCTAATGAACCGATAGCTTTGAACACGGCTTTTGGTTGGATTTTAATGGGAAATGTAGATCACAGCACGTCTCCTTCCATGAATTCGTTTTTGACGTCGTTAGAATCATCAATTGAGAGTATTCTGAGAACGTTTTGGGAAATCGAAGATTTTCCCAATCATCCTTCACCATTATCTCCAGAAGAGTTGCTTTGTGATAAAATATTTACAACTCAGCATTATAGAGACGATGCGGGACGGTACGTTGTTCCACTTCCATTCAGGGAAGCTACATTGGCTCTTGGTGATTCATATCATTCGGCAGTATCTCGTCTGCAACACCTTGAGCGCCGTTTCTCTCGGCATCCTGATATAAAATCTGATTACATTAACTTTATGAGAGAATATGAATCTTTGGGCCACATGATAGATGTGACAAGTTCATCAGTTTCGACTGGAAAATATTTCATTCCTCATCATTGTGTAATTAAAGATACTGGATCCATTAAAAAACTTAGAGTTGTTTTTGACGCAAGTTCAAAAACAACTTCTAACCAGTCGTTGAATGATATACTTTTAATAGGGCCCAAACTTCAACAAGATATTGTGAAATTAATATCAAATTTCAGAACGCACAAAATTGTCTTTACAGCAGATATTTGCAAAATGTACAGGCAAATATTGGTTCGGCCAGAGGATAGATCCTACCAACATATTTTGTGGCGTGAATCACCGGAACAAATGATTAAAGAATTTGAACTGCAAACTGTAACATACGGAACTGCTTGTGCACCATTTCTCGCTATACGCACTTTACAGCAACTCGCATCAGATGCAGATGCCAAGTTTTCAACAGCATCAAAAGTTTTATTAGAAAATACATATGTTGATGATATTTTAACTGGAGCATCCACACTTGAATCGGCACGTAAATTGCAGCGAGACTTGGTGGAATTACTTAATCTTGGCGGTTTTGAATTGAGCAAATGGTCAAGTAATTGTCATAAACTGCTTTCTGATATTCCAATCTCACACCAGGAAGCACCTATAGAATTTGATTTAGATCACGCCAATAACATTAAGATTTTAGGTATTGTTTGGGATTCGGAAACTGATTCGTTCTCGTATCGAGTAAAAACATCACAAATAACATTTTCGAAAAGGTCAATATTATCAACAATCGCAAAGATTTTTGATCCTCTTGGATGGATTTCCCCTGTCACGTTTTTGGCTAAATGTTTGTTACAACAGCTGTGGAAGCTTGGATTGAACTGGGACGATCCAGTCCCTGCCTTGGTTCAATCTCATTGGATGGCAATAGTGTCGTCATTGTCAACATTAGCTAACATTAAAATTCCGCGATACATAGGGGAGAGTAGTGATAATACATATCAATTAGTAGGATTTGCAGATGCATCCGAAAGGGGCTATGCGTGTGTTGTATACATTCGGTCTCAACACTCAAATCAAGAATTTAACATTCGACTTTTGATTGCCAAATCAAAAGTAGCTCCAGTAAAAACTCTTTCTATTCCACGTTTAGAATTATGTGGTGCTTTGTTACTTGCTCGACTTTTGGATTATGTTTTGAAATCATTCGGTACAACTTTACATATTGACAAAGTGTTCGCATTTACGGATTCTACTATAGTTTTATCGTGGATTCATACACCTACATATAACTTGCAAACCTTTGTTGCCAATCGAATAGGACAAATCAATGAAGTTAATTCATTGATCAAGTGGTTTCATATACGTACTCATTTGAACCCAGCTGACATATCCAGCAGAGGACTTTTGCCAGATCAGTTGGTCAATACCGAGTTATGGTGGAGGGGGCCTCCTTGGATGCTCTCACCCATCGACGAGTGGCCATTGAT
The DNA here is from genome assembly GCA_951813805.1 of Limnephilus auricula. Classification (NCBI taxonomy): domain Eukaryota; kingdom Metazoa; phylum Arthropoda; class Insecta; order Trichoptera; family Limnephilidae; genus Limnephilus; species Limnephilus auricula. Next base: position 14,488,209 of record OX638396.1, read on the forward strand.
CCATTCTTCCAGTGTAAAACTTGATGTTGTTCCTGAACTGAAGGTCAACAATATACAAGTATTGACTACAACTAACTCGTGGAATGAGGAGACTTTAAATAGGTTTTCTTCATTAACTAGATTGCAACGTGTTACGGCTTGGATTTTGAGATTTGCTGTTAACATTCGAAAAAAGATAGAAGATCGTATTTTTGGAGTTTTAACTGCCGAGGAATTGCATTCATCGCTGAAGTTATGGATTATGAAAGTGCAACGCATGCATTTTCATATTGATGCAGGCAACAATTATCATAACTCATCTCATGTTCGAAAGTTAATGCCTTTTTTAGATTCGGTTGGTCTACTTAGAGTCGGTGGGCGGTTACACAATGCCCCTATCGCACCTAATTTCCAACACCCCATACTTTTGCCCAAGAAAAGTCACCTTACCAACTTAATTATTGACTCGTATCATAAGAATTATTTTCATGTGGGGCCTAGGACGTTATTGTCAATCTTACAATCAAAATATTGGATTGTTTCCGCTCGAAATGTCATTCGGTCACGATTGAGTAAATGCATAACTTGTTTTAAGGCTCGTCCTATTGGTGTACAACCTATGATGGGAGATTTGCCTCAAATTAGATTTCGTGAAGGTCGTCCTTTCCTCAATGTTGGGGTGGATTTTGGTGGCCCATTCTCAATAAAGGAAAGCAGACGTAGAGGAGCCAAAGTTTTGAAGGCTTATCTGTGCTTATTTATCTGTTTAAGTACCAAGGCAGTACACTTAGAAGTTGTATCTGATTTATCCTCCGAAGCCTTTTTAGCGGCTTTGGATCGCTTTATAGCTAGAAGGGGATTATGTTCTTGTATCATTAGTGATAACGGCACAAATTTCATCGGTGCTAACAAATACTTATCAGCTCGTGATCACCTCACATCTGCTGCAACCACGCGGCAAATTAAATGGTCTTTTCATCCCCCTTCTGCACCTCACTTTGGAGGCATATATGAAGCAGGAATAAAATCCTCAAAATACCACCTAAAGCGAGTAATAGGAGAACAAGTACTCACGTTTGAGGAATTAACAACATTGTTTAGTCGAATAGAAGCCATTTTGAATTCTCGTCCATTATCTCAATTGTCGTCTGATCCATCTGAACTCGAAGCATTGACGCCAGGTCATTTTTTGATAGGGGCTCCTCTTACATCGGTACCTGAACCTGATTGGTCTGAAGTACCTATGAATAGGTTATCGCGTTGGCAGTTGTTGCAAAAAATAACTCAGGCATTTTGGAATCGATGGAGAAAGGAATATTTACATACCCTTCAACAACGTGGAAAGTGGATAACGTCATCACCTAATCTTAATGTTGGAGATTTGGTGTTATTAAATGATGGAAAAAATCCATCTATGCACTGGCCACTAGGCCGTATTGAGGAATGTCATCCTGGTCCTGATCAAATCGTACGGGTTGTGACAGTTAAAACTGCACAAGGAACATTTCGTCGGCCTATTGTTAAACTTTATCCATTACCACTTTGAAACAATTTACTTATATGTAATTTGATTTTTAATTTTATTCATTGCTTTTATTTTCGTTTGTTTTCTCCTTGTATTTTGTTCGATTTACCGCGGTGTCGGTTGCTATGAAAGATAGTTCTTCGATTAATTAATTAATTTTAGCTTTATTGTAGACGTACGTTTCGATTTTTTTAATTTCGTTGAAGATGTTTGTTGCACAAAGATTGAATAATTGTTTGTCATTTTTGTTAATTATAGATTGTTACATAAAATACATTTGTTTTTTGTCAATATTCGGAACTGTGTGATTTACTATCGATTGTAGATAAGAGATTTCAATCTCTTCTCGGGGGGGGGAATGTTTGGTTTTGAAATGATAATATGCATGGTTCCTACCTGGATGTCATTTTACCCAGTACCTACCTCTACCCATCCTTACCACATCACTTGCTGAAAGAAATTTTGAACTTGGAACAGTGATTGGAAAATTGGAGGGCTTTTGTTCCGGAAAAACAGAGACAGGAAGAGGAATCTAGCAAGAGGTTTTGAAGCAAGTTTCGTTTTGTTGTGCTAATATAATTGTGAATCATATAAAAGTAGACTATCGTGTTTACTTGTTTGTGTTGTTAGGCAATAATACCTCGAGGTATCTTAGTGAAATAAACTGTACCTACTTGTAAGTTTTGTGTCGTGTTCCCGAGAGGTAAGTGATTGGTTTCCTTTTCCTTGTTTCCCATTTTTGTTCCCAACACATATTATCACCCAATTCCAACAAATACCATTTCGTTCATTTAGTTTTTTCGTTTCGTATTATTTACAGTCCATTTCACCAAATGCATCTGAAGCAAACAGTTTCGGATGCAACACATTGGTTGAGTGGGCACCGCGTTTGGGTCCCGCCCAGGCGTTCCATGTTCGATTCCTCGGCTGGCTAAGTCCTCCATCACAACACAAGCAACATCTTCCGCTTAGTGTGGTGGTAGTAGGAGATTTTCAAATGTTGTTGGGTTATTCGTAATCCAGGAATGTTTGTCTTTCTTTAAAAAAAAAAAAAATACATATATATATATATATAAATTAATAATGGTGAGTTCTGGACTGATCAATAAATGCTACTTGAACATTCGTCGAGAGATTTTTGCTCTTTTTTAAATAAGTCATGCTTTATTAAATATTTTCGCTTACGCCTATTAATTACAATCCCTCTAACAATCGTATTTAAATATTATCTCCCTTTCAAACCATATATTTTTTCTTTTTGTAAATTTCCTTTTATGTTTCCAGCATACCGCAAGTGCCAGCCTGATGACTTTCACTGCGGCACGTCAGCGGCAGCAGCAGGCGGGTCCGGCGCTCCGGGTGCGGACTCGTGTGTGCCCCGCGACAAGCGCTGCGACGGCTACGTAGACTGCCGCTCGGGTCGAGACGAGGAGGGCTGCCCCGGGGTCGCATGCCGCCTCGACCAGTTCCGCTGCGAGGGCGGCCAGCGCTGCGTGGATGCCACGCAGAAGTGCGATCACAAGAACGACTGCGGGGATAATTCCGATGAGACTGGCTGCCGTAAGTGGAACATGTATTTATTCTAACACCAACAGCTACATCCTTCGAGAAACCTTATCTAACCCTCCATGATGCAACACTCTCAACCTAATCCTTTATAATACAACGCCCTTCCTTCGAATCACTGGAGTAAGCCAAGACTCTTATCCGAGATCCTCGGGAATCTCGAGATTCCCACAATAACCCAGCATCAGTACATTATACAATGTACTTATACTAGAGTGGAAGATACTCTCAGTATTTATTGGCTTGGTTAGAAATAGATTTATCTATATCAGTTACAGGATCTGAATAGCTAGTAAGGTTCCAACATTCCTTTTCTCTCCCTTACTTCCTTAAGCCTCACAACACTCCCCAAATCGGATTGTCATGGTCATGTTTCCATTGGCTCCAGGCATTTGTAACTCTAATAGATGTCTGAAACGCCAAAATAGCTCGTTCCGGATCTGCCAACAGAACTCTTATAATCGAATATTTAATAGATTACCTTCAACCTTCTGTATTAGCCAGTGTTTATACACTACCAGATGAAGACTAACCCAATATGCGAATCTGGTCTGCATAACTTCATTAGCCCATTATCCTATCTATCATGTTGCACTGCATAACTTTGATAGTAGCCCAGTCCCTTTAATGAAGTTCACCAGAGTCTTCCCCGGTTGTTTCACAATGTCCTTTGTTTCCACGGTCATCATGGGTCTCCAAGTATCTGAAGCTTCTTCCCATCATGAATCAGCATTTCTCTATCCATTGACATTTCTTGATCAATGACTTCCTGCCATTACACCCTTGTGCGCTATTCGTCTATGGATGCATCGACATTTCTTCATCTCCTATATATTTGATTTTGAATTATGTTTCAGATTTCCCGCCATGCCATATCGGGCAGTTCCGCTGCGCTAACGCGCTGTGCATCCCGGCCACGTTCCACTGCGACGGCTACCACGACTGCGCTGACGGGTCGGATGAGGCCAACTGCACTGCCATTGCCTGCCCCGACAACAAGTTCCTCTGTCCCCGAGGCGGTCCGGCCGGCGCCCCCCGCTGCATCGCCAAAGTGCAGCTGTGTGACGGAAAGAAGGACTGCGAGGATGGTGCTGACGAAGAAACTGCATGCTGTAAGAAAATTAATTATTAACATAGCCCTTTTGTTAGATGTTACTCGAAAGTTGTCCAAGTAAAAGTAATTTTATTAACTTCCCTGTATTAGTAATAAAATCACTGTGTAGGAATCACTCGCAGCACCGCCAGTTTGCTAGTACATACTTAGTGTATTCGTCGACCTAGCACCGCTCGCTCGCCTACCGTTGCTTTACCGAATGCGCCAAAATGCCCTGTTGTTACGGAAAATAGCAGCAGAACATTCAAGATGTATAGCGAACACCTGGCAATTTACATGCCGACTTAGAACACTCTCGACGCCGCCCGCCTATATAAATCCGGCACTAGGCAGACAAGAAATCAGTTGAGTTCAGACAGTTGAGTTTCAGTATTCTATAACCTAGTCCGAGCCGTGGGAATTTTTATTAGTTGTTGTTATTATTTGTAAAATCCTAAACAAAATAAACTTTGTAACATAATTCATCTCGAGTATTATTTTAACGAACACATAACGTCACCTTGGTTGGATAGGGTTCTAATAACGTCTTACGATGGAAAGGACTTTGGCACGTAAGAACATGTTCTTAGGTGTCAAAGTCCTTACCATTGTAAAGTGAAATTAGAACCCTATCCAAATGAGGTGATGATAAGGTAACCCGACACTCCTATACCCCAAATGCATATCATAAATATACATGCGCTCCTATGATTTAAATTTATTGTTGAATTATGGTCAAAGGACAAACTGACCTCTTCCGATTCGGCCCGCATCCGCCGCCAATACCTGAACACACCTCACCCGATAAACCCGGGCACCCCTTCTAACACACCAAACGTAGCTAACTACTTATGACAGAGTAGCAAACCATCTATGGCAGTTGTGTTGGTTATCCAATAAATGATTCCCGGAGTGGCGGTACCCATACCCGCCTCCCAAATTAAATATAATAATATGCGTTAGAACAAACAAATTTTAAAAATAGCTTATAATTTTTTCTATCACCTACCTATGGTTAAACCTGTTCCATAATAATTATTCGTCTTCAATTATTCTTTCTTCATATATTAAATTGATGGGAATAACCTTCAAAAGTAAAAAAATTGATCATTCTTTCTTCTTTTAACCAACAAAGCAAAAGCTTTATTATATCCTTTAAAATTTAAGTGTAAACCTTAGAAATATCTATATCATAAAACACTTTATAAATTGAAGATGCATCAGAATTGTTTGTATTAGGTATATTGTTGCATTTTTTTTTTTTTATTATGGTCCTATATTTAAATGTCGTTATTTTATTGGTCAATGACATAAACATATTATTCACTGTCATATATAAATGTATAGACTGTTTATAACGCAAATAAATAAAATAAAAAAAATAAAATAAAATAAAATATGTTTTACGTATAATGATGCCTGATTTTTCCATTACAGCAACCTCTTCATGTCCATCCCTGGGCTGTGAATACAAGTGCATAGCCTCGCTCAATGGTGGCGCCTGCTCCTGTCCTTCTGGTGGGGTCATCAGCCCCGACAACAGAACCTGCACAGATAGGGACGAGTGTTCGGAGTGGGGATTCTGCGATCAGCTTTGCACCAACAAGGAAGCAGGTAAAGATTACATAACCACTAGTATCTACAATTCACAAAACAGCAATAGAAATTAATGAGATTTCTCTACTAGATAGAGAATGGCTAAAGTCTGTACCCTTAGTTCAACCCACGACTTTCTCTTGGGTATGCTCAAAGTGTATAGGACATATATAGGACAAAGGGGTTACACATTTCTTCAGATTGATTTGTGGGTGGTTTGAAAACTTATCTACCATTGTGTGCATTGAGGTCGTGTCGATCAATTTCGAAAGCAGTCAACTCCACTTTTTAAAAAATGGCAGATTTTGTGTTTAACACAATCTTTAACAACGTCATTATCAGCTTGTGTTTTCAAAACAATCTCAATTTATATTTTTACTAGAGAAAAATTGACTTTAATATATAATTTTATTTCCAAACAAGCCAAATCTCTACTCACTGTCATATCGAAATGAACCATCTCCACTACGACCAATTACAGAGCGAGATTTCGCAAAGATGGCGGCCAGTTTCTTGCATTCATATGCATTGTTTATTCAAATCCAACTAAATCCATTTTACTTCAAATCAAACACAGCCAAAGTCACTACGCATTTGGATTCGTTTATCTGACCATCTCCAAAATTATTATCGATTTAATGATTTAATTAACTATTATTTGAAATTCATAACAGTGATTTATTATAGTCTTACTAATACTTTATTTATATCAAAGTAAAATTCCTAATACATGGATTTATCAAGTCGAGAAAATAAATTATTGAATATCTCAGAATTTGATAAGGAGGACATGGCTGCTTTCGAAATTGATCGACACCTATGTTTCCAATAGTAATCTCCATCATCACACCTCTCCATCGACACGATACATACTGTTTTATATCTCGCTCTGCAGAACAACTAACTTTGCCAATGGTCATGCAAATCATTTGCAATGAGAACAATCTTGTTAAAAAGAATCACTTTGCATATTGACATATTGACATGATTTAGTGTTTTATCGGAAAGATTTGTTGCTGCTTTTATAATACCTGCTCTTTATTTATACATCAGCCCCTTTACTTATAATTGCGGTGTAAATGTTGTGCGGCGGGCAAGGTCGGTATAGTGAAAAACTTTATTTATTGCCACATCATAGGTGTGGCCAAATATGGGTATAAACCACGTTTCAGGTGAACCTTTCAACTGTCAAAAAAACTAAATGGTGTTGAATGGCTATTTGATGACTTGTCACATGTGAATTTCTGCGAAACTGAGCTTAATAATTGTTTTATTTTGGAATGTTTACATAAAGAACATTAGAACAAGAATAACAACACGACTGTCATAATTTGTAGGTTATAAATGCTCCTGCGCCCCCGGCTACACTCTGACAGGCGGCTCCAAGTGTAACGCGCCCCCTGAGCTGGCCCCCCAGCTGATCTTTGCGCACGAGAGAGCAGTCTTGTCTATGGATATTCACGCACGCTCTGTACGGCTCATCGCTAACTCGACCGGTGCGGCAGGACTCGACTATCATTACAAGAAAAATCTCTTATTCTGGTCTGATACAAAGACAAGAAAGGTAACTGTTGATTTTCGTTTGAATAATTTATTTATTTATACCTAGAATAAAGAAAAAAACTAGAAGTGCCTTCCAAACAAATTTGATTAGAAACAAATGTTCCATTTAGCACGTTTTCTGTCTCACTTTCACAAATTCCAGAAAGAAAAAGTGGTGCAAATTTCATGATGCCAGAGCTTGTTTTTTTTTTTTTTAAATTTTAGTGGGACTTATTGATTTATTGTTCAGGTTGTGACAATTTTCTTATGAGTCCTTTTCGTCCGAGTTTGAAACAACTTGGGAGGTAGTTTCTTAATTTTCTGACAAACTATGAATATAAATTTTTCTAATAGCATTAAACAATTTTCTTTAATTCCAGGTGCACATACAATCCCTGAACTCTCCAGCTGGAATTCCTAGCTATGCTGATAATGACATAACTATTCCTGGAACATGGTCGCCAGTTGCTCTGGCAGTGGATTGGGTCGGTGATAAACTTTACGTTGCGGACGCCGTTGGACAGAAGATCGATGTGTTTGAGCTGGATGGAAGAAGACACGCCATTGTATTGGGTTCGAACCTGACCAATCCATCCGATTTGGCTCTCGATCCGACCATGGGACTTATGTTTGTGGCTGATAGCAGTCAGGTAAAGAAATCATACCTCTTTCTGAATTAAGTTCGTAATACATTCTGGTCAAAAGTGTTAAAATCCAAATTACGCTGAACCACGAAAATGTATATTGTGTTTTGTAATCCAATGGCTAGTTATTAGTGATAAGAACTTGAGTAAAAAATCAGTATATTTTGATACCCTTTCGGTATATTGTTTAACTTCGCAAGGTGTATTAACATCAATTTTTATTTATTTTGTTGCAGGTCCTCCGAGCCAATATGGATGGTACTCATGCTAAGTCTATCGTCTCTGAAGCAGCATACAAGGCATCTGGCATTACGGTAGATATCATTGCCAAACGAGTATTCTGGTGCGATTCATTGCTAGATTATATTGAAACAGTAGATTACGAAGGACAACACAGATTTTTAGTTTTAAGGGGACAACCTGTTCCCAGCCCATCCAGACTAGCCTTATTTGAAAATAGGATATACTGGTCAGACGGAACCAAGCAAGGAATTATGTCTGTCGATAAATTTGAAGGTGCTAATAGCATCCAATCCATATACAAAATGAAAGATATTAGAGATCCAAAGGCCATTAAAGTTGTTCACGGATTAAAGCAATTGTACGCCAACAATCCTTGTGGAAACAATAACGGTGGATGCGCTCAAATGTGTATTGTCACAGCTATTCAAGGAGGAGGCTTAGGATTCAGGTGTGCCTGTAATATTGGATGGAAACTTGATTTTGACCTGCGTAACTGCAATTTGGTAACTGAATTCTTAATGTACTCCCAACAAAGGTTTATCAAAGGAAAGGTATTGAACCCTGTCATTGAAGGATTCAGTGATGCAATTCTTCCTGTAGTGTCAAGAAGGGCGAGGTTCGTGGGGCTGGACTTTGATGCCAGAGATGGACACATCTATTACTCTGATGTTCTACAGGATGTCATTTACAGAGTTCACAGAAATGGTACTTCTCGGGAAATTGTTCTGGCTTCGCAAAATGAAGGTGTTGAAGGACTAGCTGTGGACTGGGTTTCCAAGAACCTCTACTATATTGACTCCCGCAAGGGTACACTGAATGTACTTTCAACCCGAAATGTTACCTACAGAAGAACACTTCTGAAGAACCTCAAGAGGCCCAGAGCTATAGTCATTCATCCTAACAAAGGATTCATATTTTTCTCGGAATGGGATCGCCCTGCCAACATCAGCAGAGCCAATTCAGACGGGACTGGTTTGATTGTTTTCAAAAATGTTACCCTTGGATGGCCTAATGGCTTATCCATTGACTTTGAAGCCGACAGAGTTTACTGGTGCGACGCCCTTTTGGATCACGTGCAACACGCCAACTTGGACGGAACGGATGTAAAGACGGTCAACTCTCGACTCATTAGACATCCATTCTCGATAGTAATTCACCAAGACTTCATGTATATAACAGACTGGCGGCTCGATGCCATAATCCGGTTGCACAAGCTCACTGGAGAACAGGAAGAGACAATGGTAAGGGAACCACAAACAAACAGACTGTACGGTGTGAAGGTTTACAGTGAAAAAGTCCAAAGAGTAGACAGGCTGCAGCCCTGCTCAATCAACAATGGCAATTGTGAAAAAATGTGTTTCGCTGTGCCTTTAAACGACACCTCGGGTGGTTTGATGGTTAGATGCGGATGTCCATACGGAGAGAAGTTGGATGACGAAGGATTCAAATGTATTGCGGATCCTAATTCAGAGCCTCCAGTACAACCGTGTCCAAATGCTTGGGACTTTACTTGCAATAATCAAAGATGTATACCAAAGAGTTGGGTTTGCGATGGAGATGATGATTGCTTGGATAACAGTGATGAAGAGCAAAATTGCACAAGTAAGTTCCTATTTTCAATACTTTGTATCTATAACTCATCATCACGGCTCTACATCTTTGTAGGATTTGGCCTCCTCCACAAATGCTCTGCACTGGGTCTGTTCCCTGGCAATTCACCTCCATTTCTCATGCCTTTTCATGTCATTCTCCAATTCTTCCAAGTTGCTTATACTCTCTCTTTAGGAGTCAGAAAATGGATTACATTGAGTGCCTAATTAAAGTCAATGTCAAATTAGGGAATACATATCGAAAAACATGTGTTATTGATGTTTATATAAAGATTATTATTTTTTTTGTAGAACCTACGTGCGGCTCTAACGAATTCCAGTGCAAATCTTCCCGTTGCATCCCGATGAACTTCAAGTGCGACTCTGAGAATGACTGTGGAGATTTCTCCGACGAGACGGGCTGCGTCAACGTAACCTGTGGCGCGTCCCAGTTCCAGTGCGAAAACGGCCGGTGCGTCCCCAACACTTGGAAGTGTGACTCGGAAAACGATTGCGGAGACGGCTCGGATGAAGGAGATTTCTGCGCAGAAAAGACTTGCGCATACTTCCAGGTAAACTTGAAACACAGAAATAAGATCTTTTAATAGGAATCAATTTACATCAAATCTCGAGTCATATTTGACCAATTTTGAAAAGTGTTTTCATTCGTGCGTTCATAGCCCATTGATTTTCTTTGACACTATGAACATTTTGAGATCATTGCCATAGGCGTTTTTTTTACGCCTATTATGTGTTATTACAGGTGGAGGTTTTCTCTGCTACTCGTCTTTGCAATTAAACACGCTTTAAATATGTATATAGTTGTACTTTTTATTTTAATTCAATAACAATTTCCATTGACATGCTTTACAATTGCAGGTTTTTTCTAGAACGTTTTTTCTTATTAAAATCAAGTCTGTAGACTTCTTTTGTTTTGGAATCATTTGAATATTTGAATTGAATGATAAATATTGGAAGTACTTACTTACTCTACTTACTACTAGCCATAGGTAGGTACCTTAAAAATATGATATAAAATAGTACCTACCTATGACGGCATTATGAATTTTTAGGCGCTCCGCCCACTGAGGCAACTGAAAACCAACTAAAACCGTCTGTTTCTCTGTCTTGATTGGTCAAAAAGCTTGGTTAACCATAGAAGAAGAACAATCAGCTGACAGTTGGCAACTATCAATGACCGCCCAGGGCAACCAGTAGAGCAAGTCGCAACTCACCGCTTGCGTTACCATTGACAACGGGGTTTTGTGTGATAGTGTATGTGCGGGCCATCACATTGTCATACAAAGACAGTTGGCAGTTGAGAGTTTTCAGTTGCCTGAGTGGGCGGAGGCGCTAACCAAGAGCCCATTGATTTTCTTTGACACTATGAACATTTTGAGATCATTGCCATCCATTTGAAAATGTTTATTTTATTATTATCTCTCAAAGGACTATTTTTGTCATTAAATTTCTTTTCTGTATGACTTGCGTGATGATTTGACAAATGCAGTGATAAATTTACATGTTTTTGACATTATCAAAAATACTGATTTCGGTTGTGGGTCTATTCTGTGTAACTCTGATTCAACAAACTTGGAATTTAAGTGTCGTTTTAAAAATTGGAACTGATTGTGTGAAGAATTCATTCAAGCGATAATATTATAGGTACATATTATTATTATTCAGGAGGCCAAAGCTCGATATGAGCTCTAGTGCCATGGGAGAGAAAGAGAGAGATAAAATATTGTAATTTATTTTGAATAGAAAATTATATTAATTGTAATTTTTAAAATTGGAACTGATTTGTCAAGAATTCAAGAATATTCTGTGATTTTTCATGGGTGCGCTGGTCCATATTAAAATTAGAATGGTTCCAAACTTACGTTGCAATGGAATTCATTATTTATTTTCAGAACAAATTATACAGGGTGTATCGGCACGTACCTGACAAACTTTAACCATCGATTCATGATCGTATTTAGAGTAAAAAATGTTACGGCGACTTTGCTCTCCGGTAACATTTATTTTCAATAAAAAATAAAAATAAATAAAAAAATTACACTCCGTCACTGTCCACCACTCCACGCTACCCCCACCTTGCTACCTGCACCAATAATGCGATAGAGCATCGCGGCGGTGTAAAAATAAACGTTACCGGAGAGCAAAGTCGCCACACATCGGGTAGAAAAAAACCATCCCCCAGGTATAAATCAACCCTCAGTTCGCGAGAAATAGAGATTGAGTTCTCTGCACCTTGTAAATTTACAATATGATGTTATAGCAAAGTCGCCATAACATTTTTTACTCTAAATATGATTAGGAATCGCCGGTTAAAGTTTGTCGGGTACGTGCCGATACACCCTGCGTAGGTACTACATATATAAAAAAACATTTTTTATCATTCAAATTTTCACTGTCCAAATTACTTACCTATGCTTTTTTATAACTTTCTACTTTTTTATATCTTAATATTGTTATAGATACTAAAAAATGTTATTTTACTATTGTATATATCATCTTCAAACAATTTGCAAACAATAAGATAAAATTCACTTTCAGTTCACCTGTCCTCGAACCGGCCACTGCATTCCTCAATCGTGGGTTTGTGATGGAGATGACGATTGCTTTGACAAGCAGGACGAGGTGGACTGCCCCCCCATCACCTGCCTCCCCAACCAGTTCAAGTGTGCGGACCTACGCCAGTGCATCCAGGAGACCTACAAGTGCGACGGTATACCTGACTGCAACGATGGAAGCGACGAGTTGGGATGTCCCTCCATCGCACCCGATCAGTGCAATACCGAGAAACAGTTCCAGTGTGCATCATCAGGGATTTGTATACCGCGGACGTGGCATTGCGATGGTAAGGAAATTATACTCTTTCTACTGATTTAAGTCGATTTTTCTTTTTTTTAAATTAAGAAAAAAATTCCCAGGTTACCAGAAAATTAACCTGACAATATTTAAAAAAAACTTATACTAGGTAAAAATAATTATAAGAGGAAAATTTTACTTTTACCATGATTAGTATTATAAAACATGCTTTGAATTGTAAAATCTCTTACTTACGAACCCTTTTTCGGATATGGTTTCTTTGTATAATGTGGCAAATTAATTCTTTAGATTAACATGGGAAACATTTTTATATTTGTGCCTGAACTCCACAAAAAAAAATAAAACATGCATTTTGACTATGTTTTTTTGCATAAATCAAAACAGGCGGCCGATGTCAACCTCTCATTTGCCACCGTATACAATTGGGACAATCAAAAAACTCATTTTTCTGATTCTTGGGAAACTACTTATGGTAGATATAGTATATTCATAGAGAGAATATACTATTTTTATAAATATATAAACACATATGGTAAGACGGTACAATTTAGGAAAACATAATTTTAAAAAAAAACAAATAAGTTATTACGAAAATAGAATCAGCTGGCATACGGTACACCAAGAGTTAAGCGCCAATTTCAACCTTATCGCGCTCTGCGTAAGGAATGCCTAATTTCACCCGATTTAAGTTGAAGTTGATCACCATAAGTAATTATTTAAAGATTGACACAATGCAGGATTTATTAAATTAGGTGGCAAGGGTATTCAATAGATGTTGTATTGCCTTTTGAATTGCATGTATTTCAAGGCAGTTCTTTTAATAAAATTTTACAATATGTACTTGTTTATTTCGTAGGAACTCCCGATTGTGATGACCATTCGGATGAGCCTTCTTCCTGCGGCCAGATAGACTGCGCTCCCAACTTCTACAAGTGCAACAACACGAACTGCGTATTCAAGGCCTACATATGCGACGGCAAGGACGATTGCGGTGACAACTCAGACGAGAGCTACATTCACGCTTGTGTGCCACCGCCCTTCAGGTGCGACATTGGACAGTGGCAATGTCCCAATGTTACCAACCGCTGTGTAAACATTACACAAGTATGCGATGGAAAACCAGACTGCCCCAATGGTGCAGATGAAGGTAAATTCTCATCCATTATTATTTCATCTAAACCACCGAATCTGACCTTGTTTAAATAAAAGTGATCGGTTAATGTATATATATATATATATAGTTATAATGTTGCGTTTTTTGTTTTTTTTTTAGGTGAAGGTTGTGATCTGGCCGAATGCCATCATCAAGCGGGACTCTGCTCAAACACTTGCAAGCAAACTCCAACAGGAGCTTTGTGTCTCTGTCCTCCTGGAGAAGAACTACAAGCTGATCAGTACGCCTGCCAGGATATCAACGAATGTCTGCCTCCTGGCCTCTGTTCACAGTCTTGTACCAATACAAAGGGATCGTACATGTGTACTTGTGTCGATGGTTATGTTTTGGGTGGAGACAAACATTCCTGCAAAGCTCTCAATCATTCTTCAGCTTTCCTAATTATTTCAAACAGGCATTCCATTCTTGTAGCGGATCTTAAGGAACAGGGTCTTGAAAGAGTTCCGATTATTGTGGAAAATGTAGTGGCTACCGCTTCTAACATGCACACTGGTACCATCTTCTGGTCAGACATGAAACTTAAAAAGATATCTCGATTAGACAGAGGAAGCGAGCCTCAGGTTGTCATTTCTACTGGACTCGATCTCGTGGAGGGGTTGGCTTACGATTGGATCGGTGGAAACCTTTACTGGCTCGACAGCAAACTGAATACTATTGAAGTTGCGAAAGAAGACGGATCTGCTAGAACGACATTGTTGAACAATAATATCACACAACCTCGTGGCATGTGTTTAGATCCTGCTCCCGATGCGCGCTGGCTCTTCTGGACAGACTGGGGAGAAAATCCTAGGATTGAGCGTGTGGGAATGGACGGAACTCAAAGAGGAGTGATTATCAACACTAAGATATACTGGCCTAATGGATTGACTTTAGATACTGCTACCCAGAGGGTGTATTTCGCCGATTCTAAGCTGGACTTCATTGATTTCTGCTACTATAATGGAACAGGCAGGCAGCAAGTATTAGCTGGCAGTCACTATCTTTTGCATCCTCATTCCCTAACATTGTTCGAAGAGACATTGTATTGGACCGACAGACAGCTAAACCGAGTTTTATCTGCTCACAAATTCAAGGGAAATAATCAAACTGTTGTTTCACATTTGATTTCTCAGCCATTGTCAATTCATGTGCATCATCCTTCCCTGCAGCCCCTTTATACGTCTCCTTGCACTAAGACAGTTTGCCAGCATTTGTGTCTACTAAGTCCTAACCCGACACCAGGCTACACTTGTATCTGCAAACCAGGATTCAGGTTGCAAACTGATGGACGCTGCACAGAAGGTAACAATAATCTTTCTAATCGAAAACACATTCATTGCATGTATGTTTATTATTCTCCAATTATTTTAGTTCTAGTCTAACTACATATATATTTATTATTACAGAGGAAACACCTTACCTTATGGTGTTGAGGGGATCTCAAATAGTGGATGTATCTCTGGATGGAAATGGAAGAGCAGGACTTTTGGCTCCGGTGGTGGGACTCCACGGAGGCGCTCAACTAGACTATGATAGACAAGCTCACCAACTCTACTGGCTTCAATCCACAACTGGAGAAAATGAAGATGATGAAAACTGCACACTGTTCACAACTCCCTACGGAGGTGGAAACAAAACTGAATTCCTCTCAGCTGATACAGGAATTGTGGGTGCTCCATCGACAATTGCCTTTGACTGGCTGGGAAGGAACATCTATCTGGGAAATAGGATCGCTAGCAATATTGAAGTTATAAGAGTGGATGGCAAGGTGAAACACCGAAGCATTATTCTGGCAAATGATGGCAACGCTACTTCTGTCGCCAAACCCAAGGGCATTTGTTTGGATCCAACTGAAGGGTAAGTCTAACATTATATGTAAAACTATGGCAATTATTACACATTACATACATACATATTAACTTTACACACTGTTTGTCAAGCAGGTTACTAAATACATTTTTAACTTTTTCTAATCCGTTTCTTTTATTATCTTTTAGTAAATTATACTGGGTTGACGAAGGAGGATTCGGTGTTCCTGCCAAAATTGGCAAAGTTAACATGGATGGATCTAAACCAATGGTTTTGGTAACAAACATCGACAGACCAGAAGCAATTACCATAGATATCGAAAAGAAACTTATTTACTTCAGCACCCAATTCCCAGTGGAGGTGGTTGTAATTACCACAGAAGGATTAAACAGGAAGACTCTACTCACAGAAGCAAATGACATTGGCAATCCTAAATCGTTGGCTGTTTTGGATTATAGGCTATATGTTTTGGATCCCACCTTTGAAAAGATTATCAAAGTTGACCTACCAAACGGTGACAATATTAAAAATATCATTGACAATGAAAGTGATTTGAAATTCATGACAGTTTTCCAAAAACGTAAAATGATAAACCATCCTTGTCTGCAATCTAACGGGGGATGCGAACAACTGTGTATCCCCAGTGATGCTGGCTCCAGAGTCTGCGCTTGCTCTATTGGCTACAAAAAGGAGAATGACGTTAATTGTGTGCCGTATAAATCATTCGCCGTTGTGTCCCAACTGGACATGACCCGAGGATACAGTTTGAAGGACAGCGCAGAAGCTATGCTTCCCATTACTGGACAAGGCCATCATATTCTTCATGTCGATGTCCACTTCATTGAAAACTGGATATACTGGGTGGAGTTCAACAGAGGACAGTGGAATGGAATATTCAGAGTACGACCAAATGGTACCGAACTGCAGCACATCATTAAGGAGGGAATTGGTAGCAATGGGATCAGGGGCCTGACCATCGATTGGGTTTCTGGAAATCTTTACTTCACCAATGTTTTCCCACATGAAAATTATGTAGAAATTTGCTGGTTGGACGGTTCCAACAGAAAGGTCCTTGTCAAAACAACAACCGATGCTCCTAGAGAAATGGCTGTCAATCCACTGAAAAGATTACTATATTGGATTGATTATGGACAATACCCAAGAATAGGAAAGGCGTACCTTGATGGAACAAACTGGACTCCGGTTGTCACATCTGGAATTTCAAACCCTAGAGATTTGACAGTTGATATGCTGACTCACGATGTCTATTGGGTTGACTCTAAACTTGACATGATCCAAAAGATATCCTACAGCGGAGGAAACAGACAGGTTATCAGGCGTAACCTTCCAAACCCAATGGGCATTGCTGTTCACATGGGTGACGTGTACTGGGTTGACAGGAATCTACAAACTGTTTATAAGGCATCCAAATTGCCTGGTAACACTACTCTCCCAGAAAAGGTTCGCACTAACCTACAAAAGTTGAGAGATATTGTCATATTTGATCAGACAAACCAGCCAGCTGACGAAACAAACCCGTGCAGAAAATTAGGGAATGGAGGTTGCGACCAACTATGCTTCAGCTATCCACCTGATTATACTCTCAGTAGATTATCTCAACAATGTGAATGTGCAACCGGTCAAGTGTCAGCGGCCGATCCCAAGAAATGTGACACAGTCAACGAATACCTCGTATTCTCAACCCGTACAGAAATTAGAGGAATTAACCTCGATCCTAAGTCAACAGGTGTGCCATTCAAGCCGGTGGGTAATTTGACAAACGTTGTGGGGGTTGATTTCGACTTTGCAGATAATAAACTGTTCTTCACTCAAATCAGACCTTGGGCTAGAATTGGATGGATGCCCGCCAATGCTCCAGACAGTGGCTCTATTAAGAATATTATAAACAAAGGAATCAATCCTGAAGGAATTGCTTACGATTGGACTCAAAAGAAAGTATACTGGACCGACAGCTCCAACAATTCCATTTATGCCATGAATCTTGATGGAACCGAACTTGTCATGATAGCTAGGGTAGAGAGACCGAGAGCAATTGTTTTAGATCCTTGCAATGGAACCCTTTACTTCACAGATTGGGGACGCTTTGGAACATCTGGTAAAATCTTCAAAACAACCATGGCGGGATCTTTGAAGAGAGCAATCATTGACAAAGACCTTTCCCAACCCAGTGGTTTAACTATTGATTACGAAGAATCCATGCTGTATTGGACAGATGCTGTCAGGGAAAAAATTGAAAGATCCCGACTCGATGGCAGAGACAGAGAAGTTCTTATTTCAGCAACAATATATCCATTTGCTATAACCGTATTTAGAAATTACATTTATTGGACAGATTTGCAGCTGAGAGGAGTATATAGAGCTGAAAAGCACACTGGCGCCAATATGGTTGAGATGGTCAAACGTCTGGAAGACTCGCCTCGAGATATTCACATTTACAGTCTCACTAGACAACTTTGCCAAAAGAATCCTTGCAGACAGAACAATGGAGGATGTGCACAGAGCTGTCACCCTGGTCCTAACAACACGGCCGAATGCAGGTGTGACGACAATACTAAACTAGTGAACGAAGGAAGGATGTGTGTTTCAAGGAACTTGACATGTGACGCTAGCAAGTTCTATTGTGCTAATGGAAAATGCATTAGCAGGATGTGGGCTTGTGACGGAGATGACGATTGCGGAGATAAGTCTGATGAAGACCCTAAATACTGCACTTTCCATTCCTGCTCCCCTAATGAGTTCAGATGCGCAAATGGCCGTTGTATATTTAAGTCCTGGAAATGTGATCACGAAAATGATTGCAAGGACAGCTCAGATGAAGAAGGATGTGTCTACCCACCGTGTGTTGATGGAGAATTTACTTGCGCTAACTTCAGATGTATTCCTCAGAGCCAAGTCTGTAACGGTGTTAATGACTGTAAAGACAACACTACCTCTGATGAAACTCACGAAAGATGTCCTCGAAATACCACTTGCCCGCCGAACCATCATAAGTGCGAGAAAACAAACATCTGTGTAGAACCTTACTGGCTATGCGATGGAGACAATGACTGTGGAGATAATTCTGACGAAGATCCTCTACACTGTTCCCAGAGAACGTGCCCACAAAACAGCTTTAGGTGTCCCAACCACCGTTGCATCCCGGCTACTTGGTATTGCGATGGAGACGATGACTGCGGTGATGGATCAGATGAGCCCCCAGAATACTGCAGATCTGAAGGACGAACATGTTTCGGGGACCTGTTTACTTGTGACAATGGTAACTGCATTCCCAGAATATACATTTGCGATGGCGACAATGATTGTTTGGACAACAGTGACGAAGATGACAGACATCAATGCAATGAAAGAAAATGTGATGCTGAGACAGAATTTACTTGCGAAGAAAATAAATCCTGGGGAAGAGCGCAGTGTATTCCCAAGAAATGGTTATGCGACGGAGACCCAGATTGTGTTGATGGCGCTGATGAAAATGCCACTCTGCATCATTGCGCTACCCCTCAACCTTGTGCAGAAGATCAATTCACATGTACCAATGGCAGATGCATTAACAAAGGCTGGTTATGTGACCACGATAATGATTGTGGAGATGGCTCAGACGAAGGCAAACAATGTAATTCCCGCTATAAGACTTGCTCAACTCAAGAATTCACTTGCCAGAACTTCAAATGTATCAGGCACCAATACAGATGTGATGGGGAAGATGATTGCGGCGACCGTTCAGATGAAGTGGACTGTAAGAAAGAAAATTCTACTTGTCCAACAGGACAATTCACGTGCACAAATGGACAATGTATCGATTATCGACTTGTTTGTAACAAAGTTGCTGATTGTACGGATGAATCAGATGAGCCTCTACACTGTAACGTTGACGAATGCGCTAAGGTAGAAATTCACCAATGTGGTCACAAATGTGTTGACACCTTAACAAGCTATTACTGCGATTGCAATCAAGGCTATAAGTTACTTGCCGACGGGAAAGCTTGTGCGGATATTGACGAATGTTTGGAAACACCTGGAGTGTGTTCACAGTTTTGCTCTAATACACCCGGAGGATATTATTGCAAGTGTAATGATAAATACTACGAGAGGCAGGCCGATGAGCATACTTGCAAGAGAATAGATGCGACACAACCGTGGATCATATTCACAAATAAATATTATGTAAGAAATATGTCCATTGACGCCCAATTATACAATCTGATGCACCAAGATCTTATGAATGTTGTGGCTTTAGACTTTGATACTCAAGAAAACACAATGTACTTCTGTGATGTTACTGCAAAGACAATTTACCGATCAAATTATATTAACAACACCGAGAAAGAGGCGGTCATCAGACATGATTCTCACGGCTTGGAAGGAATAGCTATTGATTGGATTGGACGAAAATTGTACTGGCTCGATAGACATTCAAGAAACCTCGATGTATCTGAACTTGATGGAACCAAGCGTAAATCTCTTAAGACAGGAATAGCTGATCCTCGAGCCCTCGTGGTACACCCTGGAACAGGCTACTTGTACTTCACATCTTGGCACCTTCAAGCTTACATTGCCAAAATGGGTATGGATGGGTCTAACTTCACAAGAATCCTCACCTGGGAAGATGACATTGCCTGGCCAAACGCCTTGACTCTTGACTATTTCACAGACAGAATATATTGGGCTGATGCTCACTTGGACTACATCGCATATACCGATCTGGAAGGAAGACATCGACATGTTGTCCTTTCTGGCCCGAGTGTTCCTCATGTATTCGCCCTCTCTGTATTTGATGACTTCCTTTATTGGACAGATTGGAACTTGAAGGCCATAAGCAAGGCTAATAAATTCCACGGAAAGAACTTACAAATTCTACGCAATACCACACATCGGCCATATGACATTCACATCAATCATCCTCTTCGCCAATTGCCTTATCCCAATCCTTGCGGTACAAACAACGGAGGTTGTTCCCATCTCTGTCTCATAGCTCCACCACACGAATCTAGCTATCTTAATATCGAAGGATATGGAGAGGAAGGAGCTACTACCGCAAAATGTGCATGCCCTAACCAGTTCTATCTGGCTCGTGATATGAAGACTTGTATCGCTAACTGCACCACCGGACAGCATAGATGCGGCGGAGCCGATGAAAAATGTATTCCTTGGTTCTGGAAATGTGATGGAGAGAAAGATTGTAAGGATGGATCCGACGAACCGGAGTCGTGTCCAGTAAGACATTGTCGTGCCGGAACCTTCCAATGCAAGAACACCAACTGCACTCCCTCGGCTACCATTTGCGACGGCACAGACGATTGTGGTGACGGTTCTGATGAAGCACAGTGCCAACACGAATGCCCAGTCCTGGAGTTCAAATGCAAAGCAAGTGGAAGATGTATTCTGGATAGCTGGAAGTGTGATGGTGATGCTGATTGCAAGGACGGCAGTGATGAGGACCCACAAATGTGCCACAACAGACCTTGCGACCAAGACACGGAATTCAGCTGTAAGAATGGAAGATGTATTCCGCGCTTGTGGATGTGTGACTTTGATAACGATTGTGGTGATGACTCTGATGAACCTGCCTACATGTGTAGACAGAGGAATTGTACAACCGGATGGCAGAGATGTCCCGGCCAGTCCAACTACAGGTGCATACCAAAATGGCTGTTCTGCGATGGTAAAGATGATTGCCGTGACGGGTCTGATGAGCTGGCTGCTAACTGTCCCAAATGTAGTCCGGAAACTGACTTCCAATGCAACAACAATAGATGTATTCCCAAGCAATGGATGTGCGATTTCGCTGATGATTGCGGCGATGGAAGTGATGAAAACGAGGCCTTGTGCAAAGGAAAGTACAGGGAATGCTCAGAATCGGAGTTCAGTTGTAACAACGGCAAGTGCGTGTCATCTCGCTGGCGATGCGATCATGAAGACGATTGCGGAGACAATAGTGATGAAATTGAATGCGGAGGCTTCCAGTGCAAGAACGGTACATTCCAATGTAAATCAGGGCATTGCATTGCCGCATACTTCCGATGCGATGGAGACAGAGACTGCAGAGATCTCTCTGATGAAGTTGGTTGCCCGCCTCGTTATCCCGGTGGCAGATACTGTCCAGAAAGCAGGTAAATATTAAATGGACTTAAGTATTTTAATATTCACTCTTGTGTATCGCTAACCAAATATTAATATGCTATGTATATTTATTTCTAGGTTCCAGTGTGCCAATAACTTGTGTGTTTCCCAATCTGACTTATGTGATGGAACTGACGACTGCGGAGATAATTCTGATGAAGCACCAGCTCTTTGCACCAATTTCAACTGCGATACGCTGAGAAGATTCCAATGTGCTAACCATAGATGTGTACCAAGGTAGTTTCTAAAACCACAAAGTCATTTATTTATTCTTACCATTAGTAATCCTACAACTCCCCACATGCTTACATGCTTGTATTTCTTTTTAGATATCAAGTTTGCGATGGAATTGACAACTGTGGAGACGGATCTGATGAAAACAATATGACATTATGCGCAGCTCGCACCAAACCATGTGATCCCTTCAGCCAATACCAATGTGCCAATAAACGCTGTGTTGACAAAACGCAAGTGTGTGATTTTGCTGACGACTGTGGAGATAGCTCCGACGAACTGGGATGTCATAGATCTAAAACATGTGGCCTTGCTGATAGAGGTAACCTTGAGATAATGATAAAATACTCATTTATTCAATTTAGCATTTGTTGTTTTGTTTATTATACATAGGTACATATAGGATACATGTAAAAATTAAACTTTTTTTTAATTCTAGGTGGTTGTGAACATCACTGCACAAATCTGACGGATGGTGGTTATATCTGCGACTGTTTCTCTGGCTATATAATTTCAACTGAAAATAGGAAGAAGTGTAATGATTTGGATGAATGCGCTACTGGCACTCATCATTGCTCTCAAATTTGCCATAATCTCAATGGAACCTACAGCTGTGACTGCCGACCAGGCTTCAGACTATCTGATGCTATTTCTGGAGTTTGCAAAGCTAATGATGACAATGTGACACTTCTATTTGCCAATGGACCCGAAATAAGAGCCTTTGAAATTCATAACAACGAAGAAATAGACGTCATCACATCTGAGAAACGCATTGAAGCCATTGATTATAACCCTCAATCCGAGATAGTGTTCTGGGCTGATAGTTACGACAAGACCATCAAACGTTCGTACATGGTCAATGCTCAACATGGAGAAGTTAAGACTGGATTTGCTCAAGATCTTAATATGAAAGGAAACTCTAAGCCAACAGCCCTTGCCGTGGATTGGGTTGCCGATAACCTTTACTGGACGGAAACTGATAGAACTGGATCCAAACCGAGGGGCCGAGTAATGGTTGCCCGAACAGACGGACGATACAGGAGGGCCGTTATTTCCGTCGGTATTGAGAGTCCTACATCTTTAGCTCTCGATCCTCAAATGGGTAAAATGTTCTGGTCAGATTCAGGATCAGCTCCCAAGATCGAAGTTTCTTGGATGGACGGCTCCAAGAGAAGACCTTTGGTCACCGACGGCATCCGCCATCCGGCCGGTTTGACTATTGATCACGCCATGGATCACGCCATTTACTGGGTGGACACAAAGCTGAACACTATCGAGGTTATGAAACATGACGGTACTAACAGAAAGACAATAATAAGAGGAGAAACGCTGAAGCACCCCATTTCTTTGGATGTGTTTGAATCATCACTGTTTTGGATTACGAGAGATTCCGGGGAGTTGGTTAAGCAAGATAAGTTTGGACGAGGTGTTCCTGTCATTATTGCTAAGGACCTTGTCAATCCATCGGGAGTTAAAGGTATGCATAAATAATAATATCTCTTTTGTGTTATTTACATATGAATGCATACGAAAAATAAGTATTACGAGTAATTCATGTTAACTAATTTCCAAATAAATTGTTTTTGCAGTTTATCATCGCCTCCGTTACAACACATCACTCGTAGACCCGTGTGAGCACTCTCCGTGTTCACATCTCTGTCTCCTGGTGCCAGGAGGAAGGCGCTGCGCTTGTCCCGACCAACAGCAGCCTCTGTCGAGACGTTCCACTAAAGATGTGATCTGCGATGCTGGTAAGAATATATGAATCTCAACATCACTCAATCAAACACTTTATTTTTAATTTATACCGTTACTTATTTATTCCATTATATCAGATGACAGTCATAATGACATCATAATATAGACTGCGGTTTGGTAAAACTCTTCAATCCACAAAATGAAAACTTTACAAGAAACGATAAAAATGAATATTTACAAATTCGTAAAACTAATTAAAAATATTGAATTTTGATTTATTATTAATTTTTCAAAATTTTGTTGTAAAATATTGCAATTCTATGTATAATTATGAAAGATTTGGGGGACGACTAATTTCATCTATGTTTTTTTTCAAAATAACCAAAAAAAAAAATTATGCATAAATTTAGTTTTAATATTAAAAAGTCACCTAAAATTATTTTACCATGTTTGTACTTCGACCACTATTCTACACGAAACCACTGAAAAGCAACATTTATCAGGCGGGGGCGGCGATGGCGGCAGCCTTCAGGTTACAGTGTAAAGGTCAATGGAGAGGTGAGCTGCCCAAAAACAGTCATACGGAGATCGGAACAAGACTGAGGGCAATTAGCCCGACAGCTGGAATGAAGCAAGACGGCAAACAAGCCGACTACTTCTTCAGACAGCAGTTCGGGGTGATCTATCCCACAAGGGAGGAATGGGACACGGTTCCAGGTCCAACCTTCAAACAGGAACTAATCTGGTTCACAGATGGGTCCAAGATGGAGGAAGGAACAGGGGCCGGGGTCTGTCTGCAGGGATCCAAGAGGGAACTCAGTATACCTCTAGGAACACACTGTACTGTGTTTCAAGCTGAGATGAAAGCCATCTTGGCCTGCGCACAGGAGAATATACGCATCGGGTACAGGAATAAGAACATAAGCATATGTTCTGATAGCCAGGCTGCCCTAATGGCACTGGGAAGTAACCGATGCGACTCTAGACTGGTGATGGAATGCAGGACTATTCTCACAGAACTCGCTAACATCAATAAAATAACCCTGATTTGGGTACCAGGACATAAAGGTATTGAGGGCAACGAGCGGGCTGATGAACTAGCAAGGAAAGGGGCGAAAGCACCACTTGTAGGATCCGAGCCGGCCGTAGGAGTAGCAGCTTGCCACACAAAACTACATATCGATAGGTGGGTCAAATCCCAGCACTGCAAAGAATGGGAGAGGGCACCCGGAATGAGACAATCCAAAGTTCTCATAAAAGGACCGGACCCTAGACGAACCAGGAAACTACTCGATATGGACAGAAACTCGCTGAGGGAACTGGTAGGACTATTAACGGGACACTGCCATCTCAGGAAAAACATGCAGATATTGGGAGAGGAAAACACTAATATATGCAGAAAATGTGAAGAGGATGAAGAGACTCCAATTCACCTATGGTGCCAATGTCCTGCCCTGGTGGGAACTAGGCTCAGATACCTGGGGAGACATACAGTAGAACCAGAAGACATAGCCACATATCCAATGACAACCCTGGTGAACTTTATTAAAGGGACTGGTTTGTTTGTTAAAGGATTGAGGCAAAATGGGAGATAGCACAATGGGCCTATGGCCTAAGTGCTCACGGGAACTGCTTGCAAACCGTCTCCGCCTTAAAAAAAAAAAAGAACATTTATCAAAAAATGTTGCTTGAAGAGTTTTAGCAAAACACAGTCGAATGCTTTGTCAAGTTATCTCGTGACATGTTTTCATGACAATAATAATGTATTTCTGACTTGAATTAAAAAATTTATTAAAGGTCTATAAACTTTAAAAATATGTATACCTATATGTAAAATATTTACTTTTCTAATATGTAATTGTACAGTAAACATGCCATACAAAACGTTTTTTTTTATTATATACAATAAATAATGTGTGTAGTATAATTTTAATCATTGTTTTTGCTAGCACAAGCATTCTCTGAGATAAAATAGCTATCTGTTAAGATATGTTGGGTTATCTTATTTCCTGTGTGTACACAATGGAAAATGAATAAAAGAGTGCCAAAGTTTATAACCTTCTGCATCTTGCAAAAATGCACCTAACATAGTAAATTTGTTGAGTTGTAGGTACTTAAGTTTTTATTTATTGTTGCAGCTGCTGAAAGACCAAGGCCAGCCCCGAGAATATGCAAATGTCAGAATGGTGGAATTTGCACTGAGGAATCTGATGAATCTTCACTCAGTGATGGTTCAAGCCTGAGTTGCTCTTGCCCCACTGGAGTGGAGGGCTCGCACTGTGAGCTGGGTGCTCCGGGTGCCGCGGGGGCGCCAGGAGGGGGCTCCTCGAGAGCCACAACTGTGGTGGTACCGATAGTGGTCACTCTATTGGTATTACTGGCGGCAGCTGCAGCTTGGTTCGTCATCAGAAAACGACCATTGTGAGTCAGCTAAAATGTTATTTGCTATGTCGGTAAATGTGGGGCGATATTCTATTCAACCATATATGCAAATCAACAGGTTAAATAAACTTCTAATGCAGGACCTCTACCCTCTACCCAGGAGTCCTAATTTTCATCGCCGAGGAACTGGAAACCTGCAATCTCATCGATTAGTTATTATGTTTTTTATTATCCTCTTTTAGTGACTCAATCTCACAAGAGATGATCCGGTAGAAATGTAATTTGAAAGAAAACTGACATTGCCATTATTTCACTTAAAATCTTTTGACTCTTTTGAGACCCAGAAGATTGATTATCTGTGCAAGAAAGAATTTAGATATTTGAAAAATTTTATCACATTTCACACGATCTAGAAGAAATTTCCCTTAATTCGGTCAAATCAGGCCCCCACAACATACTTCTACTGACTGATCACTTCATTGGTTGAGGCCCATTAACCAGCGGCCGAGAATTGTACAGAGCGTTACCAATGAGAAAGATTGATTATTCTCCGTATAAAATTAAAAAAAAAAAAACAATATCAATGATATTTCATTCAAAATGTGCTTTTATATAGGTATATATCTATATTCAAGTAAGCAATAAAAAACCTCAAACGCGTGACGATCATTTTTTTAATATTGTGTACTTCTTGTAAGTATTTTTTGATCATAAGTATTTATGATTTTTCAATAATGTCTAGCAAAATAAGCGTGTAAATTTAAAAAAATATACATTTTATTTTGTAAGACCATAAATAAATCGACAAACTGAATTATTTTCGTCACAAAACAGGTACTCGGATTTTTTTTAATGATTTTATTTGAACTAAAATTAAAATTCTGAAAAGTGGCTTTACTAGTTAATGTATTGATTTATTTTGCCGTATATGTTTTGAAATGTATGTTGTATAATAGAATATATCGTTTGAAAATTTAACAAAC
Source organism: Limnephilus auricula (assembly GCA_951813805.1). Lineage (NCBI taxonomy): Eukaryota > Metazoa > Arthropoda > Insecta > Trichoptera > Limnephilidae > Limnephilus > Limnephilus auricula. The sequence goes on from OX638396.1 coordinate 14,515,218, forward strand.
TTGCCAACTACCAATGGTATAACCTTATTATAAAGCAAACTTGTTTTTTCAAAATTTAAAACATAACTTTACCCGATAAAATATCATTTGGAAACCAATTTTTTTTTTTGTAAAAAAGAGTCAAAACATCTAGAATTTGATTTAAAAATGAGATATTTCCGGTATTGTCTGGTTATATCCTTTTAAGACCATTCAATTCCTCTCAACAGAATAATCAAAGATATATAATACAGAACAGTATTTAAATCCATAAAGTAGTGTCATTATTATCAATGTCGCAACCTAACTAAGCTGTTTTATTTATGGTTGGTATTAACTCAAAAGGTTTGCATCTTACTCTTAAGAGGCCAGACTTTGAACCACACGCGGAACACCCTCGACTGTCATTCTGTCCCGCTCACAATAAGCGCACACACACTTACAATACATGCTAATGCGAAATGTGCGAATGAGACAACGCTTAAATTTACCTACAGAAATCGCTCGAAAAGGGGTTTATGGAGAATACACTTTTCTACACCGAAACTTTCACGAAATTGAAATTTAAAAAAATATATATTTTTTAGAAAGAAGAAGCTACGTCGGTAGCTTTTTATAATTTTATAATTCTTTATGAGAGTTGAGTTAGCAGCACTTTTTCCTTAAATAATATTTTTTGATAAATCGTACATGTTTGACAGTGAATGTTTACGTTAATACGAAACGCATCGAAAATTCGAAAACATACCGACATAGTTTTCATCCTCTAGAAGGCAGTATAAAAAAAATATATTCATTTTGTGCAATTTTCGATGTAGAAAAGTGTTTTTTCCCGGGCGTCCTTTTTGTATGGGCCGAAAAGCGAAGACTATCATCTTAACTGTTCATATTATGGACTAAAGTTTATAAATATATTTATTTTTCCAGTGGAAAGGGAACTGGCCTGGGCAGTCTTGCATCCTCGCAGAGTGTTTCCTTCCGTCAAGGCTCCAACGTAGAGTTCGGTGGGGCTCCGTTCGCCGGGGGCCCTGTGCCCCAAGCTCTCCCCCTGGGAGAGCCCATAGACATGGCCTACAACTTGGAGAGAGTTGGCAAAAACAGAGACTTTAGTAATCCTATGTACGATGCTGTTGTGCAGGGTGGAAATGGATCTGGCGTCATGGGTAAGAAGAACCTTTACCTAATTAACAGATAACTTTACTGTAAACTTTAACATTTTTTTTAAAATGCGTTCAGCTTCGTGAAATTAATCGCCATGAAAAAATAAATAGAACTGTTGGCATATTTCTACTTGAATATTATGTGCTTCACTATGAATGCTTATTTTAATTTTATTTTTGATCGGATTGAACAATTGTCATGGTTTTGCAATTCTAAAACAGAAATCTTCTCTTTTATACGTTTGAGTTTTGGTCATAGTCTTCGCCAATTGTGTCTAGTTCCCAGCAGATATATTTAATCTCAATTTATTTCAGGTATTTACGAAGTACCATCCGAGGTCTCCAAGGACAAAGTGGAGTCGGCCATCCTGTCGCCGAGTTCGACGGAAACCCGCGCCGCCCCGGGTGCCAAGCAGCGCCAGCTCGATCCCTCGGGTCACGACACCGGCAAGGACACCCAGTCCCTGGTGCAGGAGGACAAGGATTGCTAGCGTCCAGCCATGGCTGACCGCCACCACCCCCAGCCTCGAGCCCCGGGGATCTGGCGAATCAGTGTCTCTAACGTTCCCAATCTTTGCAATAACCCCGACAAGGGTTACGCCGTGTTTTGGTAGAGCACCGCATGTGCCTTTATGACATTTAGTAGTGTTACTCAACGTACTGGCAATGGCAATGTAACAATGTAATGTAACAATTTATTTCTTTGTTTTTATTACTTAATATGACGAATAAACAACTGTTTGTACAATGCAATTTGCACACTGCTAAATTGAAAAACCCTGGAGAATACACATAAATGGCTTGCAGTATTGCCATTGTATAGACATTCTTTTTACTATACGTAATAAATATTTTGGTTAATTTAAAAAAAGCGTAATGTCACTATTATCAGAATGGAGATGAACTCACAATGTTGCAAATGTTATAAGATTTAATGAACCTTGGGTAAGAAGAAGAATTTTCGGGAGACGGAATCAAAATGAATTTGTTTAAAGCCTAATAATGACATTCCATCAGTTCAATATTCCATAAGTTTTTAAGTTCCAGTGCTAAAAATATTTATGAGTAGACTAAAAGAAGACCTATTTTAATTTCATTCCTTCTGCAGCATTTTGGATTTGTGAAGAATTATGACATTAACTTTTCTGTTGAAGTGTTAATAAATTTATTGACAACTTACAATAATTATTATAGCTATGATGCATACTTATAAAGGGATTTGTGAATATATAACCGAGATCCTTGTAATGGATGCTAACAATAAGCGAGTAAATAAAAATAGCTATTTTGGAAATATTTTTTTTTTTGTTATGTACCTACAAGTTATTATTAAAATATTTATTTTTATTTTTGGGTTTACATAATGTTTTATTAAAGTTTTTTTAATATTGTTGAAGCAAACAAAAGATGAGATAAATATTTATTGTAAAATAGCATTAAATTTACACTTTACTTCTCTTTTTAAAATCTCGATAGTGATTACAATATTACAGTAATTTGTCTATTATTTTAATGTATTAGTTATGTAAACGGCTTGAAATAGATTGCCATACGTCTATAGTTTTATTTAATTGTTATGTATCTAGTTTTAATAGAATTCGAAAATTGTTTTATAAGTGTAAATAAAAAAAAATGTGATTGAATAAAAGTGTAGAATGTACGTACGGATTATCAAAAGAAATGAGTTGAAAACTATTATTATACAATATCATAAATGTTGGTAATTTTTTAAAAAGAGACAAATATTTTTTTATTGGGGTTAAGGTGTAGGCTAAGTTGTAAATATGCTTTTATTAAATATTTCTGCAAGACGATTCTTTTAGAGTTTAGAATATTACATTATTCTGTTTCACTTTATTCTGATTCAAACATTCCACTGGGTGATTTTAATTGTCATTTCTACATTCCAAATAAGTCCTTTTTTAATTTCTTATTTTCAAACATTTGGATTTTGCCATCTGATTTATTTATTATTACATGTTTACTTTTAGACATAAATAGGGAAAAAAACTTATGACATTCCACTTACTTAGACTCCAAACAATTATGTAAAGAAAATTTCAAGAATTAGAAAACATGCAATGCACAAATGTCATACATGTCAGTTTAAGCTTTAGAATTGCACAGTTTACGAGAAAATACCTAACTGGATTACACAATGTAAAATATATTAATATCTTTTAGCTTTTTTAATGACAATGTGATTTATTCTAAATATGTTTTCAATAAATGATTCTTATTATTTTACGATTGACATTTTGTAGAGGTACTTCAGTTTCTGATATATTTATGTCATGAAAACAGGAAAAAATATAATTAGACGACTATCTGTAAAAATATGAAATTAAATAATATATCATGTGACACCGTCCAATAAAAATACCAATAATTCATAATGAAGTGTTTAGGTGTAGGAAATAAGTTTAAATTGTCAATATGTATTGCAGTTTGTTTAGATTCTATATTGGATGATGTTATAATGTTCAGAATGCGTGCTGTTTGCTTGAGAATGTACAAAGGTTATTGAATCTGTTGCTCTGACTATTCGCCGCCCAAGTGTATAATTGTCCAAATGAACATTTTAGTTTTTGTTCAATCTCCATCTTAAATTAAAAATAAAGTATCAAAAATGATAATTAATCACTTTACTAAGAATTGAGTAAGATAAAGATCTTCGATAAAGAAATTCTGTAAAGATAAAGATCTCATTATATTTAAGTTAATGAGATCTTCTTTACGGAAATTGCTTCATTACCCCTATCATAATGGTTAATAAAAATAATGAAAAAAACTTCCTCCTCCCGTAAAACTTGCTAATTGTCGTTTGGACAATCAAGCACTCCGGCGACGTATTGTTTTGTAATTCCCCTTGTAAGATACAGCCGCAGGTAAATCTACATTGGTTTTCTGCATTTCAACATTCAAGCTAAAGCAAGTTGTACTTATGGAGTTTACCAATGTTTTCAAAATAAGCATATCATTGGACTTTTTATTTGCGTAGCATGAGAACAATGATGAATAATGTTTATTTTCGTATGCCATTCTCAGCATTGTTTATTGAGTGTCAATTTTTGCCACATTATTTAGATGAACAAATTGTATTAGAAAAAATTGAGTGGCTCTAATTGAAATTCAATGACTTGAACATTCCGAATGCAGCAGTTTTATATTCACTTGGATTGTATTAATTATTTAATTTAAAATATTGCTTTCTGCAGGGTTCAGGGTTGCAAATGTCGGTTTGGTGTTTGCAATGTATTATTTTGTAATAAAATACACATATTTATTAGAGACCATTATTTTATTGCTCAGGTTTCTGACCCTGTAGACAAATTCCGTTTGGAATTCACAATCTTAGAACTATCAAAAGTTGAGTATTTGTACAGTACAGGTAGCGATGTCCTTTAATAATATTTTATATGAATGAGGGAACAAATTGTCTATGTTTTCCATATATAAATAAAATTACCTACGATTTGTTTATTTATATGAAGTTTTTATTTATGTATCTCTTTAGTTATAATGTGCACATACATATTTTAAAAGAACCTATTAATAAATTATCTGTATTGTTTCATGAATTCATCATTGAATTTAGAAAACTTGTTTATCATCTCCCTCAGTTTGTCAGCCTGTGGTAGAATAGTGGTGCGGAAGTGATATGTACCGGGCTTCTGACCAAACCCATTGCCCGGGACTATGCAAACACCTAAAAATATCATTTTATATCTGGTCAAAAACAAACATATTATATTTCTGTTTCAAATGAGAAGGATGTGATAAGCATCAACTGTGGGTTAAAAAGCACCTGTAAATGCAGGATTTATCCATAAAATTATAAAAGGAGTAAAAACATGATCAACCAAACACCACAATTTTTTTAATGTGATAATACTTAATCTAAAATATTTTTAAATGGTTAGGTTAGGTTAGTTGTTCCCCATTAGTGGTACACCTACCCACAGCCATTGAACCTGATCAAAAGGGTTGCGCTACTGTAGGGAAGAATATTGTAATACTGCGATGTTTTTTAGTTTACATTTTGGCCACAAGGGGTACGCAAGTTTGGGCTCTTTCTCAAAAGGGTACTCAGGAAAAAGTAATTGGAAACCGCTAGGGTAGTTATTCCGTGTTAGAAAGAGCCAAAATTCAGAGCCAAAGGGCGCCTGGCCCTAGTAAAAACCTCAAGAGCGCTGTGTTAGGTATTATCAGCACCTTGGCTTCTTAGAAAGTCGGTGCCCAGACACTGCTCAATGCCTGCACAGTATGAGGAATTGTTTTTTAAGCCTCAATTCGGTTTAAACAAAATGTAAGTTGAAATACAAACCAGTGTTCTCTAGCAGCTCAAAGGCGTAAAAAGTATCAGCTGGCATCCCTTTCTTACTGGCAGCTTCAATGGCCTTGGGGGGCAATCTTATTTTGGGAAAAGCGTACAAAGCACCCTGGAAATTCGTAATTATTTTGCGAGATTTAATAGACAATATTTTTTATCTTTTATTAGCATTTACAACATTGGCTATTTCAACGCAATCTAACCCATCACGCAGCACATTATGACATAAAGTCTGTATTTCAGTCAAATGTGATATTGTATCATATACGACATATCACATATATGATAGCCGCGTAGATCAAGTTAAATAACTTCAAATTAGTATTGCTTATTCATGCAAACACACCTGAACAGGGTTGCAGGTGATTCCGTCAAATTTATTAAAAGAATCAGCAATTAATTTTGCCCGGAAACTCAAAGAACTGAGAAGGTTGGATTTTTCTCTGACGTACAGGGCATAAGAAGGGTCTCCTTTCTTTGGTGGGTCAATCTATGGAAAAAAAAAACAAAATGTGAGAACAATTTTAGGTTAATCTATCCATTTTTTAATGCGAATTCTGCAGTCCCGACTGCTCACGTCTGGAGACAGTGAGACTATGGCATCCCCAGTTGGAGTATTTTGTGAGGCTGAAGGTAGAGGGACGGGAAGGAGATGGGGAAAAGGAAGGTGGGGAAGATAACCTAACCTAACCTCAAAATCAAAAGACAAATAGGGTCTGATAGTTTTAAACTTACCGCACAATCGATGGCAGTTTGTCCGATCACATTGGGACACAGCATGGCGGAGATGGCCTTCTGTAGGGTTTCTCTAACTTGAGGGCAGACATTGATGAGTTCCACATAACCCCCCCGCAGCCCACATTCACCCATCACTCCCTTGGAGGCGGACATGAAGCTGGCCAATTCTAGAGTGTTGTAAGGAGCTCCAAGTTCCATCATAACCTGTAAATACAATTTATTGATAATGATCAATCAAACAAAAAGTTGAGCATTGCATAAGTGGAAATGTCAGACAGATACATAAAATATTTTTTTTCCTCATAAATCCTCATAAATCCTCATAAATAATTAAATTTCCTCATAAATAAATAAATAGATACATTCATAGATAATAAACAAATGTAGTATTATGGCATGGAAGCCTGTTGACTGTCGCTGAGCTGCAACCAAATTGCAAGGACTATCAAAGCGGCGGAGCCAATGAAACTTATGCATTCAATGCGTAGGTAGAAAAAAATGCGGAATGCCGCTGTGCGTAGATGCGAGAATTGCAGTGTAATAGGGTTAACAATCATCGGGACACTTTTGCGCACGGTTTCATACTAATTATGGTTTTTGACCCATCACCCTTAGATTCATCTTTAATAACTCAGGTCCGGAGCATACGTCATTCCTATGTCTACCTAGTTAAATTGTCGTGAAAACAAGCTTATGTGCCCAAGCGGTTAAATGTTTGGCATAGTTTAATAGTTTTGTTTAATTTTAATTTTTTGTTTACACCTAACAACAGTTTTATATTTTTAATTCCGTCTTATTTATATAATGACTAATAATCAAATCAAAACTTTCTCTTTGAAAATACGCTCTTAAGAAGCAAATGGCATTTATTGTATCATCTCCGAGCTTACTTCTGAGTGAACTGCAAATATGATGCTGAAAACGCTCTCTCGGCTTCTACGCTAGTAGGCTGAACATCAGGATATATTCATAGGCGAGCGTGAGATACTCTCCTCTGATACTATCGGACTCAAAGAACGTCATTTCTTTCTTCAAAATTTTCTCAAAGTCCTTTTGCTTCTTGTCTGGCTTTTTCTTAAATATTTTTTTTTCTTGTTGAAGCTATTTTTCTAATTCTTCTTTTAGCGTTATAGTAGGATCTGTATCAGTAGCAGATGTTCCAGCTATAGGTGTATTTTTAATTAGTGGGATCCGCGGATCCACACTTTGAATGTGCGGAATCCAGCAGATTTATAAAAGCAGCGGGATCCCGCGGGAATGAGTCATCCCGTTTTGCGGGATTGCAATCCCTAGTTGTGTTCTATTAGGCTTCTATTCTAACAAGGGATATATAAAAGAAAAAAATAAATCCTAACGTTTTCATACCCTCAAGCAGGCGACAAACGCGAAGTTCACATCAAAAAGATACTGCGTTATAAGTATCTTTTCTGCTGACGTTATAAAATATTCCTTCCTACTGCAGGAGAAGGGGTCCGTTGAAATCGGAAGCGGTCGAGAGAATATCATTTCTTTGTACAGGATATGTCAACTTGACAGCTCCGTCCATGCTCCGCGTATTAAAAATGACCCCTCTCCTGTTTACGGCGAAGGGGGAGTCGCATAACTTTTCTGATATCGCGATCGTAGCGGTCACGAAAAATAACACAAATTAGCGAAGATTCAAACCGCAATCACAGCACATCATATTTTTACGTCTGGCGGGTCTGTATGGGATTGTATAGCGAGCGCTACCGTGTTATAAGTATCTTTTTGATGTGAACTTCGCGTTTGTCGCACACTTCATTTAAAATTTGTTGAACGTGGGCCGTAAAATCTACTTTCTCATCCATTATTATTCCAATATCTCACATTTTCGTTAATATTCTAAACATTAGCCTAACCATAATTTTAATCTAATTAGGTGGTATTTCACCATCCTCTTAGCTTATCCATAGGATGACGTATGTTATATATAATATTCCAAATAAATACTCCCTATCGGCAGAACATTCGGCTAACTAAATATACCCACTACTTTATAGCCACTATTCAAAATACCGAATAGTAAGCTCCGTCTTTATAAATAAATAAATCAGTAGTCATAAACTAAAATATATTTTATTATATCGATAAGGTATCAAGAGGATGGTGAAATACCCCCTTAATCTTTTAACCGTGGCTGATGCATTGTGATTTGGGAAGTAAAGACATATGTGGGTGACACATACGTGTTTGATTGGCCAGCACTTAGGATATTTAAAAATATCAAAAGCATTTGATCTGATTGGCCTGATTTGTTTAGCGGTTTTCGGGTTAAGAAGAAGCATGAAACAAGAAAGATAGAAATATATATGTTTAAAAGTTATAATTATAACTGTAATGTGCGATTTAGCACTTTGTTACCTTTTTGAAGGAATTGAAGTGAGATTCTTCAGTATAAATGTTTCCTTGGTACACTTCATCCGCCAGTATGAGAAGTTTTTCCCTATAGGCAAACTTAATCACATTTTCCACATTTTCTCTAGAGAGAACCTTAAAAAAGAAGAAAAAAATATATTTTCCAATTCCTATTTGAATAAATAATTATGTGTATTTTAGATTTGTTACCTGTCCTGTAGGATTGCCCGGATTAATGACAACAATTGCTCTGGGGTTGCACATCTTCCTACCTTCACTGATAGCCCTTTCCAACTCTGCCATTTCCAAGCCCCAGTTGTTTGACTCATCCAGGTAATATCTTATCTGAACCATTCCAAATTCCATTAACATTGATCCGTACAATGGATATTCTGGCACAGGTGAAAGAACACCTGAAAGAATGAGTTTAGAGTAATTGATTAGACCAGCAGCAAAAAACCACTCGACATCTTTTTTCTCGAGACCCCGCTTTTTTTACTTTTTCCAGGCTACGGGAAGTTATTATAAAATATTTAAGTACATCTTTCCAAGCAGTTTCAGCACAAACGCGTCTTCATCGTGATAGATAATGTCTAATTGAGTATGAAACCATTGCAGATTATGTAAGTCCCAAACACGCAGTGGGATGGACATGTTGAAAGAATGCCAGATGACAAGATAACAAAAATGATGACCAATTGGATGGAAGCAACCCAGAGGCTGACCGTGGAAGAGTTGGATAGATTGTGTGGAAGAGGATTGGATCAGGATTGGAAGGACTGAGGACTGGAGGTGAATAACGAGGGACCACAGTCAGATGAGAGCATTTGTTGAAGAGGCAAAAATCCCACTCTGAAGTTTATAAGTGTAAGTCACAAAGATAAATGACAGGTGATTAGGAAGATGTTAGGAACACAAAGGTTGGGGAAATGGAACCATGTCACACAATCACATCTGAAAAACACGTTTTTGTTCTACCTGGCTTCATCCCATCTACTTCGCAGACCAGCAGATTGAGAACAATTTTAATAGCCCCGGTGGCTCCTGAAGTTAATATGACATTTTCCCATTGGCAGGGAAATCCATCTCGGTTGGAGATGTATTCTGCCACGTGTCTTCTTATTATCTCCATCCCCAAAGATTCTGAATATGAACCGATGGATCCTCCACTAAAATAAAAAAATTAAAATTCTTCATTTTATGTAAGTACTAACCAAACCATATTTTATCAAATAATAATTGTCATAAGTAAGAAACAGCATCGTCCTTGAGATTCTCAATGTGTTATTACAGCGGTTGTCAACCTATTTGTGCCTGCGTAACCCTTGACTACAAATTTGTTGCAGAGCAAAGTTTTACAAATTTTGGCTCAATTTTACATAGGTAAAGCCTCAAGTTTGGTTCACATTCAGGCTGCTAGCCGAAATTAGAAAACGTTAAGCTGAATTTTAAAACCTTCATTCGTGCCACGATATCGCGTACCCACCCCCAAATTTAGCTTCGCATACCACAGGTTGAAAATCGCTGTATTATTAAAATACTTTTATTAATTTCAATATTTGTCATCTGTAGGTATAAAGTAAAATGATTTTTTGTGTGTTTTTTATTTACATTGTTAAATAATTTATCATTATCTCATAATAGAAGCGTAAAGCTTTTTAAAGATTATTAATTATAATTTTAGATTATGTGTTTTTTGTATTTCTTGGACCATTCTGTGTAACAATTTCTAGACGTTTTGTATTTTTAAGAGTTTTACTTTACAATGTACATACACTTGTTACATAGGCTTTTTTATAATTAGACACCTTTTTCGAAAGGTCCATGTCATTCTAGCATTTTTTAAATTAAGTACCTGATTATATTTGTTAAACATAACTCTTAAAAGACAAAATGATAATGTATAAGAACCTATTTGTAGAAATATTGTAAAACGGTGACAGGACAACTTCAACACTTCTTTTGAAAAGACATTAAAAGTGATTAAAAAAAAAAAATTGCTTAAATAGGTTACGTTAAGTTACGATATGGGCAATTTTTTTTCATAACTTTAAATGACTTTTCAAAAGAGAACCTTGTACAGGACTACATACTCACTTGCATCCGTTGAGGAGCATTTGAGCTTTCCTTTTCATGTCTTCTGGGAAATTGGGATCCTTGAGAAGTAGCTCGGGAAAGGCCACCAGCGCGAGAACCTGATGCAGAAATTGTTTAAACCCTTAAGAGGAATATATACGCCAGAAATATTTGACTTCTTACCCCTTTAGAACTCCCCGCATTTTTGGTATTATCTGCGTGAGAAAAGTGGAGCCAAAGCTGTTTTCATTTTTTTATGAATAATTTTACAAGAACGAAAAAAGTTAGTCAATCAATCGAATCAAAAAAAAAACTTAGCCATAAAGGGGTATTTTTAAAAAGTTGTGTCCTATATAACTTCATATTTATCTAATAATAAAAACAAATTATTTAGTACTTTGCGCTTATATTTTTTGTAAGGTAATTAATTTTTTTTATTTATTTATAAAATACATGCTTATGCACATTTACAACATTTACATATATATGATACCTTAGATCACCATTTTAAGCGATTGCCTGTTTCATGGTGACCAATGGAATTTAGTTGCTTTGTGATGTCTAGTGTAAACATATGGACTAAGTATATAAACATTTTGAAAATAGGAAAAGATATAGTAGAAAAATTATAATGGAAATAGAAAATTTAAAATAGAAAACAGTAAAATGAAAATAAGAAAGAATAAAAAATAATAAGACATGCTATTAAACGTATGGATTAAATATATACACGTTGAAAATAGGAAAAATTATGATGGAAATAGAAAATTTAAAATATAAAACAGAAAAATGAAAATAAGAAAGAATAAAAATTAATAAGACATGTTATTTATGCAGGATTAGATAACTATATATATATATATTTATTTATTTATTTATTTTATAGAAACAAACAGTACATTGATTACAGTGTGATGACAGAGTTTACAGATATTAAATAATATTTCAAGGTGGGTACCTTTGATATGTTTCTTTGTAATGTCTTAAGTGGAATGTATAATTAGTAACTACCGGGTGATGTGCGTAGTGTGTGAGTGTGTGTGTATGTGTGAGAAGTGGTGATCTGTGAAGGGATATGTATGCGCATTAAACAGTTATATCATTGACATGATGCTCCTTTTAAATTTGGGCAGCGAATCTGAGAAAATGTCAATATTAGAGTTTAGGCAAACATTATTGAATGTATGAAGAGCACGGTTAATCGGCGAATTAGTTGCTGCATTTGTTTTGTAATTTATAGGGTGGAATAGTGCTGTATGGCGGGTACGTCTTTCAGGTATATTAAAATTAATTAAGGATAGAAGTTCAGTACAGTCGATTTTGTTATTTAAAATTCTGTGTATAAATGTTAAATCAGCTAGTGCCCGCCTTTGTTGCAAAGTTTGAAATGTAAATTCAAAGTTATTGTTGAATTTGAAAGTAAGATATTTTATAAATTTGTTTTGAATATGTTCTATGCTATCTATGTATATTTTATGGGTTCCACATTGGCGGTGCGTATTCCAGTGTACTTCTGACTAATGCAAAATATAGCATTATTATTGTCTGTTATATGTTATATAGTTATATATATATATATATATATATATATGTATATAAAACTCTTTTTTCTAGTTGTATGTATGTATCTATTACATGTAAATACGCACACACACCCATACATCCACACACACACACACACACACACACATATTCATATACGTACACGCATACATATTTATACTCACATATGTACATATACCTACATATACATACTGATTTATTCACACATTTATATTTTACCGACATTTACAGCACTATCTGAGTATGAGAAACAGGCTATTAACATTGTCATATTCACTCATCAAAAAGTCCGCAAGCGCCTTTCTGAAAGTGGGATTGATATTTAGCTATTTTTATGTTATTTTAATTCCATTAAATTGAAGGAAAAGCTTCAATATATCCATAACATATTTCATATTCATAATGTAAACCGATTCGTGGTAAATATAAATCTTAAAAAAATAAGTGTAAAGTACTAAAAAATATATGTTTTCTTTAGAAATTTTGACAGCATTTAAGAAACAAGTTTTAAAAATCAGTTTTATTGCTAAAATTATCTGTGACAGTTTCTCTTTCAATTAATTAATTATTATTCTTTCTTATATTTATATTTCTTATTCAGAAAATGAATAATAAAAAAAAACACCTGGAGCTTTCGTTTGCCAAGCGAATATTAAGCCTATTACCTATATTTGTAGTGATTTAAGGCACACTAAGAATATACACATTTTTGCTTTGTATATTCCTCATAAATTTGCCCACAAGTTGAAAAACATTGACAAAATGGCCCTTCTAGTTGCGGCTAAATTCATTTTAAAGCCCATTAACCAGCGGCCGAGAATTCAAATTTCGTCGAAAGATGGTCCGATGAGAAAGATTGATTATTTTCCGTAAGTACCAGAATTTTTAACTTATAATACAATATCGATTTTATTTCATTCAAAATTTGCTTTAATATATACCTACAATTGAGTTGATAATAAAAATGCTCAAACGTGTGATGATAAATTTTTTTAAATTAACTTTTTATAATTATTTTTTGATCTTAAGTATTTATAATTTTTCAATAATGTCTTAGTAAAATGAATAAAAAATATCTGAAATATATTAGTTTTTAAGACCGTAAATAAATAGTTACAAAACTGGTACGGAATTTTTTTTTATGATTTTTTGACTGAGATTATAATTCTGAAGAGTAGCTCTCCTAGATAATTTATTGATTTATTTTACTGTATGATTATATGATCTAAAATTTGTGTTGTATTATACAAAATTTCGTTTGAACATTTAACAAATCTGCAAGCGACTGACGGACGGTATTATTATAATAAAAATTAAATGATTTTTTTTTTCAAAATTTTAAACATAACTTTACTAGATAAAATAACAATCTTTCGAAATCAACTTAAATTTTTTTGTACAAAAGAGTCGATACGTCTAGAATTTGATTTAAAAATTACATATTTCCGGTTGTGTCTTATACTATCTTAATATCCCTTTACCCACGAATGTCGTAAAGGAAAATATGTTTCATTAAAGCTGGGTCTCTTCCTTCAGTATTATTGTCTCCTGCGACAACAATCTTACAACATCGTCAATAGGGGCGTGATCTTACACACAGATTCAATGTTCTTGTTTTCGTGAAAGCACGACAACACCCGGGTGAATCGGGGAAGGCAGGGGAGGGAATTGGAGGGAACAATATTGGACCATCTTCTGCAGAAACTGTGCAAACATTTTTATCAGTAGTGACATTTTCATTTGCTGAAGACACCCAACGACCCAACCCAATAGGTACATCCAAATCATACATTTGTATGGTTTGGATGAATTTATTTGTAGGTGACAAAACGACAGGCTAGAATAATATAAGGATATATTAATTCCTTTCCAAGCGAATAAAAGTGTATTGTATGCTGGGAGCATTTTTTAAATACCATAAAATCGAAGTAATTGCAGTGACCCACCAAGAAATCCACGGTTGATATCTTTGGCACGATTGAGTGGGATTACTCGTTGAATAATAATAATAACGTTATATTTGTACATAATAAAATAAAAAATATACAGTATTCACAAAGCAATACCAAGAGAACAAACACAATGCTATTTTAGCACAGGACAATAATAATAGGCAATAACGGTGCACAGGACAAAACAAGAACATTAAAACTAAAATATAATATTATAAAACAGGAGGCAGAATTGAAGTTAGTTGGCTCATTTTATAATTTTGTATAAGATTTTTTCTTGTGGATTTGAGCCTACTTGCTTTTTGAATTATGAATTATATTCCCGTCGTGTAAAAGTTGACTACGGAATTTTGCGGATATAAATAAAATCGAGAATTGTGCTGGTGATCTGTCTGCACTTCAATTTGGAATAAAATGGAGGCCTCCCATATTTGTAGAGGACGACTTACAAGGTTGGGTTTTTTTTTGCCTTTGAAATTGAACCAGACAGCCATTTTTTTGTAATATATTATTGTATGCGAAAATAAATTCATAATCATATTTTTTAGTATTACGCTCAGAGAGATCTGGGACTGATACGTTTTTAGATTTTCACGGCCAAAATAATTTTCGTTGTTTGTTTTTGGGGTGTTATGCTGTGTTACGCTACCTTTTTCTTTAGCCGACGTTTCGGACAGCGATGCAGTGTTTATCATCAGGGCAGATCAGATGTCGGATCACATCGTCGGATCTGCCGGATCTGCCCTGATGATGGACACTGCAACGCTGTCCAAAACGTCGGCTAAAGAAGGAGGTAGCGCAACACGGCATAACACCTCAAAAACAAACAACGAAGATGTGGGGTGATGATTTACACGCCCCAGACTCGCATATTATAATTCATAATTATAATTATGGTTTAAAGTTTTAAACGGATTTATGTTAATATTTATTATAATTGATGAAATACCTGTCTGAAGAAAGTCATGGGCATTTGTCCCATCGCGTGACCGTCTCCAATTGAAGTCTTGATCACTTCATTAAATTGCTTTATTTTCCCCTAAAATATAATGCATTTCTAATTAATTATATAAGTGAAATTACGCTGCTACTCTTCGTAGAAAAATCGCAACTGAGGTGGCTTGGACATGTACTAAGAATGTCTGATGACCGAATTCCGAAGAAAATACTGAGTGCCATTCCAGAGGGTAGACGTCCAGTAGGCCGCCCCAGGCACAGTTGGGCGAGGCAAATCCAAAAACTGTGCGTGGAGAGGATGGATCTGCCATGGACGGAGGCCGATCAATCGGCGCAAGACAGGGACGTATGGAGGAGCCTTGTCGATGCAGTGGGTCCCCGACCCGAATAGGACAAGGGGAAGAAGAAGAAGAAGAAGAAATTACGCACTTTAGTCAAATAAAATTAATCAATATTTATATAGTTTTAGCACGAATTTACGGGAAATCAAATTCTTTCACTAATAATATTTTCTGTCGAAAGTCTAATTTCAGTCTCATACACCGCGCACTATTAAAATAACAAGACTTCATTAAAACCATAATTTCACAACATTTTTATAGAAGTTTTAAAAAATTGTATAATATTTTATAATTTACGAACATTGGAAAATGATAATTCCTTTTCAATTTCTCTCGCCCTGATGGACAATGGGCCTAAAACAGCATACTCCATGCGTTTAAGGTTTGGATTCACATTATCCATGGAAATACAACGATTTTCTGAACCCATGACTGAACTTTTATAAATTTTCAATAAATTCCGCAGAGTAATAGAATAAAACCCTCTTTGATCAAATTATGAATATCTCCCGAGCTCTCAACAAGGGCCCGACCCATTCTTAGACTTATATAGGGGAGACCAAGGACAGTTGTGACAATTTTTAATTTAAGGGACGTATCTCGCTCAGTAAACAGTCCACAGTTATGACGTATGTGAATTAATGTAGCACCATTCCTTTCCTAAACAAAACAATCATCAAAATTAATTAAAGTATTATGGTTTCCGAGAAAATCAACAAAAAGAAAAACTACTCCCTCTGTCACAACTCCCCTATCACCGAGGTAAGATGTGACAGGTACCGATGTAAGTTGTGACAGCTTTGTATTTAGACTATTTGAGTATTAAAAATTACCATTACATATTATAATAAATGCAAATTCAAATTTATCTTTTAGTACATTAAGTACCGACAAAAACAACATATAACATTCCCATAACAAGTAATTATATCTTATAAGTAATTATGGCATGGCTTTGAGATCAATCATATTATAATTAGTCAAAAATCTTAATCTAATCTGATCGGCAATTATGGCAAATGTATTGCAGCTCGCCTCAGTACAATCTACGTGTGACCAGCCTTTGAATTCTAGGCATTGCACCCACTCCTCATTCGATCTGCAGTTTACATAGGCCTCAAGGCAAACCAAGCAAACACAATTATTTTCTTCGTCATCACCTGTTCTCTTCTTCTTATTAGTCTTCATGGCTTTTTTAGGTTTCTTCTTATCGTCGCTTAAGACACGCTTTTTCACAGTCTTCGACTTCCTATTGACTTCTATAGCAGCTATTTCGTCCTTAGTAGGTGTCAGTAGGCTCAGCAGATTTTATTTTGCGTCTATTCGGTTGGCAGTTTTTTTTGGCGGAGCTTTTGACAACAGCCTAACTGATTCTGGCGAGAATACATTAGAAACAGTGGCAAGAGGACTATGGATTGTAAACGCGGAGGCAACAGGTTCATTGGCATTATTGTTCATAACTGATGACTGTATGCTTATATAATTGCTAGATGGCATGGTCGGTTCTATAGATGCACCTGGAGTATCTGTGTTGAGATTTGGAGTTATGGTTCTTTCTACTGGATTGTCCACAATTTCTGAAACGGATTGCTCTAGTTCTGGGTTGGGACGATCAGTGACTTGACTTGGCAGGAAATCAGCGTCTCGAAATATGTTTGTGTTAACCGGCCACGCTCCAGTTGCAGCAAAACCAGCACTGATATTCCTTGGAGTGATTGCTACACCAGTGCAGTTTTTGTTATATATGCGAGGTCATAGATTGTCATGACTTTACCAGCATTGCTTCTCACCTAGGAGAGTTGTGACAGCCTGTCACAACTCTCCTAGGTGCTCAAAATTACGACTTGGTCCGAATAATAATTCATATTTTCCAAACACGATGCAAACACAAAATATCAATGCAACGCTTTGAGACTTTAATAACCATACAACTTAAGAAAAAATATATTTTTTAATAAAAACCTACTTTTAGCATTTACACGCAGAGGTCGTAATTACGCGACCGCTTCTCTTGCGCCGCCGGCGTGTACTAAGTGAAGTAGTGCATCTCTAAAGCGACAAACGAGCATTGTTGCCATCTCCTTAACTATTTTATAGGTGGAGAGAAATCGTCACTGTCACAACTCTCCTCTGTCACAACTCTCCCAGGTCTCCCCTACCTACATTATATGCAGCACGTGGCCACGTGGATTAAAATGCGAGATAACCTTGATTTATAAGCTATTTGCTCCGAGCAGTATAGTGCTTTGTGCTTGTGCAATAACAATATTGTGTACAGCAAGGGCGTAGTTATAGCACTCACATGGGGGGAGGGAACATTTTTCAAAAAGTTTCCTGGAGTCTCTTCTCATCTATTATCACATCATCAATTTGGAAGACGGATATGTAGCCATTTATTGGATAACAACATCTCTGTCATATGGCGACTTAGCAGGGGTGCTCGGCAGGCGCGGTCGGTCCATACATGCGGTGAAAGCGCCGCATCCCTTTGCTTTCTAGTCAAAAAGCTTAGAATTTATTTATTCCAGCCGTAAACAGCAATACTGCCAATTATTACCAAAAGAGAACACGAAACAGAGCGACTCATGAAGCGAGTCGAAATACATGATATACATTCTCAATGCTAGTAAAAAGTACAACACGTACCAGCAACAGCATCCTCAGATATTCGCTGCGTTCAACACACACAACAAACCAACAGGCTGTCAGGTGGATGCTGTTCGTATTCAGTATTCCAAAACTAGGAAGATTTCGGATACGGCGCACGCGTATTCAGTATGGCCTGCAGAGTTCTTTGAAAAACAGATGCTTCTGTGCCAGGAGCATCCAGAATACAAAAAGCGACTTTAATGCGTATAGGAATAAGGCTCAGAATTTTTTTTAATTAGTTTCAATAGCAAAGTTTGTACATTATGTTGGTATAAAGTATAATATAAGTATACATTTTTTGTCTTTTTTCACAGTCTTCCTCACTAGGGTTTCCTATTCTGAGGCGGCCTGTAGGTTTTTTAACTTTTGTATTTAGTTATGAAATTGTCCGAGCTAGATATTTGACATACCTTTCTATTACAAAAATAAATTTTCAGTTTGGTTGGGTATTTTGGCCTCAAATCCAAAACTACGTTTTGTATGAAACCGACCTCTTAAACCGTGAAGGGGCCATGGGCATACTGTGTTTGGAGGGCCAAACAAACCACAAAATAGTGTTTTTTTTTTCAAGGAGTTCGTGCAAGACATATTATGCCTCCTAATCGTGAATTGTACAGATTAAAATAATTATAATAATTCAAAATACCGTTATCATCAATTTGAATTGCGTATTGCGCATCTCATGTTGGAAAATATTTTTTACTATAAGTTTGGGAATACCGCACATTAGTTCCAATTCCTCAATAATCTTCCGCGGAGTCTGTGGAACTATGGCATCCCCAAATGGACGTAGGTAGGAGAGCGAAGGGATTGGAAAATTAGTTATAAATCTCAAAGAAACAGCAAAATCACCAAACACCACTGGTGAATTTTTTTCCCTGGTATGAAGGGAGTTCAGACCAGGGAAAAAAATTTCAGGAAAAAGAATTATTATTATCACAAAGACACAAAAGAGGCGCCGGAAAATTTTCTACATCGGAGGGTAAACCAGCAAATGTTTTCGATTTTTATTTTTTGGAGAGTCAGAATCCTTAAAATATTTAGACGGAAATCCTTTAGTATTTTCTTAAATGGAAAACTTTTAGTTATTGTTCAAAACGGAAACCTTTAAAATATAACAGCTTGATCGTCTAGTAACCGAGTGAACAAATACGTTGAATTTCCACCCAGGCGTCATGAGTTTAATTCTCTGCTAGCTATGTTCACTATAATTGCACAAGCAACATTTTCCGCTAATATAAACAAGTGGAAAATTTTGAGTCCTGTGTTCTCAATGTGTACCACATTTTATATCAAAAGGAACATTATTCCTATCGGGGCCTCTTTGTGGAATTAATGTTAAAACAATAGTCCCTGGCCTTTTTCTTCTCAGAACTTCCTCTCCTCCCTGTATTTTCCAGGGATGTAATCTATGAGTACTTAATATTTTATTTTTTCAGCGAAATACTGAAGCCTTGGGGGGGGGGGGTTTGAACCCTTAACCCATCCACTTATGTGAGTCCCTGATGCACAAGACAACAAAAAATATTTTAATTTGTTAATATTATGTTTAGTATTATTTATGAAGGGACCAATAAATTACTTGTTTTGTCACTATTTTCGTGACAGTTGGACGTTGAAATAATAAGACCTATAATTTAGTTTTATTACCTTTAGGTACATATAGTCATAGTGGTTTATTTGTACTTGTTAATAATTTTATTATAATGTTGTGTTTCCAGTTTCAGAGTTGAAATTTATTTATTTGTTTTTTTACTCGAACGCTTTTTGCCACAATATGGCACTATTTCCAAAACCACTGATTACTTTGCTAAAGTTAACGATTTTATACATTTTTTTATAAATCCTACGAATATGTGATAATAGACAAAAGATAAGTGAATTCATTGGCTATACAGAACTATACTGAGTTTGTATGTCTCCATATTCAAATTCGGAGGCATGATTTTTTTCATATGGACGGAAAAATTTCCTTTAGCAATCCGAGAATTGTTTTTAAATTGCTCTATTGCTCCAGTGGATAAGATATACACAGTACATTAAAAGGATACCCGGCGGTGATTTTTCCATACAAACGTATTCCCCATTTATCTCTCTGGATTTTAACACCAGAGAAAATATTGTTTTTACATAAAATTAATATCAACTACTAGCGTGTTGGTACTTTTTGGTTTTTTTTTGATAAGTTACTTTTTATAAAAGTTATGACCTTCCAAAAATCAATAAATTTGACTGGTTTAAACGCCGTCAAAAGACGTTTATTATACAAACTAGACAATGTTTTTTTTTAAAAAGCAAAACGTACAGACATTGAATCGTTTTTTCTTATGTAGATGGTAAAAACAAATTGAAAATCAGTCCACTTTTGGAGGACAAAGTGGGGAATACAAAATCTCGATTTTGACCATTTTAGTTAGGTATTAGTAGCCCGATGTGCATTGTCCCTTTCGCTCAATATCCGGTGGAGTAAGAGCAACAGTGACAGCAACAATTTAGTAAAATCTATTATTCAAATTTCTCCACCACCGGGTTTCATCTTAATTATAAGTTGTAAGGTGTGTTAAACAAATTACACGGTTTTGTACCTATTTCGTAAATCTGTAAAATGTCAGTAATTTCGCCTGGGTTTTAAAACTTAATTATGATGAAACTAATGAAAAGCTTCAAACATTGGTTGACTATAATAACAAGAATGAAAGAGTGTGGGTGGAGAAAAAGTTGCGTTTTAAAATCAAAAGTTATGTGCTCACTAAATGTGATTGACTGTTTGAGTTATTTGATTGGTTAAAGTTTAATAAAACGACAAGAAATATAATAATTTGGTTTTGTTTGTTTGCAATGAATCGTGAAAAATGTCTAGTTGTAATAATTTTCCGTAATGGGTATAAGTTGTGATTGCGCGAGTGATTGGCAAGTTATTTGCTGCATTGGTGCTGTGGGCTTCTATATGAAAAAGAGAAGTGTGCCTGGTACGCCGCACTGGAGCAAATAAAAATTTAAACCAATGACGGACAGTAATTCGGGACTGTTAATATTATTATTAAGCAGGTTATACAGAAACAATAGATCCGAAATGGCCCTTTTTCATTATGGAGCCAGGTAGATAGCAACTCTACATAATAAAATTACGATTCATTTTTATATTTTATTTCAGCAGTGCCAGAGTGATATGGGTGCAATCAGTGTTGGCTCGTGATATTTGAGTTTACAAAAATTTTAAAAAGACCTTATTTATAGACCTTACTTAATTGTTGATTTTTTGTGAAAAAATAAAATACTTCCAGTTACAAAAGGTACATACTAATACTCTTTGGCACATTTAGAATCGCCACTGTGTGCATAATGTATATTCACGTCGGTGTACAAATAGACACTTTTCTCCACAAATAACAAGAAAACGCTAGTTAATTACGGAATTGAGGAAAACGCTTGTTAATTACGGAAATAAGTCTAACGTTTCTTATGGTAAATAACAATTTATTACCAGACAACTTCATAAATGTATTTATTCTTTTTTTTACTGTAAAATAGATTAATACAAAAGTTAATTTTAATTTAATTGTAAATTGTTACCTACAAACTAATTAATGTTTACTGGGTATCAATTATGAATATAATTATCTGACAAACCATGGTTCTTAGAAAATATAAACTTTAATAGTCTCTCATGGAGGCAACGAGGTGGTAGAGCGATGATTGGTTAGAAAGTCGTGACATTGCTTCCACTCCATTTTCCACTTTAGATAAGAGATTTAAATTTACTGCAATACAAGTGACGTCAAGCGACTCTGAATGCATTTGCAATTCTTTTTTTATAAAATGTTATAATATTTTACTAGTTATTATTTTTAATAAAACAAAAGGTTGGAAATTTTTTACAGGATACTTCCACATTGATGATGTAGATTAGCGTTTCCCAACCTTTTTGTACCTGCGGACCGGCAAATAAATTTGTATTATTTCGCGGACCGGCTTCCGCCTAAGACTAAGTAAAATGCGCTCTCTTTAACTTTGTATCTGTTTCAGTTGATTCAGCTATTCAACATGTTTCCTTGGACTTGGACATATTATATCGAGATGTTCTATATTAGTGCCGTCTGAGTATACATTTAGGTACAATCAGGTTTTAAAAATAATTCACCAAAGTTTGGTAATTAAACATAACTTGATTGAATGTCATAATATAGTACCATATTAAGAATACGAACCAAATTCATTTTTAGAAAATAATTTCTTTAAAATTTACTATGATAAAACTATACTAACAGACAGACCAATTAGTCACAATAGACCCGATATTAATTCCTTTAATATTGAAAAATCTGTTTCTGAAAAAATAAGAAAATATACAGATTTAGGAAATGAAATTAAAAGAATTTGGCATTCTCAGACTATAAAAATATTAACATTTGTTATTTCGGCTACTGGCATTATACCTAGCTCTCTCATTAAAAATTTAGGCATATTAGATTTGTCAAAGAATTTGTATATAAAAATACAAAAATCAGTCATTTTAAATACATGTAGGATTACGAAAGATTTTTTAAATATTTATATTGAGGGATCTGTAGGATTTATCGGTCAAATTAGGAATTCCACCGAGCCGAACCCTCTGATATGAAAATATCTGGAGTCGGTGAATTATATTCCCATTTAATAGTTTGGTAGATTAACATATTGTTCTTGTATTGTTTTGTATTAATTATACTTATATAATACACTTGCATAACGCGGATTTACTAGATGATCATTTATATGGAAAAGTGTGTGAAAGACAGGACCTGAAAATCTGGTGCGTAAAGTACTTACAATGACAAAGGAAAGAACAATTTTTTTTTAAAAAGAAAGAATAGCCAGAGAAGGTATTCCGCAAACCACCCGGCAGTCCCAATGAGAATGTGCATGGCGATCGGCCTGACTCCAGACGAACTCCGAGGTCCACGCCCTTTAGCCGGCTAAACGATTATGACTCGAAGAAATGAACGTGGGAGAAAGGGGAAAGTTTCCGAAGACTTGGAGAAAAGGTGAGCGTCGGTTCACCAGAGGGGGGGCGGAAGGGCGTCGAGTTCGTGCGGTCACTCCTCAAGCCTACTCATGTCATGTCATTTAAAACCTGATTGTACCTAAATGTATACTCAGACGGCACTAATATAGAACATCTCGATATAATATGTCCAAGTCCAAGGAAACATGTTGAATAGCTGAATCAACTGAAACAGATACAAAGTTAAAGAGAGCGCATTTTACTTAGTCTTAGGCGGAAGCCGGTCCGCGAAATAATACAAATTTATTTGCCGGTCCGCAGGTACAAAAAGGTTGGGAAACGCTAATCTACATCATCAATGTGGAAGTATCCTGTAAAAAATTTCCAACCTTTTGTTTTATTAAAAATAATAACTAGTAAAATATTATAACATTTTATAAAAAAAGAATTGCAAATGCATTCAGAGTCGCTTGACGTCACTTGTATTGCAGTAAATTTAAATCTCTTATCTAAAGTGGAAAATGGAGTGGAAGCAATGTCACGACTTTCTAACCAATCATCGCTCTACCACCTCGTTGCCTCCATGAGAGACTCTTAAAGTTTATATTTTCTAAGAACCATGGTTTGTCAGATAATTATATTCATAATTGATACCCAGTAAACATTAATTAGTTTGTAGGTAACAATTTACAATTAAATTAAAATTAACTTTTGTATTAATCTATTTTACAGTAAAAAAAAGAATAAATACATTTATGAAGTTGTCTGGTAATAAATTGTTATTTACCATAAGAAACGTTAGACTTATTTCCGTAATTAACAAGCGTTTTCCTCAATTCCGTAATTAACTAGCGTTTTCTTGTTATTTGTGGAGAAAAGTGTCTATTTGTACACCGACGTGAATATACATTATTGCACACAGTGGCGATTCTAAATGTGCCAAAGAGTATTAGTATGTACCTTTTGTAACTGGAAGTATTTTATTTTTTCACAAAAAATCAACAATTAAGTAAGGTCTATAAATAAGGTCTTTTTAAAATTTTTGTAAACTCAAATATCACGAGCCAACACTGATTGCACCCATATCACTCTGGCACTGCTGAAATAAAATATAAAAATGAATCGTAATTTTATTATGTAGAGTTGCTATCTACCTGGCTCCATAATGAAAAAGGGCCATTTCGGATCTATTGTTTCTGTATAACCTGCTTAATAATAATATTGACAGTCCCGAATTACTGTCCGTCATTGGTTTAAATTTTTATTTGCTCCAGTGCGGCGTACCAGGCACACTTCTCTTTTTCATATAGAAGCCCACAACACCAATGCAGCAAATAACTTGCCAATCACTCGCGCAATCACAACTTATACCCATTACGGAAAATTATTACAACTAGACATTTTTCACGATTCATTGCAAACAAACAAAACCAAATTATTATATTTCTTGTCAATTGTTGCTGTCACTTGTCACTGTTGCTGTTGCTGTTGGAGAGGGCTGGTCGCGGGACAGCCGCTCTGTTGTGTGTTCGCCTGATGATATGCACGGACAGGGTCTATCCCACCCCCTTTTTATGGGGGAATGACGATACATAATATGTACAGTTCAGTCGCACAGCCAAAATATGGGAACCAAAACTAATACGGTAATAAAATAATACAGTAATTACATAAGTGAAACATAATTCAAGTGCGAGTAGAAAAATAATATAAAGAGCGATAGTGTCATCACTACCATCGCTCACCAATATCCATGGAACAAGATCTGTTGAAGTTAAACATAAATCATTATTAGCAGAGACAAAATAAAATAACAAATCACGAATGCATGTAAACAGTGCGAAATAAAAAGCTAAATATTAAAATTCGAGATAAAATAAGTAGTAAGTAGCGTTTTCACGCTAGAGGTAATACAAATTTAATTAATTGATCGTAACATTATAGTACAACACACAAACAAAATTTCCTTATTTATTTTTTTTAAATACATAAATAATTAAGATGATAGACTTCGCTTTTCGGCCAATACAAAAAGGACGCCCGGGAAAAAACACTTTTCTATATCGAAAATTGCACAAAATGAATATATTTTTTTATACTGCCTTCTAGAGGGTGAAAACTATGTCGGTATGTTTTTGAATTTTCGATGCGTTTCGTATTAACGTAAAAATTCACTGTCAAACATGTGCGATTTATCAAAAAGTATTATTTAAAGAAAAAGTGCTGCTAACTTAACTCTCATAAAGAATTATAAAATTATAAAAAGCTACTGACGTAGCTTCTTTTTTCTAAAAAATTTATATTTTTTAAAATTTCAATTTCGTGAAAGTTTCGGTGTAGAAAAGTGTATTCTCCATAAATCCCTTTTCGAGCGATTTCTGTAGATAAATTTGAGCGTTGTCTCATTCGCACATTTCGCATTCGCATGTATTGTAAGTGTGCGTGAGCTTATTGTGAGCGGGACAGAATGACAGACGCGGGTGTTCCGCGTGTGGTTCAAAGTCTAGCCTCTTAAGCCGACGGCAGCAAATCTTCAGAGGCGCATCGAAAGTTGAAAGTTAAAAAAAGTTTTCCGCCGGTGAACAGTATAACTCATGACAGATCAAAATCAATGAAATCAAAAAATAAAAATGATATCATTACACATTAGATAACTACTTTTCTAAGGTAATGCTGGGAGGATTTTTTATTTTTAAATTTAAATTTTGACACTTAGAAGTGGAAAAACCGATTTTTGTATAAAAAATGGGCCTATTTGTTATTGTAAATTTCTTAATTATGAAAAATAAAAATAAAACTCCCAGCGTTACCTGATCATTCATGTAAGGAAGTAGTATATAAAATTGCAAAAGAATCGGTGGAGTAGATTTTGATTTAAACTGTTCACCGGCTTCAAAAATGACAAGTGTGAGAAAATCGCTTTAAAGTTTTGGATAACTGAAAATCCAATATTGAACATGAAAATTTTGTTTTTACAAGTTCTATATCATATGTAGTTTTGCTCCGATTTGTTTCAAATTTTGGGTACAATCATATGAAATAATAAAAAATAAAATAAAGTTAAATACGTTTAAATAATTTCAGGTATATGTATCTACAAAATCTACATACACGCTAACAAGTTAATCAAGTCTAGTTTTTAATTATTTTGACCGAACTTTCCGCATAATATGTACACTGTCATCGCATAATATGTTCATCAGGACACCATCTGTAGCGGGTGAACCGTTGACAACTACTAGTAAGTTGACGGCCGGCGTGGTCCAAGGGCTAGGCTCTGGTCTCCCAATCCGAAGGTCGCGGGTTCGAACCAGGCATGCGCAAATAAATTTTATTTGATTAATTTTTGTTATTTCACAATTAATTAATTAAAAATAATATAAACTATATTTGCGGCACGTTCCAGAGTAGAAGATACTTTCAGTATCGCCCTGGTGTAAGACAACCAGAATTGAAACGTTGCTTGAAATGTTTTTTTGTTTGGTACCGCACCTTCCTCTTCCCCATCTCCTTCCCCATCCTACTATCTTCAGCCTCAAAACATTTTTGATGTTTTTTTTTTTCTACAAAACATAAAAAATAGTAGGTGTTAAGTAGTCGGGGGCGGGGAAAGTGGTGGGGCGGTAGCTCGGCTGAGTGACCAATAAGGTCATGTGAATTTTTTTTTTGATTTTGAAAAGTCACCGGAGACCAAAATTACATTTGCATTTTTTACTCCAAATAATGTCAGGAATCACTGGTTAAAGTAACTCAAGTACTTACCTTAACATCCTGTATGTATTTTTAAGAATCGGAAATTTTCTATCAATAAAAAATCTATATTTAATCTACTATGCCTTAGTTCAATCCACTTTACAATACGCCATTATAAGTTAGGGATCCGCATATAAATGTAACCTTCTTCCAATAAAAATTGTACAAAGAACAATAATTAAAATTATATTTAAAAAACCTTTATTACCTTTGGACTACCCAACGGAACGATTGTTCGACGAATTTCAAGTACCTACCTACATTAAAAATTCATTCATTCAAATTATAAAAGAAAAACACAAATATCAATATTTAACTGAAAACCGAACTCGTCTTAAATATATATTTTTTATGCCTAAAATTAAATACCACATTTGCACAACACCATTATACTTACCAGGGAAGAATCTATTTCAACCAACTACCGGAAGAAATCAGAAGCATTAATTAATGAAGCAGAAGCATTAACATTTTTTTTTTTTTTTTTTTTTTTTTTTTTTTTTTTTTTTTTTAAATTTTTTTAAAGAAAGACAAACATTCCTGGGTTACGAATAACCCAACAACATTTGAAAATCTCTAAAGCGGAAGATGTTGCTTGTGTTGTGATGGAGGACTTAGCCAGCCGAGGAATCGAACACGGAACGCCTGGGTGGGACCCAAACGCCATGCCCACTCATCCACTGATCAATCTTTAAAAAAAAAAAAACTACTGTCACCTAAATTAATTCTTGCAAATATCTTTTATTCTCCATAACACTCTTTCTTTTATCAAAATACATACATCACAAATATAAATATTTATTACATATAAAAATATATATTTATTATTTTTAATTAATATTTTCTACTAAATCTAAATTCAACTTTATTACAAAAAAAATAAAAAATTATTGTATATCTTTATTATTTTCCATCATAACATGTACTTACTATAGCACGCATACACATTATATGCGCATAACATGTAAAATTAAATATCTAAGTACTAATTAATAACAGCACCTATGTACACTCCTCTTTCATACACAAGCAAATGCTTTAAATGGAAGAGTAGTAATTTAATATAAGATGTTAAATAAAATATATTTATAATGTTATAATTACAATTTTCACAAAAAAAAAAAAAAAAGTTAATCAAAAACGACTGGGAGTCCCTTAAGGGACTCCGAGACGAGCAAGCGGTTTGATGGCCAGCACGTAGTTTTTCGTCTATGGCACTTTGTGACAAGCCTTTTGACCGTCTCCAAAGCTGGTTTACGGCTTTCTCACAAACATAGCGCAATACTACGTGCTGGCGGCGGGCTTGACGCGAATTTATAATTTATTGGGAATAAACAAACGAGAATAGATAAATAACTACCCATAGACAAAAAACATTACGATGAGTGGTGATTTTAAATATTACGTATAATGTAAAACAATTATGTAAATCAAATAAAATTATATAAAGTAAGCAATTATTGTTTCTGTGTTCAATTTGTAGAAATCCATTGATTTTTGAAGAAAATACTGTACATCAAATTCAATAATGTTATTTATTAAGTTCTGCAAGTATTTTAGTTTTTTTTAAATATTATGAAAGCTGTTTCGGCACTCAATGTCATTTTTAAATTATAGTTATCATCTTTTAATTTTTATTTAATTTCACAATGTTGTATATTTTGTAAATATTATCTCAGCCCACTTAGTTTTTTTATTATAATTTTAGTAATGTGAAAATCTGTTAATATGTTATTTGTATTCCTAATTTTATTAATTGATGTAAATAATCTGTTGATTTTCCTAAATAAATAAATAAACATCTGAGAAATGGACAAAAATAAGTGTCCTTACTTTACTAATTAACGTTATATTACAATATTAATATATAAAATTTATTATAACACAATGAAGAAGGCTTTGTCTTTGTTATATTTCATTTCACACAAAATTCACTTTCAACCCCCTTTCGACCGTCACGAAATCAAAGAAGGCGTGGCCAGGCTTGAAGGAGAGGCTTGATGCGCCGCGGCAAGCCTAAAAGCATGGGGAATAATAGAAAACAATAGACAACAAATTTACGTGCTTGCCATCAAGCGGCTTGGTCGTGTCGGAGTCTTTTTAAGATCAGAAAACTGATCTTTAAATAATATTCCGTACATTTTCAACAGAGTTACTCGTTTGTGAAAATACCCTATTGCGGAAGGTATGTGGTGCGGGTGCGGTAGTTGGATTATGAATTATTATTACATTCACAAAGAGAATAGTGCAGACGTAATTTTTTGTAGGTCGAGTAACCAATAAATCTCAAAAATAAGAGATTTGTAATTTCGGCGCCAGTTATAAACTTCTATATTTTCCTTTATTTTTTTGTGGTAAGTACCCAATTTGTCTTTCAGCTTCCCCCCCCCCCCCCCCCCCCTTACCATGCCTGGCGACTCCGATGCACTGGTTCATACGAATTGGTAGGTACACATAACTGGAAAAAGAAAAATTATCAACTGTTATGATATTAGGTCGTGCAACATTTCGTTGTACAAAAACAGTATGATTTTTTTTTGTAATAAATAACTTATTTGTTCACACTCCATTCCCCGGTAGACATTATGAATGTTAACCTCGCCTCGTCACGAAAAAGTTTCTAATTTAGGAAAAATGGCGCCACGCCAAAACGAAACATCTAAAAGTTAGTTCTTTGATAACTACAACCACTAAAGTCAGAAGTGTCCATAACTCCCTACTCCATTATTATTATAAAATCTACTTTTGATTTCATATCACAATGTAAACATGTTTTGTTAAAGAAAACATCACTCAGTATATTGTTACTCCCCGGAACGCATATCGGCCAACAGAAAAACTTTGGTATAAAAATAATCTTCGTTGTCTGTAACAATTATTATTATTGACTGACTTTAAAATATAACCGGCTACGATTAAACGTTTGTGATAGTGCTTACGCGATTCACCTAAGTGAAATTCAATTTTGATTAATCTGTGTTATCTCAATGATAATCTGGCGAGCGATATTCAACACTCCCACAATTTCTATGGCGCGGGCATTTCGAAAATCTCCCCTGTCTTTTTTGGCAATCGCGGGAAAGTATTCGAAAGCGTACGACGTGAAAAGATCGATCGCCATGACACCAAAAACACAATGTATTACCATCGACAACATAAATCCTCACCTCAGAAGTGTGGAGTATTTTGTTCGCGGTCCCATCGCCCTCAGAGCTGACAGCATTGCAAAAGAATTATCCGAAGTAAGTACTTACCTAGGTAATATTATAATAAAAATTGGTTGACCAGCACTCGAAAATAAAAGTTTAAAAATGCTTCCAACTGTACGGGGAGGTTCCAATGAGAAAGATCGATTATTTCCCGTATAAAATTTTTTTAATTAAAAATTTAATATCGATTTATTTCATTCAAAACTTGCTGTAATATATACCTATCAAGTAAGCAATAAAAATGCTCATAACGCACGATGATAAATTTTTAAATATAGTGTACTTCCTGTAAGTATTTTTTGATCATAAGTATTTATGATTTTTTAATAATGTGTAAACAAAATAAGTGTGTAAAAAAAAATTTCAAATATTTTAAGTTTGTAAGACAATCTCATGAAATAGAAAATCTGCGGTATTTTTGTCACAAAACACGTTCTCGGATTTATTTTTTAATGATTTTAATTTAACAAAAATTTTTTTTTTTAAAACTGTGTTGACTAGATTATATATTGATTTATTTTGTTGTATGATTTGAAATTTGTCTTGTTTAATAGAATCTATCGTTTAAAAAATGAACAAATCTGCCAACTATAAAAATACACTTAGTTTTTCAACATTTTTAAACTGCGTGTACCAGATAAAATAACAATCTTTCATGATCAATTTATGTTTTTTTGTAAAAAAGGGTCAATACGTCTGGAATTTGATTTAAAAAGGACTAATTTCCGGTATTCTTGTCTTACAAAGTAGGTTTTATCATAATAATTATTGTATGCACGAGAATACACATATTATCACGATAACCTTTACATTTTATACGGAGATAACATCTGATAATACGTAACATATTACGTAAATGTGTATTTTATTATTGCTTGGTATTTTATTAATAACAACTACCAGCTTCTATTATATAATATATAATCTTATTATATATTATATAATATATTATATATTATATAATATATTTATCTTATTATATTTTTCTTCTATTATATTTTATTTTTGTATAAAGCCTTCGACAATATTTCTCATCATATTCTTCTAAAAAAACTGCTTCTAAAACTTAAAAAATTCTAGGTCCGTTTTTTTTCTCATATTTATGAACTCTTTATTGAATTTGGATATTGACGGTTGTGTAATATCTTTCGCCGAGACACGTTATCATTTTTACAAGTAAAACATCTACTGAGAAGGCAAATTGTGAACTGAACAAAATTATTAGAATCTAATCCCCTCACCTCAAATGTTGATAAAATACAATACATACATTTTTCAATCCATAAATTTACCCTCCCATAAAGCCTTCCTAAACTAATCATTCTCAATTGCCCACAAAATCTAGACACTCCTCCACTATCTTTTATTAACAGCTGTTCATGCCCAATTTTTAAACCGTCAAATGAAATAAAGCACCTAGGTGTCATTAAAGATAACAATTATGCTAAGAGGCCCAAATTAGCTCCATAACAAAGAGACTCCGTAAGTTATGCTATATTATTTATTATTTTCGAACAACCCTTGATATAAAAACTCTTTAATTGTTTATTCTACTCTATTCCAATCAATAGCAACATACGGCATTATAGGATGGGGAGGTTGTACAGCATCAATTCTCTAACTTCTAGTGACCGTTCAAAAACTTTTGCTAGAATCATCTTCAAATGTTCCCCTTCTCATCCATCAGAGCCACTTTTCAAGAAACTCACAGTCCTAAACTTTCACCAACTGTATAATAAGATAGTTCTCATCCATATCTGGAAAAATGGTTAGATAAATTCCACACAAAAAGAAATACTTACACGCTACTCAACGCATGGAAAATGCATAATCTCTACAATTAAACCAGTGATTCTACATGCGGAATTGAACAAATTTTTATTTCGACGAAAAAAAAAATCATGTTCTCCATACATAACTCCAAACGAACGGTTTATTACGACGATGAATTTTTTTAACCTGAAAAAATTTTATAAAAAAAAAGTTTCTCATGTATTAGTAGTTAAAATAAAAGCCCGATTTCTTGTTACCCCTAGCAGCAGAAGTAGTCGCTTGCGGGCTCAATGGATCGCAATTTCTGTAAATCCAGTCTGCCACCTTTTATCAGACTTTCCGCATTCTTGTGTACATGGAATGTCGACTTTTTGAGGGAGAGGTCAATTCAGACGATTGCTTCTCTTCTTCACATTCAATAAATGCTGGCGTCCCACAGGGATCGGTTCTGACTTTGTTTTTGTTGCACGTTGACCCTTTAACAAGTGCACCAATTCATTGTTACGCGGATGACAGGACAGTCCATGATAGCTTAATAGCATGATAGCCCTTAGAAGCAAAGGGTGAACGGTTAACTTAAGCTAGTTTCATCTAGGGGTAAGAATAACCGAGTCGAATTTAATCTTTTAATGGCCCAGTGTGTGATTGTGCTAAAAAGGATCGAAATAAAAATCTAGTCTCCTTCCGAGCAGGTCTTCCATACGCTTGGTGGAAGTGCCTATCTCAGACAAGGGGCTTCCCCGAAGCCAGATGAATGTTTGCCTCTTAGAAGCTGGGCGTACTGTCCTCCGAAAGACCCTCCACACAGCATCTTCAAAGATGACATAGGCCCTGATGGAAATTATTTTCCTCAAGGCATATGTCATCTCCTGCGTGGAAAATTCATTTGTTCAATTTGTTTGTCCGATTGGACATCCATTTGTTCAATTGGATATTCATTTTGGACATCCGTTTGTCCAATTTGGACATTCGTTTGTCCAATTTGACCAACAGGTACTTTCCCACCTTCCTGTTTCTTATCTCATTCTCTTCCTCAATACCTTTAACCTCACAACATACTCAAATAGATTGGTAGGGGGCAGTTGGGACTACGTGCGGTAGGTATTTACATAAGAAAAGGTGTGATATAATTAAATAAAGGCAGTTTTCAAAATACTGAAACACAAATAAAAATATTTCTATTAGTTTCCCAACTGTTCTTTGAAACACATCCTCTATTATAGACATGCATTCGGGCAACCATATTGCGTGCCCCCAATTTTTGCTTTGCGTACCCCAAAGGGTACGCGTACCACAGGTTGAAAACCGCTGATATCGATAATCCTCGTAATCTATATTATTATTACGCTAGCGTCTGTGCGGTTGAAATTTAAGAACCCCACTTCGTGAACAACTCTTGACGGTTGAATGATTATTGACTGACTTAAAAATCTATCCGGCTACGATTTAACGTTTGTGATAGTGCTAACTCCAACGCGATTGTTACACGTTGAAGTCGCTTTCGTTAATCTGTTTGTGAATTCAATTGCTAAATTGGCAAACTTGTTATCTCAATGAGAAGCCCGTGAGCGGAATTCAATGCTCCTGTCATTTCTATGGCGCGGCCATCTGATATCTGATCATCTGATCCCTGTCTTTTTCAATCGCGGGAAATATCCGACAGCGATCGACGTGTAGAGATCGATCGCCATGACACCGACACCAAAAACACAATGTATTACCATCGACAACATAAATCCACACCTCAGAAATGTGGAGTATCTTGTACGCGGTCCCATTACCCTCAGAGCTGACGCCATTGAAAAAGAGTTATCCAAAGTAAGTGCCTCGTACCTACCTAGTTTATATTATAAATAAAATTAGTAGGTTAATTAAAATGCTTGTTATAATAAATTTTATTTTGCTATATTTAAAAGTTGGTTGTATCGTAATACGGGAATGATTTCTGACTAAAAAATATACACGTTATCACGATAACTTTACATTTTATACTGAGATAACTTCTGAACGTACGTAACATATTAGATATATCTTTTTATTGTTGCTGGATAATGTATTGATAATAACTCTATTAATAAATTATATAGTTATTATATATCTAGTTAATATGTTAGGTATAGTTGGTACTGGTGCACTGGTGCAGTCCCGTGAACATCACGGATAGTCTGAGAACCAATTTTTAAAATTCGTTTATATATTTAAATACATACATGTATCGATGATGTAGGTACTTTATCGCCTATCTGAATTCTCCAAACCAACATTTTGAATTTTGAATTTTTTAATTTTTTTTTTTTTTTTAATAATCATCATAAGCCCCTAATGGGCTTTTACATATTTACACAGTTTTTATGATTGTGTAAAACAGATCAAGAAAAAATTTAGGTGGTAACAAAAAAAATACAAAAATGTGTATAACAAGAGGTTTTTTTTAAAGTAACAGATTTTGAACTGCAGATAGCTTAATTAAGATAATAATAATAATATAATGTGAGTTCATTACATAATTTACATAAAAAAGTAAAAATAAGCCGCATTACAGAGCTCTAAAATTAATCTATTATATAATAATAAATCCCTGTTTCCCTTGGTCTCGCCATAACTCCAGAACGACTTTACCTATTTCATTTATCTTTTTAATACTTAGGAGAAGGTTCTTACGGAAAGAAAAATTAAGAAAATTGCGCAGAAAATTGGATAATTTCAGAAAACTTAATGACTATTTTAACTTCGTACGTTTGACAGTTCGCGCGTTTGATATATTTCCTATAATATTCGTCCGATTGCGATAAAAATTTGGTAAGTTGCTGTGGACTGTGGACATGCCCGTGAATGTTTCTATATGGTAATATTTCTATATTAGTGAGTTTTGGAGTTATGAAATTTGCAAAAAAAATTGCAATAGGGCACACGCGAGTTGTTTGAAAAATGAGTATATTTTATGGAGCAGGAAGCAGGAGCAGGAGCATATTTTATGGCAGGGAAGAAAGGCGGGAGGGGGCAGGGAATCCGGGAGGGGCGGAGGGGAATGAAGGAGGGGTGGTTCGCGAGAGGAAGGACGATGGAGGAGGAAGGCGGAGAAGGTGGAATGAGGTGAGGGGGGGAGGTTCGCGAGAAGGGGGACAGTGGGAGAAGGGAGGGGGAACGCAGGGATGGTGAAAAGGGAACGCAGGGAAGGAAGATAATTACGCACAAGATAATTCATCAGCATCATAACTTATCTTAGTAACTATTTATAACAAACTACCTCAGATTACACTTTTTATTATATAATTTCATATTACAAATGCCCTTACGTCAATAACAAAGTGTGTTAAATATTAATATTCTTAAAATTATAATTCTCTGTTTTTATTAAGATTGTTAGCTTTTTACAAAATATTATGTCATTTTGGAATACAGATTTATTTATCAATTTAAAGGGTAAGAAAATAGTAGTACCGGGCATTTCAATAAAAAGAGAAATTTTTCAAGGAGACTCGTTGAGTCCTCTTTGGTTTTGCTTAGCATTAAATCCTCTATCTAAAATGTTAATAAAAAGCAAGTTTGGAATAAAAATTAAGGGAAATACAGGTGAGAGTACTACAATTTCGCATCTATTATATATGGATGATATAAAATTATTTTCAAATTCTGAATCAAATTTAGAGAAAATGATTAAGGTAGTTAAAATTTTTTCAGATGATATTAAAATGACTTTTGGTCTAGATAAATGTAGAACGATCCATATAGAGAAAGGCAAAATTATAGATGGAGATGAGGGTATATTTAGAAATTTCAAAATTAGAAGTATGAAAGGGGATGAGGTTTATAAATACTTAGGATACCCGCAATCGAATAGATTAGATCATACTAGTATTAAAAACGATATTAGGATTAAATTTCAAACTAGGATAAGAAAAATTTTAAAATGCAATCTAACTGCTAAAAATTTAGTAAAGGCAATAAATAGTTGGGCAATACCTCTATTAACGTACTCATTTGGTATAATTAAATGGTCTAATACAGATTTAGATAGCTTAGAACGATTAATTAGAACTACTTTAAAAAGTTTAATTGTCATCATCCAAATTCAGCTATAGGACGAATTAATTTACCTAGAAATTTAGGAGGTAGAGGTATAGTCAAAATAACTTCTTTAAAACAAAATCAGGTAGAAATGTTAAGAAATTTTTTCCATAGAAAAGCTAATAGCTCAGAGCTGCATAAAATAATTTGCAAGGCAGACAGAAATATTTCACCTTTAAATTTATACGACGAGAATGTTTGTTGCAAATATCTGAAAATGCAATAAATTTTCACGTAACAAAAATAAAATTTCCTTTGAGTATAAATTAAACGGGACACATATCAAAGAAGTAGAATCAAAAAGGGACCTTGGGCTAATAGGCTAATACTAGATGTTAAATTAAACTTTATAGAACACACTGATGAAATCATCAACAAAGCCAACAAAATGCTAGGATTTATAAATCGTATAACGAAACCTTTTCGCAACCTTAAAACTCTATATTCCCTTTAAACAGCGTTCATCCGACCCCCTAGAACACTGCACACTGATCTGGACTCCTTTCTGCCAAGCTTACATTACAATTCAAAGTAATTTTAAACACTTACAGCCTTACTAAAAAAAAAAAACACTAGGCGGCCGTTAAACGGTGTTTCTGTAGCACGTTGTGTAAAGTGTGTACATTTCGTTTTTCAAACTCTTACTAAACAGAATATATGGTTTTGATCTGACAACGTCGTATTTTACCAGCCTTACTAATAAACTTTCTGAAAATTTTTTACAATGGTCAAACAACCATGTATGAAGAATCCTTACTAATTAAGAACTGACAAAAAATTGTTCATGGAAAGATATGTACTTTGCTTACACGGCCAAGGAGGGTAGTTTATCTGTTGTATATATTTGTTACATTTGTAATTTTCAACGAATTTCAAATTTTGTTTAATGTCCTAAATATTTATTATTTTTTGAGATGTCGTGAAAACAAATACCATTTTAGAACCAAAATTTAATTA
This sequence comes from Limnephilus auricula, assembly GCA_951813805.1. Taxonomy (NCBI): domain Eukaryota; kingdom Metazoa; phylum Arthropoda; class Insecta; order Trichoptera; family Limnephilidae; genus Limnephilus; species Limnephilus auricula. The sequence goes on from OX638396.1 coordinate 14,552,086, forward strand.
CCTTTAAGATTTTCATATCTAAAATATACTTAAGTGTTTAAAAACTGTAGTTTTTAAAGCTTCAAACATCAAGTTGAAAAAAAAAACTTACTTACCCCAAACACTTTCTATTAAAACATTGAAATATATGGAAAAATTCAAAATTCAAAAAACACAGTCCTTTTATTCAATGATTTTGAAATAAATCTGTCACCTCACACTTTTTCCTCCTTCACACAATAAAAAATCTTGAAATTCGCTTTTCATTCCCAAAAAATTACAATAAAAAAACTCACATTTGAATACATTGCTTGCACATCTTAAGACATCATAACAAAAAATTGGTAGAGAAATTATTCGGTAAAGCATCACTAATTGCGATCCCTGGAATAAAAGCATTCTTAGGTTTCGAGGGAAAAAATAAAGTTCTTTTTAATCATCTTCAAAATATCAAAATATTCTTGCGAGTTCTGCAAAGAAACCATTCCTCTGTACCGAATGAAATGTTATGTCATCTTTAAAATTAAATTTATTAAGAAAATTGATAGAGGTCATTGGGGCAATTCAACTGTTCTGAGTGCAATGAATAACATTGTGTTAAATTATCTCAAATTTATTTATTTTCGTGCTAGCTCCACAAAAAAACAATTTCCATGTTCTGAGTGCAATGCATAATTTATCTATGAATGACATTCTAACGAGGTCTGTGACAGAAAACATTCCCAATTCAACGCTAAAAATTTACGCCAGCCATATCATAAAGATATATGTTCGATTTCAGGTAGGTTTAACTGTAATATCTAGGCTATGGTAATACGTTAACCTTTAAAGTTTTTCCCTATTTTGACCTTACTCGCCGCATAATGTGCATCATATATATGCATAATACCTTCTTCCGGACACCATGGGTAACGGATGGACAAATAAAAAGTACCAAGTAAACTAAGATATACGTAAACATAGGTGGGAGGGCCTGAATGAATCATCATAAATAATCACCACAAGAATCATTTACTTTGCCTTTTTTAATGCTTAATTATTTATTTGGTATGAATCGCGCACGTGCATTGAGCAAGCTGTCTGGACTCTGGACGAAGCTAGTGAGTGGTTCATTATCGGACCGGCAGGAAACCTTCGTAGACCGGTCCGCGGACCATGAGTTGGGAAACACTGATCTAGACGACGATTACGTTGAGAAATAGTTTTTGAAGTATCTTGTGAATTTCAATTAAATACAAGTATTTTAGATCCTACATAAATGATGTAAACTTACTTTCTGGATGACCCTCGTACTATTAGATATTTAAGAAAGTATACTTTGAACATCTTCTTCTTCTTCTTCGATGGCGCTACAGCCCATATCGAGCTTTGGCCTCCCGCAACATTCGCCTCCAACTCCCCCTGTCCTCAGCAGTTGACTTCCAGTTTGTTACCTGGAGTAGCTGTGCCGCATCCCCTCTTACCTCGTCTTCCCACCTCAGTCTGGGTCTTCCCACTTTTCTCTTTCCACCTGGGTGTCCAGTCATAATTCTTTTTGGGACGCGTGTGTCCGGCATTCTCTGTACATGCCCAGCCCATCCCAACCTGAGGAGTCTCATATGGGCGGAGATGTTAGGGGCCTGATATATATAACTCTTTATAATAATTACTCAGTATTATTTCAATGAAAAATATTTATCAATGTTAATGTTAAGAGTTACAGATAAGCAAAATACACACCTAAAGCACGGAATGGAAAATTATTTTGACGTAGAGAAATGTTAATCTATACTTATATAGGTTCAGAGATAATAGGATGATTTATGTAAAAATGATAAGATTTATTCAATTTTACTCGTTTCCTAACAAATAACACCGCTGTGGGAAAGTGGAGAACATTGTAACCAGTGGCGTAGCTAGGGGTGGGCGGCGGGGGCGGTCCGCACCGGGTGCCACCCAATGGGGGGTGACACCCGACTGTGAAAAAAACTTACGAAGGTAGAATATTGCCATAAAAAATATTTTACACATAAACATGCAATGTTATTTTTAGCTAATAATAATTAACAATAATTGCGGGCAACAATGACCTTAACGATCTTGGAATATTAACAGTTGAGCAGTTTGAGCACGAGGCAACACAAACTATACATTTTGAGGATGTAATTTCAGAGTTTGCAACTGTCAAAGCTAGAAAGAAAAGATTTTAAGTGTTTGAGTACATACATTTTGTTTATGAGGGTAATATTAATTCTACACTCATTTTTCTTTTGCTTTATACAACTTACAATTTCATACATCAATATGATAAAATAATAAATACTGTCATAACACTCTCAATTTTATTTCTTATTAAAATTAATCATACTTTACAATTATCAGATTTTTATTATTTTTATTATTGGGGTGACACCAGTTTTCATTATTGGGGTGACACCGCGTTATTCGCCACCATGCTGGCTACGCCACTGATTGTAACGATTCGGGAATGTTCTTAATTTGTTGTTTGTAAGCCATAACATTATTAATTTAAGAAAGGTAAAAAATACCTAAGTCAAAATAAATGTTAGCATGGCATATTTGTTTGGTCGCCCATCATCGAGGTGAGTGAGAATGTGATCAAATAACTAGGTCTAATAGATGTGATTTTAACATTAGGTGTGATAAGGTTAAATCTGCAAATGTTTCAAATTTCCCCTTTGAAAAGAAAACTTTTTTTGTGTATTTTCAGGGGCAGGCAAAGCCCTTTAATGAAGTGATAAGAGCGCATTTTGGAGACAGCCATGCCCTGGGACAGGTGCCCATCACATTTGTACGACAGGTGAGACACTTTTTATCTACAAATAAAGTGATAAGAACCCATTTTGGAGACAGCCATGCCCTGGGATAGTTGCCCATCACATTTGTATGACAGGTGAAACACTTTTATCAACAAATAAAGTGATAAGAGCCCATTTTGGGGACAGACGCGCCCTGGGACAGGTGCCCATCACATTTGTACGACAAATGAGACATTTTTATCTACAAATGAAGAATGTGGAAGTCATACCTATCTATCAGTGACTTCTTAACGTATTTTGGAAAACTGAGATTTAAGTTTCCTAACTCCTGAACTAGGCTGATGGAAACAGCCAGAGCTCAATGTACGAGATTGTTTAGTGGAACATACACAGATTTTATAAAAAAATAATAATATTGGTATAATATAATTTGGTGGAACATTATATTGCATTAATTAAATAAACTCTTTATTAGTATATATATAATAATCTTTGGGGACATACATTAATTACGTGAGCTGTTTTTTAAAAAATGTAGACGCCTCCCCCCCCCCCCCCCCTTTGGTGAGAATAAGTAAGATTTAGTGGAACCCCCCCCTTAAGTGAGATTTTTTTCTTACTCTCGAAATAAATGTTTTTTATAATAGCCATTTTTTCAGCGGGCAAAATGGGACACTTCAAAAGAAGTGAAACCATTTAATTTTTTTTATTATCTCTATAATAATATATACTTATTTAAAGTTGACTTGAGATTTTTATTGACCCCCCGCCCCCTAGGTATAATGAGATTTGACGCCCCCCCCCCTCCCATTTTTTGCTCACGTTTTAATTCCCACACGGAGAAAAATGTTATTCTAAAATACAATCATTTTATCCTCAAAACGGTTAAAAACGGGACGAACAAATTAACAGGGTTTCAATGTTTACTGGCGGGAAAATGTAAGAATAAATTATTATTATTAATTATTAGAACAAATTTTGTACGTATACCGACAAATTATTACAACCAGATACGCCAATAAACATTGAAACCCTGTTAATTTGTTCGTAAGAACTTCAGTCCCGTTTTATGAATAAAATGATCGTATTTTAGAATAACATTTTCTCCGTGCATCTTTGTCATATTGTAAAAACATCACTTCTGTAAAAAATCTAATCTATTTTGTTTTGTGGCTAATTTCTTTAGCATTCGCTACAAATTGTAAATATTTTAAAAGATTTCCAAAACTTTGTTAAATTTTCAAAAAAAAAATTGTTTTTTGCACTTACGGTTTTTGGCAATACATGATTGAAAATGCACTGCCTATCTCTTGGCTTCACTGCTTTACTGTGGTCCCAATTGCCTATCCAACTGCACATCCGATCATAAAAAAATATGGATGTATATATTGTAAATGTATATCAATGAAAATTCTGATGTTCGAAAATAAAAAATTACACAAAGTGAGCATTTCTGTAAATATATTCTTATAGAGTCTTCCATAAACACACAATCTAAAAATACAACTTATTTTATGTAATAACCAATAACTAATAACGTTTATCAATCTTAATAATTATTAAAAAAAATATTGGTTAAAACATTGAACACAACCACTGGAGCGACAGAGCAAGTAAAATAATTTTACTCGGATTGCTAAAGGAAAATTTTCCGCCCACGTTAAAAAAATCATACCTCCGAATTTGAATATGGAGACATACAAACTGATTATAGTTCTATATAGCCAATGAATTCTTTTGTCTACTATCACATACTTGTAGGATTTATAAAAAATATATAAATAAAGCTTTAACCCTAAAACACTTAAAAGAATCTAGAGAATATTTATTTTGTTATATTTTGAATGCACAATATATTATATAGTCGATTTAATAAATAAAAATATTTTGAAAATTTGCCACATTTTGGCAAGAAAGCAATCCGAGATTTTGGAAATAGTGCCATAATGTGGCAAAAAGCGCTCGAGTGGATAACAGCTTATCACGAAACGGCAGACAAAATCTTAAAACTGTTCTCCTGTCAAATCAATAAAAGTGAGATACGCCAGTTGTTGGTCATCATTGACGGCCGGCGTAGTCCAGCGGTAGGGCGTTGGACTGCCATTCCGAAGGTCGCGAGATCGAACCCGGCGTGCGCAAATAAATTTTATTTTATTGATTTGTGTTATTTCACAATTAATTATTTAAAATAATATATAGTAAATTTGCGGCACGTTCCAGAGTGGAAGATACTCTTAGTATCGCCCTGGTGTAAGACCACCTTTCAGAGTAAGGAAGTTGAGTCCTTTTTTTTTTTTTTTTTTATCAATGTTCACATGCAAACCTAAATACTAGTATTTTTTTTTAAGTTTGCTTTCATAATTAAATTAATTCTACAACTTTGGATTTTATTAAGCCCGCGAATGCCGGCTAGAGTATAATACCGTGCGGGAGAGTTCGTGTCGTCACCCGGTCCCAGATTGTGTGAAATATAAGGTAAAATATTTACAAAACCGTTTCACGCTTAATATGGACGAAAAAAATAAATTTAAAAAGTTGTAGTAGTTAGATATTAATACTAATCAATTCATTTACCGGAATTTCGAAAAAAGTGCATTTTAATGGTTATTTTTAAAGTTTAAAAACACGAAATGTCATTTTTCAAGGAAACTTGCAACAGTTCCTAACATAGCGGTCGGTGAAAAATGACATTTCGTGTTTTTAAATTTTAAAAAATTACCATTAAAATGCACTTTTTTCGAAATTCGCGTAACTAAATTGATTAGTACTAGTTAATATCTAACTACTACAACTTTATAAACTTATTTTTTTCGTCTATATTGCGTGTCCCGGTTTTGTTAATATTTTCTCTTATATTTTACACAAACAAGGACCGGGTGACGTCTCGAACTCTCCCGCACGGTATGTATACTCTTGCCGGCGTTTTCGCGTGCTTTAATAGAATTCAAACTTTTAGTATTAATTTAATTATGAAAACAAACTTTACAAAAAAAAATACTGGTATTTAAGTTTGCATGTCATCTACATGAACATATTTTTTATAAGTCAAAATATTTTTCACTCAACTTCTCTATTGAAACGTTGCTTGAAATGGCTTTAGCCGTTTTCGTTGTTTGTTTTGGGGGTGTTATGCCGTGTTGTGCTACCTCCTTCTTTAGCCGACGTTTCGGACAGCGTTGCAGTGTCCATCATCAGGGCAGATCTGGCAGATCCGTCGATGTGAATTTGTAGTGTTAAGTGTGTGCTTATTTACTTGGAAGCGATACCGTGTCGGCAGCTTCATTTCAGAAGAAAGTGAACTACTTTGAAAGGGAATTCTCGTGAAAGTGCAGTATTTACGTTAGCCTGAGGTCCGTCCATGGAGAAATGTAACTAAATGTCCAACGAAAGTAGCGTCATCTTGTGGCGAATTCTAGAATTAGAAATTGCGTTCCAGTGCATCGGTCAGCTTTATAAGTTCTGTTTCGAGTTCCGACTTCGTTGTCACCTTCCCTTTCCCACTTACCTTCAGCCTCACAACATACCCTAATTGGGGATGCCATAGTCTCACTGGCTCCAGACGGGAGCAGTTGGGACTCTTGTGAGGTATTCACTATAAAAAAAATCAGACTTACGAAATGCATTAAATTGATACATAGGTATATAAGTGGATTCATCACCATTCCAGGTCCTCGCCTTGATAACCTACCCAGAACTTCTTCTTCTAAAGGATGATCACTTTCCAGAAGATGTGAAGCAAAAAGCACAGGAAATTCTCAGTAATTGCAAGTAGGTACCTATTAAAACTACATTATTAATCCCATGTACTTGTCCTTCTATAAGTAGAGTTGATAGTATTAAATATCTTGGTATTTGCAGTGTATTAGTTTCGGGTCTTGCCGAGTGTCAGCGGAGATACCCAAAGGTTTAGATATTACCGAGCAGTCCCGAGTGCGGAGCGACACTTCTTCGGCAGTTGGCAGTCAGCCTTCAATACTAGAAATAGTTATATCTTGTGTTCTTATTATCTACTAATAAATGTGTAAAGTTTACGAAGTACCTACTAGTCTATTATTAAGTACCAAAAGGATTCTAAGAAGATAAGGGAGAGATATTGGCCCACTTATCAAGGAGTAGGACAAGAGTATTATCGTGATCAGTACTACCCGATAAACAACAGTACATTACAGTATTCAAATAGACGATCTTCTAAAATTTTATGTACATGTTACAAACCTAACGACTAAACTGAAGATACTCATCTATTTCTTTAAAAGTGTAATGATATTTTAAATAGAAAGCAACTAAAACAAGTTTACTGGGCTACCACAAATACTTGCCTGAAGCCTTTAGAAAAAATTAAAAAACTAATTCTGAAGGTTATTCTCAAAGTCCCGTTGAGGACGAGCACTGATTTTATTTATAATGTACTAAATGTTCCTAACTTGAAAAAACTAAGCTATTCAATTCTCTACCTACTGACATTAGAAACACCCTAACCAAAAGTTCATTTAAAAGTAAAATCATTGAATACCTCAAATAAACATATCCATCAGGAGTATTTTTTAACATATTTATATTTAAGCTATATATATATATGTATGAGTTTCACTTGCCTTTTTTATTATCATATTTGAATTGTATAATTTAAAATATATATATATATATGGACATGTGGAATCGAGACCTTGTAAATATAAAATTGAATGTAGCTAAAATAAGCTTGAAATAAGCTAAATTTCGTGGATAAAGATACAAGTTTTATTTTTATCAAATCCACACAGGAGGCCTCGAGGAAAATAAATTCCTCACTGCCTATGTCATTTTGGAGATGTTGTGCAGAGAGTGTTTTTAAGAAGATGAGGTTGTAAACACGGATCTTAAAGTATTTCCACAACCAAACTGTTCGGACGAGTCATAGAAACGATATAATGTCAACCAAGTATAAACGTTTCCCAAATGTGCACCGGTGCCAAAGTAATAAATGACCCTAGTTTTTCAAAAAAGTTTTCATTGAAATACCGGTAGAACAAGGACAGCATTCCCACCCGAAGCCTGTGCTCTAAAGAATCCAATCCATCTGTTAAGAGGATACCCGGCGGTGATTTTTCCATACAAACGTATTCCCTATTTATCTCTCTGGATTTTAACCCTAGAGAAAATATTTTTATTGCATAAAATAGATATCAACTACTAACGTGTCGGTACTTTTTGTTTTTTGTGATAAGTTACTTTTTATAGAAGTTATGACCTTCCAAAAATCAATAAAATTGACTGGTTTAAACGCCGTCAAAAGATGTTCAGTATACAAACCAGACAATGTTTTTTTTTAAAAAAGCAAAACGTACAGACATAGAATAGTTTTTTCTTATGTAGTTGGTAAAAAAAAATTGAAAATCAGTCCACTTTTGGAGGAGAAAAGTGGGGAATACAAAACCTCCATTTTAGTTAGGTGTCAGTGTATTGTCCCTTTCGCTCAATATCCGGTGGAGTAAGAGCAACAGTGACAGCAATATTTTAGTAAAATCTATTTCTGCACCACCGGGTATCATCTTAAGACAATCTATCAAACGAACCGCCAGTTTCTGTACTGAGTGAAGGGTTTTTTTAGTGAGTTTGTTCATTTTTGATCTAACAACGCTGCCTCCAAGTCGTATCGCTGATGATTAATAATGTACACATTGTACACAACAGACAGAAGGTTAACATAAAAATACTACAAGAAATAACGAAGACTATTTACTAATCGTTCAATAACGGTGCAAGTTCAACAGTGTGTAAACATAAAATAAAAAAAGTATCTATGTAAGAGACAATAAAGTTTGAAGGCAAGTGAAGTCAACTTTAATTATAACAAGAGATTCAACAAATTTTGTAAAGTTCTGGGGGCTTTTGATAAATATTCACGGAAGCTTGATACTACAATGGATTTTATATAATCAACATATTCACACAAGAGGTTAAAAGGCTCCTGGGGCTAGTAAAAACCTTAAGGGTGTTAGGTGAGTGTTATCTGGGTTGCGTTGGTGTTATCCGAGCATTGACTCCTTGATAAGACGGCGCCCGGAACAGACTGTTTCAATTGCCCCTGCACAGGGCCGGCCCTGGGATAAAAGGATTCTTTGGAAAGGAATATGGAAAGTTGCAGGTTTTTTTGGTAGTTGGTGATTGATATAAATTTTGAATGTGGCATAGAGGGAATATTCTGTATATGTGGTAAATTATAATTTTTTAAATAAATTTCATGTCCTTTTGACCACTACATTCATTTAATGTTTCTAATTTGAAATATTCTAGGCATTTCTCATGGTCAACAGTTCTATAGGATAATGCCCGAGTATCTCTTTGATATAATCAAGTTAATTTAAAAACAAAATCATTACAGAGGAGGCTCCGTCGGTTCCTACACGGAAATTCCCGGGATAGAGAGCATCAGACGCCACGTGGCAGCGTTTATCCAGGAGCGAGACGGCTTCCCGAGCCACTGGTCAGATATCGTCCTGACTGCTGGAGCATCCACTGCTATCAAATCTGTGCTGAAGATAATCGTCTGTGACGTTGATGGAAAGAGGCCAGGTATTCAATAAAAAATCTAAGCAAATGTTTTTGTAGGTACTCGTCAAGATAACCGGTCTATTTTAATATTTGGGTACTACCTTCGTCCTTCATATCAGTGTTTATCAACTCTTTTTGAGTTGCATAGTCCATTTCGTCATATTAAACCCCTTTTTCATTTCATCCGGCTTTCACCCTTCAAGAGTTTTCGTGGTCATTGTTTCAATGGATGGCCAAGGGAAAAGCAAATGTACCTAAAACCTAATATTACAATTTTATTTGTTTTTTTGTAGTTGCTGTTCTCTCAAATTTTTTTTCTTGTGAATTAATGGCATTGTCGTGGTGTAAGCGGCAGGGCAGGCATGAATAATTTTTTTAAGAAAAACCCTTACCGCTTGAATAACAGCGTATCCGTTGCGGATACGCAAGCAGAAGCCACAGCACTAGTCACAATTGTATGGTATTTTTAACTTTAAAAAATGCTCCTAGCCTACTAAAGTATATTTTATTATTAATTAAATTAAATTAACAATTAAATTATTATTCGAGCTTGTCGTTTTGTCACTTGCAAACATATTTATTTTATCGGAAAAATAATTCTCATAATATTATTAGCTATCCTTGCGAAACTACATGGGATAGATTTGTACAATTTTATGTAGATTAAGTACCACTTTTAAAAATATATATATATTTATAAAAGCATTATTTGGTAAAACGGTACAATTTACAAAAATATCATTATCAAAAGTAAGTAGTTACGAAAATATTGTGCCGCATTTTACCTTGGCATTCCAATGGTTAAACCGTATGAACATACGCCATTTTTGATTAATTAAACATGCAGGTACCACCTTGCCAGTGGCGGTCCGTGGCTTTTCAGTGAAATAGAGTGCTAAAAATGAAAAAGATGACATTATTGATGTTGTTGTAACTGAAAATGTTTTTTTTTTCAGATAGCATTACATCAATAATGACGTATTTTTCAATCTTAGCACTCTAGCTCACGAAAAGTTTAGGACCGCCCCCCTGCCCTTTGCTACCGATAGCGTACCACGAGATTGGAATCGCTGCTCTATATCAACTGAAACCCCCTTCACTGAAAATTCTATCTCATTTTTGTTTTCGAAAAATAGAGCACGTTGAGTTTTGTGAATGATACATAAAATGAATAATTCTTGCAACAATTAAATAGTTAGGTACTCTACATAAATTTGCTTCCCTTGTTGCCTTTGCCGCCTTATTTGTGTCCTGCCATGAATCTAAAAGCCCCGGATAAGAGAGCTATATGAGAATAATTTAAAGCTGCAGGGTGAGGGGGAAGATGCATTAAAAATGAATTTACCAACTTATTTTTTTATGACCTGTCCCATTACAATTATGATATCTCCCCTCACCATGCCCTCACCCTAGATTCGGCTTCAATATCAATTGTATAAAATCGCACTAATGCTCTGTCCAGCGTTTTTTGGGTTCATATGCCCTGCAATGCTCCCGGTCAAAGATCTCGGTCGAGACTCAAGTTTTGAAGTCTGTCCTCAATGTTTTATATATTTATAGGTTGTATGATTCCCATTCCGCAATACCCACTCTATTCGGCTGCACTAGCGGAGTTCAACATTGCCCAAGTAGACTACTATCTCGATGAATCCAAGAACTGGGGACTTACTCTACCGGAGTTGGAAAGATCTCTAACAGAAGCAAGAAAGACTTGCAATCCCAGAGCACTGGCCATCATCAACCCTGGAAATCCCACTGGACAGGTACTGATTCAATCCTGTTATTTTACAGGGCCGCAGCCGATGTCATCTACTTTTTTACTTCAACTAATCTGATTTTTTTTGTAAGCTGTGTAACACATTTAATTAGACAAATGTATTATAAAGGTTATTGCACTCCACTTTATTCCATTTTATATAAAAATAATTACGGCAAATCTTGACTGGGTAAACTGTTTTGATAGTTTTCTGTTCTATAGATTTTTTAGAAGTTATCTCTTTCTAAATCTGTTTATATTATAAGTCTGACCATAACAGAAATGTAGATTGAACGTGTTTTACGAGGACGTGTCGTTTGGTGACAGATGCACTACGTGACCCGAGTGGAAAATAAAAATAATTCATAATGTTTTTCCAGCCTTTCTCACTAGGGGTTTGTGCGCTGTGGTGGACTAGGTTTGGATTAAATATTGAATGTTTTAATCTCCTATCAGGTTTTTTTTCAAAATATTATATAAGTAATTCCTGTTCTTTGATTTTATGTCGTGGATCAGCATTTTGTCCAACGGCACCGTCAAATTTTGGGGTCACATTGCCTTTCAGAAAACTACAATTGTTCATGCGATTCACCATGAAGGATTCATCATTCAGGATTGATCATCATAAGGAATTTGACTCCATTTTTTTTAAATTTCTCAATATCCACAATTGTACCAGTATATTTGTAGTTCCATATAATATAGTTTCCATAGTTCTATTACATTTACGTACATTTTTTATCAATGTTAACCGTCCGTTAAATCGTAATAAAAAATTGAGGGTTTTTTTAATATCAAAATTTCATACTAAAATTATTTTTTAACGTTAAGTAAAGCCCTACACTTTGGGATTTACGTGGTATTATCGATATACCTACGCAGCTGACAGCCTGACAAGTCGCAGCAGTATGACTTACTTTATGGGTGCAGTTGCTTCGTTCCTTTTGCATAATAAAATAATTAAATAATTCTTGGGTTGGCTCGCAGTAATACCTACCTGTTTATATGCAGCTATATATAATATATTACTTCCTACCACGAGAGCTATTGGCAGGTTGATCCTACAGGCAGGAATATATAAAAGTGTTTGATGACGCTATCTAAGGCAGTCATCAGGAACATAGAGACTTAAGCTCTCCAAAATAGCTAATAATGTCCTCGCAACAGTCTGAATAAGTAGGTGGCGGCATACCCATCTCTTTAGAGTTGCAAGGGGTGAAGTCCGAGCATGCCCAGAAGAGAGTTTGTCAGGTAGAGCCATGGATAGTGGCCTCACTGCCTCATGTAGAGGAATATCAGAAACTTTTTTAAACCCTCTCTAATATAAGAATGCACCCCACCTTGTGAGGATTCCAGGTAGCCGAACTATTCTCCAGCCTACTGAGGACCAAGGAGAGGTATGAAATTCTCAGAGTACCGGTAACCTGAAAAAAATCTAACGGTTCTGAGAACAAACTCTAATATTTTTAAAGCTGATTGGCACAACCCTTTGATATGAACACGAAATAATAAATCTCTACCGATGATAATATTTAATATGTTTTTTCAATATCCAATAATACTACTTTATAAAAAACCACATGACTTCACATTATACCACTGAAATTCTTTAACTTTGTTGTTATGTTTATTCTTTCCTAGGTCCTTACCAAAGAAAATATCCAGGAAATAATCAAGTTCGCCTACAAGGAGAATCTTTTCATTCTGGCTGACGAGGTGTACCAACATAATGTCTTTGCTGAGGGATCAGAATTCCACTCTTTCAAAAAGGTAATCAATAATAAGCCCTTCAGGGTCTACATTTATATTTTTATTCTCGTCCAGGCCGCCGTCCAGTGGAACAGCGCATCCCTAGATGGAGAGATCCTTCAATAATGAGCACGGGCCCTTGCAGTAACGGCATATAAAATCATTAATAATTTAATAGATAGCCGATACCTTCTGAATGGAAGTTGTTCGTACCGAACAACTATAGCTAGGGATGGCACGATGATCTGCCGTGTATCCCACGTGGCAGAACGGACGTACTGGCTCGGAATAGCACGACTCGAGGTATGGGGCTGTTAAACAACGCCTCCAAGACAGTAAGTAACCTTGAAGGATTCAAGAGGCATGTAAATGCCGATAATTACCAGTTATAACTTGTTGCTTCTATTCTTTTTTGTTCGTATCACTTAAACAATGTATTATGTATTGTAAATGGACACACAGTCGATAAAAAAAAACATTTTGTTTTTTCTTTCTTTTTGTATTACTCTCATGTATTCCTTTTTAATGACAGACAGAGTATTGTCTAATACAGCCCTGACCAACCTGCAGCCCGCAGCGCCCATATGAAGAATTTTTTTTTATAGTATCGGGTACTTCAGAATGTCTTTAAAATCGCATTTAAATTATTAAAAACCATAAAGTTTCTATAATTAACCAAATGTTCTTATTCTGCTGATTTATATTTCCGCAAGTAACTTGTCGCTCGAGAAATCGCTTTCCGAAATAACAACAAATGGAACGCATAACTTTTTTTATATTTATATAATTTGGGTTGGCCAAGCCTGGTTCAATAAATCATATTCATATTTTATAGTAGAATAACTTAATCAGTAAAATCTGAAATTGTAATATTTAATCGTTGAAGACAATATTAACGACTATCAAACGAACATGTGAAGATTCAGTTGGATCTATTTATTATTTATTATGCAGGTCATGATGGAGTTGGGAGCTCCTTACAATACCATGGAGTTGGCCAGCTTCATGTCCTGCTCCAAGGGCTACACGGGCGAGTGTGGCATTCGCGGGGGCTACGTGGAACTAATCAACCTGTGCCCCCAGGTGAAGGCCATCTACATGAAGGCCATCTCGGCAGCCCTGTGCCCCACTGCGCTGGGGCAGGCGGTCATGGACTGTGTTGCAAGTTAATTATCTACACTTTAATTAAATATATCTTTTTGGTTTTTCTTACTTATGGGCGTTTTCCAAAAAAGATGTCGGTGACGTAATAGGAATTCCACTTAAGTGAGATGCTGCATTTCGATTAAAAATATACGTAAATTTATTAAAGAAAGTATGAACTTCGTGACAAAATGTATTTAAATAGAAAATATCAATAAACTTCGAAAATAATTGCAATTTAAGTTTAATACTACTGGTAAGAAATTCTTTTACGTCACTTTTATCATAAAGTTTATAACGAAAATTAACAGAAATTCATTATTTCTCATTTTTATTTTCGAATTGAAAGCACAATCTGTCTCCTAAAAAATATGAATAATAAAGCTTATTGAATTAAATATTAAGTTTTTACATAAAAATATTCTTTTACGCTACTTTTGGATACTTTGTACTGTATATTTTTCGTTCTAGAAAGACGAATATAACTTTTTGTTTTACGAATGTTTAATTATAACAAATTTAAAATTAATCATGAACTATATCGATAAAAAATAGAACAAATTTCTTTAAGATATAATAATTGATCTTAGAAAATAAATCACAGCAATAACAGGACAGTGACGTAAAGAGAAACATTTGGTAACGTTTAGGAATTCTAAGGCCTCGGCCAGACTGAGGGGATTGCGCGGTAGAGACAGCGGGCGCGAAATATCAGTCGTACGTATACGCACGTTGTGGCTACACTGCACTGGTATGGGAAGAGTGGAAGATACTCTCAGTATCGCCCTGGTGTAAGACCACTATTCAGAATTGAAACGTTGCTTAATAATTGCTTTAACCGTGTTTAGTGACTAGATCTGAATAGCCAGGTACTTCCCCACCTTCCTCTCTCCCATCTCCTTCCCGTCCCCACTTACCTTCTGCCTCACAACTTACTCCAATTGGGGATGCCATCAACTCACTAGCTCCAGACGGGAGCAGTTAAGACTCTTGTGAGGTATTTATTCTCTATAAAAAAGGGCGATTTTACGTACTACCACCACTTTTTCTTCCACTTGTTCTTTTTTCTTTTCTTTTTATTTTCGTTTCTGTTCTCTCCAACGTCTTCTTTTTTCTATTCTTCTTTGGTTAGCTCTTTGATTTTATTTTGATGATTTTTTTGTCTTTGTAACTCTTTTTTCTTAAAGGCTTCATATTTTTCTGGGTCGTTTTTAATTTTGTCTCTGTACCTTTTTGATTTTTCTGCATTGTTTTTAATTTTTCAGGATCGTTTTTAATTTTGTCTCTGTACCTTTTTGATTTTTCTGCAGCTTTCAACGGCATATTTGTAAAATTAAAATAATTATTTAGAAAAATGCACAAATAATAAGATAGGTAATAATGGGCTACACGTGCATACCGTAAATAGCCTGAAATGGGGAACTAAGCTGAAAGGTATTAAAGTACTTGTTAATTATACACAACTTTAATTACAGGATCAACTAAAACACACAGGAACATAAATCATGCTACATTTTATACTTACTTAATCAAAATTGTATGAACCAGCTGATTTTATACTCAATTTCAGAGTTGCCTCTATAGTAATAGTTGTTCATATTGCCGTCAATATTAGTACATTAACACCATTTCGACTCTTTCAGAATTAATCTTAATTAACAATAAAAAATAATAAAAAGAAAAAAAAAATTCACATATGCAATAAAATAATTTTTTCTTTTTATCTATGTTGTGCTTTTTTGTTCAATGCTACATATATCACTCAACCCACATATCTACAGGTAATATGTTACATTTTGAAGATACATGCAAAATATAAATTTAATTAGAAAATTGTAACGCACTCAAATACACTAAAAGACGGACAGAGTGAACCGACCTTTAGAATTCCATTACGTCACTTTTAAGTTCCATTCACGAGACCGTAGCGTAAGAGAAGTAGCGTAATCGCGTCAATATTTTTTCAAAATGCATTTATCAATTAATTATGAAACTTCTGTTTGTTCTAACTAAACATTTCATAAAACAATAAATGAATCAATTTAATACAAAGTAGAGTCTAATATATGCTGTTAACTTACCTGGAGAAATACGGAATCGTTGGTGGAACACTTTTTTAGTACAGCCGAGAACGACCACTTTTGTTACGATTTCTTGGCAAACTGGCTGACAAAAACCAAGCATGGCCGCCCCTCATAGACTAAATAGGGTCGCTTTTTTCGAAAATATTCATCGATTTGGTAATATTTCTTTTGGAAGACGTTAATAATGTGGTAGCGTATTCGGAAATTCCACCATACGTTATTTCGTAGGACAACTCAATATCTGGTATTTAAATTATTTTGCACGATAATTAATCTATATTACGGTTGCAAATCGAAAATACTATCATATAGTATTAGTAGAATTAGAAATAAATACTGGGATAACATAAAATAACATTCATTTTTGAACTCTAACTGGTAGTGGTAGGTGTAGGACATACCAGAAACAGTGACCTGTAGTCTTACTTATTTTGAAATAATATCGAAATTTAATAGATTTATTCATTATTTTTAGTCCATGAAGGTATTTATTCGTTATTATATTGGTAAAATATATGGGTGGTCATTAAAACCGACACAACATAAGTTACTGGTCCTGAAAGTGATGGGACACTGACTTTTATCTATGTACACTTTTTTTGAAAAACGCCCTTATGACAAAAATTATCATGTTCACATTATGATGCCATAATGACCATGGTGACCAGAAAAGTTTTTAACATTTCTGTATTTTCTGTAGAAAAATTATTTTTACTAAATTTCAGTAAATTTTCTACGACAATTGAAAATCAATGCAAAATGCTCATTTTCTGGTAGTTTTCCAAAACTTAAAACCTCTTTTAAATTCCTCTTTTAAGTTCCACCTAACATTTGCCTTGCCATTTTCACTTGAAGTCAGGGCCGCAGCGAGGTGTAAATGCCACCACACATAATAATTTTTTTTTTCTACATAAAAGGTGTGCAGGAGTCGTATAAGTAAAATATCAATGACAGTACTCTTTTCTCAATTAAAGTTAAATAATATTATGGTTTAAAAAGGAGAATTTCAATAATATGGTATTATATTATAAAGTAACACATCCTGGGGAAGGCGATAAATAAATATTTTTTAGATTATATTGATTTTATTTATTTTTATATACATATATTTCAGGCAGCACCACCAAAGAAAGGAGACCTTTCGTATGAGCTATATGCCAAAGAAAGGGAAGGTGTCCTTAAGCCCCTGAAAGAGAAAGCAAGAATCATTTCCGAAACGTTCAATTCCATACCTGGAATTTCTTGCAATCCTGTTCAAGTGAGTAGACATTTTTATAAATAAATTTGTGTACAATATATTTTTTTTAAAAACTACAGATAACTAACTATGTATACAACATCCTCCCGCTGAGAGAGCACAAAAAACAGAAACAGCGGCAAAATCAGGAACTACATATAAAATTTTTTACCAAAAATTTTTGAAATATACTGATATGAAATATATATATATATAGTCTGTATATATATTATATGGTATGAAATAGTCTGTAGTTTCTGTTTTCTGCCATTTTGTAATATTTTTTTATCATTTTGCACTGCAAAAGAAATTGAATCCATAACTGCCCAGATGAAGATCATATACCATTATAATTTGTAAATATTGAAATACTATCTATATTATATATACCGTGCGCGTGCGTATACGGAAACTAGAGTACACATAGAAAACCGGTGAATCTACATCTGATCATTTCGATTTTTTTTTAATATTTTTTTCATTTTATTCGGCAATTAAAGAGTTAAAAAAAACTTTTGAAGCTGGGTCTATTGTTCAGCGCATTTTAAAAGACAGATAATATTAAAATATACATATATTATACAAAAACAGCTGATATTAACCCCCTAATGACTGATTTTTATCAAATTTGACCTAAAAAAATCGAATTTCAGACTTGGTTTACTGAAAAACGAAAGCTCAAATGTAAAGAAGTTATACTACA
The DNA here is from genome assembly GCA_951813805.1 of Limnephilus auricula. Lineage (NCBI taxonomy): Eukaryota > Metazoa > Arthropoda > Insecta > Trichoptera > Limnephilidae > Limnephilus > Limnephilus auricula. Next base: position 14,570,030 of record OX638396.1, read on the forward strand.
AAATCAACTGCAATTGTAATGTAGATTCTTCAGTTAAATTTCCGGATACTGTGCACACAATAAAAAAATTAAGTTGAGTTCTACGAATTAAACACATCAATAAATAAATTGAAATATTTTGTTTGTACGTTGTTTTCAGGGTGCCATGTATGCCTTCCCCCAATTGTTTTTGCCCTCTAAGGCGGTTGCAGCAGCGGAAAAGAAAGGAATGCATCCTGATGCATTCTACTCCACTGAGCTCCTTGAGAAAACAGGTTGGTTTAATTCAAATACAGTGTGTTTAGAACATATTTTAACTCTTTTTAATATTTGCTCACACAATTGTTGTTGGCAGTTCTCACTTTTCAGCTAGCATCCCTCGAACAACGATTAACCGCTTACTGACTTTTCGTCCAAGAGCTGCGATTTAAATTAACTTAGGTCTTGTTTTGTTTTTTATGTTGATACCATACAAGATGAGATTGTTCCTGTTCCTGGCTATGGCACCCCAAACTGAATTATGTGTGAGGTTGAAGGAAACGGGGAAGGGAAGGAGATGGGAAGGTTGGGAAGTACCTAACTATTGAATAGAAGATATCTGGTCATCAAACACGACTTAACCCCTCTGCCTTCTGGCATATTCTGTCAGAGGGTCAGAATGTTTCTGTTTTGCAATAAAATCAAAATAAATGGAATTTTTCTGAACATATCCGAAAATTAAAAACTTTTTCGAAAGGTGATGAAATACGTTTTCAAATTTTATTATTAAAATATAAACATACTATAATTTTCATATAAATTTTTTCTAATGCAAACATAAAAAAGTTTTAAAAATGGCTCACCTCACGTTTTTTCTAATTCAAGTACTATTATCCAAAAAACACAATTGTACATGTTTTATTAGACAAAATGTATTATGAATGTTATTGTCACCTCACTTGAAACTATATGAGTTGTTCCCAAAAGCGAACAAATTAACCTGAGGGGTTAACCCCTCAGGTTAATTTGTTCGCTTAATCTTATCGCCCTAATTTCGGTTCCGAGTGGTGGTCTTTCTTTCATCGGACTGATACTGGGAGTATCTTAGCACTGGTATACTATTTTTGTAATAGTAGATATCTAATTAAAATACTAATAAATAACAGTCTGGAAAATGCTGCAGAAGATACTTACTACACACATAATTTATTAATATTGTGTGTGCACCAGCGTGCAATCCCAGCGGATTTCAACCCACAACCTCTAGATGCAGAGTTGTGGATCTAACAGGGGATTTACACTAGTCACAATACTCGCCCAATAGTTGTTTCGACAAGCCGCAGATGACTTAAATTACAAATGCCAAAGTAGACTAACTACTGGCTTTTGCCGTATGGTGACAAATCGCATGCGGCGGGTGACAAAAATCAACCGTGAAAATGGTCATACGTATTGGTCGATATAATTCGAAATATTTTACAGTCTATATCAATCGACTGTAAAAATGGAGTGGCTATGACATTACGGGGTGACTAACCGCATGGCAAAATCAATAGTGTAAATCCTGCATGACCACTCGACCACGGAGGTCTTTAAATCACTTACGATATACCTTTGCGTTGGTACACCGATTAATTATTTTTATAATGTTTCTATTAATTTGTTTCAGGAATCTGTGTGGTGCCCGGCAGCGGGTTTGGCCAGAAACCAGGGACATACCATTTCCGCACCAATATTCTGATGAAGAATGAGATTATCACAGACATGTTCCAGAAGTTTTCCAAATTCCACACAGAATTTCTAGAAGAGTACAAATAAAAATCTAGTCCTATTACTATTGTTTTTGGTGCCAATTTTTTTTAAATACCGTCATTGCGCCAGTAATACCTGTTAATTAATAAATTTATGGTGGAAAAATCTGAGAGCGTATTTTTTTAAAGAATGTGGAAAAATTGATAAGCCAAAGAGTGGAGATAGCGCTGATAAAATATGTAAAAGTATGTGGCAGTATTATGATATATTTATGATTATGATATATTTCTTCGGCTGATATGCTTTTTCTAAGATGAGTATCCATACGAGTTAATTTTCCTTAAACTTTACTGAGAAGTAAATCAAATGTTTCTCTGGATATACGCAAATATTCATAAATTTTTTTGTCAACTTTATGCAATTGTTTATACATTTAAGCGGGTGACACACGCGAAGTTCACATCATAAAGATACTTATAACACAGTAGCGCTCGCCATACAATCCCATACAGACCCGCCAGACGTAAAAATAAGATGTGCTGTGATCGCGGTTTGAATCTTCGCTAATTGGCGTTATTTTTCGTGACCGCTACGATCGCGATATCAGAAAAGTTATGCGACCCCCCCTTCGCCGTAAACAGGAGAGGGGGTCATTTTTAATACACGGAGCTGTCAAGTCGACATATCCAGTATAAAGAAATGATATTCTCTCGACCGCTTCCGTTTTCAACTGACTCCTTCTCCTGCTGTAGGAAGGAATATTTTATAACGTAGTGTGTCGGTAGAAAAGATACTTATAACGCAGTATCTTTTTGATGTGAACTTCGCGTTTGTCGCCCGCTTTATACAGAATATTAAACTCCCCATGACTAGACCGTGACTTATTTATGTCATGAACCCAACACGATGGATAAGGCCGGGAAATGTTATATTTTAAAGATGAATTTTCAGTAAGTAGCAGTTTTAGAGCTATTTTTGAAAGTGACATCTCGTCAACGTGCCGACAAGCAATTGACCAAGGCACCTAGCAACCCACCAATCAAACTGTATCCTAGCAAGAAGCCAGAATGCAAGCCTCTAGGCTCTAGGCGCTAAGCAAGCCGCATGCCTGTGCGGACGTAGCCTAAGAGGAAAAAACGCAGGTCGGTTAGTCGAAAAAAATTCTCAAGTATTTTACTACTTCAAATCATTAGAGGGGGTGGCTAGAGGATTGGCATGCTCTGTAAAATCCTTCACAAATAATATGTAAGAGTAATAAAAAGAGTCAATGATTTTATTAAATTTATTATCAAATTTAATTCATTACAAAACATCACTGATATTGGTATAAAAAGTTATTTGAACAAAATAATAATAAATTTCAAGAAACAAAATCTGTTATGAGAATATTTTTCCGATGACTAAATAAATACATTTTCACATTATAGGACAATTTTTGTATACACCTAAAAGATTCCAATGTAAGGCACGTAGGCCACTTGCATCACATCTTTAATTTTTTTTTCAGATAAAACAAAAAATCTAAGAAATTTTTATTATTGTATGTTTGAAATCATTGTGATTTAAAAAAAAAATGATTCTGCAAAGTCCTACTATTTTTTCATACAACGGAAGGATCGAACATAATTTTTTATGAATGCAAAATAAAATTAAATAGCCAAAAATCAGATTAAATAAACAAAGAATTCCACAGGAATGGAAGAGGGGAATAATGGGGCATACCAAAAATAATTCATCTCACCATTATTTTTTTCCTTAATCCATCTAATTAATCATTATAATATTCAATGTAATTTTTAAAAATAAATGTTTTACTTTAAGCTTTACATAAAATATATCAAACCAATGATGATTTTTGTAATCCTGTACCTCTTGTTAGTTATTGGATATTACCTAACTTTTCAGATTAAAATTATCGCAAACTCAAATAATTATGTTCTTAATTAATTTATGTTCTTGTTTAATTTGTAGAACTCTATTTAATTTAAAAAAATAAAAATAAATTAAACTTAATAATGTTCTGCAAGTATTTTAGTTTTTATTATTGTAACAGCTGTTTCGGCTTACAAGGCAGTTTGAAAATGTTCTTGTAAGCCAAACAGCTGTCACAATAATAAAAAACTAAAATCCTTGCAGAACTTAATAATAACATTATTTAGTTTAAAAAAATTATGTTCTTTATTTTATTCAAGTTTTCACCCTCGCCATTATGCCTGCAAGCCACTAATTTATTTATAAATTCACATTGTCTATCTGTCAAAAGTCAATGAAAGTCTCAGTATAGCTATATAAAAAAAATCAATGTGGAAATTTCATTAAAATAAATAAAGAAAACCGTAAACCGAAATTTTTACATACATAGTAACGAGCCAAAAAATGTATTTGATTATTTTATTATTAAAAAACTATATGGTTCTAATTTTTATTAGCAACACTTACGTAATCTTAGTACAAAATGCATGCAAGTGACCTATTTTAAAAACTATATTATTATAAAAAATAGATTCTTCTGTAACACATTACGCATAACACATAGAGCACCAATTATTATTAACAAATTTTTTAAAAGACCCGCAAACAGTCATTTTAAAAACATTATTTGAATTGGGGGAAATAAGAAATAAATACATTTTTTATACATTTACAATTAATAATTAGAATTATTAAAACAGAGTGTTCTAAACCCAACCTAACCAAAAAAAAGAAACAAAATTAGCAAAGGAATGAAAAATACAAAGTGTAATATAATTTTTATGTATGTATTTAAATTAGTCTCACAGCATACGCAGATAGGGGATGCGATACTCACTGGATCCGGATAGTTGGGTCTCTTGTGCGCTATTCGCATGAATTGAATCATGACTATAGAATCTAATTGAGCATTAAACGATTGTAATGTTTTGTAGGTCCTAAGACTGCAATAAGCTGGTCACATAGAAAGAACACCCGGTGACAAGACACTGAAAGTCATGACTGCGTGGGTACACTAGTGGAAGAAGTCTGGAGATCGAGGAAGAGAGGGATAGGCTGTGTGGAAGAGGATTAGAGCAGGAAAGAAAGTAAAAGAAGAAGACTCAAGGCAATTGGCGAGAGACCTGAGTACAAAATATCAAATATGTGTTTTAGCTCTTTTCCTATAAAGTGCAAGAATGCATGGGTTTTTAGGTGTTATGTACTAACTTTTTTTTTAAAACAGATTTTGTTTTCAGGTCAGGACAATCAATATACACAAGGGACAAATTATTGCCAATTTATAAAATACAAAATATCACATGTCAGAACTACATAACCACTCAATCGAAAGCTACACAAATTTGGGCAGGTGATTTTTATGAATTAAAATTAATTGTGAATTTAACAATTTTTTGTAAATTTTTAATAAAACTTATGTGATAAGCGGTGAATTCCAGTTGGATTCATTGGCTTTAAATCACATTAAACAGTTCATAATTTTTCCCTATTAATATTTGGATTAATGATTCTTTTTAATGGCACGGACAAATTAAAAAAAACCTGGTAATCTCTATCGCTCTAATTATATAATTATAAAGCAGCTCGTAAAAACAAAATTTATCCAACTAAAATCAAAATACATAAAGAGCATTTGTAGAAAAAATAGAAAAAAATAAATAGAAACAATGATGTCATAAATTTCTAACAAATATGATAATTATATCCCAGTTACAGCAAAAACAACCGCAGTGTATACCAGAAATGTCAAACCATTTTATTGAAGTATTCCAACGAACTATGTATATTAATATTGGTGTTTAAAGTTTGGACAGCAAGGCGCCTAGCATGAAAGCCAACATTGACGCCATAAAAGATTTATATCAATTAACAACAAGAGTCGACATGGTCAACAATAGTGGTCTCGACTTATTGGTGTATACCAAGCGAATATTGTTAGTATACCAAGCGCATAAGCTTGTCTACTTGGGAACAAACTTTGTGGCTAAAATTTGGCTTTGGAAATCAATTTGCACAGGCTGCTTTCTAATGAATGACAGATTTTAATTGTGGAAACATTTTCAATACTTATTCAAGATATCACAGGAAATTTGTAATGACCATGGTTAAAAAAAAAATCAACAAATGCCTAAAATCATTCACATAAACAGTTTTGTAAAAGCCTACTTAGTGTTGCCATCACTCTTTTTTCACCAATATTGATCACCATAAATTTTTGGATCGTTAGACGTGCTCCGGACATCTAATGGACAAATAATTTTAACCTACCAATATTGATATGATCGTGCTAAGATCACATATCTATATTGAATAATTATTTAAGAGTCCTACTCCAAGTTCCACATGCGGTTTTCCTAATTGGAGGAAAGTCTTTATCTCTCTATATTGCCCCGATTTAACGCACAGCGCTCGGAAACATTTACTGTACAAAATAACATAATATTCATTAAAAGCTGGGACACAGATAGCGATACTTCATATGATGACTATGAGACTGTCATGTCAGTATGAAAGAGACAAAATTAAAGCGTTGTATAAAGCTATATATATCGGCAACGGACACATAGCACACATCGCAACAATCAGATTTGAGTATTCTTTGTATGGTTAATCATAGGAGTGCTTATGTTACTTATCCGCATCGTAAGCAACTGATGTCGGCGATTCCACGACAGTCGAACATCGACAGAAAAGATATAGTTATACCCATTAACACAACATATAACTATGTGGCCCCGAAGGGGAATAGTAAATAAAGCACAAAAAATTATTATTTCACGGGACCAGCTGTCAGGGATCAACTATCGGTCATCAATGTCGGCAATGCTGATGAGAATTCTCAGAGGGAGCAAAAAATCATGATGACGTCATTCGAGCTGCCGATCACCCCGCTTGCTCCATGCCAATCGTAGTATAGCATAATATAATGAATCCAATATTTTACCAATATGTTTTCTTCTCCAACTAACACAGAAGTAACATAAAGAAGTTCATCTCCAGACTCCAAATTATTTGCACATACTACATCCACAAAAATTCAATTTTCACCAAAAATCAATTGCAAATGGTGGTCGTGTTGGAAAAACCGATTGACACGAGAATAGTGAAAGCCGTACATTTTAAAAATCCATTCATTGCAATGTGTTTAATATTTCAGTTGTCGATATATGAACCTTAAAGGCTGTCTTGTGGTATTTTAACAACCATGACCAGCATAATGCATTGTTTTCAATATGGTACATCTAACTATTTATTTACAAAGAATGGTCTTACAAGTCTAATAATAATGTCTCCAAGTTCTAATACTATCTGCAGCATGACAGGCAGAATATTCCAGAAGAGCCCCTGAAACTGTAATTAAAGAAAAAAATTAATAAAAAAATTATATAGTTCAATTACGAAATCATAACATAACAAGAAAAGGATTTGTCACCTGTCCACGCTGCAGTTAGCGCAGGTGGCGGAACTACAGGAGACACAGAGCAGGGCGCATCCGCCGCACTGGGGCCTCTCACAGTAGCCACAGGAGAGCCAGGGTTCAGCCGGCTGCTGGCAGCACAGGGGGCACTGTATGGGGGCCTCCACACTCTGGAAAATTAGTTCACAAAAGATAAATCTACAGAAAGCCAAAACACAATTATATATTTTTTCCATTACCACTCGAGATCCTAGGGGGAGTAACACACTTCCCCCGAAGGAGAGTTTTGTGTGATATCGAAATAATTTACTTTATCACATGCTCTATAATTTAAGTGCTCAGAGAAAAACTATTTGCCATTTGATCTGCACATAAAAACAACTATCCCACAACTATTTTTTAAGATATTCAATAACATTATCAAATTCCGATGAAATTAATCTCCCTCCCCCCTTAATCCCTTTTTTTTTTTAAATTTCCTCACTTTGCACGAGCCACAAGTACGGTTGTAGAAAGTGCATTTTATTAGAAAGGGCAAAGTTAAGCTTGAATTCGAAGTATATATTTAGGCTTTGAGATATATAATTTCCCTTAGGGCCTATATCATCTTTGGGGATCAGAATGGAAGGTATTTTAATGAAAAAAGGAATAAACCTGGGTCTTAAAGAGACCCAAATTATTGGATGGAGGAAATACAGAGACTAGCAAATCATTCCACACCGAGCCGAGCTGTTGGAACACAAGAATGAGTCGTAGAAGCGAAGTCGTTCTCATGTAGCGAATGACAACAGTGTACAACTGTTGGGTTCCTATTTGATAAATTCCATTGAAATCCCGGTAGATCAATGACAGCATTTCCACGTGACGTCTGTGCTCTAAATATTCAAATTGTTTGCTCAGAGCCACTGGAGCGACAGAGCAATTTAAATATTTTTTTCTCGGATCGCTAAAGGAAATTTTTCCGCCCACATAAAAAAAATCATACCTCCGAATTTGAATATGGAGACATACAAACTGATTATAGTTCTATGTAGCCAATGAATTCCCCTATCTTTTGTCTATTGCCATATATTTGTAGGATTTATAAAAAAAATATAATTAAATCTTTAACATTTATATATTATACATTTATTTATATATTATATATATATATTTTTTTTTATAGTGAATACCTCACAAGAGTCCCAACTGCTCCCGTCTGGAGCCAGTGAGACTATGGCATCCCCAATTGGGGTATGTTATGAGGCTGAAGGTAAGTGGGAAAGGGAAGGAGAAGAGGAAGAGGAAGGCGGGGAAGTACCTGGCTATTCAGATCTAGTCACTAAACACGGCTAAAACCATTTCAAGCAACGTTTCAATTCTGAATGGTGGTCTTACACCAGGGCGATACTAAGAGTATCTTCCACTCTGGAACGTGCCGCAAATATACTATATATTATTTTAAATAATTAATTGTGAAATAACACAAATCAATTAAATAAAAAAAATAAAAATAAAATTTTTAAATATGTTTATTCAGTTTTAATTTTACAATATTTTATTTTACAATCTTACGAAACTGATCAATCAGTTTGATTGTAAGAAATCTCTCATTTTTTTTCTAATTATTTAATACAGTATACTTTTCAGTTTTACATAGTAAATACTAAATATAATACTTAAATACTAATTATTACGACAAACTAATTATTATAATGGTTATGAATTGCGTTGTAGTAAAAATATTTTACACAGTACAAACATAAGGCGAGAAAAAAAATAAAATAGAAAGGAACTATATTATTTGATTTCATTTGCGCACGCCGGGTTCGAACCCGCGACCTTCGGAACGGCAGTCAAACGCTCTACCGCTGGACTACGCCGGCCGTCATAGTCATTTTAATAAAAATAAAAAATTTCTAAATTTGCCACATTTTGGCAACAAAGCAATCCGTGGTTTTGGAAATAGTGCCATAATGTGGCAAAAAGCTCTCGAGTGGATAGGGGGAATCTATTAAATAGCTGCCAAATTCAAAAGTGTGGTGCACTTATGATTTGCACATGGTCTGTATGGTCTGTCACATAGCTGTTGATAAAATAGCAAATACTTTTGTACCTGAATTTGTCCGCCGTTGATTTGCAATGCTCCATTCTTTCCAAAAAACATTTGTTTCATGGTTTTATTATGAAGAGAAATCTCCGGTTCCTTTGCATTCGGGACCGTTTCACTTATAACAATAACACCATTATTATTGTTCTTTTGATTTGCCCCTTCAAACAAAATTCCAATTGTCTTTTCTGAAAATGAAATATTGAAAAAATTATTTTTAATGTGAAAGCCGCACATCAATTTTGCTCCCAATTGTCTGAAGCCAGTGGAACTATGGCACCGCCAAATATTCTGGTATAGCAGCGATTTGATTCTGAATGTTAGTCCGTTCACCAGCGCAAAGCTGATTTTTGAGAGTATCTACTACTCTGGAACGTGCAGCGAGTGTGAAAGAGAATTACCTACATTTCAGGGTTATGTTTACGTCACTTTTATTTTTTTGCTTTTTTTTGTTGAGCTTGAAAATATGGATTAGATGATTAGGTAAGCTGTCGGTATGACTGGACAGGCTTTATACGAATATTTTTTTTAGAAAAAAACCTTCTGATTCATCCGAATTACTATACAAGACAACCATTTGCATTCGGGGCAATAGAAAATACTGCATTTAAAACTTCAATTTCGTAAAATGAAAATTTGCTTTCGCCGTATGGAATGACAGCTGCTATTTCCAATAATTTATGTCCGTTTTCTACATTTTGTATTGAAATTTTGAATGCGGTATTTTACACCGCCTCGAAAAGAAATAGTTGTATTTTATAGTAATAAAGGTTGATAAAAAATATTTGCATTCAGCGTGACCATTCATCCCGAAAGTTCACCGATGATTATTGTGAAATATTATATTACCGTAAATAGATTTCATTTTATCTTCCGTGTTACGATATTCCTTGGGTCCAACATGAATCTTTAGCTGAGGTTGGAAATCGTCAATAAACGGATTCGGGCGTTTTGGCATTTCATATAATGAATTCACGTTTCAGAATACTAAATAACACAACTAACTGAAAATCTTCAAAATTAATAAGTGACAATAATAATGTGACATAACGTCAAATTTACGCCGACCCGCCAAAAAGATTGGATGACAGATGACAGGGGCCAATAAAACAACCATAGAGACCAAAGATACTAACATAAATAGATTGGTTCGGCATAGAAATGCCTAAAATCCTCTATTAATATCATAAACTAAACGTGTTAAATTGGTCAAATCTAGGTTTGCGACTGATATACGGATCCGGGGTGATACGGACATTCACATCTGCATCCGCAAATACGGACTATTCGCATTAATTCAGACATCTTTATCCGCATCCGCATCAACCGATGCGGAGCGTTTACGGATGATGTTTCATATCTGCAACAAGTAACATGTAAAGAAAGTGGGCGGGGCCAGAATGGTGTGTGCCCCGAGCGTGTTTGCTTGAACGAAGATAGCAACTAGCTAACTGACCAATAGGAAGGCCCACATTGGTGACAAAATCCTACAGGTTTTGTTTTAGTTATCGATGTGATTCCCATTGTGAATCAATTACAGTATGTGTTCACAGTGTTTATCCATTTTTTGCGTGGTTGATTAATATTTCGATGTAAATATTAAGGTGAAAAAGTAAATAAAAATATCGCCGACAATAAAAAGCAGTATCTAGACTTATTGTATTACTATTTATTAAATATAATTCACTAATTTAATTAAATATTTGTTTAAATTATAAATACTAATAAGTAAGGTTAAAAACTGTTTTAGTTTTGTTCCCAAAATATGTTTAAATAAAATATATTAAAATTAAATCATTTTTCATTTATTTATGTACTTAAAAATGAAATATCTCTAAAAAAATCTGAAATACGCATCCGCGTCCGCGGATGCCAACATTTTTGCATCCGCAACAATCCTGATACGGATTATGTGCTAAGCCCTGCTAAGCTCCACATTCCGACCAAAGAGCAAGTGATAAACCAGCCCAAGGTATAACAAACTCACTGAAAAAAAAATCTGTCCTAGTTTAAAAAAATATATATTTTTGTTAAGGTAATATAAAAATATTTTAATGAATAATCTGAACAGCCCCCCGAAACCAATAAAGTTTAAAACCGGTAAAGTTTAAAAAATTCTATGTTTAAAAATTATTAAATTGTAATAATGAGTATAAATCACCTATTCTTTATTCCGTTGAAATATCTTTCGAATACAATTAAATAAGTTCATAAAAGATAGTAATAAAATTTATCATTTCGAATAATGTGTTGTTTCGAGTGTGCGACCGTGCAACATCTCTACTTTCACAGCTGCTATTTTGTTTATCATTCTGCACAATTCTGCAATATCCAAGATCTATGATCTAACGTCATTCGGTGAGAAAATGGCTACTCAAAGTGGAGGAGTCGATTGGACATCGATCTTAAAACCAATTTTAACATCATTACAAGGGTCGAATTGTGATAAAAACGACATCATCGAAGTAATCAACGCTATTGCTAAAAGGTAAATGTTTTAAAACACATTTTTACAAACTAAAGTAAGCTTTTATGCCAGTTGAAAAAAGTGTCGATCAATGTCAAATACGTCTTCTGGATTCTTTCAAGAAGTTTCCTCAATATTATCAATTTTCATAGCGCTTACTTGTTTAGGTTCATGTTTTTCCTTGTAAATTGCATGGTGTGTTACATTCTTTGGCATGTCTAATTTTTTTTTTTTGTTTTTCAGCAACACCGAATTTCAGAAATATGATAATAACCATGAAAATTTCTACACGCCGCTAGCTGCCCTGTCGGCACACCTCATCTCCACCTATTCGTCGTACCGTGAGTTTATTTTACACTTTTTATTTTTACATAGTTTAAGAAATTAATATTTAATTACAGTTATGCTAGGGCCGCACCTGTATGTATCGTTACGAAGCTTCGTGCTATGACACGATGCGTGCAAATGTGACCGGCCAGTATTGGCTATCGTGGCAAACATTCGGGCTACGGATACGGGAGAGAGTTTTAGCGTGCCAACATATCGCGCTGTGTGGAGTTTTGTTCATTTCGGCGGTTGTTCTCAATTAGTTCAGACGCGTGCGGGTGGCCAAGTATACCTACAATATTGCTTAATTAAACCTATTTCTTTAATTAATAAAAATGGAGTGAAGTGATGAAATGGTGCTGGAAATCCTCAACAATTATGAAACTGAACCCATCATATGGGATCCATCGGTCATCCATGGGTCATCGTTCATAGTTAAGCGTCTGGAAATGATTTCGACCATCTTGGATTAATGCACGATAGTTCATACAAATTAAAGAAGTCGCTAATATGACCACAGAATTTATCGCGATAACTTTTTAGTGTCAAAGCGTACGAAGCATCGGCACGCATTACTTCGGGACGATAGGCGCAGATGCGGCCATAATGCACCAAAAGATCGTTGAAAGCTTTTAGTACCTAAGTAAATTCGATAATATAATTTATATAAATTATTTTTACAATATTGTGCAAATGTCTTAACATTTAGGCCCATCTTCTGCAGGGATACACAAATATCTGATGTATCAATTTCGCTTCTAATAAGCAAAAAAAGAAAATTACATTTGGTTTCAACGTAATTACTACAAGAAACAACTATTTATGTCGGGGGAGATATAAAAAGATGTATTAACCTGTGAACAGAAAATCAAAGATGTATTAACCTGTGAACAGAAAATCTTGAAAAGATTGAAGGTTAGGAAATGTGCAAAAATTATTTAAGTATCCGAAACTAAATTGTTGTATTGGAAAAATTGCAGCGAACACTTTGTGCACATCGCTGTCACCACCAATCATTGTTGAATTCTCGAAACCTCAAAACTATTATGATTTCCTGACCTCACTCACAACCAAACAGTTTCTGCAGATGTCATTTATATATCCTGTCATTCTTTGTTGACGGTTTTGTTCCCAGCATTGAACTAAAAAACACACATTGTTACTAAATGTCAGGCACAAGTGACGCCATGTTTAAAGTCTCGACGACTTGAGTGGGAACAACCTCAACCAGCTGGTCGTTGGAGACTGGCGTCGCTGACAAGTTTACAAAAAGAGAATAATTAATGAAGTTATAAAAACTCAGCTATTATACAAATAGCTACATAAAATTACCAAACCTACTCAGTCAAAGGATACATAATATCTACATAAAATTATATAAAAATTCAGTAAAAATCGTTAACACAATGTATTTATTATCCCGGATGACAGTATAAAATGAAGAGAGACCGGCTGTCTATCTCATACAAGTTTTCAGTCTCACAATCATTTACAACATTTGGTTTGATTAATGAAAATATTTGTATTTCAATTTAAAGTGTTGGAAATTTTCTTGTTTTCGCAAGCTTTACTCTCTGTCAGAGGCGGCTCTAAGGGTCCAGGTGTGGAAGGTCATTTGAAAATATGTGTGACTAATCTTTAAGTATTAGATATTGTCAAAAATGCCGATATATTATTATCTATATCATTTTGTAGGTAGGTATGTCATAAATCTGCAACTTAAATTACATATTATTTTTATATGGTAAATTGGAAGTCACCACACAATCCATGTAACTTGCAGGCAAATCATGTTAAAGAGAACACATTTCAATGTACATAGTTGTGCACACCAATAGTATCAAAAAACATTGATAAAAAATAGACACCGATAGTATCGTAAATAAAAATTGTTTAAAAATAGAGTTTGAAACATCCGTCCGCAGTCCTCTTTAACCTGCAAATTTCCAAAGATACTCGATGAGAAACAACATCTATCAATTCCATTTAAATTTAAACTTGCGATTCAATTTGACAACTTTTTTTTTTTTTCTGTGTTCAGGTTCCTAACGAAAACAAAATTATTATTAAATCATATATTTTTTATCCATCCAGTACACCACTTAACAAGCATGGTCCCTCTAAAGGGAATTTACCCTTAACGAGATAATAATTTAGGTTATGTACAAAACAAAATAAAAAGCCACAAAAAAAAAACATTATTTTAAATCGAGCTGTTTTTTCATGACAGTTGAAAAGTGGTCATAATAATATTTGAAATGGTCTATTTCTAAATGTGCCACCAAACTAAATGTTGAAAATGTTCATCGCGAATTACATCAAAAACAACATAAAGAATTATTCCAAGTCTTTCTCGAAATGTCCAATTAAATAACAACTATTGTTTCACACGCGACATGCGCGCAAAATGCAAAACTGACCCATGTTTATACCACCATCTTTTACAACAACACAATATTCACCATGCTGTCACTCTTATGGACATGACCCAAACATCCCTAAGCATTCTTTAGCGGGAGAATTTTTACGCTACACGAAAAACATAGTGCCATCTCGTTTATTGTATGTTATAGAGACAGAAGATATGAACAAACATCCCTAAGCATTCTTTAGCGGGAGAATTTTTACACTACACGAAAAACATAGTGCCATCTCGTTTATTGTATGTTATAGAGACAGAAGATATGAAAGCCAGCGCTCATTCTTTAAATTAACTCGGCGATCGTAGATGTGTGAAAGGGAGCTTCTATTTGACACAATAGATGTCACTCGCCGCCAACATAGAACAACACTCGTGAACTCTCTGCCCAATTCTTTGCGTTACATTTCAAATAAAGAATAAGACCAGCTATTTTGATGTGTATAAATATGTTTCAAAAACATATATTTTTTTTATTATTATGTCTTATAAATAATTATTATTATGTCTTATAATTTTAGGGGGTCAAAAACTTATTGTTTCTTCAAACTTCGCAAAATCACTTTGTGGCGTCATTTTGAATTAAATTAAAACAAATAACTTTATATTAAACCACTAATATAATCACAATTACCTACATGTTTCAAAACCGATGGTTTCTTCGTCAGGGTATTAATGACTAAAAACTTATTGACCTAAGGCGAGAGCTGCCCTGCTCTCTATACTATACTTGTATGATTACAAGATCTCAGTGATTTTATTTATCTGTGTGCTACAGAGTTCTTGCTCGTTAAATAACTCCGTTTTAACATTGTTGTTGTAGTTGGCCCCGAGAATGTGGGGCCAGTCCGAGACGCCTGCCGCGTCCTGGTCCGCCAGCTCCTGCTCAAGCTGTCGGAGCAGGCCGGGGGCACCCCTGAGGGGGCCCCATTGCCCAACGTCTCCATCAAACAGGTAAACACATCCATTCTAATGTTGTTGTTTCAGTGGGCCCCGATAATGTGGATCCAGTCCAATTAGTGGTTAGAACAGACACTTTCCTTTCAGTGTGCTTGTTTTTTATAGCCTTACTTATAAAAAAACACTTCACAACCGTTAAAAGGTGTTTTTATTATGCGTATAAAGACTCGTAGTTTGGAATTAAGCCGATTGTTCGCCCGCCCTATTCACCCGACCTGTCTTCCTGTTATTTCTTTCTGTTCCCTAGGATGAAAAGGGACTTGAAAAAGGAAACGTTTTCATACTGTAGAAGAGGTGAAACAAAAATCGCTGGAAGCCATAAAAGACATTCCAATCAGTGAGTTTCAAAATTGTTTTGAACAGTAGAAAAAAGGTTAGACAAGTACATACACTCTAAAGGTGAATACTTTGGGAGCAACCAAATTTTGGTGCGAAAATATTAAAAAAATAAAAAGTTATGAAGAAAGTCTCATTGCTTTTGGGTCTCCCCTCGTATATACAACAGATAAACTACCCTCTTCGGCTGTATAAGCAATGTATACATTTTTCCATGAACATTTATTTGTAATTTTTTAAATTAATAATGTTTTCACTTCCATGGTCGTTTATCAATTGAATTAAATTTTTGTCTAAAGCCTTGCCCCTAGATCACGCCGGCCGTCAATCTTCGGCCGTCAATCTCAGGCTGGAAACTTTTCATGCCAACCTCGTATGATATGATTGAGATTTATTGTGATTAATTTTTGGGTTAATCGAAAAACATGAAACACGTGTGATACAACTCGTCGCTTCACTTCGTTTTTATCCAACAGACCAAAACGCGAATCGGGAGAAATGGCATTTTAAACTATTTTTTACGATAGAAGCACATACATTTTGGAGGACGTAAGACAAAGTGCATTTTGAAAACCCCTTAAATAATTGTTTATAATTTATTTTTTTACGAGTATCGCATAAATAAAGGCTTTTTGAGAACATTTGCATACTTAATTCAATTTCACGAAAAATGGTCTGTTGGACAAAAACGAACTAGAGCGACGAACTGGCTGCCAAATAAAAACTAACCTACGAATCAGTCCGAAATTTGGTATGGTGTCGTTTGACAGATGGCAGTACACAACGATAATGTCAACTTCCCTCAGCAACGCAACGCTTACCCGTCTTCAGACGCGGGTACTTATTGATCAACCCTTGTATGTGTGATCGATGCGTTCTGGGTCTTCCCAAATAAAATACTTTTCAATAATAAATGCAAAGTAATGGCTGGTTTCAATTAAGTGCTCCGATTGTGCTGCTGATTTTTCCGGATGACCGAGTTTGCACGCTTGAAAGATCTGAGATCCTTATGGAGATGGTCGCTCCTGTCTGGCCTACATACACCTTGTCACATCCCGAGCAGCTGAATTTATAGACTCCATCTCAAGAGGAAACTTGTTTTTGCAGGTCTCAAAAGGTGTTGGATTTTGGTTGTTATTCCACAGTCTTGATGCTTGATTTCCTCAGTATCCTTACAATTCTGTCAGGAACATTATGAACATAAGACCAGAAATTGCAGCCATTTGACTCTTGTTCAATTCTGTCTTCGTTTCTCTGATATATTTTGTTTTTCCAGCTACTTCTTCCCCTGGCCGGCCTGTGCGGCATTGAGTCGCCCGCGCTGCCGCGGTCGGATATCGCCGTCCTGACGCTGCTCCTGAAGGACGCCAAAATTCCGCCCAACACCACTGCTGGTATGTTCACACCTTACTCACACACTTTATTCTCCGTTCATCCTTGTAGGTACTGGCAGCATTAATCCCGTTTGCACTGTTATGTGCTCCATGGTTCCTGCAACCTTCTGATAGCTTATGATGCTGATGATCTGTTGTGAATTGGTATTTTCAGGAATACATATTTTCTTGTATTTCTTGGGCATTAACTATGTAACAATTTCTAGACATTTTGTTTTGAAGAGTTTTAATTTTCAATGTGCTATCGTTACTTAAATTGTAACTAAAGTAAATTTAAGTAACGATAGCACATTGAAAATTAAAACTCTTCAAAACAAAATACATATTTTCAATAAGTCTAAGCCATTTGGTTAATCGGCTTAGGTAAATAGCATCCAGTAGAGCTTGAACTGAAATTTTATGTTTGTACCGCTCGTCGTGATCTTACATTATTTATTTTATTAAAGCAGAGACAGATTACTGATATGTAGTTCCTTAAGCACTCAGGCCATGGGATCATTGTTATATATCACTATAGCCTATTATATATGTTATATGTATATCGCTATGGGCTCATTGTTATCTCCCATTTCACGTCATTCCTTTAACAGTAACGGAGTCCATTTGATAAAGTTCACCAGGGTTGCCATTGGATATTTGGTTATCTCCTGGTTCCTCAACTTGTCTTCCCAGGGATCTGAGCCTTGTTCCTATCAAATCAGGACAGTGGCACCATAGGTGAATTGGAGTCTCTTCTTCCTCTTTGCATTTCCTGCATTTATTGGTGTTTTCCACTCCCAATAACTACGCCATCTAGGAGACGTCCTATTAGTAGTCCTACTGGTTCCATCAGTGAGTTTCTGTCCAGATTGAGTAGTTTCCTGGTTCTTCTAGAGTCTGGTCAGTTTATGAGTACTTTGGATTGTCTCATTCCGGGTGCCCTCTCCCATTCCTTCTAGTGCCGTGATTTGACCCACCTTGAAAGGTGGATCAGATATTGAAATATATAGTTTGGTGTGGCAAGCCGTCGCTCGTACGGCCGTCCCGAATCCCGCAAGTGGTGCTTCTCCCCTTTCCTCGCTAGTCCATCAGCCCATCTTACATAAAATAAAATAAATAATTTCAGTCCCGGAGCCTGGTAAATCCGGCCAATCAGAGCGCCGCCGCACAGACGGGCTGGCCGAGGTGCTGACGGGCACGCTGCGTGCTGCACACTCGGCGCCCGCGCTGCCGGGCCCGTCCGCCCCTGCCGCGCAGCCCGCCGCAGCCCCCGCCCAGCCCTCCCCGCCCGCTGCCGCTGGGGCCGACACCACACCTGCTGCTGACACGCCCGTCGATACACCACTGGCGCAGCCCGCTCTGGATGTCAAGGTATGTGTCAATTTTTATATTACGGATATTGAAAAAAAAAATGGTTTCAAATGTGAAGTAGTCTTGTTTATTTGGACTTTCTTGCATTTTTTCAATATTATGTTACCTACCCGCCTGAATAAAGTTTGAATAAAGAATGGGCTGTTTTGTCCTCCTGTGGTGCATTGGGGTGCGATATCTATGGCAATCTATGGAATATGGACTGTCATTTCGATTTGTTTGTTTTTGGATTGATTGTTGTTTTCTGTTTCAAAAGTAAAATGAATGAGAATAAAAGTAATTCACTTACCTACCAATTGTATGATTTCAGAGGAAATTTTATCTGTGATTTATTAAATTAGAGAAAATTAGCAGCGCCGGTTCTACGAAATCTGGCGCCCTGTACAGGAAGTACCGATGGCGCCCCCCCCCCCCCCAAAATTGGCACTGAGCTTGAAAAAACACAGAAAAGGGAAAAACAAAAATTAAGCATTCTTTAGCATTTTTTTGTTTCCATAATATAGCTAGTGAAACCCTCTTAAGAAGTTTTCCAAGGGACTGTAAAAATAAAACTTCTTAATCGGGAAAACTTTGTATATAGGATAAATTGGGCCATTCAGTCTCCAAGGGACAGAAAAACACAAACTTCTTCAGCATGAAAACTTCTTATGGGGGAACATCTTAAGAGGGTTTCACTGTTTGCATAATCTGTATGAGGAGTCTTTACAAACTTGTTGGTTCCTCGATTTGAACTTAAAGAAGAATACCTTAATATATAAAACAAAGTCGGGTTAATTACACCATTTATAACTCAAGAACGGCTGGACCGATTTTTATGATCTTTGATTTGTTGGATTTGTCTCCGTCCCGAATAGCAGAATAAAGAGCTCTGGCGTTATGAATTTTGCATAAAAAATTATTTGAAATGGGTCAAACGCAAGTTGTTTGAAAAATAGGTGTATTTTATGGAGTTTAAGGGCAGGGAAGAAAGGCGTGGGGAGGGGAATCCGGAAGGGCGGAGGGAGGTTCGTGGGAGGGGGGATGCGAGAAAGGGGAAGGGGAATAGTGGGAAGTGAGAGGGGGGGGGGGTGGCGAGAAGGCGGACAGCGCGAGAGGGGAGGGGGAAGGTGAAAATGGAACACGGAAGGGGAATTAGACGCAGGAGGGAAAGAGGAGGTGGAAGGGGAACGGGGACGAATGGGAAAAGACACGCAGGGAGTTTCTTTATTTAAGTTGCATTGCAACGCATGCCGGGTCCACTAGTAGTTAATAAACAAGAAAACAGTTCCCTTGACAAATTTCGAATTGATTTTGCTTTACTTGGCAGTACATCGCCTTAACATCACAATGTATTGTTTGAATGTCCAGAAGGTGATCTGGGAGGAGTGTCGCTCGCTGCTGGCCCCACTGCGTGCGGGGGCCACCCTGCTGTCCCTGTGCGGGGCCCTGCCCTGTCTGCAACGCTACCTGCTGAGGCTGCGCGCCGCCCGAGACTCCACCACCTGCCACTACCAGCATCATTCCGCTGACACCACCCTGTCAGTATTACATTGTACTAATTGACTAAACATTATAATTCTACAGAATTTAAGCTCGATTCAGCTGGGTGCCATAGTGCGTTACATACGACCACTTATTTCAGTTTTAAGAGTACTTAACACATTCACGGACATAAATATTGAAGTCGTTTTAGAGGAGATGTGTTATGCCGCAATGTACATATATGTCTTTTATCAGGGATGCGATACGACACAACAGATCGGGAAGTAATGATTTGTATTTCTGTAGTACCTGTCCTATTGTACATAAAGGTAGCAGGCAATAAAAAATATACATTAAGTAAATGAAAATAATGTTGCTAGCTCTTAGTCGAAGTATGATCCAGTTAAATATGACCAAAGGGGATAGGGTCGAATTGGCTCAGTGGTTAGAGCAGACCCCCAACAAGGCTAAGGTCCTGGGTTCAATTCCTAGATGCAACCTTATATTTTTGTGATTTTTTTTAGAGTTCCTAATACTGTCTTCCATTATATAATATTGTTTATTTAATTGTCTGATACAGGGTTGGTTTCCTGGTGAACGAGGTATCCATCTGCCAGACGGCTCTGTCCTTGCCGTGCCTGGAGCCCTTGACGTCCGCACGTATCACTCTGCTCAGTGATATCAGTGCCGCATGGCTCCTCTGTGCCACCACGCATGTTAGTATTATCGCATTTACTTACAGTAGTGAACTTCTCTTATAAGGTTTTCAAAGGAACTGGAAAAATAAAATCCTTCTAAGCTGGGCACACACAGCAGAGCTAATAAACTATAAACATCCTGGAGATTTGGGGGGAAACCCATCCGCTTAATATTCGGCGAGTCCAAAATCCACTCCGAGCCCATCCAAAGAGTGGAGATTCCCGAGTCAAAATCTAATCAGTATGAATTCAGACCTCAAGTCGTAAGTACGGCCTCTTCAAGCAGATGTGGTTTTGTTCAAAATGATAGAAAAATATATTGTACCTATTTTATGTATGTATGTACTGATTTTTTTTCTTACTATTTAATTTTAAATAAACTTTTGTTAAATATTTGTGAAATACCTGTTTGAAATATTTGTTTGTACCCATATAAGATTTTAGTTTGCGAGTGGTTCGAGTCCATTCGATGGTGACTTAGATCAAAATGGCCTGGCCCGTCATGGCTCGGCTCGATCGTGAATGGCCCCTTAATTTGGATTTTGTCTAATTGGACTCATCCAAATGGCAAAGGGCCAAATGGCTCTGTCGTGTGTGTCCAGCTTAAAGCATGAAACTTCTTATGTGGGAACCTTATAAACGATTACACTGTATTTTTTATTTAACTTTCCACACTTCCTAGCTACCAAATTATTGTAAAAGTTCTATGAAATGAAATGTAGCTCGCATTGCTTTTACGTAATTTTTTTTTCTATTGATTTCCTCATTTCCTGAGAGGAAAAATGAAAATTCATATTTTTATAAGAAAAACTCTCTTTTTAACTTTTGAAGGTTATTCCCATCAATGATATTATTGAAGAAGAAGATAACAATAATAATCTAATTTTTTTAAATATGAAAATGAACAAGACACAGAAAAATAATAAAAGATAACGGTCGCAACTGGGACTCGAACCTTAACTCGGGAATAACCTTCAAAAGTTAAAAAGAGAGTTTTTCTTATAAAAATACGAATATTCATTTAGACTTTTATAAAAAGTCAATAGGTGTTCCATAAAAATAAAATCGGATATATTTATCCGAGACACTATCTAGGTAACAAATACATTCTTTGAATACTTGTTTCCAATAATAAAGGTAGCTGCCAATAATATGGAAAAAAACATTAGTCGAAGATAATATTGTTAATTCTGAAATTTGAAATATGAAGTTGACAATTACGACAGTCTCATAATAGATCGCAGTAGCCCAATTGGTAGAGGTGTATGTCCCGGTAACACGTAAGGATCTGGGTTCGAGTCCCAGTTGCGACCGTTATCTTTTATTATTTTTCTGTGTCTTGTTCATTTTCATATTTAAAAAAAAAAAAGGATTATTATTATTATCTTCTTCTTCAATAATGGAAAAATGAAAGACCACCATTCAGATTGAAAGCATTGCTTGAAATGTCTTTAGGCATTTTTGGTGGCCAGATATGAATAAGTTGTTATTTCCCAACCTTTCTCTTTTCCATCTCATTTCTCTCACCCCTCCCTTCAGCCTAGCAACATACCCCATTAGGTGGTGCCCATCACCATCACCAAAAGTTGTGATGGTTAGCTAATAACTAATGGTTTTGTGAACATTTCAGGCATCAGTCCACCCCAAAGACGAGGAGGCCGAGAACCTTGCTGCCGCGCTAGTGGAGGGAGCCCTCGGCCTCTTCCACTCCATCGGGGAGATCCTCAGGAATTCCACCAGGGCGGGGGGCTATGTGAGTATTTAAAAAAGTAACAAATTAAAAAAAAAATTTCGAACTAGCTGTCTAGTTTAATTAAGTTAGATAGCTAACTAATCCGCAGTATTGCCCGGGCTTTACACAGATTTTGTTTGAAATCTAATGTAGGCAGTGACATTCTTCTTGTTTGAAGGTCATGTGTGCAAAATTTCATCAATCTCGGAATAAAACTGTAGATTTGTATAAAAATCAGACAAAAGCCGCCCACCCTTATAAAAAAAGTTTTTTTTTAATTATTGGGGTTTAAATAATAAATATTAATTGATAATAATAACAATTTATCAATGCAATTTTGTGATGGTTCGCCTCAAGTGCGCTTTACACTAATAACCCATGCTCAAAGACTAATGATGCAGAAATACATATAACTTAATTTATAACTAAAATAAACTAATGATAACTTACCATGTTAAACTAAAATAGTTTACACAAGACTGAAACTCAAAATCAGAAATCAGTAAATATATTATGAGGAATCGTTTTTGCAAACTTTGACACCTCAGAACTTGGTAAGGCAAAGTTAGAACCCTGTCCAGCTAAAGTGACAAACTACATTGCGCCTAGTAAAAACATTCAACTCTCAGATAAAAACAAAATGGCAATTGTAAAACGTTCAAAGTGAAGTTAGAACCTTGTAAAATAAATGGAGCTTTAAAAATTTGATATTAGAATTTCGTCATTGAAGTATTTACAGAAATACAACCCAGATTGCTATGAAAATTATGTTGGCTATAGAAATGAGCAATAAAAATGGTTTGGTATTCAAAAATCATTTTTGAAAGAATATGTAAAATATCATTTAGATTTCCAGTGAAAAAAATTACAAAACTTATAATTCTATGAAATTTATACTTTCACTGTCTGTATGTAGGTGCAGTTTAAAAACCAAAAAAAGATAGTCCTGGAAGTTTTACTTAAAGTTCCTCTATGTATTTCGTACAGAACATATTCCAATAATTGTCTCCTGTTGTCTGGCAGGTGTACCAAAACCACCTGATGATTGGCACGTGGGTACTTCTGAGCGGCCTGCACCAGAGTCTCACAGGGCCGCAGCCCTCGGGGCCCCCGCAGACCGGCAAGAGCCCCGCCAAGGCCACTTCCCGCCCCTACAACCTCGCCAGAATGTAAGCGACTCTGGTAGTCCACAATGGTGTGCTGATACTAACCCCTATGTATGAAAGTTTAAAGTCTGAAGGAAGGACTGAATGCTGTAGAAATGAGATCCCTTCAGTTAAAGTATTTTTTCATCTTGTGTTGAAAGGGTTTTGTTTTTGTGATGTTGTACTCATTTAGATGTTCTTTGTTTTAAAAAGAATTATATACAGTGAAACCCTCTTAAGAAGTTTTCCTGCTTAAGTTTGGTTTTTTTCGGTCCCTTGAAGACCAAATGGCTCAATTTATCCCACTTATAAGATTTTCCCGCCTAAGAAGTTTTTTTTCCGGTCCCTTGGAAAACTTCTTACGAGGGTTTCACTGTATATGTATACACATGAACATGTAAAAGCCCAGCTGGGAGTTAAATTCAAAAATAAATAAATAAAAGCTTGTATGACTGTGTTAAAAAATGCGGAGATCTGGAAAGAATGCTAGGCAATGAATAAGAATAAGAAAGCGATGCTTAGATGGTTTTGGACATGTGGAGTGAATGATCTAAGAAAGGAGTGTAAGGAGAATATAATAAGTCGAGGAAGACAAGGCATGATCTAGTGAATCGTCTCTGTTCCCTCTCTGTTAGATGTATATCCTTCACAAAATAGAGACTCCGTATTTGTAAGGCATGACCAGGAAAGGTTGCACGTATGTTTTGTATTTTTTTTAGCATCATTTCACGAGTTAGATCAAGGAAGGCTTTATAATAGTATGTTGATTGTTCCAGCCAACAAGGCGTGCACGTGACCTGGGTGGCCCTGGGCGCCCGCTGCCTGGAGGGTCTGCGCGCGCTGCTGGCGGACGCCCGGCTCGAGGCGGAGGGGGAGGACGCGGCTGTGGCAGCGGATCCGCCGGCGCCATTGGACGCGCCGGTGCCGCACACGGCCGCACAGAGGGTGGCACGCCTAGTGGCGTGTGCGCCGCTGCACCAGGTCAGTTATCCATCTCCTCTACCCTTTTATTTATTTATTGTTTCTTCACAATCAAAATACATGCGTATAATTATTAACTCCGCTATTGACACGATTTTTCTTGTGCTGCACGTGGCTGACCGACAACTTTCACGCAACTTTTACGTACTACCATGTTCCTGCTCGCTGTGGTCAGGAGATCCCTCTCTACCACTCAGTGTTGCCACCCCTCAGAAAACAAAAAACCACAGCCTGTTACATACTTTCTGAACATGCCTCGTATACTAAACAAAGGGTTCACATTTTAGGTATTTATCCGCATTTAATAAAATAATTAGATACAATTATATTAAGTATTTATCGAACGTAATGGAATAAGTAATAAAAATGTTTTGTTGGAAAATCAGGAAAAATTTTATCAATAAAATATGTCTGCCGTGGTGCTGTAGTGAGCAAGAGGGTGTAGGGTTTCGCTCGCCGTGCCTTGATGCGTGGTCGTCAGCGGTAGCCGTGTGCCGGCGATAAAGGATGTATAATGTATTTTAAACGAGGGTAGTTAAAAAATTAAGGTGGCTTTATTTTTCTAGAAAAATCTTTATTCATCAATATGTAACTATTTTGTTCCCTTCAAAGTGATCATCTCCTCAATCGTGGCAAAAATCCATCCTTTCATGTGTGATTTTAGTTTTGGGAACACGAAAAATTTGCAGGGGGCCACCTCCAGTGAATACGGTGGCTGAGGCATGATTACGGTGTTGTTTTGGCCAAAAAATCACGAACAAGTAACGATGTGTGAGCAGGTGCATTATCGTGATGCAAAAGCCATGATTTGTTTTGCCACGAATACCGGGCGTTTTCTTCATATTGCTGCAAATTATTTCATGGCATGAGCCAACCGATATGCTGACATCCTCAGCAACTTCTCTAATAGTGATTGGACGATTCTCCATAACAATTTTTTTCACTACTTTAACGTTTCGATCGGCTGTTGACGTGCTGGGGCGTCCAGGGCGGACGTTGTCATTAACATCTTCTCGGCCTTCTGTGAAGAGCTTGTACTACTTATAAACATTTTTTTTTGCTCAAAGTAGACTCGCCAAATGCCATAATCAATATTTTAAAGGCATTGGAGCACTTAATTTTATTTTACACAGATTCTTTGATACATTTTTTTTATAGAAAAAAATTGCCAAGCACACAAAACACATCTAACTAACCTAACTAACCTTTATGTCAAAAACAAACTAAAACTGGGAAATGGCTGATAATGTCTGAATTGTTGGGGACATAACATACCCACATAACAAAAAAAAACTTTCAAAAATCGAATGTTTGTAACCCATGTATGGCAGTGATCGCTTTGAACTAATAATCACTTTTGCCTGTCTGGAACCTAGGAGTGGAAGCACATAATGAGAAATAAGAATGAAATTAAGATGAATAATGCATATTGTTGTTTCCAGCTTCTGGTGGTATTGGGTGTGGTGTGCTACCGAAAGGCCACGGCGCTCAAGAGGGCCGTGGTGCAGAAGCAGCACGAGCAGGATGCCGACCACTCCGACTCCACCGTCTACTACCAAGACATGATCATGTGCTCCGAGGACTCTGAGACGGACGATGGTAATGCTAATAATGTCTAAGCTTTCTGCCTTATTGAGATGGCGGAATATTTGTCAAATAGACTGTATTTATCCAGAGAAATGACGATTGTAATGTCTCTGCTTTTTGTATGATGGCCTTTTAAATTTAAGATTTACTGTGGGTTGGTGGAATATTATTCTAATAGACTAATTATATCTTTTTTAAATATGGCCTTTTGAATATTTATTGTGGATAGACTTTTTATGACAGGTGAAGAAGAAACACTGAACAACCATGCACTCTTATACAGTGAAACCCACTTAAGAAGTTCTCGCTTAAGATGTTTTCCTGCTTAATAAGTTTGGTTTTTGAAGACCAAATGGCCCAATTTTTCCCACCTAAGAAGTTTTTTTTCCGGTCCCTTGGAAAACTTCTTAAGAGGGTTTCACTATATATATACTTACATGGTTTTCTCTTTTTCAAGCCGTTAGATACAAAAGGGAGATTTGGCATGAAAGCTTGCAAGCTGTCGCCGAGCTACAACAAACGCAATTATATGGCATTTGGTGTTAGGTAGAAACAAAGAGGGGGGCGCCGCTGTGCGTAGATGCGAGCAGCATTAGTGTGGGTGAACGATGTTAGCGACACATACATGGTTCATGACCCATCTCCCTTGTTTCTATTATCTATGATCAAGTCCAATATTACAAGTCTGTTATAATGATTGAAACCATACTGAAAAGTATACTTTTCTCTTTCAGAAGACAGTGAGCCGCTCCTGGGACTGTGGTTCGAGTCTACTCTGGTGGCTCCGGATGGCAATGAGGTCTGCCCCACCGGCTCCGGAGGGGCTACCGACGGCCAGGACTCTGCCCGGGCATCCAACGCCCCTGGGCTGGTGCCTGACAAGGCTGAGCCCTATTCTGTTAGTATTAGTTCATTGGTGAACTTATGAAAATATAACATCTAACATGCGCTACTACAGTAGTGAACGCACTTTACCGTAAATCAGTGGTTCCCAAACTCTTTTGGGCCATGGACCACTTTTTTTTTTTGACAAAATTTGCCCATGGACCCCCGGGGAAAGGAATGCGTGATTCTGCCAAAATTCCTGACTTAGCAATAAAACCATCCATTCTGGGGGGGGGGAACACGTAGACCCCCATCAAGTCTCCCGTGGACTTTGGGAATCACTGCCGTAAATCATAAATATATAGTAAAACAAACTACTGTATGGGATGCCAGAATATTAATTACTTTAATTAATACAATATATTTATTATCTCGGATGTTAGTATTCTTTCTTACCTAATAACTGTGTTATTTAACTCGCAACTCTTGTATTTAGTATATTTCTTGTCTAATTATGAATGGAACACAATAAGACAGTTGGCAGTGAATAATGATATTTTAAATTTCCCTTCCAGTACATCAGCCTGGCAACGGAGGTGTTCCTGCTGCTGGTGGGCGAGGTGTTGCACAGCGACAGCCGTCTTTGCGGCTCGGCCACCGGCCTCCAGGAGACGCAGGTGGCATTGCTGGCTGCCCTGGTCAGGGACCTCGATCGGGAGACGGCCAGAACCGACACGGGTGAGCAGATAAGCACAGTTATTGTTGCAATTAGTACATCTGGCAAGCTGATGAAACATCTAACCTCTCTTTTATTATTATTATTATTTATTGAGCAGGCAGCATTCTGCTGATGCGCTCATATCATAACATATAAGTTTAATTGTAATTGGGTTGATTTAAATTTAAAAAATAATTTTATCCTTTTTTCCCTCCAAATAAAAATCCAGTCGAGCTTTAACCTTTTGAAAGCCAGCATAGGAAAAATATTTTTTTTCTATACGGCGTAAAATATTTGACATTTCTCACCTTTTTCGTTGTTTGTTTTTGGGGTGTTATGCCGTGTTGTGCTACCTCCTTCTTTAGCCGACGTTTCGGACAGCGTTGCAGTGTCCATCATCAGGGCAGATCCGGCAGATCTGACGATGTCATCGTCGGATCTGCCGGATCGTCACCCTAAAAACAAACAACGAAAATGCTTTTGGCCGTGAAAATCTAAAAACGTATCATTTCTCACCTTTCTTACGAACTCAATTTTTATAACATTTCTTTTGTGATATATTACAAAAATTACATGAAAATAATGTAGATAAAATGATCTTCCTAATAATCACTAAAATCTATGCTTTCCACAATGGATTTATATCAAAAACAATGAAAAAATATATACTCCGACTACGACTCCGTTCATATTATCACGCGGTGGCCATTTTGTCGGTCGGCCGTGTTAATGGCCGGCGCGTCATCGTGAATTAATTTGAATTATTTCAAGAAGCTAGACGCTACGCAGTATTTCGTTACGTCGAGAATGAGAATGGCCCAAGCGATTCTGACCTTGTTCTTGGTACAATTTCTTATACATAAGGAACAAAATCGCTTCCAAAATCAATGGTACACCGGAGTACGTACGGCCAATGACAGGTTAAATTGATTTACATTTTTAACTTCCATGACCATGTTGTGGAAGTTTGTTCCATGATCCATTACTATATTTGCAAGGAAGTGTTTCCTAGGATTGGATGCAAAACGTGTTTTGTACATTTTTTTCAGTGTCCACGAATCTTTACATTTGTGTTTGTGGCGAAGATATTTTGAATACCAGGGCAACTATAACGTACTGATAAAAGTCTCAATCAAGTAGTCACCCCTTTCTCTTTTCTTAATGTCCAAATAATTTATTTTTTTTCCAATGTTTTAGGCACAATCTCTCCATGCTTCGGCGCCCGACTTGGTGCACTGTACGCCTCATTCAGCTCGGCTCTGGTGCGCTATCTGCATGCGCTGACTGCAGCACCGCGCTTTGCTTCGCTCCGTCAGACCCTCTTGGAGCAGCTAGGCGCCGCACCCCCACCGCCTGGCGAACAGACCGGCATGGTGCCGTTACAGGTAAAATGATTAAATTAATTTTTTATTTTCAAATTACAGTGAAACCCTCTTAAGAAGTTCTCGCTTAAGATTAGAATTAAGTTCCTGCTTAAGAAGTTTGGTTTTTTCGGTCCCTTGAAGACCAAATGGCCCAATTTTTCCCATTTATAAGGTTTTCCCGCCTAAGAAGTTTTTTTTTCCGGTTCCTTGGAAAACTTCTTAAGAGGGTTACACTGTATGTTGTTTTTATTTATCTGAATTACTGAACTGAATACTCTATCCCTCCATAATTAATGTTCTTCCTCACCAAAGTCCATGACTTTAATATTTTGCGATCAGAGTGGTAGATACTCTTAGTACAGCCCTGGTAAAAGACCACTATTTAGAAATGAAAGGTTGATTTAGATGAAAAATGTATCTGCTTTTAATGGCTAGATCTGAAAAAACCAAGGTAACTTCCAACCTTTCTCCTACCCAAATTCTTTCCCTCCTTCAAGAAATATTTTTCTGTCACTATCATCCATCCCAAAAGTGTCCCATCTGCCTGAAGCCAGTGGGTCTATGGCATACCCAATAATTAGGGATGTCATTAGGTTGAAGGTAGCGGGAGGGAAAGTAGATGGGATAGAGAAGGGTTGAGAATTACTTGACTTTTTTTGGCTAAAATTTAATATTACACATTTTTAGAATGTACATTTTTATAATGAATAAATTGATATTAAGTATGTAAATTATTTCAGTTTCTAAAATAAATTTTTGAAAGTTATGCTTTGATATCTAATGAAAAATATCAAGGAAAAATATGTAAACTACTTTGGAAAGCTTGGAATTATCGGGGAATTTTTAAAATCCGTTTTCTATAGCCACCCTGCTAGAGTTACAATTGTCTGATTTTGTACTTGATGATGATCTTGTACTAGTTTTGCAATTTGTATATTAACCTTTAACCACCACTTAAAATTGTTCCGTGTGTCAGGTGGGCTGCCGCGTCGTCAAGCTGATGGGCAGTGTGATCCTGGGCCGGCCCGTGGCTGACCGTGAAACGGGCATCCTGGCCCTATGGAGCAAGACCGTCGGTACTCTGGTGGAGTGTGCCCTGCAGCAGCTGCCGTCGCAGGACCACGAGTATGAAGGTGCGTAACGGCGGTGCTTATTACTTATTACATTACAAACCTAACCTTAGAAATTTAAATGCTAAACTACTATTTTACCTAACCCAGAGTGTTTTTCGTTTGAAAAAAAAAGTGCTATATTTCACCATTTAGAAGCCGGTGAATCAAATGTAACCCTCGCGAAGGAGTTCAGCACGTCTCATTCTACAATATCCACAATAAAGAAATGGATTACAGTACATTATGTATGTTTGTTATGTGGAATGTTTATTTGTATTGAATGTTTTATTTACCTAAAAAGAAATTTATCTATCATCTATGCTATTACATATTTCATAACAATAATTACAATAACATTATTATATATTTTTATGTATCATAAAAACAAGCTTAAATTATCTGGCCGTTTTGTGCATTGTCCGGATAGTACGACAAAGTATCGCTGGCCCTCGAAGGTCATTATATCCGGATTCTACTGTATGTTTAATAACTCAGGTCCGGGGCATACGTCATTCATATATCTACCTATGTTAAATTGTCGTGAAAACAAGCTTATGTGCCCAAGCAGTTAAATTGTGAAGAAATATTTTAAAACTTGCACAATATCAATCAATTGAATCTTGAATTGTAATAATTTTTAAATGCATAATAGCAATCGATTGAATCTTGAATTGTAATAATTTAATACGGCATAAAAGCAACCGATTGAATCTTGAATTGTAATAATTTAAAACGCCATAAAAGCAATCGATTGAATCTTGAATTGTAATAATTTTAAACGGCATAAAAGCAATCAATTGAATCTTGAATTGTAATAATTTAATACGGCATAAAAGCAACCGATTGAATCTTGAATTGTAATAATTTAAAACGGCATAAAAGCAATCGATTGAATCTTGAATTGTAATATTTTAAAACTGCGCAATAGCAATCAATTGAATCTTGAATTGTAATAATTTGTTTTAGAAATTTTAAAATTAGATATGAGAGCATCAGTAGAATGCTGAATGATCTTTAAATATTAATAATAATAAGTACACAATATTTATTTTTAAAGTAATTGACTCACAAGTTAACCAAATTACACTAAATGTTATTTTATTTGTAACATTTTCAGATATGAATGTGTAGCACGTCCAACTGAATATATGAATGGGTAGCACGTCCAACTTGTATTATTATATTTGTAATGTTTTCAGGTATGTGTAGCACGTCCAACTACTTGCATTATTATATTTGCAATATTTTCAGATATGAATGTGGAGCACGCCCAACTACTTGTGTATCTGTTTCACTCCTTGAATCTGATGCAGAAGAAATCGGTCCTCATCATGACAGCCAATGCCATCATCAAGGTACCTTACAAACACCAAACACACTTAACGAGGATAATTGCACGGGAATGTTATTATTTTGAAATAAAAAAAAAAGTTGTATCAAAGGAGCCATTTATTAGATGTGAATTCTTAGGTGACCGGATAACTCAGAATAAATTCAACTCAACACCTCCTTTGAAAAGTCATTAAAAGATATGAACAAAAAAAAAAATTGGTTAAATAGTTTATGTTAGGTTAGGGTATGGGCTATTTTTAAATGCTTTTTTTTTCATAGCTTTTAACGACTTTTTAAAGAGGTGTTGAGTTTAGTTGATTCTGAGTTGACATAGAACCGAATTCTAAATCTCATGTAGAAGAAACGCACACTTTTGGCAAAAAAAAAGAAAACTTGATATTGTCAACAAATTTGGAAGTCAATCATCACAACCTTACATTTGAATTTACATACTATATTTTGTCTAAAATTAGTGTTGCCATAGTAAGGAAAAAATAAATTGTTTCACTTTTATAAATTTCTACACTTTCTTGACGGACCATTATGGATTTCATTAGAGTTAATTAAAATAAATATAAATTAAAATTTTATTGCACGACAGAAAACAACTGTGCCTTTGTGCTACTTTGTAAGTTGGGTATCTTTCTATGTTTGTAAGACACACTTTCATTGGTTTATCTCATCAGTAGTGTCATCAATCATGACCTGAATCAAGTACTTTGACATTTGAAAAAAAAAAAATGAACCCAAGTTTATAATGTATTTTGTTGTTATTTTTGTTTTTAGGTGTGTGAGTCTCTAAACATGTCGGACAGAAAGGCGGCAGGTCAAGCCGCACCCCATCAACTGATGCTGACCACCCGGCTCCTGCTGCTGCTGGAGTACATCATGAAGCATCTGTACGATGCGCCGCCTTGCTTGTTGCAACAGGTACTACACTCACATCCCACTTGCCTAACTTGCCATCTGTAAACTTATCTCCATAAAGATATTCTGACCTATGTCGAGACCTTTGCAATATATTGAGTTGTTCAATCAGACCTATGTCCTGATTTCATCCAGACCTATGTCTAGACTAGCACTACATATACGTATCAAGTAGCCGTAAGTGATGTACACTTGATTCATCACTACATACATATATAAAATGAAAAATGTTAATAACAATATTAACTATTCAGCAAAAAATAAATGTTTTGATATTTTCCTTCTCCAGATTGAATGGAACCTCGTCATTGCCCCCGGCCTCGCGCCCGGTGACTCGACACAGACCCCGGCAGGCGGCGTGGCTGGCGCGGCACGCGTTTATTGCCACGTGCCACACGTGGAACAGGCGTACAGGCGCCGCGTGGCGCAAGACGCCGACCTGTCTATGCGGCCCAAGTTCTACGCACTTACTAACACCGAGATCAATAATCAGGTATGAATTAGTTTGGGATTAATTTGGTAGATGATTAATCATAAATTTCTGTGTTTCGATGGATGGAAAGTCCTATTTTTACTCAAGTAATTAAATGGTAGGCCATTTAATTATTGTTAAATATGTTTCTCCGAATTATTAATACGAACAATGCTATAAAAGAAAGTGTAAGATGATTTATGTTATATATTCTTAAAAAAACTTTATCTAATAATTGTACCTACTATTAAGATTATAATATTGGATTAACATGAAAAAAGATCTACATATTATATCGTTTAGGCATCATACTTTGTTTCTGTCAGCAGCGAAAAAATATCAGGCTCATTACAAGTTTAGGTTAGGTTAGGGGTTGACCTTATTTTCTGATCAATCCGTTCTACTTGCTGACCACAAGTGACTGCTCAACTGACTATATTTGCCAGCAGAAAACATTATTGTGATTATTGTGTTGGACATACTGAATGCCATCTTTCAATGCATTTGACAGAAGTAGTTCAATTCTGCCTACCTAACTGGTTTCTCATCTTTAACAAATGTTCTCCCTCACCTTGTTTGATAGGCTTCCATCTTTCTTTACCTCTTGAAATGGCGGCCTCTGAAGTCGGGGGTAAGGCTGTCAAATAGCTGTCCGCAGGTCGCCGGTTCAAATCCCGAAGGAGATACAATAACCTCACTGGCTAAAGACAGTTGGGATCAGTTGGGACTCTTGTAGAGTATTCATATAAAATATGAAAAAGTTATACTATTATGTTATTAAAAAGTTATACTATTATGTTATATTATTACTGTTAATCTTCGATGATTATTAGAATATTTGTAATAAAGGTACACGGCTTATTATATTGCGGTTTATTGTAACGACGAGTATTTACAGTATATTGAGTCCAACTGAGAGCTGGGAAACAGAGAGCGATTCTACCTAATACAAAGGTTTATTTAGTAACTCTGTCTCTTTCATCTTCCGTCTCTGCTACCTACTGCGGAAGTCAAGGTAAAACCTATCTCACAAAAACAGTTCCATCTTGTGAACCTGGTTTTATTTCCAAACAATTTTTACAATTTTCTGTTATACGCTCTAGATCTTGGTTTATTTTCGGCCACCAAACGAAACTATTCGCTATGCCCTTTGTTTTAAAAACCCCTAAATGAGATCTATGTAACATCTTTAAAACTTCTTCTTTTAAAGATTCCGGTACGACAACTCTATGTTGATACAGAATACATCCATTTAATAATGACAATTCAAATCTCTTATCCCAAAAAATCTTAATACCATTCCCATCTTGAGCTTTCTTTGCTGATGCTGGCCAACCTTCGATAAGATATTTTCTAATCTGCCCTAATATGTTGTCTTTTTCTGTCTCGCTTTTTATCAAATCTAAAGACACATTAAATCCACTCTTTTCGAAGTAATTTATATAATCCGAATCCATATTATCTTCAAAATCTTCTTTATTAACCGGACACCTACTTAGATAATCAGAACAATTGTTTTTTGACTTGACATATTCGATCTTAAAATTGAACGAACCTAACATAATTGCATAACGTTGCAATCTTGATGCTGCGATCTTTGGAACCTCTTTATCATTACCAAAAATTCTTACTAATGGTTGATTGTCAACTGCTAAAATAAACTCTCTACCATACAAATATTGATAAAACTTTTTTATCCCAAAAATGATTGCAGTAGCTTCAATATCTAGAATTGAATAGTTTTTTTCTGCTTTAGTAAGACATCTACTTGCAAAACCTATGGGTCTCTCCGACCCATTCCTGAACACATGAATCAGTGTTGCCCCAATTCCGTTAAAACTCCCATCCGTAACCAATTTTACAGGAATGTTTTCATTGAAATGCGTTAAGATCCTATCCGATGTTAGTATCTTTTTGACTGTTGCAAAGCTGTCTTGCTGTTCTTTATCCCACTTAAACGTAGCATCTTTTTTAAGTAACACATATAATGGTGACAATAAATTTGCCATGTCTGGAATAAAATTACGATAGTAACTAATCATTCCCAATAAACTCCTCAACTGATTTAAATCACTTGGAGGGGATGCATTCAAAACCGCTTCTCTGTTTCTTTCACACGGTTGAATCCCCTCTTCACTAATTTTATAACCTAAAAATTCAATTACCGCTAAATTAAACTCACATTTATCACTATTTACCGTTAAATTACAGCTTTTTAACCTTTCTAACACAACACACACGTTCTTTTCTAAATCTTCCTCATTTTCCCCCACTACAATGATATCATCAAGATAGAACGCTATCTTCTTTATGCCTGCTAGGCAACTCGCCATTGCTTTTGCAAAAATAGCTGGTGATGACGCTAAACCATACACTAACCTCTTGTACTGAAATAATCCTAGGTGTGTATTAATTGTTGTTAAAGATCTACACTGTTTTTTTAACACGAACTGGTTGTAGGCCTGTTTGAGGTCAATCTTCGCAAAGACCTTTCCGCCACTAACTTTTGTTAAAAGTTCCTCAATTCTCGGCAACGGATACCTGTCGATTAACAACTGATTGTTAATTGTTGTTTTGTAGTCCCCACATATTCGAATACTACCATTTTTTTTCACTACTGGAACAATAGGACTGGAATATTCACTACAAGTAACCGGTTCAATAATATCTTCAGAAATTAAATAATTTAATTCACTTTCTACCTTATCTTTCAACGCAAATGGAATAATTCTACTATTCCGGAATACAGGGCTTGCATCTTGTTTTAATTTTAATTCAACTTCGTACCCATTAAACTTGCCAATCGTATCCGTAAATATTTCTGGAAATTTCACTATCAACCGATCCTTTAATGTATTCCCACTAACACAATTCACGATTCCTGAAATTCCTAAATCAAAAATATCCATAAAATCACGTCCTAGCACTGATAAATATGTATTTTCGACTACAACAATCTTTAAATCCCGACGCTTATTGTTAAATTCAACAGTAGAAGTGAAAGTACCTACCACTTTTATGAGAGTATTGTTGAAACCCCGTAAGCTGATTTTTTCCCGCGTCAGTTTTATGTTTCTAAATTTACTTAAGTACGATTCCTGGCATAATACTGAACATGATGCCCCAGTGTCTAACATGAACCTAAAATTCATTCCATTTAATAAAATATTTACATAAAATGGTTCCACACTATTAATATCGTCTGAATATACGCCCGTTTTTGACAATAAAGTATAAACGTTATTACGACCTGAACCTCGTTTACATTGTTTTGCTAGATGACCTTTCGAGTTGCATGTATTACAAACATAATTCTTAAACTCACAATCTACCGATGTATGCTTATTGCTACCACAAGTGAAGCATTCTCGCTCTGGCGAAACTCTCTTTGGAGACTTGCTATTATTTCTATATCTAGAAGGATTAGCTGTATAGCTGTCTCTATCCCGCCTATACATTTTACTCGACACTCGTGTGGTGTTACTATTTACTCTGCCATACGCGGCTACTATATTATCACTAAGACCTTGAACTTGATTTGAAACTACAAGTTCAATGCACTCTGCTACTTGAACGCATTTTTCGAAAGTGTGTAATTCACCTTCCAAAAATAATTTCTCTCTTATTTTACCCGGTCTACATCCGATAACGAAGAAATCTCGCAATTTCTCTGATAAATTATTCCCAAATTTACAATTAATTGATAATGCTTTTAAACGAACTGCAAAATCCTTGATTGATTCGTTGACCGATTGTTTTGCTGAATAAAACTTCGACCTCTCTTCGAAAAAACATTTAGCCATACCACAATAATCGCTCAATTTAGAAATTAACTCTTCTAATTTTACCTCAGTTACTTTCTTGGGTATACATAAATTTACTAACAGTGAGAAACTATCGTCCTCTAAAGCATTCAGAAAAATAGCCCTCTTCTTTAAATCTGTTGTAAATTTGTCATCATGCACTAGGAGGTACTGTTCGAGACGGACTTTGAAATTCTCCCAGTTACCGTCACGCAAACTGAAGGATCCCAAACCCCTGGAGAGCGATTCCGGTTCTACTTAAGGACAATAATTTTGACCTTATCTTTAAATTAACGCATCTTTCTTCGATTGCGATTCACGTTCTCTTCTGACAGTTAAAGTGCTATCGGTGCTATCTTTTCAGAAGATAACGCCGGTGCTAACGTCGATTGCGATT
This sequence comes from Limnephilus auricula, assembly GCA_951813805.1. NCBI lineage: Eukaryota > Metazoa > Arthropoda > Insecta > Trichoptera > Limnephilidae > Limnephilus > Limnephilus auricula. Next base: position 14,607,025 of record OX638396.1, read on the forward strand.
CCCGTTCTCTATTTGACACTTAAAATCATATCCTTTGAGAAGTTAACACTGCGCTTTTTAATGACACCAATCGACCTGTCATTAGCTGAACATTGAGTAATAAATTTGCGTAATTAGTGAGGATTATCCATATTTGTTGAATTTAAACAAAAGAAAACTTCATATTATCGTAAGTTTTCAGTGTAAACATGATAAGTGAAGTATTTTTCACATTTAAATTTGAAAAATAAAACCGAATTGACGTAATTGCGATGTTTTGAATAGGGTCAAAATATTTCCGCTTCGTCGCTTTAAAATCCAAATAAATGGAATATTTGTGAATGTATCTGAAAGCTAAAAACGTATTTTGAAATGTTATGAAATACGCTTTCTAATTTTATTATTAGAAATAACCGTGTAATTTTCTAAATATAAAATTTTTAATGCATACTTTAAAAATGGCTCACCTTACGTTTTTTCTAACTAAAATTACTGGTAGGGTTAAAAAATAAAAACACACATATATTTTATTAGAAAAATGAATTGTAAACGTTATTATCACCTGACTTTTCTGTCGCTTCATATAAAAATATATTTTTTTAAATTCACAAAGTGTTATGATTTTTTCTCAAATTTGGGAAACTTGAGTTTCATAATGGTGTACATTTTAATTATTTTGTGGTTAACTTTTATATTTGAATATAAAGCGTGGTATTTTCTCATTCCAACAAACTTTAGATCATATTTCTAACCATGATAGTAAGGGAGACTCTCAGATAATTAATCATCACGCCGTTTCCCCGCAGGGGTTGGAAGAGAGAACGGACCGCCAAACAACTAGCTCTTGGCACGCACTCCTTGCCTCATTCACATTCATACATACCCTTCTATTATTCTGACTCTTGGCATGGCCCGACTAGTATCCTAGTTAGGATCCGTTAGTATCTGATTCACTTAATCGTGCCACGTCTTCCTCGGGCGTCCTCGATTTCTTCTACCATTCACATTCTCGTCATAAATTTTCTTTACACTCCTTCATTCATTCGCTCTACATGCCCAAACCATCTAAGCGTCCCTTTCTCAATCTTATTAAGCTTGCATTATTGCACAAACATCAGCCTTGCATTCTTTTCGGATCTCCACATTTCTCACACGATCATACATGGTTTTACCATACGTACCCCTCAGGGATTTCATTTATACAACATTCAGTCTTCTTGTCAAGTTATCAAAATTTATGGAGCTGTGGCTGAGAGGAGAAAGGAAAATCTCTTAGGTAATAAATTATAAAACATGAAGTGCATAATATATGTTTTATTGACGCACAAAATGATAATACATGTAGATTTTTTTTCAACCCATTGTGAAATTCAATGATATTATTATATATTACCATTGTACAGGGCAGTTCAAATTTCAAAATTCTAATGAATAAATTCACTAATTAAAACACATAAAGCTGCCATTAAAATTATATTGAAAGGTCCTGACAAAAAATAATCTTAAGGTATTTGTTAAAAGAATTCAAATTCTACTTGGATAATTATTTTACGTAAAAACGCTTTTTACAAGTTATGCCTTGAAATATTAAGATTAATTAATTGTTTTCGCCCGTACACAAGCAATATAAATATTAATAAATTGTTTTGACATTTAAAAAACTCATATCTTTCAAGAAAGGCTAACAAATAGAATATTGCATCGGTGATTCAATCCAATTTTACTATTAGCCTTAATTGTTTAATTTTGTTAGCCTTTCTTGAAAGATTTGAGTTTTTTAATTGACAGAAATATTTATTTGTATTGCTAGTGTATGCACTTTTTATTTCGAAGCACAACTTGTAAAAAGTGTTTGTACGTAAAATAAATACGCGCGCCATCTATGAAAAAGTAGAATATGAATTGTTTTGACAATTACCTTAAAAAAATCTACTCTGAAACAACACTACTTTAATAAACCCTACTTTAATTTTAAATGTATAAGCAACATTATATACTCAAATGAAAAGCTTGATACAAAACATATAAACTTCAGTAACTTCATATTACTTATATAATTAAATATTAATTTGCAAATGAAATCCTCAGTTCGGGAGATCCCAGTGAAAATAATTCACATTCTACTATTTCCTAGATGGTGCGTAAAATTATTTTACGTAAAAAAGCATTTTCACAAGTTATGCCTTGAAATATTAAGATTAATTAATTGTTTGAGCCCATACACAAGCAATATAAAATATTAATAAATAGTTTTTTCAATTAAAAAACTCATATCTTTCAAGAAAGGCTTATTAAATTAAAAATGAAATATTAATATGTAAATAAATCATCAGCACGGGAGATCAAGTGAGAATGTCATCACACCCTCAACTTATAACATTTCTACAGCTGCAGCAGTATAGTAGTCGTCAGCGACATACACTGCCACCTCCATCAGTGTCGGAAGAGATCTCTGTAAAGAAATAAACATATGAAATAGTATATATATGAAATATCATTATGTTTAATAATACATATTGTATAAACTAGCAAATAAATTTCCGTCTACACGTATCAGGCGTTTTGACTGCATATTCTATCTGAGAAAGGTGACATATGAATATGCTTTAATGTACAGCGCTAAAAAAATATATTGAATATTGATTGATACACTGAAAGAGAAATTAATGTTACATTACTTAATTACATGCTTTTCAGTCATATTTATCAGTTACATATTTATTGTTTTAAAAAAAACTGAATCTAAGAACTGTCTCGCTTTTACTTGGTTTTGGCATTTAGGTATTTTTTGACTGTGCATATTCTGTCTGCGAAAGATGACATAGCTTTAATTTGCTGTGTTTAACCAAAAAAAATTCGACAAGTGTGATCCAATATCAGTTGCGTACATATGAAACACAATATAGAACCATACAATACACACAACATGTCTCTAATAATTTTAATATTTGATCTTTCGAATATTATAAAATAGAATTTATATTATGTATATGAAATAATGTAATTATTCATACTTTTATCTACTTCATGAATACAATGATTGGTTATCCTGCAAACTTACATTGATGGACGTCAATCTACCTGATTTGTATAAAGAATTACCTGTCATGAGTCGAGCCTCCTCCTTAGTCTCTGGGTTGGTGGTTGGGCAGGGGGAGGTCTATCCACGAGGAGTGAAGGTGAAGAACTAACCACAGGGTTCAGGTATTCACTCGGAACACACAGCACCTCCACCACACCACGTCACGTTGCTGACCGCTACTCCCATCAGTGCCAAAAGAGATCTCTGTAAAACGAAATAAACATCAAAATGAATCCTATAAAATTTCTTTATATTTGATAACACATATTACGTAAACTAGCAAAAGTATTGGGCATTAAGGAGCGTGAGTATACTTCTACACAAATAATTAAAATACGTACATTATCATTGGGAAGATTGTCAGGCACGTCTAGTCCTTCCGAGGACTTTGTTCTTATCCTTGGCCATCAACATATAGTGTATAGCCGTTATTCCAGATCGAACTCAGTTTCGCATGTTGATCAATACACTGAAAGAGAATCAATAATTAACGTCACATTACCTAATTACACACTTTTTTTAGGTTTGCACACTTAATAATAAAGACAAAATACAATATTACAAGAACTGTGTCGCTTTCTACATGCTTTTAAAAAATTCTAACCTTAAACGTCAACTTTGTATACAGACATAATTACTGTTGATAATTCCGTTTCAGTCCGTGGTAAAAAAGCATACGAATAATATTTAAATGCTTTTACATACATAATACAGCATCTACTTACCTAATTTTATTGTATTCCCAAGTAAACGACTTCAAAATAACAAACAAACAACGAAAATGATCCTCCGAACGCGGCGCCGCAGTTGGCGGGTAAAAATGACAACTTTCAATGGTGATTGGTGAATGAGTAACAAAGTCAATACTATCCAACAGGGTAGGTACCTTTTAAGAAAACGAAAATCTTCGATAAACTGCTTATTTATGTTGTTTAAAAATAAAATAACGATGAATTAGAATGCAATACAATACAAAGTAATTGTTTTACAAAGTTTTGGTTCAAATAGTGCGTCACTCGATTATATTTCATGTATCTGTTTTTTCAAACAATCTCTCAACAACTCTTTAGCGCGTTTGTTTAGGATTTTTTTACAAAGTCTCTCATAATTCGAGGATGTAACGCTGGCAGAAGAACGAGAATCGCTTCGAATGTCATTTATAGGTGCTACAAGCAAAGTTAGCACCAGTTAGCACCGTCCTTACAAGTGAGAGCAAATGTAGCAGATATGTTAAGGTGAAAAGAACCGGAATCGCCCTCCTGGACTCCATGTTTCCCTCTCACAGTGATCAAATTAGGAGAAAAGAGAAGAAAAGAGAAGAAAAGATAAGAAAAAAATAGGACTTCCCTGAGTTAATCTTCTGGTCCAGACTCCTCTCCTTTGACCCTTGAAGTTCTCCTTGAAGAACCGCTCCTGTGCCTAGGACTCCGGTCCTCGGCTAGTGGTGATGCTGATGACTCCCCTTTTAGATCACGCCTGTGACCTGGACACCGATCCTCGACCTTGACCCGTGGTGTTGCTGCTGGTTGCCCCTCAGACCACGCCTGTGATCTGGCACACCGATCCTAGATCCTATGACCCGTGATGTCTCTGCTGCTGATCCCCCAGACCACGCCTGTGATCTGGAACACCGATCCTTGATCCGTGGTGCTGCTGCCTCCGTGACTCCGGTTCGTAGAGCCCTCACGCCTTCCCGTGGAGATACTACTTCTATCGGTCCGTGACCGACCCGACAAAATACTACTTGCAACAATAGTATTGGACACTGTAATTCGTGACTCGCGTTTTTACTTTTTTGTACCGTGAATCCGCGTGATTCTTTTTATAATTTGATAATTATAACCTGTACCGGCTGCGCCACTGTTAATCTTTAGGATGATTATAGATATTTGTAATAATGGTACACGGCGTATTATAAAGTTGGTTTATTGGAACTACGAGTATATACAGTATATTGAGTCTAAACTGCTAGCTGGGAACAGAGGGCGTTACTACTCACTGCAAGGCTTAAATAGACACTCTGTCTCTCTTCATCTTCCGTCTCTGTCAACTACTACCGAAGTCAAGGTGAATCCTATCTCACACATCTTTTACTGTGTTTGTCAAATTCCTAGTCTTTATTACACAAATACATTAATTTTCCATTATTCAGGAGACACCCAAGCTGGACGGGCTGGCGTGCAACTTTGTCCTGGGCACTCCCGACAAGCTGAAGTACCCCCTGCTGCTGGACGCGCTGCTGTCTCTGCTGGGCGCGGCGGGCGTGTGTGACCGCTGGCCCGCACCACCTCTGCCTGCACTGTGCGCCGCACATTACTGCTTCCAGACCGCCTGGAGGTGAGATCACATATCTGACACTTTTTGGGTTCTTCATTATTATTATTATATTACATATTATTTTTTATTTTGGTATATAAAACAGGCATGTTGCCCAAAAATGTACATATATGGATGAATTAAGAGTGATTGACCAGCGGCTGAGAATAAAAGTTTAAAAATGCTTGCAACTGTGCAGGGAGGTTCCAATGAGAAAGATCGATTATTCTTAAAATAATAATAAATTTTTTAAATTAAAAATTTAATATCGATTTATTTCACTCTAAATTTGCTTTAATATATACCCACATTCAAGTAAGCAATAAAAATGCTCAAAAATCATGATGATAAATTGTTAAATTTTGTGTACTAATTGTAAGTATTTTTTGTTCATAAGTATTTATGATTTTTTTAGTAATGTCTAAACAAAATAAGTGTGTAAAAAAATTGCAATATTTTAGTTTGTCAGATCTTAAATAAATAGAAAATGTGAGGTATTTTCCTCACAAAAGACGTTCTCGGATTTATTTTTTAATGATTTTAATGTAACTAAAATTAAAATTCTCACAACTATGTTGACTAGATTATGTATTGATTTATTTTGTTGTATGATTATATGATTTGAAATTTGTGTTGTTTAATAGAATCTATCATTTGAAAATTGAAAAAATCTGCCAACGACCAACGGTATAACGTATCTTAAAAATACACTTGGTTTTTTTAAATTTTAAAACTGGCGTGTACCAGATAAAATAACAATCTTTCAAAATCAATTTATGTTTTTTTGCAAAATAGAGTCACTACACCTAGAATTTGATTTGAAGAGGACTAATTTCCGGTATTCTCTGGTAATGTCCTCTTAAATACAATATATAACAGAAATCATAACAAAAATAAATATGGGCAAATAGTAACAAAAATAGTCAGCTAAATATGCAAAAGTAAATAACAAACAAGAATGAGTAAAAGGTAGAATCCAAAAGTTTCACAAACAATTTATTATTGACACCTGATGGGACAGTGGTTTAGTAGGTTAGCTAATGCCCGTCTTTAAATAAAGGGCTTCATCACAATATCATCTTTATATGATTGATAATAAAATGTATTTTTTTAAATGTTTAACCTTTTGAAAGCCAGCACAGGAAAAATATATTTTCTCAATACGAAGTAAAAAATTTGACATTTCTCACCTTTCTTACAAACTCAATTTTTATAACATTTCTTTTGTGATATATTACAAAAATTACATGAAAATACTGTAGATAAAACGATCTTCCTATTAATCACTCAAATCTATGCTTTCCACAATGGATTTATATCAAAAACAATGAAAAAATATAGACTCCGACTACAACTCCGTTCATATTATCACGCGGCAGCCATTTTGTCGGCCATATTTGATGCCCGCCGCGTCATCTTGAATAAATTTGAATTATTCGGAGAGGCTAGATGCTATGCAGTATTTCGTTACGTCAAGAATGAGAACGGCCCAAGCGATTCTGACCTTGTTCTTCATACAATTTCTTTATACATAAGGGACAAAATCGCTTCCAAAATCGATGGTACACCGGAGTACGTACGGCCAATGACAGTTTAAATGGATCATTAAAAATGTCTATCTCATTTAATATAATGAGCAGGCAGCAATCTGCTGATATCTGCTCTATTCTCGAATCTGTTTGAGTTGTTTTAAATTTAAAAAAAAATTACATAGTCTTTTTTTTCTCCAACAGAGTTTTAAATTGGTTTATAATAGTAGCATCGATGACATATTGTGGAAATTTGTTCCATGCATCCACCACTCTATTTGCAAAAAAGTGTTTCCTAGGATTGGATGCAAAGGTTGTTTTGTTAATTGTATGGTATTTATATTTTTGTTGGTGGTGAGGATTTCTTTGATGCCAGGGCAACACGAGTAATATGAAGCCCAGTGGCGCTCTGCCTGCAAAGCTTGTTTCTGCAATGTATTAATGCAATGCGATTATGTACCATCCAGGCTGCTGATCACCATGCCGCCCTCCACACCGCACATGAAGGACATTGGCCTAGAGGGGGCAACGCCGCTGCACGCCATCATCTGGGCGCCGCGTGCCGCCAACGCCAAGACCTTCAGCCCCTGGCTCAAGGACGCTCTGGTCAAGCAGGGCATGTACACACAGGTAATAATCTTTACACCATACTCTACAAATACTATTTCTTATCACTTGTCCAAAAGCGTTTTGTCAATTCACGTTTTTTTTAAGTACATTCTGTCCAAATGCTTTTTGATAAACGAATGACGTTTTGTCTAGTGCGTGATATTTCTTCCAATGACGTTTTGTTGAGTAAATGACATTTTGTTCTGAGACATTTTTATTGACAATTTGTCGAATGATGTTTTGTCCAAAGGTGTTGTGTTAAGTGTCATTTTGTTCAAAGAAATTTTTACCATGGACATTTAGGACGGATTGTTTTGCAGAATTTGAACAATACATCCAATTTCAAAGTTAATACAATGAAACCCTCTTAAAAAGTTTTCCAAGGGACCGGAAAAAAAAACTTCTTAGGCGGGAAAGCGGGATTATAAGTGGGATAAATTGGGCCATTTGGTCTTCAAGGGACCGAAAAAACCAAACTTCTTAAGCAGGAAACATCTTAAGCGAGAACTTCTTAAGAGGGTTTCACTGTATTGAAATTTGATGAATTGTTCATATTCTGCCTAACAACCCGTCCTACAATAAAAATAAGCATGTAAAAGTTGGGTGAAATGAATTATTATGTGATGTATGCTTTTTTTTAAATATTCAAAAAAAATTTCAGTATTCGGAAACAATGCTGACCAGCGTGGCTACCGCTTGTGATAATGTCCCTCACACGGTGTGGTTGGCTACACAAACGTTCAAAAATTTAAAGGACAATATTTCCGGTGAGTTAAGTTTATTTAGATAAAATATGATTTTGAAAAAGTGAATTACTAAGAGCTCATTTAAAATTTGAGGCAATGGTTTAACCTCTCATTTATCGTAAGCCCGCCGGCGGGCGGGTGACAGTCTAGAGGTTAAACAATAAAATGCGATTTTAACCCTTACATATAAAGAAACTGTACAAGGACAAGGTCAGAATCGCTTGCGCCAATATCATTCCAGACTTTGCTTCTTAGTACAATATTCTAGCCTCTCGGTATGCACTGATATTAATGTTCTATGGGCCTCAACCTCTTAACTGTTATCAGACATTCAAGAAGTTAAATGTTTGGGGTGAGTTTTGGATTTTGCAAGGCTGATAAACAGCCATTTACTATACACTAATGGTTGTTTGAGTTATGCAGGGTTTAGAGCGTGTTTATTAGTAAGGCACTTATTGTTTTCCTTAAGTCTCCTTTTTTTTTGAAATAGACAATTCACCCTAAACAGAGTGCTTATGTATCTTTTAAAATGAATTTAAATTTTGTATTTTAACATTCTCAAAATGAATAAAGTGATTTAAATACATATTGTGAAATTTGTTGTTGTCAGAATGGGGCCTTCCCTGCCTCCTGGATGTAATGACAGTGAACTGCGTACTGCTGCGTCTGCGTACCCTGCAATCGGACCCTCGCTACCAGCAGGACCCGGCACCGCCCCAGTTGCTGGAGTTCCTTCCTGACCTGCTGGACCTCGTGGAGACTATCTTCCAGTGCTGCAGGTTACCAATCATTGTCTTCAGCCAACCCACTTCAATCTGACATCAAGTCCAATCTCCTTTTACCTATAAGGGATTCAAATGCAGATCGTTTCTTATTTAACTGAACATTATTATTTCTTTAGCTTATGCTATTATTGTTGTCTTCGTAAATACTTCTTACACCTCATTTGAGGAACTGGATGCAATAACAACTTAACTGCGCACAAGCTGTTTTTGCTCTCATCACCTTTTTGGTGCCATCCCTTGTTTATCTGCTGTGTATATTACTTCTGTACTATATTACTTATGTAGATTTTACACAGATCTACATGCAAAAATTTGAACACTATTTACATGTTACAAGTGAATATTACGCATTTCAAAAAACTTTAATGGAATTTCAAAACCACAATTTTCATAATAATTGGTTTAAAAGTTTCTCAATTAAAATTCGCTTATTTATCAGCGGTGTAAGTTTTGGAGAATACTGAAAAATAAATGTTAATATTGTTGTATCCAAAAAAAAACTAATTGAATTTTGGAAAAACTATTGTAGGAATTTATTTATGTCTACAACAATATCAATACTTTCGTATTTTCAATCTTAGCATTCTAGCACATCCAATATCACAAGCCATCTCAGTTATGTGGACTCCTGTGAAGAAATCCTGAAATGTGTTGAAATTTAACCGCTTGGACACATAAGCTTGTTTTCACGATAATTTAACATAGGTAGACATAGGAATGACGTATGTCCCGTACCTGAGTTATTAAAAAAAAAAAGCTTTATGTATGTACATTATCAAACTTATTTTAGTTCAGTCCATTGCAACCTACTCTTTGAAAATTCTCAGAATTCACAATAATTTATTCTTGTAGGCTCAGCGTGTCACGCGACTCGGCCCCAACGGGCGCTGCCAGTAGCGAGGACGCCGCTGCCACGGATGCCGGCGGCCCGCTTGTGCTAGAGGGCGTGCTGCGCTGCTGCGGGTCCCGCGCGGCACCCTGGTTGCGCGCACAGTTGCCCGCTTCGGCGCGCGCCGCTCTGGATAGGGCGGCTGCTGCACCCGCCTCCAATAATGTAACTTTCATTTGCCATATTCCATGTAGCCATTTAGGCCTCGTAAAAGTCATTGTACTATCTCCATACTATCATAGTGAGAAATATGATCTAAATGGTGTTAGAAAGAGAAAGCACCATGCTTTATATTGAAATCTAAAAGTTAACCACAAAATAGTTTTATGTTTATTTTGAATTATAAAATTTGAAAGCCTATTTTATCACTTTTCATAAATAGTGTTTATTTTTTGTATACATCTAGAAATATTCCATTTATTTGTATTTTTTGCAAAGCGGAAATATTTTGACCTAAAAAAATATGTATGCCCGAGTCCTGAGGGGTTAGGGTTTATTAGGGTTGTCATTAGATGTCTTCTGGTATATTACAACAAGGTTACTTGCTATCAAGTCAATTTATACATGGGTAAAGCTAATATATAGTTACTGATGAGATATGTGTAAAAGATGTATAAATGTTTAATCGTTTGTTTACCGGCATATCCTTAAGATTAGGAAAAATTTGCACCCGTTAAATGTCGACGTATCCATATGGATATCTGACATTCATACACTCGGCACACTACGGAGGTATAAGGTCATGGGAACTTCTCAAAAACGCAACGCAAGCAATGACTCGCAACTCGACTAAAGTCAAAAAGTTTCTAAAAGTCATATATTCTGTTTTTATTACAGTCGTCGTTCACCAAGGACGCCATCCCGTCAGAGAGCGCTATTCTGCAGCTGCTGAGCACGCACTGCCAGCTGATGAGCAGTGGCTCGGCCGTGTCTGCCCTGTTGCTGCTGGCCGCTGAGGCCGTGGCCGTGGTGGGCTCGCGTGTGCCCCAGCTAACCAAGCCCGAGCATGCCGAGCACAAGGATCGCGCCGTGGCCCTTCTGCTGCCCGCCATAGTGAGTCACTCGCCACTAGTTGTTCTTGCTTACATTGAATGGTGTGAGATGTTGACAATTACTAGTTCTACCAAGTAAATCACTTGCCACTAGTTGTCATTGCTTAAGTTGATTGGCAACAGGTATAACGGCCGCTGTTCCCAATCCTACTAATCAATTACTAAGCCAACATTTTGCCTTAGTAATTGATTAGTGCACAAGTACGCTTTTTCCAACACACGAGTATCGCCTAAGCATTTATCTTAACCTAAGGAAGCCGGACTAGTGGATTAAACTCGTTCCGGCCGCCTCAGTTTTGGACTAGTTCTTAAAAGTGTCAACAGAGTAGAAAAAATACCGCGAACACAATGGTCAATGAAATATCACTTTGACAGAAGACACAGTTTCGCGCTCATTTCACTTCTGTTGTATTGCGTTTATCAATTATCATTTTAATTAATGTGGATTGAGAAGTTCGGATGCGTGCGGAGCAGAGACGAAAAACGGTTAATTTATGCGAAAAACTATGTCGTTTTTGAATCGCCAAGCCAAGTGTCAAGTCCAGTACCTACGGTCAAGCTGACACTTTATTTTATATACGTTTGTTTAAAAAATATAAAATGTCAGTTTATGGATAAAAATATTTTAAATGAATTACGTGTATTAATAATAAATACAATAATTTACTCTGTACTATTAATTTAACTTCGAAATTTCTTACTTTGATGTCGTTTTATTGTCTATGAGAGCGGGCGAGGCCAGATAACATAAGATGTTTGGGAACAATATAAATCGAGCGCTACCCTACAAAATGCTTGGCTGATCGCAGCCTCAGATGAATCGATTTAAAAGTTAGGAACAGCGGCCGTTAGACATTGTCAATTACTAGCTTTACTAAGTAAGTCACTTGCCACTAGTTGTTATTGCTTAGGTTGAATGGAAACAGGTGTGAGAATTAACAAGAAACTGTACTTAGTAAGTCACTCGCCACAAGTTGTTCTTGCTTGGGTTAAATGGCAACAGGTGTGAGACATTGACAATTACTAGCTCTTCTAGTAAGTCACTTGCCTCTACTTGTTCTTGCTTAGAGGTACAGTGAAACCCTCTTAAGAAGTTCCTGCTTAAGAAGTTTGGTTTTTTGTGTCCCTTGAAGACCAAATGGCCCAATTTTTCCCACTTACAAGGTTTTCCCGCCTAAGAAGTTTTTTTTTCTGGTCCCTTGGAAAACTTCTTAAGAGGGTTTCACATGATTTTTTTAATCCAAAACTAAACGTACGGAAATTTCCAGTGCAAAGGGCATTTTTTTAAACCTGTAGTAATAATATTTATTTGTATGACAATTTTTAATTTTTTTATTTAAATTTTTCACTTTCTTGACCAACTGTAAATGCCATAATAAATGATCTGTTTCGACCTAACATAACTTTACTGATTTAATTAACTCCAGGTGGATGGACGTCTGGAATATCTCCAGGAAGGCGCCTCAACCATCCTGACGGCGCTCCTTCCCTCAGTGGAGCAGGCAATCCACGAAGAGGTGCTGAGGAACATGTACCCCGTCATGATTGGAGACCTGACAAACAACAATGACAAAATTCTACGAGGGATGGTAAGCAATCACTTTATTAACTAACCAACTCCAGACGCCTCTTGACCTCGGTGGAGCCGTCCATCCAGGAAGAGGTTATGAGGTACATGTCCCCTGTCATGGTCAGAGACCTGAATTATGATAATAAGATGTAGTTTTCTGAGTTAAAACTATTTTTTTTTTTTTTTTTAAGAGCGGAGACGGTTTACTAGTAGTTCCCGTGAGCACTTAGGCCATAGGCCCATTATGCTGTCTCCCATTTTACCTCATTCCTTTAACAGTAACCCAGCTCCTTTTATAAAGTTCACCAGGGTTGTCATTGGATAGGAGGCCATATCCTCTGGTTCCACAGTCTGTTTCCCAGGTCTCATCTCTCCTCTCCACTCCCCCTTGTTTCCCTGAAGGCCCAACAAGGGAAGAGCTACCCCCTTGGTTTCTCGAATGCCCCATGAGGGAAGAGGGCCTAATATCTCCCCTCCACTCCTTAGTTCCCTGAAGGCTCCACGACGGAGAGTCCACTCCCCCTTGGTTCCCTGAAGGCCCCACAAGGGAAGAGTCCACCCCACCTTGTCACCCTGAAGGCCCCACGAGGGAAGAGGGCTTAATATCTCTTCTCCACTCCCTAGTTCCTTGAGGGCTCCACAATGGAGAGTCCACTCCCCTTTGGTTCCCCGAAGGCCCCACAAGGGAAGAGTACACCCCACTTTGGTTCCCTGTAGGCCCCATGAGGGAAGAGGGTCTAATATCTCCTCTCCACTCCTTAGTTGCCTAAAGGCTCCACAATGGAGAGTCCACTCCCCTTTGGTTCCATGAAGGCCCCACAAGGGAAGAGTCCACCCCACCTTGGCTTCCTGAAGGCCCCATAAGGGAAGAGGGCTTCATCTCTCCTCTCTACTCCTTCTTGGTTCCTGGAAGGTCCCATGACGGAGAGTCCACTCCCCTTCGGTTCCCCGAAGGCCCCAAGAGGGAAGAGTCCACCCCACCTTGTTTCCCTGTAGGCCCCATGAGGGAAGAGGGTAAAACTAACAAATGTTTAATTTATTTCCCTATTTACAGGTCAAGTACTGGGAGAAGGTCCTAGAGCGCCCCGCCGGACGGCTGGCTCTGGAAGCCCTGTTTGGAGAGGGCCAACGGTGCCTCGGGGAAGTTCTCATCGCAGCCCCGACTGCCAGGCAGTCATACAGCCTGAGGGTCGTGAGGTAACAATTCTACTTATTACTCGATAATGGGGGGCATTTATGGTCCTGTGAAAACATTTATTGCATTTTTAACTATTTTTCTAAACTACATAAAAATATTATTGCAAGAGCAAATTGTCTGATAGTCTAGAAATGATAGACAGAAATGGAGGGTGCATTTGCATTTTTGAAAAACAAAAAAAAATGTTTAGAAAAATTGAGATAGCATATTTTTTCTGTCCAGTATTGTCATTTGTTGAGAGCAATGTTAATTTGCTCTTGTGGAAATGCAAATATCTGTAGAGCAAACATTTTGTCAGTAAACAATACTAATTGAAGATTGTTTTGTTGACAGACTATTCAACAAGCTGTTCTCCTGGTGCGAGGTGGCCACTCCTCAGGTCAGCGTGTGCGTGTCGGTTATGAACCGTGTCGGAGCGGCTGCCCCGTCCTGGCTGGGCCTGCTCGGAGCCTCGGCAAGGCCTCGCGAGGAGCCCAGTCCCGATCAACCGTAAGTCTCACCATTCAAGAAGCTGTTCTGGTGTTGAGTGGCATTCTCAGGGCAGTTGTTATCAGGCCAATGTCCGTGAGGGGAAGTATGCCACATTGTGAAACCAGAAGATATTAGCAAATAACCAATGGCAAGCTTAAGGGGGGTAAGGTTTTAAAACCTATTTTACAACAAGTTGAGATTATTGTGTCAAAATTTCAAGTAAATCCGAGCAAAACTAACGAAGATACAGCGTTTCAAGCGACCGGCCCTTTTCGATTTTCGACCGGATTTTCAAGTATAAAAAACTTTAAATCAATCTTCTCGCAAACAAATTTTTGAAGTTCGTGAACATCATAACTCAAAGTCTACGGACCGATCATTTTGAAATTTTGTAAACTATTTCTACACATAAATCAACAGGTAGTAAGAAAGAGTTTTTTTTTTATTTTTACCATTTTTCCATTTTATAACGACAAATTCACCAAAATTTTTTAGCAAAAATCGCGTTTTTCACTTTTCAATGTGGTTGATCTGTGGGCGGCTCATACCCTAGTGTCTACCTTTCTAGTGCGAGTGTCATAGTGTATGTGAACCTTTATGATGTGGTCTATTGCAAAATAAAAACTGCATATTATCTTTTAACTATCGCTTCGAATATTTATTGTAAAATGAATTACTAAAGATGGTATATTTAACATCCTTGTTTTTCAGCTCACCAGCGCCAAGAAATGGACAATCCGACACTGCACAACAATCAGGTATGCCTCACTTAATTACATATCTTACCTTAACAAATACAGTAGAACCCTATTAATTCTAAATCTATATTCAAAGTAAATACATAAAAATACAATATTTACCCCCATAAATCAAATTGTTGCGGCCGATTACCGTAGCGGCTGTCCCTTTAAACTCGGATATTTGTAAAAATATGATATATTACCATGAAAATCGTAATTTCGCAGCCGATATCCTTCGCATCCGGCTGTTCATGTTGAGATATTAGAAGTATATTCGTAAAAATATCTCATATTTCCAGATAAATCGAAATTTGGCTACTGATTTCCATCTCAGCCGGCCCTTTCAATTCAAATATTCTAAGTAAATTTGTAAAATACCACATAATTTTAGCAATATCAAATTTTGGCGGCCGAATCCCATGCCGGTTCTTAATTCACCTATTTGTAGTAAATTCCAAAAATACGTTTTTTTTTGTGTAAATTTCCGTGATAATCGAAATTTCACAGTCGATATCCGTCCCAGCCGACCCTTCAATTTCAGATATTCAAAGTGAATTCGTAAAAATATCGCATGATTTCTGCATAAATCAAATTTTCGCTGCGATTTACAAAATAATAATACGAATTGGGACAATCCCAACTGCCCACATTTAAGCACGTTTTACCGCCACGGCTATCTGTCAGACTCCGATTTATGAAACTATATGACTCTTTTTGCAAAAATCGATGTTTTTCGAATTATACAAACAAATTTTCATGTGGGGACGAAAATAAATTTCAAATTTTTTGGCAAAAATTTCGAATTATGCGTTTTTTTGAATTATCGGGGTTTGAATGAACGGGTTCTACTGTATTGGTTTTGGTCCTTGTTTCAAGAATGTTACTTGTGTAATGATAAAAGATTTAGATAACAGAGAAATTGAACCCATGAGTAGTTGAAGAATTTTTTCATTCAGCTACTAACCATTATGATTCCCTTTTTTACAAAACTCCTCGATTCTGATGGTTTTTGATGGTCTACTGAAGACGGACTTGGATAGTTACCGATTACTAGAGGTGCCTTAATGATTTTAGAGATTTCACCCTAACTGGTTAATAATAATAGTGTTTGGTTTCCGCAGAGAGCTGCAGCTGGTCCGGTGGAGGCAGCGACAGCAAGGAGAGCGTCGCCATCGCGCTTCTATCAGATACACCAAACAACAATGATAACGCCACGCTGTTGTCCAACTTGACAAAACACATGATTCTTCATTGGTAAGTTGATAACTGTGTAATATGTACATTATTCATTCTATGTCCATACTACTTCAAAAATTTAATTTTGTCGCAAAGTCAAGTTACTCTTCAAATTCAGCTAGGAACTTGCTTATTGCTAAGCCATTGTTAGTTTACGAGTCCATTTGCCCTCTAGCTAAACTTGTCTACAAGCCAAAAAAAAAATTGCGACTGAAATTTAGGCTAGTTCAAATTGCTCAGTCTGTTTTTGCTCAACGCTGACAAGTTTAAACTTAGCGAAATTGAATTTTGACAGCTATTCATAATATTACTAATTACTAATGACTGTCGACCATTGGTAAAAAAATAATCAATAAATTCCTTAACCACTTGAGCGTTTTTTGCCACATTATGGCACTATTTCCAAAACCACGGATTGCTTTGTTGCCAAAATTGGGCAAATTTTGAATTTTTTTATTTATTAAAAGAATATATAATATATTGTACATTCAAAATATAACAAAATAAATATTCTCTAGATTCTATAAAATGTTTTAAGGTTAAAGATTAAATTATATTTTTTTATAAATCCTATAAATATATGATAATAGACAAAAGATAGGGGGAATTCATTGGCTATATAGAACTATAATCAGTTTGTATGTCTCCATATTCAAATTCGGATGTATGATTTTTTTAATGTGGGCAGAAAAATTTCCTTTAGCAATCCGAGAAAAAATATTTAAATTGCTCTGTCGCTCCAGTGGTTAAATAATTAATATAATCACATACATATATATATATATATATATATATATATATATATATATGTATGTATATATATATATATACATCCCGCTATCATTACGGCGTCTTCTAATGGTCCAGTTTCATTCAATCCTGCGTCCGACGGTAATTCTGCGTCCGGTATACAGACGCAGGATTGCACACATGTAATTTTAAGTTTTCCCCACTCCTATACCATCATAGAGTCTAAATACAAAAACAAGCCAGACGCAGTTTTGGTACCTAAATCAACTGAAATATATTATTTTAGTTCACCGTTTTGCCTGCGAGCGGCGCGCGGCGGCGCTGCAGTAGATGAGCGTATATTTTTTAATACATACATCTTTACATTGACTCGCCTATCGCAACTCCTACGTTTGGCAACATCGCTTTTTAACGGCGTTTCGTCTGTTTCCTGGAACGATGCGAGCAGATCAATTATAATAATAAAACATCGCGCATTACAGCATAATAAGATAAGACTTCGTTAGAATTCACAGAGAAAAACTAGTTTTTAATCAATGAGGGGCAAGACTCTCGACTAGCGATCTGGAGGTCGCGGGATTAAAATCCCGGTGTGCGTAAGTAAATTCTATTTGATTGATTTGTGTTTTCACAATATAATGATTATTAATAACTAGTCACTAAACAAAGCTAAAGCCATTTCATGCTATGTTTCAATTCTGAATGGTGGTCTCACAAAAAGGCGATACGGAAAGTATCGTCCAGTCTAGAACGTGCCGCAAATACACATTTTATTATTTTTAATTATTAAATTGTGAAATATCTAATAAAAATTTACCAAAGGAATTTATTTGCTGACCTCCGGATAGATTCGAGAGCCTTACCCCTCGACCACGGATGCCGTCAAAGAAGCGGAACTGAGATTTTTACAACGTGTAGGAATGCGCAGAAATCTCTGTCGCTGAGAGGTATGTACCTACTGCTGTGTCATAAACGTATTCCTAATCTTTTTCACGGTCAACTAAAATAATCGGCAATATTCCAAATGAATGAATCTTCTGTTACAGACAGGGTGGCCTTCAAACGCAATAACCCATTAGTTCTGTGACCCACATTCCCGTGTGTTTATAATATCTCTTTATTATAAACAAACTTTTGTTAGTCTTATAGTTACCATGAGAGTGGTTTCTTATCACTTAAAATGTGTTTTCAAACACATAACAACTTTGGAAGAGGATATGGGTGCCGCCGCCCCGGGAACCATTTATTGGATAATCAACACTCCGCCATAGGTCACCCCAAGTGGTTCACAACTTTTGGTGACTTAGCTTTAGTGCCCGGGTTCATAGAGATGAGGTTTGTCCGGGCCTTGGCATGGATGCGTCTGTCCACCAAATGCGTGGCAGGCCAGATCGGGAGAGACTAGTTGTGGAAGACGTTTTGATTTCTCCAGCAGGACTTTCCCGGAACATCGCCTTGCACCGCAGAGGGTCGGATGGATTCATACGTTCGCAACTCCTGAACGAACCGAACCTTAAATTCCTACCCACCACTCATACCTTCATTTGAAGAACTCCCTCTATTAATTTCTGAAAGAGACCCTCCACACAGCATCCTCATAGATGACATAAACCTTCTGTGTAAAGCTAATGCAAAAAAAATATATGTATTATTATTTTTTATGAAGTTGCCGGACAGAGGTTAACGGTAACTGTGGTTTGGGTTACCTACATCAGAAAAATGTAGTTATTTTTTTTTCAAAAATTATATTATCACGAATACTTCCAAAAATAAATGAACATAAAACTGTTTCAAAGTTACCCAGAATTAATTCATAAAAAGTAATGGTTAAAACATAGTTTGCGAAAAGGAGGGAATAAAAAATATATGACTCTTTTGGTTAAAATAATCTTTTTTTATTTATTTATATCGATAGCGATCGATAGGTTAACTATCGGTAACTTCTCATCGTTCCCTAGCATGACTACAGATCGCCAACGAATAAGTGACAGTTCACAATGACTAACTGTCCTTAACATATTCGACATCAACTGTTGTTTGTACGTCAGCGATGTGCAGTTGTCTTAGGGAACGATGAGAAGTTACCGATGGTTATCCTATCGATCGCTATCGATCGAGTGTGCTAGGGCCTCAGGGGTGCTAGCATGGTCGATCGATAAGGATCGGTAAAATAATTGTCGGTAACTTCTCACCGTTCCCTAGTCAACTGCAGATCGCAAACATACAAACAACAGTTGATATCGAATATATTAAGGACACTAGTCATTGTGAACTGTCACCTATTCGTTTGCAATCTGCAGTCGTCCTAGGGAACGATGAGAAGTTACCGACAATTATCCTACCGATCCTTATCGATCGACCATGCTAGCACCCCAGAAATATTATGAACAAATGCCAGAAATGTAAACACTTGAGAAATCCATTAATGGGTCAGCTGTCTCAAGGACTCCTATCACATAGGCGATCGATAAGGAATGATATGATTACTTTCGAGGACTAAAGTAAACATTTTAAACATATCCGTATAACATTGTTTTTTTTTTATCTATATATAAATTTAAATTTTTTTATTACCCTCTAAATTTTTCCAAAATAATTTGTAAACTTTTATAAGGTAAGGATATAACGTTTTTTTTAATCTCTCTAATTGTAAAATAATATTCTGATTTATAAATTTTTCCTTATTATTTATAATTAAAAATATTTTTATCTTTTTTTATCTGCTGTTAAAGTCACTTATGAGAAATAGTTAGGATGCAGGTGAGTACTCTAGTTGTTGTTTTTATGAATTGTGAATTAAGATCTGTATCTGTATTTTCTCCTTAAGAGCGATTGACCAGCGGCTGACAATAAAAGTTTAAAAATGCTTGCAACTGTACAGGAAGGTTCCAAGGAGAAAGATCGATTATTCCCCGTACCAAATTTTTTTAGTAAAAAATTTAATAACGATTTATTTCATTCAAAACTTGCTTTAATCTCTCTCTCTCTGGTTTCAATCCTGGGATTGGTTTGCAGCAATTTCCTCTATTTAATTTCTCTTCCATTCATCCCTGTCTTGTGCGGCTCTTTTGAAGTCTGCATATGATGAGCAGCGCATGTCCAGAGGACCTGCTGGTGCTTTAATATATATCTACCTACA
Source organism: Limnephilus auricula (assembly GCA_951813805.1). Lineage (NCBI taxonomy): Eukaryota > Metazoa > Arthropoda > Insecta > Trichoptera > Limnephilidae > Limnephilus > Limnephilus auricula. The sequence continues at coordinate 14,627,116 of OX638396.1, forward strand.
TTCAAGTAAGCAATAAAAATGCTCAGAACGCACGATGATAAATTATTAAATATAGTGTACTTCTTGTAAGTATTTTTTGATCAAAAGTATTTTTGATTTTTCAATAATGTCTAAAGAAAATAAGTGTGTAAAAAAATTGAAATATTTTAGTTTGTAAGACATTAAATAAATAGAAAAACTGGGGTACTTTTGTCACGAAACACGATCTCGGATTTATTTTTTAATGATTTTAATTTAACTAAAATTTAATTTTTTAAAACTGTGTTGATTTGATTATGTAATGATTTATTTTCTTGTATGATTATATGATTTAAAATTTGTATGGTTTAATAGAATCTATTGTTTGAATATTGAACAAATCTGCCAACGGTAAAACCTCAGTATATTCAAAATACACTTATTTCAAAATTTTAAAACTGCGTGTACCAGATAAAATAACAATCTTACAAAATCAATTTGTTTTTTTGCAAAAAAGAGTCAATACGTCTAGAATTTGATTTAAAAAGGACGAATTTCCGGTATTCTCTGGTAATACATTCTTAATAAATAAAAACAAAAAACTTCCCATCGTTCTCTAGCATGACTGCAGATCACCAACAAATAAGTAACAGTTCACAATGACTACGTGTCCTTAATATGTTCGATGTCAACTGTTGATTGTGCGTTAGTGATCTGCAGTTGTCCTAGGGAATGTATAAATTATTTTGTAAAGCGCCGATCGAAATGAATACCGTATTAGAGTCCCAACTGCTCCCGTCTGGAGCCAATAATACTATGGCATCCCAAATTGGGGTATGTCGTAAGGCTGAAGGTAGTGGGGAGGACAAGGAGATGGGTAAGAGGAAGTACCTGGCTATTCAGATCTGGTCACCAAACACGGCTAAAGCCATTTCAATTCTGAATGATGGTCTTACACCAGGACGATATTGAGAGTATCTTCCACTTCCAATATACCATATATTATTTTTAATTATTTAATTATGAAATAACACAAATTAATCAAATACAATTTATTTATGCACGAAGGGTTCAAACACCAGACCTTCGGATTGGGAGTCCAAAGCCTTACCCCCGGACCACGCCAGCTGTCAGTAGAGCGAATAAATGAAGAAAATGGTGTAAGGAGAATAAACGATGCAAATTTGAATGGTAGAATAAGTCGTGGACGCCCGAGGAAGACATGGCATTATGAAGTGATATATAAAAGATTAAATTTTTCTATATGCAGATGATGCTGCAATATTCTACTGGGGTAAAGATCTAAACATCGTACTAGAAAATGCACAAAGTGACCTAGAAATAATTTACAGTTGGCTCCAATCAAATATCCTAACAATAAATATTAAATAAAACAGGATACATGTTTTTAAGCTCAATCGGTAAAATAATTCCTCCTCATGTTCCCTCAAAATAAAAAAAAAAATGAACAATTTGCAAATCCTGATACTGAAATAATATCTGGGGGTATAGCATCGTAAGCATTTAACTTTTAAACAACACACACAAGATGTTAAATAAAAAACCACACCCTTAATAAATTAGCGTTACCAATTAAATAAAAAAAAGTGTAAATGATAGTCTTTTACACCGCAGATATACTTTATTTCAAATAAATCCATTTTGCATTTTAAATGTTTTTTTTTACCCATTTCCATTTTAGATGCTTTTCTCATTGCATTTTGCATTTTAAATGCATTTTGCAACATTCTTCCTATTAACTCAATACACCTTTTTTTCATATTTATGTCTTTCAAGGTACTCCCTGGTAAAACCTGGCAAAATTAGTTAAACCATTACAAAAAATGGGCCAGAGACGCTCTAATATTAAATTTTCGATAGTAGTTTCTATTTTTTTAAGCTGGCAACATTAGTTCCATGTAAAATTTGGTGGCATTTGTCAAACTTTTTTTTTCTGCTCTTAATAATGTTAATTGATGCGTATTTAGATTAGAACAAAACTTCACAAATATCAAATATTAAAAAAAATGGCTGTAAAGAAATCGTTTTATATCAAGGTTCTTGGTTTTATACGGAAAATTTTAAACTTGTTTGAATAAAAATGGAATTTTATTGCAATTTTTATCATTCATCCAATAACTCGGTACGTAACTAGTACGCGGCGTACGTCATTCCTATGTCTACCCACGTTAAATTATCGTGAAAACAAGCTTATGTGTCCAATCGGTTAACATAATTAGTTTTTTTTTAAGTGATTATTTATGTTAACACGTAGTGTAATTTTCAAAATCTGTTTCAAAGTCTATTAAAAGTGCGGCAGTTGTCGAATATTTACCAATACCAATAAATACTAGAATAGGCTATGTTAGTTTTTTTTACTGTTTTATTGTTTGATCTGAGCAACCATTTTGCATTTTCGGTGCATTTTGAAAATACCAATATCAGGTACCAATTTGGGAGGCGGGTATGGGTACCGCCGCCCCGGGAACCATTTATTGGATAACCAACACCTCTGCCATAGGTCACCCCTAGTAGTTCGCTAAATTTGGTGACTTAGAAGGAGTGCCTGGGTTCATGGGGGTGATGTTTGTCCGGGTCTTGGCGGTGTATAGATCGGCCTGCCAGCTGCGTGGCAGGCCGGATCGGGAGAGGCTGGTTGAGGGAAACCTTTTGATCTCGCCAGCCAGACTCCCCGGTACATCGCCTTGCACCGCAGTGAGAGGGATGGATTAATATGTTTGGCATTTCTAGAGACACTGACCCCCAGATTCATACCCACCTCACATACCTTTTTCTTTCCCAGAACTTCCTCCTCTTCCTTTCCTCAAGTGCCCTCCACACATCATCCCCAAATATGACACAGGCCCTGAGGGAAATTATTTTCCCCAGCGCCTTCTGTGTGGAGCTCATGTAAAAAAATGTATTTCTAATTTGATTATTATTTCATTAAAAAAAAAATCAATATTTAATTTAAAAATTTTTTTTTACTAATGATTACAAGCAAATTCAAGAAAAATGGCTGATGAACCAAAAAGACTAGCATTAGAGTTAGAATATCGAGTACAAATCAATCATAGTAAGCCATAGCACAGTGCAAAATAATAAGATAAGATTTCATTAAAATTCACAGAGAAAAACTAATTTCTAATCAATGTGGGGCAAGACCCTTGACTAGCCATCCGGAGGTCGCGGGTTCAAATCCCCGCATGTAAATTCTATTTGATTGATCTGTATGTTAACAATTATGTTAACCCTTGAAAAATTTGACTTTTTTTGTCAGAGGCTAAAAATATAATAAAATCCAAATAAATGGAATATTTTTTAACATATCCGAAAACTAAAAACTGTTTTCGAAAGGTGATGAAATAGGCTTTCAAATTAAATTATTAAAAATAAACATGTAATTTTTTAAATATAAAAATTATGGATGAAAACTTTAAAAAAATATAAAATAGCTCACTTTACGTTTTTTCTAACTAAAATTACTGATAATAAAAAAAATAAAAACACATACATATTTCATTAGAAAAATGAATTATAAATGTAACTATCAGTCACTTTTTTGTTGAATCATGTAATAAAAATCTTTAAAAATTCACAAAGTTTCATTTTATTTTTTCAAATTGCGATCGGAAAATTTGGTTTCATAAAGGTGTACATTTTAATTTTCTTGTGGTAAGCTTCTAGATTTAAATATACAGCATGTTGTATTTTCTTTCCAATACCCTTAAGATCACACTATGATAGTAAGGGAGACACAACGATTTCAATGAGACCTATGTGAGCTGGGACAAAAACGATCTCCTGTGATTAAACGTGTTAATATTTAAAGTGCGCAATATTTGCAACACGTTCCAGAGTGGAATATAATCTTAGTATCGCCCTGGTGTAAGACCACCATTCAGAATTAAAACTTTGCTTGAAATGGCTTTAGCCGTTTTAATTAGCCAGGAACGTGTAGATTTGAATAGCCAGGTAGTTCCCCACCTTCTCCCCATATTCTTACCCTTCCCACTTACCTTCAGACTCACTACATACCCCAATTGGGGATGCCATAGTCTCACTGGATACAGGCAATTGGGAGCAGTTGGTACTCTTGTGCGGTTTTCACGTAAAAAAATCAGCCTTCCATATACATATCCAGTGGAAGGTTGCTAGATTTAGTTTATAAAAGTCCGTGAAAGATAGTACAAAATATTTCAGACACCCTGTCATAGATTATTATTGTATTAATAATACGTGATCATTTGTGTCACGCCACCCTACTATTATTAATTAAGAGAAAATCAATGAACTTAATTAATCAGTAATTTGAAAACTCTTTGTTAAATAAGTAAAACAAAATATTTTTTTCTTCAATTACGATTGATTTGATAGTAAAAAAATATATGTAAGATATTGGAGATGTGAGTGTAATGAGTAAGAATTAGAATTGGGACGCTTAGATGGTTTTGGCAAGAAGGGCCAATGATCTAAGAAAAGCTAATGAGAATTATATAAAACACGAACTAATGACGATTGGTAGAAGAAGTCGGGGTTGCACGAGGAAGACATGGCATGATCAAGTAAACCAAATTCTTCAGTCATGTCAAAAAACAGAATAACAGAACGATGTATGAATGTGAATAAGGTGAGGAAGGAGTGTGTGTCAAGACCGAGTTGTTTGGCGGTCCTCTCTGCCTACACCTGCGGGGAAACGGCGTGATGGTTAATTAGTTATTGTTAAATAATATTTATTTATTATTAATGGCATGTTATTTTTTCTCATGTGAACGAAAATGCAATAGTTCTAAAATATACCTAGCGTCAATCATCACATCTCTGATAAGCACTTATGCATTTCAATTTGATTTTTATTTATTTAAAAAAATACTATATTTAATGCAGACCAAACATATTTTTTAATTAAATGATTTTATCAAAAAATTCAACACATGAGTTTTTTAATCTTTTTTTATTAATACCGCACAAGAGTCCCAACTGCTCCCGTCTGGGGCCAGTGAGAATATGGCATTTTCAATTGGGGTAGGTTGTGAGGCTGAAGGTAGAGGGGAGAGGAAGGATGTGGGGAATAGGAAGGTTGGGAAGTACCTGACTATGCAGATCTGGTCACCAAACACAGCTATAGCCATTTCAAGCAACTTTTGAATTCTGAATGGTGGTCTTACACCAGAGCGATACTGAGAGTATATTCCACTCTGGAACGTGCCGTAAATAAACCTTATATTATTTTTAATTCACTGATTGCGAAATAACACAAATTAATTTAAAAAAATATATTTTCGCACTCCACTCAAAGAAAGTGTTAATTCTGTTTATTGAAGCCCTTTTGGATATACAATATTTTTTGTTTTTCCGTCTGGTGCGTACACAAATAAATCTGAAGGTTTTCCGACCCGTGAGCACTGTGAGCAGGCAACATAATAGTAGACAACTGCTAACAAATCGCAAGTGCGCCCCACGGTTGAATTTGGCAGCCATTTTTGGTCTAGAGCCCCACAATACTTGAAAAAAAAACCCTCGACTCTGTGCAGAAACGGGCGATCCGTTTGATAGATTCTCCCGTCTTAACAAACAGATTGCAATCTTTAGTGCACAGGCGCCGGATGGGAATGCAGTCCTTGTTCTACTGGTATTTCAATAGAAGATGCTCCGAGGAACCAGCATCATTATCCATCATGATCCCCTCGGCACCGGTGAATAGTCAGGAAACACGCCAAACGCGCGTCCAACATATGTACACGGTTGACATTTGTCACATGAGAACGGGTCGTTTCTGCGACTCGTTCTTGAGTTCAACAGCTCGGCTGTGGAACGATTTGCCGGCAATTGTGTTTCCTCCCTCCTACAACGTGGGTCTCTTCAAGACCCATGTTCACTCCTTCCTCTCCGCAAAAAGACCCTCCACACCGATGACATAGGCCCCGAGGGATATTATTTTCCTCAGGGCCTCCTGTGTATTACTCACTTATATCTAGAGTTCATTTTTTAAATCTAACATGAATAAACTTAATGTATTTTTTTAATATTATGAGAAAACCCACCAGGGTCCACTGCCATTGTTTTAACATAACACCCGGAGATGGTGGGAACATTACACATCCAATTGGGGACTGTTGTGATGCCGAATGAAAGGGGAGGAGAAGAGTAAGGATGGGAAGTTCTCACCAATCACTAAACATAACTTATAACACTTCAAGCAACGTTTCAATTCAGTACCAATATATATATATATATTTTTTTAACTTTGCATCGTCGCCGGGTTGATTAGAGTCCGCGACGTATGCGCCAGTCATGCTGGCGCCTTCATATTTTATAAATACAAAGTAGTTCAACCAAAAACTTGAACGAATAAGCGGCAACGTCGCAGGACGTTGGTTTGTTGTCCAAATGAAAATAAATATATATTTTATGACGCTATGGACGCTACATTGCTTACAACATGAAAGAAAGTATACACTGGATGCTATATTGCATTTAATATAAAAGGAGTTCAGTTTGATGGGACGATGAAGGGCGCTTTTTTCGTTTTGTATATTTTTAAATTAATGTTTTTCATAAATTTAAATACCTAGCTACAATCAAACACTAAAAAGGTAGTATATACTTTAGTTAAAACTATGTAAAATCAAGTCCTTCAGACAGACGCGGTAATGTCGATTGGATGAAAGGATGCAGAAATGATAGCGGGATGTATATATATATATATATATATATATATATATATAATTAAATAATAAGGTTATGAAATGTTTGGGATTTACTTTAAGAACAGTCAAATATTTTACGTCACTTTATTCATTTAAAATTCTCTTCACTGCCTTAGTAAGAAGTAATTTAGAATATAATTCCACTATTTGGTCCCCATACCATAAAACATATCAAATAAAAATTGAGAGAGTTCAACATAAATTTTAAATTCTCCATACCCATTGAACAAATCAATTATGATAAATTAATGAAAGGACTTAATTTAACTGACTTATCTTGCATAAGAACCAAGAGCGACGGGTACTTTTATTCAAATTAGTTAATGGCACAATTGATGCACCGGACTTAACAAAACTAATAACATTCCGAGTGCCAAATCGTAACACGAGGCTTCCAGATCTGTTCTTTGTTTATCCGTCGAAAACTAACTATGTATTTCATTAACTCCCCAATCCAAAGACTACATAGGCTTGGAAATAAATTTAGTTCAGTTAATATTTTCATTTATTCATTACCAAAATTTATTTCTGAAATTTCAAAAATTCTGTTTTCTGTCTACTAATGTAAAGGAAGAGAAATAATGATATAACATAATTTGTATATTATTGTTTCTTTTTCTATTATTTTTGTATTACGATGTTGTAAAAGCCCTAAGGGCGTAAATAAATAAATACTTATGACATCTTCGGAATAAATGAAATGCACCAGTGTTGACATTGTAGGGTGTTTTTTCTTCCAATATTAATTTATTTATCGATTGTCTATCGTGTTCGGAACACCGATAACAAACGTGAACAGCTAAACTTATCCTCCCAATATTGCTTCGTTATCGATTTGGCCACACTAGGCCTTCTAACATTATCTTTCTAATGTAGTCAGAGTCCATGAATGAATTAACTACTTATTGTTGTGTTTATCAGTGACGAGAAGGCAAGCATGTCACTGCTGTCGGCGCTCATCACCCTGGCCCCCGAGGCATTGAAGGCGGACCACGCGGGCCTACCGTTGCCCCGTCTGCTGCGCGAGGCTGCACGCCTGGCCGATGCGCACTCGGGACGTGGCCATTGCCAACTGCTGCCCGCGGCATTGCGCTGGCTCAACACCTGGTGAGTTGCCAACCTAACCTAAAGGAAGTACATCTTCTGCTTCTGTCTTAGCATAGCCTGTTTAGCATATCAACGACTAATTCATTTTCTTTTCCAGCGTGCAAACCCTCAGCTCCCCTGGCCAACTCGACTACCTGGAGATGGGCGGCGGCGATACTCAACTCCGCGCCCAACTAGAGGCTGCCTGCCATCTGCTGGCGTATGCGGCCGACGCTCTACATGCCACAGGGGCAAACGGGACTGGCAGCAGTTGTGGGGCGGAGCCCGCTTGTGGGGGCCTGCCTGCGTGGGAGTCACCCGGTGACCCCGCGCCTGACGCCGACTGGGCTGATGACCAGCAGGACGAGGACGATACGAGCGCTGATGACTCGGTAACATATTAAAATTATTTTTTACTAGTAAATATTATCCCCCTTACTAATAAACATGCTTTAGGTTTTACACAACTGATAACCATTTACCATACATTAATGGTTGTTTATCAGTTGTGTAAAATTTAAAACACATTTATTTGTAAGGCCCTAAAGGTTTAACGTAAATGTTTTCAAACTTTTTACTGATAGAGGGTCTATCAGTAAAAAAAAAATCACCTCCTTGCGACCCCCCATCTTTTTTATGCGTTAAATAGTGTGCACTTCTCATAAATATCAGGCCACAAGCGGACTTTATGTAATTAGGTGCTGTATTTGTTTTATAATTAAGTGTGTGGAATAGTGTTGTATGGCGTATACGTCTCAAAGATATATTTAAATTAATTAGGAACAGAAGTCCAATGCAAAGACTGAAATGTACATTCAAAGTTATTACAAAAAAATACTAAAACTATAAGATATTTATTTAAAATTGTACATGGAGGATAGTAAAATTAGAGATTTTGGGTACCCCCGTTGGCAATGGAAGGGTCAATAGCATCCGTTTAGGGCAATTTCCACTAGTGGCACCAGTGTTCTGTAGGCTACTATGTGATTTTGTCTGTGACCGGGAATAGCTACAAGGTCTTTGAAACATTTTCTGGTGATCTGTTGACTGTTTTATTTGGTTCCAGGACGAAGATTCCATGCTCCACCTGAAGCTGTGCACATTCACAACAACGGCGCGCGAGTTCATGAACCAGCACTGGTATCACTGCCACACCTGCAAGATGGTGGACGGCGTGGGCGTGTGCACCGTGTGCGCGCTTGTCTGCCACCGCCAGCACGACGTCACCTACGCCAAGTACGGCAACTTCTTCTGCGACTGCGGTGCCAAGGAGGACTCAAGGTACAGCCAATTCATGAATCAGCGTTTACCATAGACAAATGTAAAAAAACGGTTGTTGATTTACCATTTGACGACAATGAATTTCAACTCTTGGTAGATTATGCCTTTTGAACAACACGGTTCTATCTGCCAATGGTAATAAACTGAGATATTGAGATTGAAAGTTTGAATCCCAAATAAAATACCAACGCTTGAAATTTATGAAATAATTAATATGCAGAATAATTGAATTATATATTTTAGTCAGCTATCATTTTTTCGCTTTTCGGAACTCATGTAGGTCTCATAGAAATTGTGTATTTCATGCTATCATATTGAGAAATATGATCTAAACGATATTGGAAAGAGAAAACACAACGCTATATATTCAACTTCCACAAAATAATTAAAACTTTAATTAACAAAATAAGTCAAACAATTAAGAAGTTGTTCCTTTGAAAATCAGCTAAACTCAGAGCAACGGGGCTGTAACTGATTCTTTTAATTAGTTTTTTCAGGTAAAGTCCATGTTTTTTGTTCTTAACCCGTCGCAGGCCGTAGTCCCCCCGGCGGATCCGGATTTTTGAAGCGATTTTGTCCCTTATGTATAAAGAAATTGTATGAAGAACAAGGTCAGAATCACTGGGTCATTCTCGTTCTTGACGTAACGACATACTGGATAGCGTTTAGCCACTCCGAATAATTCAAATTAATTCCCAATGACACGCTGGACATCAAAAATGACAGACAAAATGGCTGACGCTTGATAATATGAACGGAGTCATATTCGAAGTCTATATTTTTTCATTGTTTTTTATATAAATCCATTGTGGAAAGCATAGATTTGAGTGATTATTAGGAAGTTCGTTTTATCTACATTATTTTGATGTAATTTTTGTAATATATCACAAAGAAATGTTATAAAAATTGAGTTCGTAAGAAAGGTGAAAACTGTCAAATATTTTACTTCGTATTGAAAAAATATATTTTTCCTATGCTGGCTTTCAACAAGTTAAACCTAAATATAATCCAAATCGCGCATATACACTTTTTCATGAATATAATTTTTTATTTATTTTGTTGTCCCAAGCAAATGAGCTCGAACACAATGCAAATGGAACATGTTGCCATAAAATATTTTATCAATTGAAGATAGAACTAACTTGCTCTTAAATTCCAAATAAAATCTTGTTTTTCTAAAAAATAATCAGTAATAATCTGCAAACTTACATAGAAGGTGGACATATTTTAGATAGGGTTTAAAGAGAGAAAAAAATTCTAAAAAACTTGGTGGAAAAATGTTAATTTTACCGAAAATATCAGAAATATCCTATATAGCAGTCTTTAAATAAGCTTTATTCACACTGTTCTTGTTTTCCAGCTGCCAAGCTCTGGTGAAGCGCAGTTCGTCGCACTCCTTGTCGCTGTCGCGGCGCGCCGGCGAACAGTCCGAGACGCAGCCGCCGCCATCTCTACTGCGGCGCCGCCCCTCCAGCCCGCTGCGGGACTCCAGGGAGCCACCGCAGGTCAGGAGGCCGGCGTATGCATCCAACCTTCAAGGTAACACTATCAACTTGTAAAACTGATGAGCAGTAACGGCCAATTTGAGATGTGATTAAAAGAACTCGAGATCTGTAATGAAGTATGTAACTTTAAAATAAATATGTATGATTAATTGATTTATTTATAATTTAATATAATATATTATGTATGATTAATTGATTTATTTATAATTTTATAATTTAATATAATATATTATGTATGATTAATTGATTTATTTAACAAGCGGGCAGTGTTTAACGCACATCAAAAAGGGTCAGAAACAAGGGTCATGATAGTTTTAGTTTTAATCTGCCCAGTATCTTTGAAAACAATGAGTATTATTCACACAGGACGTTTGTACAGATGATTCAGGACTCGATCGGTTTGATGTGAGCTCACACACGCCGGCGGCTACTTTGCGGCACGGTTTTGCTGTTTTTTGATCGAGTTTAGTTCAAATATTGGTTGTGGAACTCGGGAACCGCGCAAAGACTGAATTCTCTTATAGCTGTTTGTACGCCTCGAGTTACGTGGCAACCGTTTGAACCGAGATTTTTGGCAGTTTTTCAGCGCCAACCGCTCACTTGCTGACCAATGCGGTTTTTTTTTACAATTGTCAAATTGAATGAACCGCTTTATTCGAGAAATCTTCACCACCAACAAAAAGGTAAATCTCCATGGACACTCCATTTTAAAGCTCGATTGGATTCTTAGTTGGAGGGAAGAAAGGATTAACTTATTTTTGTATTTAAATCAACTTAATTGCATTCTCATATAATATGAGCTCATCAGCATATTGCCTGCTCATATAATAATAATTTGCAGGTTTTACAATTTAAGAGCCTCGAATCATCATTAAACTATTGATAAAGGCAACCACGCACAGACATCTTGATACAGATAATCTATTACAGTGAAACCCTCTTAAGAAGTTCTCGCTTAAGATGTTTTCCTGCTTAAGAAGTTTGGTTTTTTCGGTCCCTTGAAGACCAAATGGCCCAATTTTTCCCACTTATAAGGTTTTCCCGCCTAAGAAGTTTTTTTTTCCGGTCCCTTGGAAAACTTCTTAAGAGGGTTTCACTGTAGTCCTTTGCTAAATGGGTGCCCTCACTATTTACGAAATCTCTTCTTAACAACGGTAACTAGATAAAACAAAACTATTACAAAACAGAACATGATAAATCGGTCAGATCATGTCAAAAATAACAGTGAGGGTTGTATGAGATGGTGTATGAATGTGAATGAAGCAAGAAGTGTGTGTGCCAAGATAGAGTTGTTTGGCGGTCCATCCTCTCTGCCTACCCCTGCAGTAAAAAAGGGCATGATGGTTAGTTTTGTTAGTTTAGATTAGGTTAACTTAACTCAGCGGTTGTACGCGTACCCCTTGGGGTACGCGAAGCAAAAATTAGGGGTATGCAACATCGTGGCACGAATGTAGGTTTTAAAACTCAGCTCGTCGTTTTAAAATTTTGGCGGTTTACCATCGGTGGTTTCGAAGCCTGTCGCGTAATACTCTTCACAAGCACGTATTTGTGTGAAAAGACATTTTCTTCCTATGCTTTTATTAAAAATAAATATTGCAATCGCCTGAATGCTGGACCAGACTTGATGTGAAATTGGGCCAAACTTTGTAAAATTTTGTTCTGCAAAACAAGCTCAAGGGTCACATTGACTGTATGTTAACATTGTATGATTAATTATACAGGGTGTAACACAATATCGGGCTTTTATTTCAACACAAAAAACTTTTTTTTCTACAAAATTTTTCGAAGTTAAAAAAATCCATCCTCTCAATACACTTTGTGAGTTTGGAGTGGTGTATGGAGAACATGAATTTTTTTTTTGTTGAAATAAAAAGACGCATGTAGAATTTTGCATTACAGTGAAACCCTCTTAAGAAGTTTTCCAAGGGACCGGAAAAAAAATCTTCTTAGGCGGGAAAACCTTATAAATGGGAAAAATTGGGCCATTTGGTATCAAGGGACCGAAAAACCAAACTTCTTAAGCAGGAAAACATCTTAAGCGAGAACTTCTTAAGAGGGTTTCACTGTATTTGTATTTGGGTGACTTTATTTTTAAATTTATGTAATAATGAGAGTATTTTAGTAAAATTACAAGATAGATAGAGGGTACCGGGTACAACAAATTTGTATTAAGAGTCAAGGGGTACGCAGACTCCAAAAGGTTGACAACCGCTGGGTTAACTAACCCAGGTCAGGTTTGGTTAGTGATTAGTTTGTTTCTTTTCTTCAATGTTCTGATTTGTCACGGAACTATTGCAAATACGCAATGATTGATGTTGTGTTGTTTGCAGCCATTGACGCCACCGTGTGGGAGTCAGCCGAGTGGACGGCGTGTACGTCAGGCCTGCAGAAGCTGCTGGGTGCGCTGCACGGGCCCGTGGTGGCATCGTGCGAGCGTCACTCGCCGGTGGGGCGACACGCGCGTGCCCGTCGCGGCCTCGCTACGCTGCACGCCGGCGACGTCAAGTTCCACGTCACTGACCAGCTCATGGTGCCCACACTCGGTAAGTGCTTTGGGCAAACTAAAACTAAGTTTATTTTCAGATTTTAGTGATTTCATTCTTTATTTTGCTTATGTCCTTGACTACTATGGATTCTGTATTTTACTTATGTCCTTGACTACTATCGATTCTGTATTGTACTTATGTCCTTGACTACTGTGGATCCTGTATTTTACTTATGTCCTTGACTACTAAAGTGACTGGATTCTGTATTTTACCTTTGTCCTTGACTACTAAAGTGACGGGATTCTGTATAAGTTTATTTAACTGAAGGTAATGTTGTTTGTTTATTTCAGGTTCACAAGAGGGCGCGTTTGAGAATGTGCGCATGTCGTACACTGGCGAACAGGGACAGGCCATCCGCCAGCTGATCAGCGCGCACATGGTCCGCCGCGTCGCCATGTGTTGCATGGCGCTGCCGCACGGCCGGCGACAGCACTTGGCCGTGTCGCATGAGAAAGGTAATTTATTCATTAAATCGAATTTTGGTTCTGATGTCCCGTAGATTTTGAATTATCATGGTTTTACTGTAAAAAGAGAATATTGTACGTAACCCATGACAAAATTACCATAATTGACATTTAAGAAATGTAAAGAAAAGTAACAAACACACCTAAACTTGCCTAACCTATTATTGTTTTGACACTCTTCTTTTTTTTCCTGTTACCAGCTACGGGCACACCCGGGGCAGAGATGAGAATGGCATTTAGAGTTTTCTGTTTTTCCTATATATATATATATATATGTAATCTGGAGACATTTTTGTGCATTATTAAAGTAGTAAAGTAATTCTTGATTGAATCATAGATGTCATTCATGTGGGTTTAGGAATTTAATGTTTATTTTTTTAGTTTTATTGCTTCAATTTTCACCATTGCACATTCAACATTTTCCGCTTATAATAATAATAATAAGAGTTTTTCAAATATTTCAAGATAGCGATCCTGCAACTCTCCCAGCTTCTGAAACATACCAACTCCTCGAAGCGGAAGCTTACCCTGACATGGTTGACTTCTGCGCCCATCCCCTTCACCATCCTGTCGCTGAGTGCTAGCATAGTTCTGTCCGGCTACAGTCTGCACGCTTCCATGCTATCTTCCGTTGTTTCTATTATCTCTGATTTCACCTTATTCCTCAGGCAAGATAACGATCCTGCAGCTATCCCAACTGCTGAAGCAGGCCGACTCCTCGAAGCGGAAGCTTACCCTGACGAGACTGACATCTGCGCCCATCCCCTTCACAGTCCTGTCATTAAGCGCCAGTCCTTGGAACGAGGACCTGCTGGCCGTATGCGGACTGAGGGACTGTCACGTCATCACTTTCACGGGAGGCGGTGAGTCATTTTTATTTTTCGCTTATCGGCCTGATAATTTTTTATTTCTTTACTGTGCAAGAGTCCCAATTGTGAAGTAAACCCGAACTGTCTCACGTTGAATGCATGATTTTAAACATATGTACCTTACAGGCTCAGTGTACGAGAGGCTGGTGATGCAGCCGGCACTGGATCCCGGAAACTTCATCATCCGCAGCATCTGGCTGCCCGGTAACCAGACACAGCTGGCACTGGTCACTGCAGATTTTGTCAAGATCTACGACCTGGCCAAGGACTCCTCGTTGCCGGAGTACCACTTCTTGGTGCCCAGTGGGAAGGTGAGATCCTCCTTTTAACATTATACCTTGTGTTTAGCGTAATGAATAAGGCTAAGAAAGGGCTGCTTTAACTCAATGTAGAATGTAAATAAACAATAAGATGTAAGCAGCCCATAACTTCTTTTACTTTTTCTATGGAATCAAATATCAAAACTTATAAAACCGAAAATACAATTCATTCGTTCTTCTTTTCTCACAAAATGACAGAACCTTCAAATCAGTAATATTCTTAAGTAATTAAGGAACGAGATCGAACCTCGTTTAGACCACAATAAATTAACTTTCAATATCAATATCACAATAAATTAACTTTCTACAAAATGTGTTAATAATTCTGCTGTTGGTGTGGATCTAGGTTCGCGATCTGACCTTCGTCTCCCAGGAGGCTGGCACCTTTATGTTGTGCATGGGCAGCACTGGCCACATCTACTGGCAGGCCATGAATGAGGACTCGCATGCCGCCAACGGGCCCTTCTACATCACCAACACGGTAGAGGTGCTGCACAATGACATCAAGGTAGGTCCCAGTGCTGGGAAGGAGGCTCGGGGGTTCTCTCCTTTAATGGAAGAGAGCCTTTATTTTCTCTTTGTAACTTAATTTTATTTTTATTTTGGAGGTTATTCAACGTTTTTAATGTTATATATTCAACATTTTTCGCTTTATAAATATTTAACATTTTTGGAAGTTTGTTGGCATTATTTGATTTTTTTTTTAAATCAGGCCATTTTTCCAATTCAGTCTTCAAGGAACCGAAAAAGCCAAACTTTTATATCATGAAATTTCTCAAGTGGCAACGTCTTAAGCGATTTTCACTGTTTTTTTTAGACATTTTGACATTACAGTGAAACCCTCTTAAGAAGTTTTCCAAGGGACCGGAAAAAAAAACTTCTTTAAAGCGATTTTGCCCCTTATGTATAAAGAAATTGTGTGAATCGCTTGGGCTATTCTCGTTCTTGACATTACGAATTACTGGATAGCATTTAGCTACTCCGAATAATTCATATTAATTGCTAAAGACACGCCGGGCACCAAAGATGGTGGACAAAATGGCTGCCGCTTGATAATATGATAGCTGTCACATTTGAAGTCTATATTTATTCATTGTTTTTGATATAAATCCATTGTAAAAAGCATAGATTTGGGTGATTATTAGGAAATTCGTTTTATCTACATTATTTTGATGTAATTTTTGTAATATATCATAAAAGAAATGTTATAAAAATTGAATTTGTAAGAAAGGTGAGAACTGTCATTATTATATTTTACGCCGAATTGAAAAAAAAAAAAATTGTATGCTGGCCTTCAACAAGTTAAGCGAGAACTTCTTAAGAGGGTTTCACTGTATTACATTTTCAACTATACTTATATGTACATTTAATTTATTTACATATCTTTTATATTTGTAGGATGTTGCTGGTCAAGTGGGTGGAGGAGGAGTCTCTATCTACTACTCCCACACCCTGAAGATGATCTTCTTCTCATACGCCCAGGGCAAGAGCTTCATGGCCCCACTAACCTCGGTGGAGGATACACTCAAGAGTAAGTCTTATGACCATGTCCGCAGAGTGAAGAATATTCCCAGTAGAATTATTGGAATTGATTGAATCAACACTTACCTGAGTGGAAAGCACCAATATCTGTAGGAAATGTAAAGAGGATGAAGGAACTCCAATTCACTTATGGCGCCAATATCCTGAATGGGAAAAGGGCTCAGATATCTGGGCACTTGAATATCATGTTGTAAAGCAAGGAGATAAGACAAATAACAAGTGACAACCCTGGTGAATTTCACCTCTTCATTCATATTAATTATTTCATCTCGTCATTCTAAATTTGTCATTTGACTGGCCTAAAACAGGATCCATTCCTAGTTGGCTAGTCAAAGTTTCCGCATATGTTTTATTGTATAATTTTATGTGAAATATATTATTATTATTATATTGAGGGGACTGGAATCAAAACTGACAGGCAAAACTTTGAAAAATTATTAGGTTTTTTTTATGTGTTTATTTTTTTAAGGGCACTTTTATAATTCCTACATCGACAACGTTTCTTTTCTTTAAGGGAGATGTATAATAATGAATACATTTTTCCTTTATGACTGAATCAGACGGTTCGCTCGGATGAAGGTTTACTCCATGTTTACTCGAGCGAATGTTCCATCTTCGTTTCACTTTTGTTTCATTTCTTGTTCAGACTTATCACTCCGAGTGAAATAGGTGGAATGAAATACAGAAATGAACAATTAGTGAACCGTCGGATTCAGCCATTAGGGGAAGCAGACATATGTACATTTTTTGTTTCAATCTCAAGAGCACTTTCATACACTACACTTTCCTATTATGTAGTAAGAAAGAGCTGCAGCATTATTGTGATAAACAATTTTTGTTTTTGAAGAAAATAACAATAATAATCTAATTTTTTAAAATAAGAAAATGAACAAGACACAGAAAAATAATAAAAGATAATGGTTCAACTGGGACACGAACCCAGAACCTCACGTCTAACTGGGACATCCGCATTAACTAATTTTGCCATTGCACCCTATTGTGAGACTGTCGTAATATTAACCATTATCTTTTATTATTTTTCTGTGTCTTGTTCATTTTCATATTTTTAAAAATTATATCATTACATATTGTTATCTTCTTCTTCAATGTTATATTACATTAATGGGAATAACCTTCAAAAGTTAAAAACTAGAGTTTTTCTTATAAAAAAATTTATTTATGTATTATTTGTGCCGTTGCCGTACCATAGCAATAGGAATTATAAAAGCGCCCATTGCTTTCTAATTATTATGCTATGTTAATTTAAAAGAACATTATATCTGTAACCATTAATTTTATTTGCAGAAGTGACCCAGATCACGCTGAGCAACTCTGGCGCGGGCGGGGGCTCTGGGGGTGGCAAGGAGGGACGAAGCAAGGGGGCGCAGGCGCTCTGCCAGTGGCAGGAAGTGCCTGGTCACCCGGGCCTTGTTACCGCTGTGCTGCAGGCTTCCAATAACCCCGTCGTCATCATGCTCAGTCCGCAGGGCATCCTGCTGCAGGAGATCAAGGTACGGTGGAAGGGACACTTTTTGATATAACTGATTTTGATTGACTCTTGTACAGTATTTACATTACAGTTAGGCTTTGCTTTCCAGAATAAGTGATTCTTCAATATTAACAATTGACACTTTTTTTTTGGACACATCATATGTCAATAAAGTAACATTGCCTCATGTTCCAGGTGGTGCCAGCCAAGGCGAAAATAACCGACATGGTGGCCGTGCGCCACTCTGCCGCCGGCGACAACAAGACCACATTAATCCTTCTGTGTGAGGATGGCAGCCTGCGCATCTATGCCGCCGCGCCGGAGCTCACCGGCCACTGGCTAGCGGCAGCCGTGGCTCCACCCGCCGCCGGCCAGCCTGCACCTCTCAGGGCTCGACGGCTCAAGCATAGGGCCAAGACTCAACAGGTTGGTTCTTCATCTTTTTCATGAGAGCTAAAATTAATACAAGTGGATTGTATCGGGAGCATCTCCTATCCTTATCCTATATTCCTCTTCCTCTCCTCCTCACCTAAAATTAATCTTAGCTATAATAAAACTCCATCTCCAATCAACTTTAACATAGGTGCATGTATGGGGTGTATGTTTATGTCTGTATAGATGTATGCACCTATATATTTATTTATTTATTTGTTTATAAGATTTACACAGTACATTAAATATAAGTTGTAAGGTATTTTAAATAAATTACATGGTTTTGTACCTATTACGTAAATCTGTAAAATATCAATAGGTAATTTCGCCTGGGTTTTAAAACTATATTATGATGAAACTAATGAAAAGAATCAAACATTGGTTGACTAATAAAACATAAATGAAAGAGTATGGGTGGAGAAAATTTTACATTTTAAAATCAAAAATTATTTGCTCACTAAAGTTTAATAAAATGATAAGAAATTTAATAATTTTGTTTTGTATGTTCGCAATGAATCGTGAAAAATGTCTAATTGTAATAATTTTTCATAATGGGTATAGGTTGTGATTGCGCAAGTGTGCTTGTATCCACACATATAAAAATTGTAAAAAATGCTATATACATTTTTTATAATCTAATGCTAATTTACTTCTTCTCTCCTTTCTGTTTTCTACTTTTTATTATAATTTTTCCAATTTTCAGCATCATTTATACTAATTCCATGTTTACACTACGTCGCTCTAGTTCGTTTTTGTCCAACAGACCATATTTCGTGAAATTGAATTAAGTTTGCAAATAAAAAAAAGCCTTTATTTATACGATACTCGTTCAAAAAGAATTATAAACAATTATTTAAGGGGTTTTCAAAACGCACTTTGTCTTACGTCCTCCAAAATGTATGGGCTTCTATCGTAAAAAAAAGTTTAATGTGCCATTTCTCCCGATTCGCGTTTTGGTCTGTTGGATAGAAACAAACTGAAGCGACGACTAGACTTCATATTTCATACAAAGTAACTATACAAAGTAACTATATATCGAATAAAGCTTTGAAAATGTTGGGATTCGTAATAAGAATATGCAGCCAATTTAAAAATATTCAAACCTATAAAAAAATATATATGTCATTAGTTAGGAGTCAAATCGAGTACAACTCGATAGTGTGGTCACCGAGTTACCCTAGTCATTCACTCAAATTAGAAAGAATCCAAACAAAATTCTTAAGATTTATTAATTTCAGAATGGGCATAACAAGAGAATGTGTCAACTATGATTATCTACTATGTCAACTTAATTTATTAAAATTGTCCGAACGTAGAATAGTTAATGACTTAACATTTTTGCAAAAAATCGTAAATTCAATAATTGACAGCCCTGAACTATTATACTTGATTTCTTTCCATATACCTCGCAAACCAACATCGAGGCAATATCTTCCGTTTTATTGTGAAAACTCCAACACGGAATCACAATTGTGTACTCCAATTCGCTGAATTCAAAATTTGGGAAATGAATATAAGGACATTGCGGATATGTTTGACACACAATTTATTAAGTATAAACACCTCATAGTAAGATGTTTATCGGAAAAAAGATCAATAATATTTAATTGAATATACCACATAGTTCTCCTTGACTCAATCTACGAATTGTACTTATCCCATTCTGTTGTTTCTCTACCTTGCATGGTAGGGTATCCTGCTTTTATCAAACTCGTATTTGATTTTGTTTTTGATTATGTTGTTTATTTTGTTTTTGATTTTGACTTTGATTTTGTTTTGGATTTTGTTTTAGATTCAGTTTTATAATTTTATTTTTAGCTTTTGTTTGAATTGTTTCTAATGCTTATTTAGATGTATTTTGCTTTTTAATTTTATTTTTTGCTTTTGTGTGAAAAAGAGCCAACTAATTTTGTGTGAATTAAATGTAATTTATGATTTAGATATACTTTGTTAATAAAAAAATAAAAACATGTAAAAGCCCAGCAGGGCGTGAAATATAAATAAATAACTCCATTGGTCACCATGATACAGGCAGCCCGCCTAGTATGGTGATTTAATACATCCACTTTATGTAAATGTCACAATTATATAACATGTATTATATAAATAAATAAATAGGAGACTTTTGGCTCGACTTCATTTAACAATGTTATTTATCTCTATATTTTATGTATAAGTTGTTTGTAATAAAGAAAGTTCAATGGAGTTAGAAGTATCTTACAGTGGATGAATAATAGAGCAAACTGTCTTGCAGTGATCAAACCAATGTAAAGCACCTTCTTTGGAATGTAATACACCAATTGAATTTAATGATGTTATAGACATACAGCAAAACCTATTAAGAAGTTTTCCAAGGAAAAAAAAAAATCTTTAGCGCGAAAACCTTATATGTGAAAAAATTGGGCCATTCAGTCTTCAAGGGACCGAAAAAACCAAACTTCCTAAGCATGAAAATTTCTTAAGAGAGTTTCACTGTATTTGGCTTTGGTTTCCGATTTCAATCATCCGCTTGAGGGACTAATGACCGCCACGCAATCCTTGTCCTAGTCCGAGATCGTAATTCTTGAACTTTTCGATGTTTGAATTGATGGGATATGTTGTATGCTCGTTTAGTTAAAAACACTTTTTAGTGTTAACATTTTTATAATTGAGGCCAATTCAAAAATTAAGTGTAACTCGATTCCGCAACCAAGCGTTTCAACTACCCTGCGTGAATAAGCTCTATAAATACACAAGTTTGATAATGTTGTCACAATTTTTTTTCTTTTAATTTCTAGGAAATATTTTTAGTGCTGGAATAAGTTCACTTTGAAAATTTATATTGGCCTCAATATATTCATTCTTATGATTTAAATACGGGAAATGTTCTAAACGAGGCTCTAATAAGGAATTTGAGTCCTTTTTTTTTTCTTATTTTTTATCAATGTTGCATGCAAATTTATTTTTTTAGTCTGTATTAAGCGTGTCCCGGTTTTGTAAATATTTACCCTTATTTTTCACACAAACGGGGACCAGATGACGTCACACACTATCCCGCCGTTTGCCGGGCGTTTTCGCGGGCTAAATAAAATTCAAACTTGTAGAATTAATTTAATAATGACAACGAACTTAAAAAAAAAAATACTCGTATTTAAGTTTGCATGTCATCTGCATGAACATATTTTTTATAAGTCAAAATATTTTTCACTCAACTTCCTTATAGCGTCTTTCTGGTATATGGATCGTAATTATTACTGATTTGAATGTTGAATAAGCTGCGTCTGCAGAGAGAAAAATTGAACCATCTACTGCAAAAGTGTGCAGCCAAACAAAGTTATTGTAATGAATGATTTGGTTCACAGATTGCCGGAAGGCCCGGAGCGGCTCTCACCTTCCCGATTGACTTCTTCGAGCACTGTGTAGTGCTGGGAGACGTAGAGTTTGGGGGAAATGACCTGCTCCAGGTTTACAACACTGCACAAATCAAACATAGGCTCAATACTAATGGTAATTCATTTTTACTCCTTGACTTGATTTTCCTCACAATTTAAGGTCACATACTCCATTCAATTCTCTCATCCTTAACCACTCTGAGATAGTACGTGTTTATTCAAAAATCATTCCTTTGAATATTAATAAGGAAACATATAAACTGCTTACTGTGGCTTAACCTCTCATAGGCCGCAGTCCCCCCGGCGGGTCCGGATGTTTGAAGCGATTTTGCCCCTTATGTATAAAGAAATTGTATGAAGAACAAGGTCAGAATCGCTTGGGCCATTCTCGTTCTTGACATTACGAATTACTGGATAGCATTTAGCCACTCCGAATAATTCATATTAATTGCTAAAGACCCGCCGGGCACTAAAGATGGCGGACAAAATGGCTGCCGCTTGATAATATGATAGCTGTCACATTCGAAGTCTATATTTATTCATTGTTTTTGATATAAATCCATTGTGGAAAGCATAGATTTGAGTGATTATTAGGAAGTTCGTTTTATCTACATTATTTTGATGTAATTTTTGTAATACATATATCACGAAAAAAATGTTGAATAAAAATTGAATTCGTAAGAAAGATGAGAACTGTCAAATATTTTACGTCGTATTGAAAAAATATATTTTTTGTATGCTGGCTTTCAACAAGTTAAAGCCAATGAATCCCCCAATATTACATCGTTTATCCCCTTGTTTGTATGTTTTATAAAAAAAAATAAAAAAATCATTAATAACGCGTCAAATTTAATTTTTGTTAACAGAAATCATTGAACACCATTTTTTTTCCCAGGGCTCTATGTGGTGTCCACCAAACTGAGTGGCTTCAACATCGAGATTACCAATCCAGACTCCGCCACCGTCATCACCGGAATCCGTGTCTTGCTCGGAAACCAGGATGTCGTCCGCACGCCATCCTTTATCGAGGTCATTATACATTTTTTTGCCTGCCATTTTCTTTAGCCGAAATTATTGTTCGGGGCAGCAACCTGCAGGGTGAAGAAGATTGTCCTGATGGTAACCAGCCTCCAACAGGAGAAGACACCGGAAGAAGAAATCAGTCTTTGAATTCTTTACAAACTTATGGTGCGAACACATTATTTCACACTATTAATGGAGCAAAAGACAGGCCGGGAATGGAGTTGGCCCAGACATTATGTGGGTTTAATCCTCTGCAACCTAAGTCCTCCATCATTATTACACAAGCTACAAATACAGCTTTTAACCTTTTGGCCATGTTAACTAGATCAAGTCTTCAATATCCCCACGTGGAAATTTTTTTTGAATACCTAAAGATATATTTTTAATTATAAATATGTTTATTCTGTGGAATTTTTTTTTGAATACCTAAAGGTATATATATTTTTATTTTTAATTATAAATATATTTATTATATTATTTACTATATACTAGCTGATTGATACCCGGCATGCATTGCAATGCAACTTAAATAAAGAAATTGTTTCTCCCTGCGTGTCCTTTCCCATTCGTTCCCGTTCTCGTCTGCCTCCACTTCCCCTCCTGCACCCCCTTCCCCTCCCGCATTCCCCTTTCCCATTCGTTCCGGTCCCCCTTCTCGCAAACCCCCCTTCATGCATTCCCCTTCCACCTTATTCGTCTTCCCCCCTTCATCGTTCCTCTCCTGCGAACTCTCTCTCCTTAATACCCCTCCGCCCCTCCCAGTTTCCCCTTCCCCTCTCGCCTTTTTTTCCGCCGCTAAATAAACTCCATAAAATACACCGATTTTTCAAACAACTCGCATATGAACTATTTCGAATTTTTTATGTACATTTTATAATGCCAGAGCTCACCAGTATATATAGAGGATGTTAAGCATCGTACTTGAGTTACTTTAACCAGTGATTCCCGACATTATTTGGAGTAAAATATGTAAATGGAATTTTGGTCTCCGATGACTTTTTTGATGAGATTTATTTTTTTTTTTTTAACTTTTTCTTCAAAATTGAAGAAAAAAAAAATTCTTCCACATGTCGTCACTGGTCTCCATGCCAGGTAACCATCCAACCCCTCACCCCACCCTTTACTTTCCAATACCTACTGGTTTTTATGTTTTTGTAGAAAAAATAAAATTCAAAAATATCACCGGAGACAAAAATTTTATTTACATTTTTTACTTAGCAGGAATCAGTCAGGAATCACTGGTTAAAGTAAGTCAAGTACGATGCTTAACAACCTGTATATAGAAACCTTCGCGGGCATGTTAACAACAATTTTTTTTTTCCCACCCTTTACTTTCCAATACCTACTGATTTTTATGTTTTTGTAGAAAAAATAAAATTCAAAAATATCACCGGAGACAAAAATTTTATTTACATTTTTTACTTAGCAGGAATCAGTCAGGAATCACTGGTTAAAGTAAGTCAAGTACGATGCTTAACACCCTGTATATAGAAACCTTCGCGGGCATGTTAACAACAATTTTTTTTTTAAATCGCAAAGCGTCCCTTTATCTTTTTTCATTACTCAGCATAGTATAAATTAATCATATGTATGTTTTTAGGTTTGCGGGCGTTTAGTGGCGACTCTTGTGGTGCGAAACCGCTGGTACGACATCCCCCTGACGCGCGAGGAGTCGCTGCAGGCGGACAAAAATCTAACGGTGACCTTCGGCCCCTCGCAAGATCCGGAAGGAGTTATCATGGTGGATTCCATCAAGGTCACTATATCTATTATTACATATTACATTATTCTATAGGGACTTTCAATAAGGATGCTCGATTTTAAAATGTAAATAAAACAAGTTATGCATGGGATATACGCAATTTTTTTTATTATTTGAAAATATACTTTATGGCAATAAGTGTGGAATATAACGTCGTTCAAATGTTCGCCGGGATTTTGTTTTGGTGGCACGTATCCGAGAGGTCCAGTTATCAATGACTTTGTCGCATAAACCTGGCTGAATTTGCTGAATGCCATTTGTTATGTTGCCTTTGAGGGAGTCAATTGTTTGCGGTTTTTTCGCATAGACCTGCAATTGAAGATAGCCCCAAAGGAAGAAGTCTAAAGGTGTTAAATCGCATGCTCTCGGTGGCCAGTACGCGTCACCGCCGCGCGAGACAACCATGCCCTCGAATCGCTTGTGCACCACCAAGCATAGCCGCGGCGGACATTTAAACGACGTTATATTCCACACTTTTTGCCAAATAAAATATACTTTCAAAAAATTTTTAAAAATGACTGGATATCTCATACACAACTTGCTTTATTTACATTTTAAAATCGAGCGTCCTTATTGAAAGACCCTATATTATTACAGTGAAACCCTGTTAAGAAGTTCTCTCTTCTTAGATGTTTTCCTGCTTAACCTCTCGTAAACCGCAGTCCCCCCGGCGGGTCCGGATTTTGCCCCTTATGTATAAAGAAATTGTATGAAGAACAAGGTCAGAATCGCTTGGGCCATTCTCGTTCTTGACATTACGAATTACTGGATAGCATTTAGCCACTCCGAATAATTCATATTAATTGCTAAAGACACGCCAGGCACCAAAGATGGCGGACAAAATGGCTGCCGCTTGATAATATGATAGCTGTCACATTCGAAGTCTATATTTATTCATTGTTTTTTATATAAATCCATTGTGGAAAGCATAGATTTGAGTGATTATTAGGAAATTCGTTTTACGTACATTATTTTGATGTAATTTTTGTAATATATCACAAAAGAAATGTTATCAAAATTGAATTCGTAAGAACTCACCTTTCTTACGAATTCAATTTTGATAACATCAAATATTTTACGTCGTATTGAAAAAAAATATTTTTTGTATGTATGTAAAGAGTTAAGAAGTTGGGTTTTTTCGGTCCCTTGAAGACCGAATGGACCAATCTTTCCCACTTATAAGGTTTACCCGCCTAAGAAGTTTTTTTTTTCCGGTCCCTTGGAAAACTTCTTAAGAGGGTTTCACTGAAAAACCTGATTTGCATAGCTAAGGTAGCCGTTAAGTATCTACCTAATGTCGTTTTCAAAATATATTATTTCATGCGCAAATGCATACTGCTGCTATACTCCAAACTAGATAGACTATTTTTGGTCTTTCCGTACTAGCGGTATGCACAAATACATTCAAGGGTGTCCTCTTTAAAATGATTCGCCTGTAAAATCCCTATGTATTTATTTCAGGTGTACGGAAGGAACAAGGAAGCCTTTGGGTGGCCCGAAGAGAGTGAAGAAGGAGGAACCTGCACCGCCGCCGCAAAGGTACCCCAGGTAAGCTTTTAACCTTCTCTACCATTCCATTCCTAGAGTCGGACCGTCTTCTGCTGTCACCTATCACTTGTCATCCCAGATATTACATTTTGTTATGGCCAATTTACTCTTCGATTAGTGCCAAGTTAGTGACTGTAAGATGTTTATACTTTGTACATTAATCAGCATGTAAATCGGCCTTTCATTATTACAGTCTGTTCCATCCAAAACTGTTTGCAAATTACAGCTTCAGATGCACTTGGTAAAATGGACTGTAAATAATATGAAACGAGAAACTAAACGAAATGGTATTTGCCGTGATAATATGTGTTGGGAACAAATGGGATACAAGGAGAAGGAAACAATCACTCACCTCTAGAAGAACACGACACAACTCACAAATAAAGTTTATTTCACTGCGATACCTCGAGGTACAACAACACAAATAAGTAAAACACAAAATTGTTTACTTTTATACGGTCTTTTTAGTTAATAAACGATTTTATTTACACGACAAACACCAAACTTGCTTCCAAATGTTTTTTTTTAGTTATTCCTTCTCTGTGTGCTTCCGGAACAAAAATGCCCTCCGATTTTTCTGGTCATTGTTCCAAGTTCAAAAGTGCTTCCAGCAAGGTGATGTGCTTGAGTATGGGGAGGGGTAGGTACTGGGTAAAATGACATCCAGGTAGGAACTAGGCATATTATCATTTCAAAACCAAACACAGTCTGTTTACTAATATGATGCCAACCCAATGTGAATTGTGATGTTCCAGGAAAGCGAAGGCTGTGCCTCTACTTGGACTGTGCCGGGAGTGGAGCGTCTGGCGTGCGCCCTGCTGGAGGCGCTGGAGCTGTCGCTGGGCGAGGGCGCAACATCCCTCGGGGCGGCAGAGAGCCCCCGCGACACGGCCACGGGACTGCTGTGCGCACCCTGCCCCCCGCCGCTGCTCAAGCGGTGCAAGGCACTGCTGCACGCGCTTCTGGGGCCCCAATACCATCAACACAAAGTGCGTACTACTCCCTTTTTCTTCTTTACAAAAACTTGTTATTTTGATACAAAAACTGAAAAAATAACTGCTGCAACCGAGATTTAAAATCAGAACCTCCCATCATCTGCTCTAACTGTAATTTTTTTAACGGCTCTCAATATTAGATTTGTATTTCATGTTATAAGAAATTAATGGTCGCCCCAGTACAGTAGTGCCATCTCTAATGGCCGATTGATTCCGGGTGACTTCTCTTGAGAAGTGTTAGTGTTTTAGAAGTGTCTTGTGTTCGCACCTGACAAGTAGTAAGTCGAGTGGCGGGTAACTCGCTACTTGACTCACCAGAAAGTGTTTGCACTACTGTCAAGTAGAGTTTATTAGTAAGTGGCAAGTCCCAAGATGACGAGATGCAACGCAATAAAGTTAATGCGCTAATTAAGCTGATTGTAATGCTTATTTTAGAAGAGGTGGAAGAATAAATTAGTGAGATGAAATTAAATAATATGGACCCGAAAATAGATTGATAGCCGCAAAAATAAAGAATTTAGTGTAGCATTTTCGCTCCAACGGGACGACATATTGCGCGTGTCTGCGTCTACGAATGAACTGCGCATGTCAGTGCCCAGGGACGCGTGGAGGGGGACTCTACTCGCTGAAAAAATAGAACCAAATGGATTCTATCTAGCAAAGAGCTGACTAGCCTTCTCTACTAAAATTGTGGTGTTCGGACACGTTCAGTTACTAATATACTCGCTACTCAGCTGCACTTGAAAAGTGTAAACTACTCTCCCGGTGCGAACGACTCTTTAGTGCGCCAGCTAAAATGCTGAGCGGCCCACCGTCCGCCGGCTGACACTATTTTCATAATAACTTACTTTTTTTTTACAAAATAATGTTTTTGTAAATTTTATTATCTCTTTGAAAAATCATAAAATTAATGTGAAAATAAAAATAGCCCCTAACCTAACCAGACCTATTTAACACGGATTTTGCAACAAACTTTTTCATAGATAAAAAAATCAATGTTTGCAAGGGAAGAACGACAAGCTAGAATAATATTAATGTGGTACATTATTTCCTTGACAAGCGAATAAAATTTAGTATGCTAGGAACATTTAAATAGCATAAAATCGATGCAAATGCGGTGAGTTTGCTGGAAATGCACTACTAATGTTTACTGATTGTATTGTTGTATATTCTCAGGACCAGGCGATCCTGGCGCACGTAACCTCGCAACTGCGTGAGCTGTACACGGTGGAGGATGCACGCAATGCTGACCCGGAGAACTACTTCCGCCTCGTGCTGCTGGCGCGCGCTGTGGCCGCCGCCCGCCCCAACAACCTCGTTAAGTACTCGGGCCCGCTGCCCAGCCACCCCGCCAACCCTGGTAAGTCCTTATTGCAACTTTTCTGTTTTAAGGTGGATACTCAAAAGAATTCATAATCTACTCTTTCATAGATGGCGCGAGAAAAGAAAGTGTTGTTGGGGACAGAAATCGGTCCCGCAAAGCGGACGGAAAATGGATAAGACAGGATTGTCGATTTACCGCTTTTCTTGCTTCGCTTTTCAATATCCGCTGGTTCTCACATCAAAATTGATTTCACTAGCCCACAATTGAATTTTTTTTCTCATTAAGTTTCCAACACGGTCGAATAACAGCTCCGTAGTCAACACTGAGATGTTGACAGGAAGAGGTGATAATTTGAACTGATAAATACTGTGATATTTTATTGTATTCAGTCGACAATGTGGGTAAGGAAGTAAAAGGATTTTGTAGGTAGAATTATGTTTGGGGAAAGGTACATAAGGATGAATGCAAGACACCAACAAGTTCGAATAAAAGCACAAATATAGGGAATAAATACGCGCGAAACAGAAATAAAAGGGCGAATGAGCTAGCTCTCTCTTATAATGGATTCCAGACATCGATAGAAACAAAATATAAATTTTATTGGTAGGTATAATTATTTTATTCAAATGAATTAATTGTTTGCTCCCGTATCGGATATTCAATCCAATATTGTATTTGTTAGCCTTTCTTGAAAGATTTGAATTTGTTTATGGACAGAACTGTTTATTCATACTAGCAAGTAAAACTATGAACTCTTCACCAATTAATCACTTCCGTTTGTATCTACGTGGAGCGAGTGTGTACAACAGACGTTAGCGTCTAAATAATATAGATTTATGTTGCGTATATACAGGTGCAAACAATTAAACCATCTATGAAAGAGTAGATTATGAATATTATTTATTTGTACAAGGTGTTCGTAGACCAGTGGCACAAACGGGAAACTGGTGAATTTGCATCAATTATGAATTTGTGCTATAAATTTTTTTGATATGGGCTTTCGTTTTCGAGTAAATGGAGTTCGCAATTTTAGATCGGGTTGACTTTTGCTATTTAATGGTTTTTCTTTAAAAAGTGTCAATGCGTGGACCCGGCTCCAAAATTTTTTTTTACTCTTTTAGTTGGCAAAAAAATTTAATTTTTGTTGTTTTCCTTTTAAAAACTACTACTTCAGCCTAACGACATATTCCAATTGGGGATGGCAACCGTTTCACTAGCTCTGGAATTGTTTGTTGCATTTATAACTCTTGTGCAGTATTCACATTTAAAAAAATTATTTTTGATGAACACAAGCAGCCCATGAATTTATCTGTTTTTTAATGACTTCTCGTGTAGCCGACTGGCCCCTGATCTGGTCAGCCAGCGCCCCCGCCCCGACGCATCTGGCGCCGCTGTTGGTGGGCGTGCTGCTCCGTCTGGGAGCGGTTCCTGAGCCCCCGGTGCCCCCGTCTCTCGCGCCCGTGGACCGCAGCGGCTTGCGTCACGCTGAGCATGCGTTGCACGCGCTGGCCGATGTGCTGCATGCACTCATGCTGCACAGCGACAGTGCCATGGTGAGCCACAACTTCTATAATAATAATTGTGAAGTTATGTTATTGTAAAATAATCAATCATACTAATTTCGGTTGTGGGTTAGTCTGTGAGTGATTGTAACTCTGGTACGATGAACAGATTTGTTTTGAATTCGAGTGTCATTTTCGGAACTGGAACTGATTGTGTCAAGAATTCAGACAAGCCATAAAGTACCCACACCTGTAATATAATGTTTTTTTACCAGAATATTATTTTAATTCTATATTTATTTTGTTTAAATATCTTTGGGTTAATCTTGACAAGTTTGGCGAACCACAAGCAGATTTGGTGATTTTTCAAGGGTCTTTCAAGCTTTTTAGCTAATATACAATGTGATCAATCCTACGATTTTATAATATCACATGATTTTTAGCAGGTCTGTACAGTAGAATCCCGTTAATTCGAAATCCATGGGACATCAAAAATCAAATTTCGAATTAACAAATTCCCACGTAATTCAAAATTATATGAAAAAAAAATATCATAAAAAGTCGCCGAAAATCGGGTTTTTCGGGAAAAATTTGTAATAATACAACTATAACTCCTGTGTAAATCGAATTTTCGCAGGCGTTTACCCCCCGCGGTCTACCCTATATTCGAACTAAATACATACAAATACGTCATTTTCCACGTAAATCGAAATTTTGCGGTCGATATCCATCGCAGCCTGCCCTACGGATTCAGATATTGAAAGTAAATTTGTAAAAATTCTGCATATTTTTTTGCATAAATCAAATTTTCGCTGCCGATTTACGGCCCTTTAAAATCAGATATTCAAAATAAATTCATAAAAATACGATATATTTCCATGGAAATCCAATATCCTTCGGAGCCAGCCTTTCATATTGAGATAGTAGGCATATATAATTTAATTTGTAAAAATATCTTATAAATCGACATTTGGCAACCGATTTCCATCTCAGCCGGCCCTTGCAATTTAAACATTCTAAGTAAATTGGTAAAAATACCACATATTCTCATAAATCAAATTCTCACGACAGATTACCGTTGCGGTCGGCCCTTGACATTTAGGTATTCAAAGTGAATTGGTAAAAATACCAGATATTTCTATATAATATAGTATATTTTACTTAACCTCTTGAATGTTGGATGATAATTCCCCACATATGGCCAAATTCCATAAAAAATTAATATCAGAGCATTAAGAGAGGCTAGAGTGTTCAATTAAACAAAAACATCTGGAATGATATTGGCGCAAGCGATTCTGACCTTGTCCTTGGGCTTGTACAGTTTCTTTACACATAAGGGTTAAAATCCCATTTTATTTCTTAATCTGTCATTCGTCACCCGCCCGCCGGCGGGCTTACGACAAACTAGAGGTTAATACATGGTAATAACTGCACTTAACTTATTTTATTCTTTAATAACTCAGGTACGGGGCATACGTCATTCCTATGTCTACCTACGTTAAATTGTCCTGAAAACAAGCTTATGTGCCCAAGCGGTTAAAAAAAAAACATGGATGCAGACAGTAATAAACAAATAATAAAAAAACGTCAATTATTGAGAATTCACCTGCCCTATCCTATAAGCAGAAAAAAGATCTTAAAGAAAAACTACAAAGGAACACAACGTTTAAATTATGTGCCTACCTTAAAGTTTCCTTTATTTTCAGAAAAATTGCATTCAATTTTCTTCTGATTCATAGATTATGTCGGAATCCTTCTGAGTTTGATAAGTACAATTTTTTTTTAAATTCCCATGCTTTCCCCAAAAAATCCATGCTTTCCCTTGTGGATATCTTCTAATAATGTGTAATATGAATCAATTGATTTTCCGTAGATTGAGATGGGGAACAGAATCTACCTATCTCTACTTTTATCCGAAGACCAGGTCATCAGCTTCGGGGCCAAATCAGCCATGGTGAGGGTGCTGCGCCCTCGAGTCAAGAGGCGTCGTGTGTATATTCCCTCGCCCCCTGCCACCCCGGGTAAGTCAAAATCTCACTACGCCTTCCTCTGAAACACAGTACATCATCATCATACTATGTATCCTAAGAGATTCTGAACACGTTGCTCGCCACAATGAGAACTCAAACCTAGAGAAACTCGTGGTCACTGGCAAAGTGGAAGACACGAGAAGCAGAGGGATATAACTGATGCGTCATTGACGAAAATATCAATCTGACTTTAACTCTGTGGCCAGCTTCAGTACCTTGCTTGAGACCATCATGTGTAGATGTAGGTATTGCGTAGTGGGTCCAAGAGGTTGGTTCCATTCCTGTTACGATGAATGAATATATTTTATTTGTATTTTCAGGTGCCTCAACCGGCAGCGTGCTAGTGGCATCAGACTCGGCGTGCGCGCTGCCTGCATCCCCCGCCGCCACCGGTGCCCCCGCTGACCTCAACGACAATGACCCACGCCACCAGTACATGGACGTGGACCAGGTGGTGGACATGAGCCGTCTGCTGGACGCTGATGGAGGTACGCATTTTTAATATAAAGAAACATTACCGGGTTTTGAGTCACCTAATATTTGAAAAGCTCCTACTACTATTGTTATAAGTTAAAGGAGCAGAGGAATCAAAAGGGAAAGAAAAGAAAAGAGGAAGTGGGATCGCGGTGCAATTGTTTACTCAGCTACTTTTTTTTTTACATTAGCTCCAAACAGGAGGCCCTGAGTAAAATAATTTCCCTCGGGGCCTATGTCACCTTTGGGGATGCTGTGTGGAGGGTGTTTTTAAGGAAAGGAAGTTCTGGGAAGGAAAAGGGTATAAGGGTTGGGTAGGAATCTGGGGTTCAGTGTCTCCAGGTCATCCGCCGCCAAGACCTAGACAAACGTATATACACTCCGTAAACCCGGGCACCCTGCTAAGTCACCAAACGTAGCGAATCACTTGGGGTGACCTACGGCAGAGGTGTTGGATATCCAATAGTAGGTATGTATTTTAAAGAATTTAAAAAGATAAGTTCAAGGTCTTAAAGTCAAACAACTTTATCTACAAAAATATACAAATAAAATTATCCTCGGTCTTAAAAGTAAAACAACGTTACCTCGAAAAAACATACTAATAAATTTAGTACTGGTATGTTTTTTTGTAGATAACATTGTTTGACTTTAACCTCTTGAATGTCGGATGACAGTTAAGATGTCAAGGCCTTATTTCACAGAAAATTAATATCAGAGCATTCTGAGAAACTAGAGTGCTCTAATACAAAGCAAAGTCTGAAATGATATTGGTGCAAGCGATTCTTACCTTGTCCTTTTACAGTTTCTTTATACAAAAGGGTTAAAATCGCATTTTATTTTTTAATCCGACCGCTGTCACCCACCCGCCGGCAGGCTTACGACAAACGAGAGGTTAAGCCCTCGAGTTTAAGAATTTTGTTCATTGAAAACCTTAACCTTGAAGACATTTAACCTATTTATTTATTGTTTTTGTGTTTAATTCGTAGAACTCCATTTAATTTATTTTTTTGAAATTTAATTTAAATTTAATTTAATAATGTTTATTATTAAGTTCTGCAAGTGTATTGTGACAGCTGTTTCGGCTTACAAGGCCGTTTTCAAACTGAGGTGTTTTATAATTAGACAACGATATTTATACGATTTAAAATGTCAATTTGAAAGTGAGTAAATTGATTTATTGTCGGTTAAACCGAATTCTTGGGAAAGATTCTCCCCCATGGGTATTTTGAAATTTGTAAATGTGATCTTAATTGTTAAATAATGACGTTACTACTATGAATATTGTTTAGGTTTTGTGAAAATACTTAGAAGAGGTGAATATATTAAATAATATATTCACCTCTTCTAACATTCAACATTTAACCTAACTACCCGTATAGAATTTACAGATAGTATTGGATATGGAAGGCTACAAAGTGGAGTTTATTGATTATTTCGACGGATGAATGTTATCCAGGTTTGGAAGGCCTGCTGGACATGGGGCCGGACGCGGATGATGACACCATGGTGGAGCTGGCCATGGTGCTGTCGCTGCAGGAGGGGGCGGGAGGCGCCCCAGCCACAGGAGGGAGGGCGCGTGCGGGCCCGGGCAGTGATGCCACGGCCAGTGCGGCCGGCTCGGACGACGAGGAGGGCGAGGCGGCCGCCAGTGCCAGGGCAGTGGCCAGCGAGAGCGGCAGTGGCGCCAGCGGCAGGAGCTCCGCTTACGGTAAGATTATGTTTACTTAAGTAAGAAGATATTTCATTTTAAACCACTTTATTTAAGTAGTTTCAGTTGGATCTTCTTCTAGATAAGACAAACCTATATTGTTCACGCCAAACTTTAATGCCAACCTGAACTTGATACGATCCATTCTCGCGCAGGTTCAGTCATTTTACTGTCTTTACAAGTAAGCGAAAGAGAAAGATGCGTAAAAAAATATGTGCGATAGAGAAAGATGTGGGCGGGAATGCATGGCACTTTTCGGACCTTAAACTCGCCTATTGCGACGATTTCTGTATCAACGTCAGGTCGGTATTAAAGTTTGGTGTGTACTACACTTGTGAATGATGTGCCATTTTTGTCAATTTTTTCCGGCATTTTAACACATTGACGAACACTTGTCGTAATACAACACATGCTGTTTTTTTATATAAGACACAATGCAAGACGTGTCCATGTTTTATCTTGCATCTCCGTTAAACCGCACGTCGTCATTGGGTGTTTCACTATCGAGTATAAAAGTGTACGCTTTGTGACACAAATGGACAGGCTAAATCCCACTTCGACATAAAACTTGTCTTCCCTAACTGTGTTATTGTATTAGTCTAAGAATAGCCTAATACAATAACACAGTTAGGGAAGATCAGAAGATCTGGTCATTAAATATGGCAAAGCTGTTGTCCTTTTTGTTCCAGTAATGTTTTCATTATGAAAGGTGATCTCTCACCGTGGCAATACTGATAGTATATTCCAACCTTTTTTTCCTAGGAGAACCGGCCGTCCGCCCAACGGAAGTGTGCGCTGTGGAGTCACAGTGGAGCGTGGAGGGCGGCGGAGCGGAGACTGCAGCACGCGTGCGCTCACTGCGTCTCGCGCTGCTCGGCCTCATGCTGGCAGAGCTGCCGCGGCTACGCGACTTGCCTGGCATCAGGGCCATACCCTTCATGCAGGTAACACAACACTCATATTTTACAGCCTGATTCGCCAACTCTTTTACCCCAGGACAGTATTTTTCAATTTCTATTTAATTTACCGTTAAATGCAAGGATAAAATATATATATATATATATATTTCACTAGCTGACCTGCCCATGTGTTGCTGCGGCTAAAGAAACATAACGCCACTACTTGATGGTTACCTAACCTAGGTAACCAAGTGTTGTGCCAATAAATTAACTCACACCGCCATCTGTCAGAAACTTTTGGAACTTATAAATAATGTCAAATAATTGTCCCATAAAAAACATTTAATTCGCAATAATAAATATTAAGGTCAATAATCGAGATAAAAACTATCCTATTGGACCAAATTACACACAGTAAGCCAAATTTCATCAAAAGTAGTTTTGGAGTTTACCTTAGACGAACATTGTGACGTGAGATTTTTATATATAAAGAATAAATATTGTGGTCAATAATCGAGATAAAAATCATCCTATCTTTTAAGTTGGACCAAATTATACACAGTAAGCCTAATTTCATCAAAATCGGTTAAGTAGTTTTGGAGTTTACCTTGGACGACCATTGTTACGCAAGATTTTTTATATAGAAAGATAGTGTTTGGATTGTGCGGTGTAAGGTAAGAATGATGGGTACTGAAACGATTTAAATGTTATAGTATTCCGTGAACACCTCACTAGGAAAACCCGTGCTGAGGGGTTCACGTTTTCATGTATGTTGTTGAGAATTGGTTACCTATAGTATTAGATACAATTTTGTTTTTTAAATACATACAATCATAATAATATGTTATGTGTATGGATTATGTTTGATATGCTGTGATTAAGTTTTGGAAAAAATTGTGTACATTTTGTTTTGATCTGGACTGAAACATTATGTTTGATTATATGTATGTAGGAGTCGTGGAATCCAAACTAAGCTGCAGAATACATTGTGTTACTGAGTGTATTACACTGACTACAGCAGCTTGCTAGCTGCCATGTCAACATATCCTGCGTAGAGAATTGAAATCAACTTATAGTGTCTGGTATAATTTTTAGAAATAATTTTTTACAGCAGTGTGTAATTGGATGAATGGAGCCAATAAATGAATGATTAATTCTGCCAGGTTTTGCTGATGCTGGCTAGCGCCATGGACTCGGCTGTTGAGGCGGAGCGACTGGCCCTGGAGCAGCTGCTGGCTGCCCTGGTTGCGGAGCTGCAACTCTCCGAGGCTGAGGAGCTGCCGGAGATGGAGCCGCCGGTGCACTGCCGGACTCCGAGGCGGGAGATGCAGTTGCTGATCATGCGGTTGCTCAGTGAGTCATAAATTAAATTCTATTAATTAGGTTCGGTTGATGCTAGCAAGTGCCATTAATAAGATGTAATTAATACCTATTAATAAATAATAATCTCAACCTAACCTAACCTTCCTCTTCCCAATCACCTTCCCAATGGCGCCAGGCGCTAATGAAGACCTCAAGGGTGCTTTGGCTCCCTGCCCCCACTTCCTTCAGCCTCATTGCATTCCTGAATTGGGGATGCCACTGACTCCAGGCATTTGAAACTCTCGTGTATGATATAGGAGGGGGCCTCATGTCTCCTCTCTATTCTTCCTTGGTTCCTTGAAGGCCCTGTGACAGAGAGTCACTCCCCATTGGTTCTCTGAAGGCCCCACGAGGGAAGAATTCACGGAGATGGCCTCAGCCCTCCTCTCCACTCCTCCTTGGTTCCCCGGAAGCCCCAAGAGGAAAGAGGGTCTCATCCTCCTTGGTTTCCTGAAAGCCCTACGACGGAAGAGTCCACTCCCCCTTGGTTCCCCATGAGGGAAAAGGGCCTCATCTCTCCTCTCCACTCCACTCCGTGGTTCCCCGAAGTCACCACGAGGAACGAGGGAGTTTTTGAATGGTCCAATTTCATCCCATCAGTATCTAGGGAAATAGAAGGTCCACTTCAGAGAGTCCCGAATGCTGGGATAAGGTCTAAATACCCTGAGATGCGACCCTGTTTCTTGGAGGCACAGTTCCCCAGGTCATTCAGCCTGAGCGTGTTAGCTCACACCTAAGCTTGAAATGGCCATGGAAGGCTACTATTATTATATTATATAATCATTTTATTTGCAGGCGTTCTGATGGCGCGCTGGAAACCCGCAGCGGGCGCTCTGGCCTCCCCCCGCCCCCCCAGCGAGTGGCACGCCGCCCGCGCCACTGCATCAGCACTCCGCGCGGGTGGCGCCGCGGCGCACTGTGGCGCTCTGTTACGAGCGCTGCTGCCGCACTGGCGCGAGCAGGGTGCGCGGGGAGGTGCCACGGTTACTGACGGTGCCGAGGGAACAGCGGCCGCCACGCTGCTCAGGCCCATGCCCCCACACCCCTTGCCCGACATGCAGCCCTTCTTCCTGCGACAATATGTAAAGAGTGAGTAACTGTTTGATTTCATTTGATTATGATGGTAACAACCGAGGGTGGCTGTCCCCTTAGATCAAATGGACTTAGTTCATATAAAATATAATACAAGTCAAAACAACTACTAATATTCTTAATTAATTTGAATAATTCACCGCTAAATAGCAGGCAGTGGCGAGTGCTGAGTGATATCATCTAATGTTACAATTAGAAGCTCCCATTCTACATGTACTTTGCTGTGTCAATTCATCATACCTCAAGGACTATATATCTCTCATACTTGCTCTATAATAAACTTTCAATTTAATTTTGCTGTTTTCTAAGTATGTAGATGCAATGTCACAAACTAAAGGAAATTTGGTGAAAAAGTCCGTGAAAAGATAGCACAATGAATGTTGTGTTTGAAAGAAATATGTAGTGATAAATGCTGGTCGGTTATGCATATTTGCACGCATAAAACAAGGGTTGTTTTGAAATTCTACGGTTTGGAATATTTCTGTGCTGTTGATTATTAAATTTTTCAAATTCAGTTGATGTCGCATCAAAAGAAATACATCGACAGTTCAATTAGAGATTCCGTATTAGCAATTAAACTAATTCTTCATAATTACTTTTAATATGTGAGTTTACCACTCCTTAGTGAAAACACTTTTTTTTTTATTTTTTTTTATTTTATATTTTACACTGGTTGCATATTTAATTTAATTTGCTAATCTTATTTTTTTATTTTAAAGTTGTGTATTTTCTAAATTATTTCACATGTGTTTCACTCATGCATTACGCTTTGTAACCTTACTTATTATATTTTATTTTATTTATTTAGTTTACAAAATATATATAGACTTTGACAACTAAGAAATCCCAGCTTTGGGACAGTCAAATTTACAATACTAGTTCTTTATGTACACAAACAATCAAGATATTATAATTTTTTTAATAAAACAAACACTTTCTATTTAACCACGAATATTTATTATTTTATACATCGACCGGTTTCACTTCAACCAAGCTTCAACGGAATATAATAATAACTATTATATTATTATATCCTGATGAAGCTTGGTTGAAGCGAAACCGGTCGATGTATAAAATAATAAATATTCGTGGTTAAATACAAAGTGCTTGTTTTATTTAACAATATAATGCCTAACCACAAAGTAATTTCTTCATATGAAAAAAAGGATATTGTATATGTGGATCAATCTGATGGTTTGTGTTGTGTATTTGATATTTTTTAGGAAAATATAAATCAAGACATGCTTTACCATAGTTACTATGTACAACAAATAGTTGACACAACTGTACGAGTATGGCGACCCGCTCACTGAGGCAACTGAAAACTGTCAACTGACAACTGTCTTTGTACGACAATGTGATGGCCCGTACACTACACAATCACTCAAAAACCCGTTGTCAATGGTAACGCAAGCGGGGACTCGCGACTCACACTGCTGATTTCCGTGGCTGGCCGTT
Source organism: Limnephilus auricula (assembly GCA_951813805.1). Classification (NCBI taxonomy): domain Eukaryota; kingdom Metazoa; phylum Arthropoda; class Insecta; order Trichoptera; family Limnephilidae; genus Limnephilus; species Limnephilus auricula. The sequence continues at coordinate 14,665,866 of OX638396.1, forward strand.
GCTAGTTGCCAGCTGTCAGCTTATTGTTCTTCGTCTATGGTTAAACAAGCTTTTTGACCAATCAAGACATAGAAACCAGCCGGTTTTAGTTTGTTTTCAGTTGCCTCGTCAGCGGAGCGCCTTATGCTTACATTAATTTCATGTAAAGGTTCCACTAGGATATAAATAAATAAATTCAACAAATACATTATTATGGTCACTTCTCAACGGACAAGTGGAAATCAGTCAGCCGGTTCTTCAGCAAATTTTATTGAACTGTATTCCTATAGAAGTACAGTTTTATATTGTTTATTGGTGTTACGGTGGTATTATTTTCTTGTGAATCTATGTCTATATTCATTGTAATTAATGTATGTTTGGTTGCAGGTCATGCCTGGGACGTGTTGGAGAACTACCCCAACTTGCTGACAGAGATGGCGCTACGCCTGCCCTACCAGGTACATAAGCACTGCGACCCTCCTGCCCCTGCCTTCGCCGCCTCCTGGCACTCGCTGCTCTGCGAATACATGATGAACCAGCAAACGCCCTTCCTAAGGTAACCATATCGTCAAAATATATTTGTTGGATTCAAACTATTGCCTATATAAAGCCCACATGCTAATGTAGCATCTACCACCAGCGCACATTGATATTGCGTGAGACTGAAAAATTTCACACTAATTTTCACACACTAAAGAAACACTACATTAGAATCGCATGAATTGAGGGCCATTAAATATATTTGAATTAAATTTTCAGGAAGCAAGTGCGCAAACTATTGCTGATGATGTGCGGCACCAAAGAGCGCTATCGCCAGCTGCGCGACGTCCACGCACTTAATGTGCACCTGGAAGGCGTTCACGCGGTTGTGGAAAGCATGGACTTCTCGTATGACAGCATGGTGCAGCTCATGGACCATTTGAAGGTAACAACTGCAGTCAAAATAAATTTGATTATTGATTACTCAATAGGTAAATGTACATTTGCAGACCAATCATTGTGTGTGTTTGTTACATATTTTGTAGTTCATTGTAATATATTAAATCCATTACCTCATATTTTCTTCATTGTCTAGCCTAGGGAGTGAGTTTTTTTTTGGGTTAATTTTTAAAATAAACTTTTTTATATATTATCATAGATTAACTAATAATAATCGTATATTTTGAATAACAAGTCATCGACATCAATCCATGCAAATAAACCAACATTGAAAAATAACACATTCATAAAAAAACTGTTTCCTTCCTCTGACAACCGCTGAATGACTAGACAAGAATTTTGAAACTAATACTGTGAAATCGATATTGTAGGTAAGTGTTCCAAAACTTTGACAAACTATGCGCAGATGACCATAGCTGCCAATACAACTCAACATTTTCATTAATTATGACGGTGTTTGAATTATAGCCGCGGACGCAACGTTGCGGCTATAGTCTTCTGGGATTTTTTTACTTCGCCGCAACTTTGTAGCCATACTCGTGGAGAGGTTGAAAAGCGTTAAAATTAACCATTTTGAAATAATAAATTGAATTGAATGCACTTGTATTGCCTGTGGATGTTAGGCTGATATCTGTATATTTTATTATACTGCCACAGAATGATGAATTTGGGTATATTTGCAGGTGTGTCTGGAGATGGTGGTAGCGCGCACCGGCAACTGGCAGCACATGTGCGCCGTACACTCACCGCGCACACTTTCCTACCTGATGGGGGCGGCGTGCATGCTGGACGAGGGCGTGGCGCCCACCGTGCTGCAGCTGCTGCAGGCTGCCCTGTGCCCTCCGCCACCCGCCAAACCGGCACCCCCCACCGACAGCGTGAGTACCCTATTGTCTTGTACACTGTTACTGGAGAAAACTAAAAGAACGGCTATGTTACATGATGTATAGTGTTGTTATCTATGCATTTAAATAGAATACGTATGTTTATGTAGTCTGGTAATGCTGCTTGTGCGTGATTAATATAATTATTATATTAAAATAAAATTCTCTGGATAACCCTCCCCCCATCGCTACTAATGTCCCGTTTTAGGGGCAAAAAATTATTATCTCGTTATGTGTTTGTTTTAATGATATGTGTGTTATTGATCAGGAGCGGACGGAGAGAGGAAGAAGTGCAGAGAGCGACTCCTCAGTGACTGTCAGCTCCAAGTTCCAGGAGTTGATGGTGCCGCAGCTCGTGCAGCAGATTCAACAACAGGTACAATATTTGACCAGGTCAGGGGCCGAGTTGGCATCGCGTTTGGGTCCCAACCAGGCGTCGTGTGTTCAATTCCTCGGCTGGCTAAGTCCTCCATCATGACACAAGCAACATTTTTCACTTAGTGTGGTGATAGTGGGAGATTTTCAAATGGTGTTAGGTTATTCGTAACCCATGAATGTTTTGACTTTAAAAAAAAAACTATTATTGCTGCATTGTTGCTGTACCACTCAAACCTTAAAGCCTTGTTCGCACCTGACAAGTAGTAAGTCGAGTGGCGAGGTGGAAGAATAAATTAGTGAGATGAAAATAAATAAACTATGGACATGAAAATAGATTAATAGCCGCAAAAAGAAAGAATTTTAGAGTAGCATTTTCGCTCCAACGGGACGACATATCACGCATGTCTGCATCTACGAATGAACTGCACATGTCAGTGCGCAGGGACGCGTGGATCGGGACTCTACTCGCTGAAAAAATAGAACCAAATAGATTAAATCTACTAAAGAGTTGACTAGCCTACTTTACTAAAATTGTGTTGTTCAGACAAGTTTAGTTACTAATATACTCGCTACTCTACTAAAAATACTCGCCCAATCAGAACGGGGCATAAGGCAAAGTAATGCAAAACAGTGTATTTTTGGTTTAAAAATTTTGTCACCTAGAAAGTTATAGATGTACAGTGAAATCTTGATCGTTCATTCCCAGAATAATCGTTTTCCCACATTTGTGGTTTATTTCTTCCGGACCAAATTAATTTCATACAAAAATAGATTGCATCGTTTATTCCTCGTATCGTTTTACCGCATTGATCATTTAAAGCTTTGCAGTTTTGCAACGGAACATTAGAAATAACGTTGACATTGGTCATTATTGTTTGTCATTATCTCATTGTGGCTTTAAACACAGCGGTGCGTACGTGCAATCTTTTTACTTTGCGGACAATCTTAAAAAACCAGAAAGACACCTTTCTGGTTTTCTAAGATTGGTGGTAAAGGTTCGAAAGAGAGTAAATTATTACACAAACAAAAAGACATGGATGACTTCGAACATTTTTAATTTGTTTTGGGATCTTGACGCAGCAGTATGTGTAAAGCAACAAAATATTTTATTGTATTGAAGGTAGCATTTTTCCCTTTTAGGTCCCTTCAAAAATGATAGACACAGGTCTAACTGTAGACCAAAATAAGGTAGACAAATATGGATGGCGCCACTAGGGCAATAATGATTGGAAGAACAAATAATGAAACTTTAAAAAAGTACTCTAACCAAATGAACATTTTTCTCATCAGTATTAAACTCTCATTTGTCATAAGCCCGCCGGCAGGCAGGTGACAGATGAGAGATTAAAAAATAAAATGCAATTTTATCCCTTATGTATAAAGAAACTGTACAAGGACAAGGTCAGAATCGCTTGCGCCAATATCATTCCAGACTTTGTCGTTTACAGTACTCTAGCCTCTCGGAATGCTCTGATATTAATTTTTTTATGGAATTCAATCTTAACCTCTTAACTGTCATCCGACATTCAAGAGGTTAAACTGTGTTAAAAAATGAGGGGTACTTCCCGAAAGGAGATGATTTTTTTATTGGTGTTCTAAAAGTTTGGTATTACTTGGTGTTGCCATAGTAATGAAAAAAAGAAATTGTTTCATTAAATCTGTAGACTTTCTCGACAGACGATAGGTTGATTACAATGAGGACTGATTATGGCCCGTGTGTATTTCAGATATCAATGGAGGAGTTGAGACACTTTGTGAGGGTGTTTCTGCTGGAGACCAACTCCACAGCTGTGCGCTGGCAAGCCCACGCCCTCCTCTTGGCCATCTACGAGTGAGTATTTTTTTAAATATTTTATTCCCTATAAGTGTATTTGAGTTCCTTGCTAAAACAGAACGTTGATGAAATAGGACATTGGAGAAAATTTATAAAAACACACTAAAACTGGTCTAACCTAACTTAAACTATTCTTTTTACATGTTCTGTTTATCTGATTACCGTATTTGTGATACTTGTCAATTCCCACTATCCACTCTTGTGAAAGACCACCGTTCAGAATACAAACACAAAGCACTTGTTTGTAGCATCCTGGAATATAGCTCCATTATTTGGGCCCCTTCTGAATAAAACCATATCCTAGATATAGAAAAAGTACAAAAAAGATTTATGCGTTACCTGTATATGAGGGAATATACGTACTATCCAATCCTGTATCCATCCTTGTTCTTAACAGGGATGCTCGATTTCAACACCTTAGAATCCCGCAGAAAAATATTTTTAGGTAAACACTTTTTGAAGCTAATCTCTGGTATCATACTCAATCCGCCTATGTTAAAAGAGGTTAATTTTTATGTCCCTAACAAGTATACTCGTGGGAGATCCCATGCACTTTTTTATGGTCCGAAAGTGAGGACTTCTGCCTATCAGAACGCGCCAATAAACAGAGCGACTCAACTGCTTAACGATTCTGCATTGACATCGACATTTTCAATGTCACTTACAGACAGTTCAGCAACTATCTTTTAGCACATGTCACAAAGTAGTAAAACTGCCCTTGTGTACTTTGTAATTTATAATCTTCTCCATTATGATATGTATAACCATTTTATGGAAAACATGAGAAAATAAATAAATAAATGTTGCTTTGCATGGCATCAGCCATGTTTGGTGACCAAATCGACCAAGGTGACCAATCGTGACGAATGACCAGATACTTCCCAACCCATCACTTTTCCCACCTATCTCCCTTTAGCTTATATAATATTTATTCATATCTGAATTTGAGGGTCCGGCCCCATCAATAAATCGACTTTGAGCCAAATTTTTGAAACTGAAAAAAAAAACTTCTGTTCGAGAATTTCTTAGGAATTCTTTAATTCGAAATTTATTTTTGAAGTCTCGTGAATTTCGATTTATAGTGGTTTTACTGTACTACCTTTAAATCTTAGGGTGAAATATATATTTATATCACTTGATGTGAAATAACACAAAACTGCGCTAAAATAATCTTGTTTTTATTCTTAAATGGGTTTATAGCTTTTTTTTTAAATGTGTTCTAATTCCTCTCTTTTCTTGTCGATTTTGTGCATTTTGTTAATTTCCATGACTATATTATTGTGTGTATTTTCCCTATGCAGAAATTCGTGGGTGTCGGAGCAGGCGCAACTTGTCCGCCTCATGTGGGAGCTGTGGCCCGCCCTGCCGCAGTACGGCCGCAAGACGGCTCAATTCGTCGACCTGCTGGGATACTTTTCCCTGAAGACTCCCGACATTCCCATGGAGGTGAGGCCATACTTGTTGGATATTTCCTAATACTGACAAGTGTGATATGTACTGTTTAATCAAATGTATTCAGTCAGCACTAGTGATGGCGCATCTGGAAATATTTCCAAAACTAATAAAAAAATTCCCCAAAGTCGGGACTTTATTTTTCATCGAGGAAGTTATCCTAAATGAGATTTTCTCCGAATTATTTTAATTTTGATGAAAATTTATTATGTTTAACGTGTTAATAACAATAGTAAATTAGTTTTTCGATATCTCCAAAAATGATAATATTATGAGCTTTCAAAGTGAACTTGGGTAAAAAGTATGTCACACAAGACACAATTCGTAATTCGAATGGCAGGAATGTCCACTCTTTGCGGGTGACAAGTAGTTGCCTTCTTTGCCAATAGAGGCCAACGGCCGGTGTAGTCCAGAGGCAAGACTTTGGACTCACATTCCGAATGTCGCAGGTTCGAACTCGGCGTGCGCAAATAAATTTTATTTAATTAATTTGTGTTATTTCACAATTAATTAATTAAAAATAATATATACTATATTTGCGGCACGTTCCGGAGTGGATGATACTCTCAGTATCGCCCTGCTGTAAGACCACCATTCAGAACTGAAACGTTGCTTGAAATGGCTTTAGTCATGTTTAGTGACTACATCTGAATAGCCAGGTACTTCCCCACCCTCCACTTTCCCATCTCCTTCCCTTCCCCGCTTACCTTCACCCTCACAACATAAATATATGATGCATAGCCCTCTTGTACCTACTTTCCGTGCAGTTAAATATATCAGTTATGTTGTGTTCCTCTTGTAAAAGCTGTCTTTTAGGGTCTTACCTCTTGTCAATTCCTCCTTCAATTTATATCAATGTGTTCCTCTTGTAAAAACTTTCTGCAGTTTTAGTGGGCACTTTCCCCTTTTAATGACGTACTAGACATACGCCAATTATACGTTAAAACACTACTTAACTACATTTTTGACCAAAAAAACAAATTTCAACAAACACAAAATATCACTAACAGACCAGTTAGACAAGCGTACAAAGAAAGAATAAAAACTCCGACGGTAAATACAAGCTTTGGACAAAGACACTACCAATATCACGCTATAAAAGCATTCAACAGTCTAACACTCGAAAATAGAATTGAGGAAAACAAAAATAAATTCCGACACAAAATTACAAAATGGATTAAAGAACAAAAAAGACAATATTACCAAAATCTCATAGCATAAAATAATAAAACATAAAGTAACACACAAAACCAATATAAAACACAATAACCCACAAACACACAACTCATAATATAAATATACCTATTTAAACCTTATATAATATTATTTATTTTTAATTTTACTTTAATTTCAAATCTCTGTTTTTAAGTTTAATCTTATGTTTTTCATATATTTTTAAATGTATTGTGTAAAAAAAATTTGTAGATAAAATGGAGGCCTCAGCACGGGAAAAACAACCTAGTGAGGCCAACATTATTGAATTTTATTATAAAATGTAAAAATATTGCATCAATAAATAAATGAATGCCAATATGTTCCTCTATTAACCTTTGCTAATTGTCTGATGTTTGTCTCATGCCAGGAATGTCTAAAGGGAGCCGTCAGCCTACTGAAGGCGCAGAATGCCCTACTGACACTGCACGGCAACGCGCCCATCTACTCAGCGCTGGCTAACTACGTGGAGCTGGAGGGTTACTACCTCGAGTCGGAGCCATGTCTCGTGTGCAACAACCCCGAGGTGCCCATGGCCACCATCAAACTGTCCACCATCAGGGTATACATACATCTAAATACACTTACATCTAAATCAAAAGTCTTCATCAAAAGAGCGATATTTAATTTTCACCACTTACTTATTTCCGCAGATTGACTCAAAGTTCACGACCACCACTCAGATTGTAAAGCTGGTGGGCTCGCACACCATAAGTCGCATCGGGCTCAGGATCGGAGATCTAAAGCGGAGCAAAATGGTGCGGAGCATCAACGTCTTCTACAACAACAGAACCGTCCAGGCCGTGCAGGAGCTGAGGAATAGACCTGGTAAATAGAAAACTTTTATAAATCTTGTCACTAGAGGATGTAAGATTTCGAAGCACTCTCTCTCTCTCAATTCAGACCACAACTGTTTAAAAAATCAACATGTAAAAATAAAATTTCTACGCATTGATTTTTTATTTACTATAATTATTCATCTATTTTTATTATGTAGCAAAAAGATTTCTACCTAGAAGTGCTATTGGGCTGGCTAGTATACGATTTCAGAGAAATGCGTGTGCCACCAAAAGTTGATAGAATGCTTCGTCATCGACGCGAGTCTATCTGCCGAGTTTCAGCTCTTTCGGATGCCGGGAAGTGGGTTAATTTCCACTTCCAAGATTTGCATTTTCATTCAAGAAAACAAAATCGAAATTTTTAAAAATTATTTTCATTCAAATCACTCCTCATGATTAGAAGCATACATATTCCTCAAAAATTGAATATGTACATACATTTTAAACAAAGGTTTTGAAGCATCCCAATGTTGTATATTGCTAACCTCAAAATTACGGCAAAGTTTTCATTTTACATTTCTCTCTGTTGATTGATTCAGTATTTATAAGTTATTATTTTAAGATTATTATCGATGTCATTAATGAAAAGTAATTGGAGAATTGTGTTGATAGATGGCTCTTTATCCATTGTAATAGTTAATGTTAGAGTGTGTAATAATGTGTGTGATAATGAATGATATTTGCGCTTTGCAGGCATGTGGCACAAGGCCAAGCACGTGGTCCTCCAGTCGGGCCAGACGGAGGTGCGCATCGACTTCCCACTGCCCATCGTGGCGTGCAATCTGATGATGGAGTATGCCGACTTCTATGAGAACACACAGGCGTCGGGCGAGTCGCTGCAGTGTCCGCGCTGCTCTGCCGCCGTGCCTGCCAACCCCGGCGTGTGCGCTAACTGCGGCGAGAACGTCTTCCAATGCCACAAGTGCAGGTAACTAACAACCACTTCAAGGAAGCGATGCAAACCTTCAGGTCAACTGCATCTCATTCATGAAGCCATGAAGTGTCCATCTCCTTTCCTTCCTCAGTTTTACAACATACCCCAATTAGAGATACCATTGTCCCACTGGCTCCTGACAGTTGGTAGCACTTTGAACTCTTGTGTGGTATTCACATTTAAAAAAACATACGTCTGAAAGAATGACTGGAATAGTATGCTGCGCCATGTTCAAATTTGATTAATGAAGTTTTTTCCTCATTACAGGGCCATCAACTACGATGAGAAGGACCCCTTCCTCTGCCACGCATGCGGCTTCTGCAAGTACGCCAAGTTTGACTACACACTGACTGCGCGTCCATGCTGCGCCGTGGACCGCATTGAGAGCGACGAAGACCGCAAGAAGATGGTGGCAGCCATCGGCGTGCTTCTGGACAAGGCGGACCGAGTCTACCGCCAGCTGGTGGCTAATAAGCCACTCATTGAGGTGACTTACTCTTCGATCTTCTGTAACTGGTGTATTCCCTTTGCATCTTCTATATCTGCAAATGATATACATTGTCGTCTTGCTGTTAATATACATACAGTGAAACCCTCTTAAGAAGTTTTCCAAGGGACAGTAAAAAAAAAACTTCTTAGGCGGGAAAACCTTTTAAGTGGGATAAATTGGGCCATTTGGTCTTCAAGGACCGAAAAAACCAAACTTCTTAAGCAGGAAAACATCTTAAGCGAGAACTTCTTAAGAGGGTTTCACTGTATATGTAAAAAGTTTTAGATACTTTTGCTGAATTGGAGTTTTCATCCTCTTCACGTTTCTTGCTGCAATTCATGCTTTCCACTCCCAACAGCTAAATGTTTCTCCTGAGGGAGCAGTTTACTGTTAATAATCCTATTAATTTGCAAATAGTTGCTTGATTCAACTCATAACTATTATATCTTATGATTCTCTTTCTCCAGAACCTCCTGCACAAAATATCGGAGAACCGGGTGGACTCGGGGCGCGGGGCCTCGGAGGAGGGGGCCCCGGCCGGAGTGGCGGTGGGGGGTGCCCAGCAGGTGAACCGCTTCATCCAGTACGTGGCACATAAGTACTGCGTCGACAGCAAGAACCACTTTGACGACCTGTCCAAGATAATACAGCGCGTGCTAGCCTGCAGGTAAATACCTTCCATACAGAACCTCTTGCACAGGATGTTCACTGGAAGGTGCTCCGAAGAACTAACCTTATTGATCCCTTCGATACCGATGTACAATTTAATCACCAATAGTTAGAAAGGCTTTGTAGTAGAGAATGAATGGTTATCTCACAAAGCCAGTTTTTCCAGTAATGACGGGTAATCTGAAATGCTCGAATCAGCCGTTGGCGCTGATATGGTCGGCCATCGTGCTGGCAGTCAGTCCTTGTTTATTTCTGTGCAAAGGTGAAAGTTTTTTTTACAAAAGAAAAATAGTTTAAGTTTTAAAGATGCCTCAATGTTCTATGCCCATATGCTCCTCGAGAATGTCTGGACATATTACCTGCCATTGGAAAACCAAAACTGCCAATCTTAATTTACGCAAATATATCTAATGTCGGAAAGAGTTAAAAGAACCTCATATAAGGTTTTTCCGATTCAGAAGTTTTTTTACCCGATTCCTTCGAAAACTTCTTACGAGAGTTACCGTATACAGTATTCTGTATAAAAGATGCCACCATATTCTTTTAAAATTGTTATTGTTACAGGAGAGAATTGGTGGCCTATGACAGATCGCAGAGTGAACAACTGAAGGTGGATGCTCGACCGGCTTATACAACTTTACTTCAGCAGGAGTCCAAGAAAACCATCGGTAACATCTACTTTTCTCTCCCTTCAACTTGCACACATGTGTGGTAGCTAATAATCTTACCTCTAATGTGGGTACCGCTGCCCCGGGAACCATTTACTAGATAACCAACACCTGTGCTATAGGCCACCCCAAGTGGTTCGCTATGTTTGGTGACTTAGCTGGGGTGCCCGGGTTCATGGGGTGATAAGATGTTCACACTTAAGAAGTTTCCACTTTAACCCATCAGACCTCAGGCATATTGTCAGGTCAGAAAATTTCCACTTTACAATAAAATCTAAATAAATGGAATATTTCTGAATGTATTTGAAAACTAATAACTGTTTTTGAAAAGTGATGTAATACGCTTTCATTATTAGAAATAAACATATAATTTTTAAAATATTAAAATTTTTTAATGTAAACCAAAAAATGGCTCACCTTACATTTTTTCTAACAAAAATTACTGATAATGATACTTAATAAAAGAAAAACATGCCAATTTTGTCCGATGCTGTTTAGATGTGTCCCATAATGACATTTTAAAAGTGGGCTTTATTCCATGGTGGCAGTTTAAAAAGTCACACTTGTCTCATAGTGACAGTTTCACAATCAACTTTACTACAGCTAAGTTGTTATAATAACCAAACAAAGTACGTAGGTAGTAATGGGCCTTGATGTGTATGTATGACAGAAGCGGAGGCGGGCCACTGTTACGGCTGCGCGCTGTCGGCGGCGTCGCAGTGCCTGACGCTGCTGCGGGCGCTGGCCTCCTCGCCGGAGCATCGTCAGCGCCTGTGCCAGCTGGGACTGGTGCAGGAGCTGGTGCAGCACAACCTCAGGAGGGGAACTCCACAGGTAACAACACCAAACACTACCCCGCATTTTTTGACCTGTTTTGAAGTAGTTTTGTCAGATTTCCTGATATCCAATGATGATTGACTACTTTCTGACATGTTTTGACTTAATTTCACCAATTTTGGTGATATTTTACCAAATTTTACGAAATTATACAATATTGCAATAACATATTTGCCCCATTTGATGACTGGACATTTTTTGATCTGTTTTGATGTAATTTTATCATTTTCATTATATTGACTGGACATTTTTTGATCTGTTTTGATGTAATTTTATCATTTTCATTATATTATTTTGACATGTGTTTGGAATAAAACTGTTACATAACACCTTTTTACTCAAGGAAAGGAAAGAGATTGTACCATTTGATCACCAAACACGGGTATAACCATTTGAAGCAACTTTGATTCGTACCACTCTTCTGTTTGTGTATAGAGATTAAAATATAGATTTTTTTTATGGATTGTAATTTTGTTTATTTTTATTCTCTTTATATCACATTGTCATTTATTTCATGGTCCTAGAATGTTTTCAATGTATTCATGGGTGTACATTGTATAGTGTTGTTTTGATTGCAGAGCCAAGAAGAGGTCCACCAACTGATCTGCGTTGTGACGCGAGACAACCTCCCGGCGACTAAAGACCTATGCTGCCTGCTGTCGCAACGCATCACACTTGGCCTGTTGGGCCATGCTGCGGCGCAGGATCACACTAATGCTGTGAGTATTCAGCGCAATGTGGTTTATTACAATTCTCTCTCTCAAATCTCAAAAGTTATTCCACTATAAGAAATAGTGGTAGCATTTATTCAAACCTAACCTAACTTCACTTTGAACCAACTCCTTTCTCACAGAATGGGCTTGGTTGTTCACCGAGCTTTATACCTCCATTACCTTAAATTATTTACATATTTTATTCAAATACCGTGAATTTGGCTTACTAATCCATTCCACCCCAAGTGTCAATGTTCAGTCAGCAGGAATATTCAGTATATTACCCCTTTCTATGACATACAGATACAGCATGCGCCGCTAAGCCTTCCTGCCAGTTTCTCCCATTTTACAACAAATTAGATTTAGTAATTTTAACCGCTTGGGTACATAAGCTTGTTTTCACGACAATTTAATGTAGGTAGACAATTTAATAGGAATGACGTATGCCCCGTACCTGAGTTATTAAACATGATAAAACACTGTAAAAAATTTACTGAAATCAATGAAAAAGGGATTAAAAATTATACTTCGCCACTTTAATTTAGATATTACAATTATAAGGGAACGTATTTCTGAATGTATGAAAGAGACAAACGAGTATGAATGAAACAGCATGATAGTAAATATGCAATAAAAGCATATTATGACTGCTGTATTCCTCGTTTTTACCACCATACCTTCCGAGCTTGTAACTGCTTTCATATTATGAATTATACCAGTTTATAATCTTTCCACGAGATTATTTATTATATACTATCTTCCAACAGGAAATTTACTTAGTGATCAATCTTAAAATCACAAACAAGCAATCGCTGCAAATACTAATTATTTTTATCATAAAGTTTAACGGTGAGTTGGCAGCTTTCATCTTTAGTACTGTAATAGCTGGCTTCGGGACGAAATGGGTTAACAATAATGAATCTTATTCTGGTTTAATTTTTCAGGTTAGACCACTTGTACTTTTGCTGGGAGGCCTGGTGAAGATACAAGACTGCGCCGAGTGTTGGGAAGTCCGCCTCAGGTGCATCATCAGGCTCTGGGTTTGGTAAGTTTTACATTTCTTTTACAATATGTGACTTATCTTCTAGTAGCCATGTCTGTGACCCTTTACTAAAGCTAATTGTGCTGTACCAGGTGCTGTCCCTACCTGTCCAACGAGCTGGGCCCCCTGGCGGCCCTGGAGGGCGAGGAGTGCTCACCGCCGCCCCTGCAGCCGTCTGGCGCAGCGCAGGATGCCCACGCCCTGCAGCAGGTGGCCCTGCCCTGCCTGCAGTACCTGCATCACCTCATGCAGCCGCCGGCCGCCCGCCCGCAGGACGCCGCCTGCCCTGCCGAGGCGCCCCCACTCGACCTGGGCGCCTGGCTGGCGGGGCGCGTGTCCTACGCCGACTGGAGGCGGCGCAGGGCACCCCCCGCCGCCCCTGCCGTGCCACCACTGCCCGGCCGCGACCACCGCCTTGCTGCCATCTACACAGCACGCTGGAAAGACAAGGTAAGAAGACAAGGAAGGACTACACACTTTTAGCTTCATTCAAATTCATGCATTGTCTCTGTCCTGATTCAAAACAGAATATTGAAGAAAAGTAAAGAAAAATTTTTAAATAAATAAAACCTAATCTATTATTTTATCATGTTCTGCTTATTCACCATTCTGTTTTATCTGGATGCCAATATTGTCTAATACATACTCTTCTGTTTATGTGACTCTTGACAACACCCGACCTAAGCATATGATTCATTTGAACTTGGTCTTCGAGCGTCCCCAACTTCTTCTACCATTCACTTTCATGTCCTTCTGCTCTACATGTCCGAACCATCTAAGCGTCATTTTCTTAATCTTCTTCATTGCAATATTTTTTCCTGAAAAATTCAAAATTAATTAAATACTGTTGTTAAAGAAATTTACAAAAGATTTTAATTATTTTAAAAGATCCAATGTTATTTTATAATAAAAAAACATAATTATAGGTCTGCAAAAACAGAAGATGTGTTTTTTTAAAAACAAAACTTTCTTTTGCTCTTCTGCACAATTACTTTGTATCCTTTACAGAGCATTTCAAATTTCCGTGATCGATATCATTTGTACGACGTTCAGTATGTATACTTTCACCGTTGCTATGCCATACTTCAGAAGCTTTGTCCAGACTCCGAGAGACGTGTGACGAATGAGCTAGACAAGTGCGAACAAGTATTGAGTAATAATTGAACTTCATTTAAACGGTCCTAATATATATATATTATTACAGTCACAAATGATTTCATGTACTTTATTTTGCCCTCTTGATAGCTTAACCTGTCATTGGCCGTACGAACTCCGGTGTACCATCAATTTTGGAAGCGATTTTGTCCCTTATGAATAAAGAAATTGTATGAAGAACATGGTCAGAATCGCTTGGGCCATTCTCGTTCTTGACGTAACAAAATACTGGATAGAATCTAGCCACTCCGAATAATTCAAATTAATTCCCAATGACGCGCCTGGCATCAAAGATGGCGGACAAAATGGCTGCCGCTTGATAATATGAACGGAGTCGTATTCGAAGTCTATATTTTTTCATTGTTTTTCATATAAATCGAGTTTGTGAACTATTAACCGTTGTTTGTGTCTGTTTCCAGGCCTTCCGCAACGTGGGCTCCGTAGCTCTGTCCCTGGGAGACGGGGGCTGGCTGCAGCCAGTGCTGTTCAACCCCAGCAGCAAGATGGCCCGGGACACGGCCTGCCTCATGGTGAAGAGCCTCTGCACCTCCTACGAGAGAACCAAAGCTGTAAGTTGTCATCAATCAGCATTTTTATCTAATCTAATTTCACAACAGCTTCCTTTATCTGCTCTGGATCTCTGAAACCAAAGGAACTAAACACTTCAGTGGTACTTTGTTCATTCTTCACTTCGTAGTTAATTGCTTTATTTAGCAAATATTGGATACTATTTAAATTTGTGTTTTTGTTCTAGGTTCTGGTGCTATTAACCAACTTCCTACCAGAGATCGGGAAGGCTGGAGAAGCCAGTGAACAGTTCCTGCAACTGTACCAAAGTGAGTATTTTGATGCTTTAAAATGGCTGTCTGACCAGATGCTTACTTAGTCCGGGGCCAGCAAAATGGCTAGTGGATATTTTGCCCTACTCACCATACGTACCATCATATGACTATAAATTATATGTTGTGATAGAACCATGTCTATAGTTAATTCAGAGCTTGTTCAAAAGTAGTACTGGGTGTTGATGATAATTCAAATAAATGCCAATGCCGCTACCGTTATCGTTTGTTGTACAAGATAATGCCGACGTTGACAGAAACACTAAAAAAAAAAAATACGAGTGTGCTTTAGACCGCACAACTGAAGTAAATACTTCTTTAGTAATCTAATCTAATTTTCTTTCTGGCATCGAATAAAACCATTTCAATCATCAATGTATAAGAATCTATATTGAAGATTCGTTTGGATTGTTACCAATCATTGTGACAAATCATTCGTTTCAATGCACTTTTTTTTTGTGTTAAATAAATAATAAATTTCATATTCAACGCACACTCTAAACGAAAATTTGATTAATTTTATTATGGGAACTAAACTTAGAATGCGATTGTTGATTTAATTCTTACAAAGTTTAAAAAAAAACTTTTTGATGCGAATTCTAGTTAGAGAGCGACGTTTATTCACATTTGCAGCAGGAAATTCAAAAAATTCCAATCGAAAAATTGCTAGTTATTAGTTAGATTTTAATGTTTAGAATGTGAGAAACAACAACACAACTATTGTCAGCATAAATGCCAGCACCCATTCCAAACGTCATTACTATGGATTTGAGCACTGTTGTTACGATTAGGTTGTGAGGAATGAACCTCAAAATTAATTTAAATTTATTATCGTTCGCCTCCGTAACGCCCGATATTACGCATCTCGTAACACTGTAATTTCCGTAACGCATTCGCCAGTTTACCCCTCAAGTCAAGCGTGCGTAAAGAAGTATTTACTTCAAAAAATAAATAACGATTGTAATCCCAACATTAGGGAGTTTCAATTATTGTAAGAATCTTGGGACTGTTATAACAGTTGTATTTTGCCACCGACAAAATCACTTGGCGCTAGGCATTACGTATCGGAGAGAAAAATCAATGACATCTTGTAGGAAGGTACATAACCAAAAGACCAATTCAAATTAAGTGTAATATCATATAAACTGTTTTTTTTTTTTGTTTATTTGGCACCAAGACTGCTAAAACAATACAGATATGGTTAGTTTGATTGTGTTGCGTTGAATAATATTTGTAATTACTCTCTATTGTCATTTGATAAGCTCAGTTTGACTGTGCATTACTGTGAATAATATTGGTGTATAAATACTGATATGTATTATCAATTATATCCACTAGTTGAGGCACATTTTGGTCAAAAAGACAGTGTGTAGCTTTTATTTCAAAGAACAACTCGTTATATTATGAAACAAAAGTAGACTGGAAATGAGAGTGAGTAAGAAAGAGAATATATTAAAAAAAAAACAAATGCGATTATCAGCCTAGTGAGCCTCGATCTATAACAACAAAAAATGTGTTTGTATATATTATGTTGGTTTTATAATTTTTTTTTTAAGTAAAATATAACATTGTTATTTTGAATTGAGGTCTGGTTGCGGAAGCCCCATGGAAGCAGTTCCTGGCCCTCCGCGGCGTCCTGTCGCTGCTGGCTGACCTGCTGACCAAGGAGATTGACCATCTGCACAAGCTGGAGGAGACCACTCTCACCTCGGACTTGGCTCAAGGTAACAACACTATAATATACACGGTGAAACTGGTAAAATCTACATCACAGAGAATCCAAAAAATCTTTTTTTCAATCCAAGCATTTTGTTTTTTTTTTTTACTTAAGGCCCAGGTTTTACGGTAACATTTTGGAAATTTATTCAGTAATGAGTGGAGATTTGAGGGGAGAGGTCGCGCGCTCGAATTGCAGTTCCGTTAAGCAATGAATGGGGAAATGGGTGTTATACAAGCAAAGTAGAAATTAAATAATTAATTATTTTATCGTATAAAAATGAATGTTTCTTTGTTTGTTCCTCGTGCGGAACCTAAAGCATTTATCCGATAGCGATTTGTCGTGTATGAAATTATTTCCTATACCATTTATCCGATTGTGATGAAACTCTGGTGAGTTGTTATGTGCACACCCGCCAATGTTTCTATAAATAATAGTGAGCTCTGGCGTCATGAAATTTGTAAAAAAAATACATAAAAAATTAATGTTTCTTTGTTTGTCCCTTATTCGGTACTTAAAGCATTCATCTGAGTGCGATGAAACTTTGGCGGATTTTTCGTGTACGTGTACATGCCCTTGAAGGTTTCTATATATATTATAGTGCAAGTGAGCTCTAGCGTTATGAATTTATTTCCTGTACTATTTATCCGATTGTGATGAAACTTTTGTAAGTTGTTAAATGCACACCTTCGTAATTCCTTATACGGTACCTAAAGCATTACTCCGATTGCAAAGAAACTTTGGTAATTTGTTGTGCACATACCTGTAATGGTTTCTATATGTAGTGCTGAGCTCTGGCGTTATAAAAAATTTCCTATACCATTTATTCAATTGCGCTGAAACAATAGGTGATTTGTTGTGCACACGCCCGCGAAGGATTCTATATACATATAGTGGTGAGCTCTGACGTCATGAGATTTGTAGAAATAATTACAATATTTCCTTCTCATCCCCATTCACCTTCAGCCACACAACATACCCCAATTGGGGATGCCATAGTCTCACTGACTCCAAACGGGAGCAGGTGGGACTTTTGTAAGGTATTCATATAAAAAAAGGAGTGGCGGACGTATGAATCCATCTCTCCCACAGCGGGGCAAGGCGATGAGTCGAGAGAGTCAAATAAATTTTGGGTAATTTGTACACGAGCTGCCAATAAGAAGGAACAGCCTCAGGAGCACAGGTGCTTCAAGAATTATTCAGGGTCGTCTACCGCGATGGAATCCTTGTTCTACCGTTATTTCAGACATGGAAGATGCTTCAGAGAGGAACTAGCGTCATTGATCCCTTCAGCACCGGTGCAAAGTCGGGAAATACGCCAACATATATACACGGTCGAAATTTCTCACATGAGAACGGGTCGCTTTTACCTCTCGTTCTTGAGTTCAACAGCTCAGCTGTGAAACGATTTGCCGGCCTCTGTGTTTCCTCCTTCATACAATATGGGTCTCTTAAAGACAATTTTTCTCCGGGCCTCCTGTGCGAAGTTATATATAAAAATAAAAAAAAGATTCTACTATTATTGTTGAGAGGTTTAAAAATTCCGTACGACTAACACTGTTTAACACAAGTACTAAAGATAAAATTAATATCATTCTAAAATCCACAAGTCTTGGCAATTTTTGTAGGATATTATGCTGAATATTTGCAAACCAAGTTTACATTTAGTTGATTTTATATCAATTTGTATTAAATTTTGTGATTTTTCGTTTATGTGCGTCATTCTACTTTTTGTTTATCTGAGCTAATATTTTGAAATATATTCTTTCTTAAGTACGAAAAAATTTGTCTAAATAAACTTTCAAAAACAAAACCACCTTTTGTCATTTCTATTGCACGTACTTAAAAATATTTGTCCCAACTTTATTTTATGATCTCCCTTTATTCGCACCCATTATTTTCCGGTAATATTATAAATACAGTTATTACCATTTTATAAACCATACAATCTACGTCAAAACACAATTAGATTCAAAGTCTCATTGAGTAAAAAACGGAGACGTCAAAAAAGGTTCAGGGCGTAAAAGATGTTTCTATCTATCCATTCCATTGCTAATATGATTTTTTGTCTGTCTAGCTGTATCCATTATCTAGTAAACAAATTTAAATTTTATAGAGCAAGTGTATTTTTTATTTCGTACTTTATCAAAATGCTAAATGGTTTACCAATTTGGTGTCAATCTTACCCGAGTCTGCCCCATAGACGGCTAAAATTGTGTTGGGCTAGCGGGCCGTATAAGTACCAAAAATACCTAACTGCAGTCAAGCCGAGTTTTGATATCCCCCCCTTAAAAAATCTTTTTGAGCCAAATCTAAGTTTCTACTCATTTTAAAAGACATTAAACATCTGATATTAACCCCTTTGCTACGGATGTTTTATAAATTTGATTTTTGAATTTAGTAAATTCCAACTTAGGACTCGATTTACTCAAAAATGTTAGACTACGCCATAAACTGGCAAGCGTTTTTGGGATTGGCCTATTTCAGCATCTCGCTTCCAGTGGGAATATATCGCGAGCGATATGCTGAAATTGGCCAAGTCACAAAAGTATAGCGTGCATATAGCATAGTCTGACACAAGCATAAAAGCTCAAATGACAAAAAGTTACACCATAAAATCGATTCCAAATGTGATGCAGATTCACCAGTTTTCGCTTAGAGGGAAAGATGTGGAAGAGGATGGTTGGCTTTTCAGATTCCCTCACAAACACGCCCATGTTCTACATCATCTTGTAAATTCTCTTCTGTTTTTATTATGGATCATTCTTATATGGATTATCTAGGGATTATCTGTTGAGTGTCTTTTTTTTGCCTTCAGGATACGCACTGAAGCGCCTCACCGAGTTGCTTGCTATGTTGCTTGAAGAGAGCGGAGTTCGCCGAGCGTACAAAGGTCGACTGATGGGTGCTGTTCTGGGTGGCTACTTATCCCTGCGTCGTCTCGTCGTGCAGCGGACGAGGCTCATAGACGACACGCAGGAGAAGTTGCTTGAACTGCTTGAAGAGATGACCACAGGTGATTAAAAATTAAAATTATACAACTTAATTTTTTTTTTCTATTTACGTCTGTCCGTACGAGTTTAACTTTTCAAAATTGGATCCGATATCTTAATTATCAAATTAAAGCGTAATCTTTTCAAATCCGAACAAGCGTTACAGTGCTTACCTATAATATATTTTATACGGCTTATTATTGTAGGCCATTTGCACAAATTGTTTGTAATTGCAGGGATTATTGCTGTTTTTGTATTTAAAAGTGTATTTTAAATTAATCATTTATTAGATTTTAAATCAAAGTTGTCCGTAGTAGTGACAAGATGTGCACTTTTAACAATTAAATATAATAATTGAATCCTTATTCCTGTCCAAAATCTCAAATTGTCAAATTCAGGAGTTAAACATAACCTCACATTTGAAACTATTATATTTTGTTCTGAAATCGGCCTCACTCGGTTATGCCATAGTAATGAAACTCTTCAGTTTATTGAATTACTGAAATTAACATTTTATAAAAAAATAATTAGTCAGTGAATATTGTATTGCCTCGTTGGCTGTAATAATAGGGTATAATTCCAGGAACGGAGGCGGAGACAGCAGAGTTCATGGCCGTCTGCATCGAAACAGTGAAGAAGTATCCGCTGCACGACTTCCGCACGCCGGTCTTCATCTTCGAGCGCCTTTGCTCTATCATTTACCCTGAGGAGAACGACATTGGCGAGTTCTTCCTCATGCTGGAGAAGGACCCGCAGCAGGAGGACTTTCTACAGGTACCAACATTTAACAATTAACACATTCATTGCGACGTATTTTCTAATAATTGATTGCATGCACTAATTTTTAAATAAAAACACCGCCGTTATTTAATGTCACAGTGCGAACGCGGCTTTACATGCATTCAGTAGCCAATGTGTTAAGACCAAGATATTCTATAAATGGCCCGTTCAAGTCGAGAGTCCCAAATGCCGGTGTTTTTGGTAAACATGTCTGTTACCTTTTTTTGCTAATGAAGCTAGTGTATATAATGTTAGTTAATTGTGTCTACAGCAGTGGCTACAATAACATCAAAAATAAACTTTTAGAGCCCAGCACTCCATTTGTTGTGAGTTATGTAAGTTGTTAGGTATTAGTTAAGTTCTAAAAGATAAAAATAAATAATATGATTATTTCACTCAAGATACTATCGAAGTTCCCAACAAAACTTAGTTCGGATACAATTTTCAAAGAAAAGGCCCGTTCTCACGCTCATTCATGCTCGATGGTTTTACGCTCATTTGAACATGTCTCAACGTATTTACCATCTCGCTCGACGCGAAAAAGATTCAAGGTCCGTAATTCTTGCTCAATATTGGACAGAAATTTACGATTTGACTGAGCATCTTAGTGGTGCATCTATGGTGTCTTGTGTCAAGCTGCTCGAGCGTGTGATATTGTAAAACGATGATCATAGTTCCAAGTCAACATCTTCATTTGAGTCAAACCGTCGAGCATGAGTATACGTGTGTATGTAGCTTTAAGAGCGATTGAACAGCGGCTGAGAATAAAAGTTTAAAAATGCTTGCAACTCGATTTATTTCATTCAAAACTTGCTTTAATATATACCTACATTCAAGTAAGCAATAAAAATGCTCAAAACACGCACAATGGTAAATTATTAAATATCGTGTACTTCTTGAGTATTTTTTGATCTTAAGTATTTATGGTTTTTCTATAATGTCTAAACAAAATAAGTGTGAAAAATTTTTTTTAAATATTTTAGTTTGTAAGAACTTAAGTAATTAGAAAAACTGAGGTATTTTTGTCACAAAACACGTTCTTTATTTTTTTTTTATGATTTTAATTTAACTAAAATATAAATTCTTAAAACTGTGTTCACTTGATTATGTATTGATTCATTTTGTTGTATATATATATATATATATATATGATTTGAAATTTGTGTTGTATAATAGAATCTATCGTTTGAAAATTGAACAAATCTGCCAACGACCAACGGTATAACCTTAGTATATTAAAAGTACACTTAGTCTTTCAAAATTTTAAAACTGCGTGTATCAGATAAAATAACAATCTTTCAAAATCAATTTAGGTTTTTTTGTAAGAAAGAGTCAATATGTCTAGATTTCGATTTAAAAAGGACTAATTTCCGGTATTCTCTGGTAATATCCTCTTAAAATAGATTCCACTAATCTAAAATAAATTAAAGCGATGTGATTTTCAGATTAGTACGGTTGAATGGCTAATGTAGCATCTACCAACAGGGCATATTGTGTAAAATTTTACAACAATATTCTAAAATGTCAACAAATTTAAAACTCCGGCTAATATTGTATGCTAATATTGTGATTCCTTTTAGGGGCGGATGCTAGGCAACCCGTACTCGTCACTGGAGGCGGGTCTGGGCCCCCTGATGCGTGACGTGAAGAACAAGATCTGCGCCGACTGCGAGCTCGTGGCGCTCCTCGAGGACGACAACGGCATGGAGCTACTGGTCAACAACAAGATCATGTCGCTGGACCTGCCCGTCAAGGACGTATACAAGAAGGTGAATACTTGAAAACTCATTGGCTGGCAATTAAGCTAGACGCACATTCACTTCAACCTGAAATTCATGGTCACTGGTGTAGCGGAAGGCAGGAGATACAGAAATATCTACACATTGGACTGGTGCAGCACAGCAGCCTCTTCATGCTGCTGTGCTGAAGTGATCCGTGAGAAGTGGAGGAGCCCGGTTCATCAATTAAAATTCGCCTAACGAAGCACATTTGGTTTATTTATATTTTTTTATCACGAAATGGGGTTACTTTGTCAATTAACTAAATAACTTTTTTATATGTATCAAATGTAAATAAAAAATAAAATAAAATAAATAAATATAAACATTTATGTTTGAAAATTTCTTTTCACGAGTTAACTATCGAAGTTTTATTTTAAATGTGTATGTGTTTGGGGGTTCCATAACAACTCAACAAAGAGGCATTTTTTTATCCCTCTTAATGACTTTTCAAAGGAGTGATGAAGTTCCACTTTGTTACGTTGTCCGGTCACCGTGTTTGGGGTGTCAAAAAAACATGGTAATCAAAGTCACCTTTCGGAGAGGGGCAACTTTGATGTATAATTTTTTATAAGCTTATTGTGATGGTACATCAATTCCAAAGAATTTTGTAAAAAAAAGAAATGCTAGTTCGAATATTCAAGTAGTCATTATGTCGGTAGGCACGTAAAAATTATATTATATCGATATTTCTTTACAATATAAATGACATGAAACTATTACAGTCGTTGAGGAATTTATAAAATGTGTTTACTGTCAAAAAAACACCTTCACAATTCAACTGACAATATGTTTGAATATAACTAGAAATGAACTAATTTGACACTTATTTCGAAGCATCATTGTATCCGTGTTGCCCGAAAAATATCATAAAAAAGAAGCGAGTCATTTTTGAACGGTAAGGAGAATTATTGCAGATATCCGCAATGAGTCACCTCCCATTGAAAAGTCGCCCCATATTACAGTAGGTACCCTTTAACTTGCTCATAACCTAACTTTCCGGCAGGTTGATAGATCCTCGTTAATGTTTTTAGCGCCGATACTAATGTCACCGTTGTTTGTTTCAGGTGTGGGCAGTTTCTGGCGAGGGTGACGCGATGCGCGTTGTGTACCGGATGCGTGGCTTGCTCGGAGACGCCACCGAGGAGTTTGTGGAGACGCTGACCGCATCCAGCCAGGACGTTGTGGATGATGAACAGCTCTACAAGATGGCCAACGTGCTGGCCGACTGCGGTGAGTGCCTTTGATGCATGCCAAAACCTCATTCAACCAACCCGTCAACTCTGTTGTTTGAACCCTTCTCACATTTGACACTAACAACACTGTTACATTTGCTTTTTTAAATATTTGAATGCACCATTTTCCACTAATTCTACATGGTGTTTGATTGGACTAGAGGTTTTAAATGATTCAGAGGTTTTTTTACATCCCACGGCAAAATGACTTCCGTGTTCTTACACAGACAATAAATTATATTAGAAAGGGAAGCTACTCACAATCGATATAGGTGAGATGAATTCTCTGCTTGTGGTTCACGATTTTTCACTACGAGATAGTTAAATTTACAATTGAACCGCGCTATGCGATTTTTAATGCGTGAATGCACAGTGATTGCCTTCTACAGTGGCTTATTGCGAACTGTCCGGAGGAGGAAGTGGGTAGAGAGGAAGGGAACAAGGAACAATTTATTGCCAATATAATAAATCCTTATTCCCAATTAAAACACAAAAATAGTTTGTTAGTTGTCACCATAGACATATGAATTATTCATAGACCAGAAAATGAGGGAGAGGGGTAAACACCAACTGTAGCGGGACGCAGAGGGATGAGTTGACTGTAACGATATGTGATTCGTTAATAATTCAATCTGACAGTATATAGGCATCTTGCATTTTAATATCACCATTTAGTTCTTAAAAGTAAAATCTGCTTTTGAATGAATAGACCTTTTTACATGGGAGCGCGAATCGTTCGCCCGGTTTGAACAAACTTGCATAGTCCATATAAAGCGCAGAAAGGTTCGTTTGTTTTGAGAGTCAAATATTTTGTTACCATATTTAGTCAAGACACTTTTAGAAATGTTTCATAATTTATTTACCCCAGTAAACAGCAACGTGCACACGACGGGACCGGGAATTTCGGTTGGAAACGCTCTCGGTGTGATAAAACTTATCATATTATATGATGTGAATAAGCTTAAAATAAAGACAAATAATGCCTACCTATGGAATGTAATACGACAATTGGGTTTATACTCTTTTTCACTTCTATTTTTACATGTTTTAATAGCTCAAGTTACCATTTTTGCTGTGTTATTTCGTAAAATGTACCGATGAGAGCTCGACGCTAGTCCGCACAAGAATGTTGACGTCACATTTTCTAGATTCACGCGAACCTATACGCCAGCCCAGCCGGTTCCATGGAACCCGTATTAAGGAGGAGAAATAATACGCTTTTATCACTTAGGGCAGGTCTATACATAATATGTCTATGGTTGTCACCTATAATCAGCGCAAACAGTGTTAGTCGTCAATCTGTAACAATTTCAAATGTGACAGGTATAATGTCAGGGATTTGCAATCAATAAGAAAACGGTTGACTTATTATGACGTTTATTGACACTCCCATACATTCCAGGTTATTCTCCAAGTGCCGCTTGTGGGCTACCAACATAACGATATAAATGACAAGAGAATACCAACATATCAATACATAACATCCTTTCCTCCTTTCATTTTTTTTTTTTTTAACTTAATCACAATGAACTTAACTTAACTTAAACGTAATCACTATGGCTAAACCTGACAGGGGGTTTCACCACTCTGCCAGACCTAGTAATAACATCATTTTTTGTGCTGGGTTCAGGTTCACTGTCATGTTTATTTTCTTGGCTTCCCAAGTCGAACCATTTTTCGGGATTTTCATAATTAGATTTAAACTTTAAACAACTTTTTTTTATTTTGTTAACATGAACCTTTTTTATTTCTCCTCCCATTAATTTAATTAAATATACCCATGGACTTAATTTTAGTACAATTATTCCCTGCACCCATTTCATCGGACTTTTTAGATGTCTTAAGTAGACTAAAACACTATCATTTTCCTTATACTCTTTTACGGCATTTTTCCTCGATTGTGTGACCTTTTGTGATTCCTTACTTTTATTTACATGATTTTCTTCTGACAAAATGTGTAGTGGTGTACGTGGCTCATATGAAAATATTTTAGCCATAGGAGACACACCCGTGACAGAAGTAGGAGTGGAACGATAAGTATACAAACAATCTATTAAACGTTGAGCTGGTGACAAATATTTAGAATTTTTTGAAAACATAAATTTAATTAAAATCTTTTTGAATGTTTGAACAGATCTTTCAGCTAATCCATTTGACTCAGGATTATAAGGTGGAGAAAATAATAATTTAATAGATTTTTCTTTACAAAAAATAGAAAATTCTTTACATGAAAACGGAGGACCGTTATCACAAACAATGGTTTTCGGAAACGCAAATCTGGAAAAAACTTCACCTAATTTTGATAACAAATCCGAATATTTAGTATTTCTCATATAAAAGCATTCTACCCACTTTGAATATGAATCGCAAACTAATAGGTATTTGGAACCTTTTAAATCAAAAAAATCCAAATGCACTCTTTCCCATGGACTTTCAGCAATAGGCCAATTATGACGTACATTTTTATTAGCATTTTGTACAGACTGACACATTTCACATCTAGAAATTATATCTTCAATATCTTGATTCATACCTAACCACCAAACATAAGAACGAGCTAGAATTTTTGATCTGACTATACCAGGATGACCATAATGTATTAGATTAAGGACTTTAGACTTTAGAGACTCTGGTATTACAATTCTGTCACCAAATAAAAGACATTTTCCTTTGACCGACAATAAATTTCTGAACTTGAAATATTTCTTTATTTCTGGACTTGACAAGGTTTCAATCCAACCGATTGAAACATACTTAATGACTTTACATAATATTTCATCTTTTATAGAATGACTTTCAACTTCTGAAAATGGAATTAAGGGTGTTGACATGTATACAAAATTGCATTCCTCTATATTACATTGTTGTTCACTTGGCAACCGTGACATAACATCAGCTTGAGGAATTTTCAGTCCTTTTTTATAAACTAATTTATAATTGTACGCGGACAATATTATAGACCATCTTATGAGACGTGATGCTGCTAAAACCGGGACTTTTTTATTTTCGGCAAATAAAGACAACAATGGTGCATGATCAGTATATATCGTAAAAGGACGACCAATTAAATATTTATGAAATTTCTTGATTCCAAAGATAATCGCAAGGGCTTCTTTGTGCAATTGGCTATAATTTCTTTGAGCCGAATTTAACGTCGCAGACTCAAAAGCTATAGGAAATTCCTGATTCTTTACAACATGACTTAAGACACATCCGACACCATATGCACTGGAATCGACTGTAAGACACAATGGTTTTGACGGATCAAATAAAACTAACAAAGTTTTATCAGACAAGAGAGACTTACTATTTATAAATGCTTTTTCGCATTCGTCAGACCAACACCATTTTACATTTTTTCTTAATAAATTATGGAGTGGTTCTAGCACAGTAGGACACATAGGAATAAAATTCCTATAAAAATTCAACATTGACAGATATGATTTTAGTTGAGTGACATTTTCTGGACACCCAGTAGACTTAATTTTTTTAACTTTTGACAAAGACGGGCTTTTGCCTTGACCTGAGAAGGTAAAACCTAAAAATTCAAAAGAAGACACAAAAAATTCACTCTTTGACACATTAATTTTTATATTAAAGTCATTCAACTTTGACAAAACCTCATCTAAAATATTAGAACACTCTGTTTCATCTTTACCACCTACACAAATATCATCAATGTATGCAGCACAGTTTTTTATGCCCCTCAAGACTGTATCAATGACCATTTGAAATGTGGCCGGAGCCGATGACAACCCAAATGGTAAACGATTGTAAACATATAAACCATTACATGTATTAATTGTAAGTAATTCTTTACTAGAATCTGACACGGACAACTGTAAATATGCATTTGTTAAGTCTAATTTACAAAATACTTGACAACCTGAAAATTTATTAAAAATATCCTCTGGACATGGTATAGGATACTGATCAATTCTTAATTGTGGATTCACTGTAGATTTTAAATCTGCACATAAACGTATTTTTCCATTTTGTTTTGGTACACAGACTATTGGAGAAGACCAACTACTATATTTAACTTTAGAAATTATGCCTTCGCTTTCTAAACGATCTAGCTCTTCGCATACTTCTGCGCGAAGTGCATAAGGGACCTCATATGCTTTGTGAAAAACAGGAGTTGAATTATTTTTTAAACTTAAATTTACAGAAAACTCCTTAATTGGTAACTCATTATTTGTTTTTGAAAAAGAATTTAAATATTTTTGTGACAATTTTTCGACAATATTTGATTTATTTTTCCCACTAACAGACAATGAATTTACAGTATTATCATTATCAATATTTGACATGAAAGAATTTATAATAGTATTTTCCCAAGACGGATTCAACACACTTAACCAATTTCTACCAAGAATAGCATCAGACGATAGATTTTTAACAACCAACACTGGTAAATCCATGACAAAATTAGAATCAACATTAATACTTACTTTTGTCATAAAAAATCCAAAACAAAATAAATTTTGACTATTTGCTGTAAACAAATTACCATAGAACTGACTTAATTTACAAGTTTTGAAAAATTTTATATACATTTTGTGACTTATTAAGGTCGATGAACTTCCTGTGTCAATCATAAAAGATATTTTTATACCATTTAAAAACAAATCAATGTTCGCTGTTTCAGACACGGACATATTTAAAACATTTATATTATTTACGCATTTTACATGATTAATAACCGATTTTTTACTAGAACAAAATTTTGACGTATGCCCGTACGTATTACACTTGTAACATTTCCACTTTCTTGACGGACATGACTCTGGTTGATGACTTAAAAAACACCTCTCGCATCTTTTTCTGGAACTTGAATGTGATGGAGATGACGGACGACTCGATGACCTTGAATTCCTTGGTCCGTATTGACTTTTCCGAGTTGGACTTAAACTTCCTTGACGTGATGTTTTCACTTTCAAAACTGAATGATCCTTTTTGTGCATTATTTCAGCTGAACTATTACTTACTGTCTCCATATTCTTGATAATTTTTTTTGCTTTTTCAAAAGTCAGTGACTCATCTTCAGATAGTAATCTTATAGTCATAGCTTCATTTTTTATACCGCACACCAATTTATCTCTCAAGGCTTCATCCAAAAATGCTCCGAAATTACACGATATAGACAGACTTTTTATTTCTGAAATGTATTCATCAATTCCTTCGGTAGACTGTTGTTGACGATTATAAAATTTGTATCTTTTAAAATTTTATACTTCTCCGCACCGATAATCATACAAAGATATCCAATTTTTTCTTTGTCCGTGATATTAATAATTTTTAAATAAATATGAACTCGTTCCAAAAACATTGCGAAAGTTTCATAGTTCGCTTCGAATTGCGGCACGGGCAAGCTATTGTTAGACATTTTGAAACTGGTTGTTTTTTCAAAGACGAAATCACTGTTTTACACTGGACACATTTCACTCGTTTTTTATTTAACTTATCCGATTTATCTCGTCGCCAATTATAATGTCAGGGATTTGCAATCAATAAGAAAACGGTTGACTTATTATGACGTTTATTGACACTCCGATACATTCCAGGTTATTCTCCAAGTGCCGCTTGTGGGCTCCCAACATAACGATATAAATGACAAGAGAATACCAACATATCAATACATAACAACAGGGTTTTATTCAACCAGGCCTTAATAGTTCAATTTGTGATTGTGTCGAATGGCTGCTTTTTTGGTTATGAGGGCAGAATACCAGAACATCCTTTGAATATTGTTTATTGTCCTTATAATTTTAATTATTTTATGAATTGAGATGGCGGAACAATAGTCAACAGACTAATTAATACAATGTATTATCTCGATTAACACGCTGACGGCCGGTGTGATCGAGGGTAAGGCTCTCAACTCCCAATCCTATGGTTCCAGGTCGAACCTGGAGTGCGCAAATAAATTTTATTTGATTAATTTATTAAAAACAATATATAGAATTTATGTGGCGCGTTCCAGAGTGTAAGATACTCTCAGAATCGCCCTTGTGCAAGACCACCAATCAGAATTGAAACGTTGCTTGAAATGGCTTTAGCCGTGTTTGGTGACCAGGTCTGAATAGCCAGGTACTTCTCCACTTTCCTCTTACCCATCTCCTTCCTCTTCCCACTACTTTCGGCCTCACAACATACCCCAATTGGGGGTGCCACAGACTCACTAGCTCCAGACCGGAGCAGTTGGTGGTTGAGTTACAGGTGATTGAAGAGACATTGGACAACCTATTTATAGTACTTTCTTATCATTCTCTCATGCCGTCTCTTTCATACTAGACATCATTACACTATTTAGTATGCACTTTGGTAGATACAACCTTCCGACAGCTGATGAAGCTGCTGATCTAAGATTTGACTGTCGTGAAATAAAATTTTCGCAATATTAAATAGCATCCAGTTAACCGATCTGAACTGGATTTATTTGGAAATCATGCGTTTTTTACTTACCCCTCAGGCCTCGACCATATTTTTTCAGTGGATCGAAATATTGCCGTTTTGCAATAATATCCAAATCAATGGAATATTTCTGAACTCATTTAGAAAACTAAAAACGGAAAGATGATGACATAACGCTTTCAAATTTTATAATTCGAAATAAACATATAATTTTAGAAATATAAAAATTCTGCGTCCAAATATAAAAAAGTTTTAAAAATGCCTCAGCCTACATTTTTTTCTAATTAAAATTACTGATAATGAAAAAAAATTAAAAACACATACATATTTCACTAAACGATATTGTTACCTCACTTTTTTGTTTCAGGTTTCATGTAAAAATAATTAATAAAAACTTCTCCACGATTTTTTTTTCCAATTGCGGTCGGATACTTTGGATTCAAAAAGGCATTTTAATTATTTTGCGGTTAACTTTTAGATTTTAATATAAAGCATGATATTTTGTCTTTCTAACACCGTTGAGATCATAATTCTAATCATGATAGTAAGGGAGACACAATAATTTCTAAGAGACCCATATGAGTACAAAAACCGAACAAATAGACCTGATAGGTTAAGTCATTTTGTGATCTTATATTCAAATTGCAATAATTTTTTTTTTTTAATATTTGAATTGTAATGTTCCCAGGCGGTCTGGAAGTGATGTTGGAGCGTTTGGCCGTAGCAGGTGGAGCCGGTGGGGCAGCTCGCCCCCTTGCGCGCACACTACTGCGCCTGCTGGGGCTGTGCGTGCGTGCGCGGCGCTGCGTGGCGCTGCTGACGCGCGACAGCACGGCCGCACTGCCTGCCCTGCTGCGCGCGCTGCAGCTCGCCGCGCAGGATGAGGCGCAGCTGCCGCGCCCTGACCTTACCTGCCAGCTTCTCGAGGTAACTTCAATTGCCACTTTTACAGGACCAGGAGACAGACCGGGAATGGAGTTGGAGAACCGGGCTGCCATCTTCTTCAATTTTGTGTTTTTGGACTTTTAAGTTTTTAAATGTATGCAAGAGTCATATGCTGCCGCGCCCTGACCTTACCTGCCAGCTTCTCGAGGTAACTTCAATTGCCACTTTTACAGGACCAGGAGGCAGACCGGGAATGGAGTTGGAGAACCGGGCTGCCATCTTCTTCAATTTTGTGTTTTTGGACTTTTAAGTTTTTAAATGTATGCAAGAGTCATATTTGGGAATGCTGTGTGGAGGATCATTTTCAGTACTGTTTAGCTAGAGTGGCGCTTCTGTATAATGGCGCGGGTTAGGCATGAGCGATATTCCTAGAATGGTCTATATATTCTGTTGTTACATTACAGTTTAAGAATATTATTGCTTTGTACAGTGAAACTCACTTTTTTCTCTCACGTTTTTCAAGGGACCGGAAAAAACTTACGAGGGTTTTTCACTGTATTACAAAGTGTGTGTTTTCCGTGTTGTTTGAAAATTTGATTTCAAAATTAATGCGAGTTTCCCCTTCAATAAATAATTGTTTTCTTGCTAGATAATGGATCGGATCCTATCAGTGGCGGCCGGAGAGTCTCTGGAGTCCTTCTTGCAGTTCTCCCTGACCTTCGGAGGACCAGAATATGTCCAGACCCTCCTCAACTGCACCGAGTGTCCTGGTGAGTGCAAAATTTATACTATACCTTGACACACAATGCTCAGAATACCATGGACAACCAGATGCGGTCTGCGTGGTCGAGGGGTGAGGCTCTCGACTCCTGATCCGTAGGTCACGGGTTTGAACCCGGCGTGTGCAAATAAATTTTATTTCATTAATTTGTGATATTTCACAATGAATTAATTAAAAATAGTATATTGTATAATTGCGGCACGTTCCAGAGCAGAAGATACTCTCAGTATCGCCCTGGTGTAAGTCCACCATTCAGACAGAATTGAAACGTTGCTTGAAATGGATTTAGCCATGTTTCGTGACCAGAACTGAATAGCCAGATACTTCCCCACCTTCCTTTTCCCGCTCTTCTTCCCCTCCCCACTAACTTCAGCCTCACAACATACCCCAATTGAGGATTCCATAGTCTCACTGGTTCCAGACAGGAGCAGTTGAGACTTGTGCGGTATTCATATAAAAAAAAAGGAAAAATTACGAAAAATATATAAAAATAAAAAATAATACGAGTGTGCTTTAAGCCACACGACTGAAGTAAATACTTCTTTAGCTCCATCTATACATCCGCATCCGCATCACTGAGATATTTCAAGCACTGGCTATGAGAGGAAGAGATAAATAAAATGTGCGCGCGCACTGCTCTCTCTTGCTTCTACAGTGCGATACAGCCCGTTCGCCTCCCAAGGCGTTTCACTTTTCGTAACGCATTCGCCAGCTTACCCCAAGTCAAGCGTGCGTAAAGAAGTATTTACTTCAAAAAAGATGCACCAATTTATTCATTCTGGAAGAGCTAGGCATCCAAAAGAAACTATCATTTATCTGACCACAACATTTCCAAAGTTACTTTCAACACTTTGAATATTATGGAACAAAAATTTTTCTTTTGTACTACCAATACCAATTTTTTTTATTTATCCATTTGAACTAATATTTTTGTTTTTATATTACACCGTTACCATGTTTATCATCACGCAGTTGGGCAGTGTTGTGAGATGGGTTAAGGTAGGGGCTGTAGGAAGGTATTTATTATAGGAAGGAGGAAAGACAGATCTGACCACAACATTTCCAAAGTTACTTTCAACACTTTGAATATTATGGAACAAAAATTTTTCTTTTGTACTACCAATACCAATTTTTTTTATTTATCCATTTGAACTAATATTTTTGTTTTTATATTACACCGTTACCATGTTTATCATCACGCAGTTGGGCAGTGTTGTGAGATGGGTTAAGGTAGGGGCTGTAGGAAGGTATTTATTATAGGAAGGAGGAAAGACAGATCTGACCACAACATTTCCAAAGTTACTTTCAACACTTTGAATATTATGGTACAAAAATTTTTCTTTTGTACTACCAATACCAATTTTTTTTATTTATCCATTTGAACTAATATTTTTGTTTTTATATTACACCGTTACCATGTTTATCATCACGCAGTTGGGCAGTGTTGTGAGATGGGTTAAGGTAGGGGCTGTAGGAAGGTATTTATTATAGGAAGGAGGAAAGACAGATCTGACCACAACATTTCCAAAGTTACTTTCAACACTTTGAATATTATGGAACAAAAATTTTTCTTTTGTACTACCAATACCAATTTTTTTTATTTATCCATTTGAACTAATATTTTTGTTTTTATATTACACCGTTACCATGTTTATCATCACGCAGTTGGGCAGTGTTGTGAGATGGGTTAAGGTAGGGGCTGTAGGAAGGTATTTATTATAGGAAGGAGGAAAGACAGATCTGACCACAACATTTCCAAAGTTACTTTCAACACTTTGAATATTATGGAACAAAAATTTTTCTTTTGTACTACCAATACCAATTTTTTTTATTTATCCATTTGAACTAATATTTTTGTTTTTATATTACACCGTTACCATGTTTATCATCACGCAGTTGGGCAGTGTTGTGAGATGGGTTAAGGTAGGGGCTGTAGGAAGGTATTTATTATAGGAAGGAGGAAAGACAGATCTGACCACAACATTTCCAAAGTTACTTTCAACACTTTGAATATTATGGTACAAAAATTTTTCTTTTGTACTACCAATACCAATTTTTTTTATTTATCCATTTGAACTAATATTTTTGTTTTTATATTACACCGTTACCATGTTTATCATCACGCAGTTGGGCAGTGTTGTGAGATGGGTTAAGGTAGGGGCTGTAGGAAGGTATTTATTATAGGAAGGAGGAAAGACAGATCTGACCACAACATTTCCAAAGTTACTTTCAACACTTTGAATATTATGGAACAAAAATTTTTCTTTTGTACTACCAATACCAATTTTTTTTATTTATCCATTTGAACTAATATTTTTGTTTTTATATTACACCGTTACCATGTTTATCATCACGCAGTTGGGCAGTGTTGTGAGATGGGTTAAGGTAGGGGCTGTAGGAAGGTATTTATTATAGGAAGGAGGAAAGACAGATCTGACCACAACATTTCCAAAGTTACTTTCAACACTTTGAATATTATGGAACAAAAATTTTTCTTTTGTACTACCAATACCAATTTTTTTTATTTATCCATTTGAACTAATATTTTTGTTTTTATATTACACCGTTACCATGTTTATCATCACGCAGTTGGGCAGTGTTGTGAGATGGGTTAAGGTAGGGGCTGTAGGAAGGTATTTATTATAGGAAGGAGGAAAGACAGATCTGACCACAACATTTCCAAAGTTACTTTCAACACTTTGAATATTATGGAACAAAAATTTTTCTTTTGTACTACCAATACCAATTTTTTTTATTTATCCATTTGAACTAATATTTTTGTTTTTATATTACACCGTTACCATGTTTATCATCACGCAGTTGGGCAGTGTTGTGAGATGGGTTAAGGTAGGGGCTGTAGGAAGGTATTTATTATAGGAAGGAGGAAAGACAGATCTGACCACAACATTTCCAAAGTTACTTTCAACACTTTGAATATTATGGAACAAAAAATTTTATTTTGTACTACCAATACCAATTTTTTTTATTTATCCATTTGATCTAATATTTTTGTTTTTATATTACACCGTTACCATGTTTATCATCACGCAGTTGGGCAGTGTTGTGAGATGGGTTAAGGTAGGGGCTGTAGGAAGGTATTTATTATAGGAAGGAGGAAAGATAGATCTGACCACAACATTTCCAAAGTTACTTTCAACACTTTGAATATTATGGAACAAAAATTTTTCTTTTGTACTACCAATACCAATTTTTTTTTTTTATCCATTTGAACTAATATTTTTGTTTTTATATTACACCGTTACCATGTTTATCATCACGCAGTTGGGCAGTGTTGTGAGATGGGTTAAGGTAGGGGCTGTAGGAAGGTATTTATTATAGGAAGGAGGAAAGACAGATCTGACCACAACATTTCCAAAGTTACTTTCAACACTTTGAATATTATGGAACAAAATTTTTTCTTTTGTACTACCAATACCAATTTTTTTTATTTATCCATTTGAACTAATATTTTTGTTTTTATATTACACCGTTACCATGTTTATCATCACGCAGTTGGGCAGTGTTGTGAGATGGGTTAAGGTAGGGGCTGTAGGAAGGTATTTATTATAGGAAGGAGGAAAGACAGATCTGACCACAACATTTCCAAAGTTACTTTCAACACTTTGAATATTATGGAACAAAAATTTTTCTTTTGTACTACCAATACCAATTTTTTTTATTTATCCATTTGAACTAATATTTTTGTTTTTATATTACACCGTTACCATGTTTATCATCACGCAGTTGGGCAGTGTTGTGAGATGGGTTAAGGTAGGGGCTGTAGGAAGGTATTTATTATAGGAAGGAGGAAAGACAGATCTGATCACAACATTTCCAAAGTTACTTTCAACACTTTGAATATTATGGAACAAAAATTTTTCTTTTGTACTACCAATACCAATTTTTTTTATTTATCCATTTGAACAAATATTTTTGTTTTTATATTACACTGTTACCATGTTTATCATCACGCAGTTGGGCAGTGTTGTGAGGTGGGTTAAGGTAGGGGCTGTAGGAAGGTATTTATTATAGGAAGGAGGAAAGACAGATGACAGTTCCATATGCAAGTCGAAGAAATTACTTGTTCTCATGAAGCCGACATCAACTGTGAACGGGTGTGCGGCTCGTGTCTGTTGAGTTACGCACCGGTGCGCAAGGCATCAACGCTGTTAGCTCCGTTGATTCCTGTAGAATACGTCTGTGCATCAAAAATGGCAATCTGTCTTGTTAGCAACAGATTGTCAATTATATGAACCATAAATTATAGTAGATTCAAATATGAGGTTATAATTGGCTTTCGAATTTAAAATTTTTATATTGTACAGAAAAATGGCATAACTCAATTCTTCTTGAAGTTTTTATTTTTATGAAACTTGCTAAAGAATGAGTTTTGCATTTTGATTTAAAATCTTATGAATAAATTACTTCTTTCATATATTGTATGTTTATTTTTTTTTTTAAAAGTGTTTATCTTCATTCTTTTTCTTATTGGTGTTGTAATTTAAATCCATGTAAACAATCGCAGTGTGCTCCTTTTTTTATATACTTACTTGATTAACTATTTTGTAAACAAATAATAAATTATGTGAAATTTACAGGTATAAGGAACAACCCGGAAGCCCTGGCTCACCTGACAAGGGTGTTAGCGGCCCTGGTCTATGGAAACGAACTGAAGATGGCGCATCTCTGCCAGCACTTCAAGCAGGTAAGTTCCACACAATAACTTTATTATTTAAATAATTTAACCCTGCACTTTTTATCAGCTGACAAGCATGATCATATGTTATAGGTAAAATGGTATAAGAATCGACACGGGGAACTGAATATCAAAATCATGGAATGTCAAAAATTTTAAATGGCCCTTACAAATTATTATTAATTAATTATTAGAAGAATATATTAAATTAAAATAGAAAATAAATTACTAGAAGAAGCAAAGCTAGCAGTCCCAATGAAGTGCTGATAACAAGCCTGATATATTATGGAAGTGAGACTAACTGTAGGAAGGATAAAAGTACATGGACTGAATGCTGTAGAAATTGTTTTCCTAGGGCATTTGGGGGGTTAAATATATGACTGTGTTAAAAATGTGGAGATCCAGAAAGAATGCAAGGCTGATGTAAGAGTAATGGATAAGATTAAGGAAAGGATGTTTAGATGGATTGGGCATATAGAATGGATCAACGAAGAAAGGAGTGTTAAAAAGAATATATGACAGGAAAGTGAATGGTAGAAGAATTCAAAGACATCTTAGGAATATAGCACAATGAAGTGAATCAAATACTTGAGTCGGGTCATGTCGAGAGTTAGAATAACAGAAGACCATGGATGAATATTTAGAGCCAACGGAAGAAAACAGATACACCTCAAAATCTGGGGCTGGAGAAAAATGCTCAGGATTCCATGAACAGCCAGATGCGTCAATCCTGAATGAGCTATGCATCCACAGTAGGCTTTCAACTATCTGCCTACAACGTATCTTAAATAAATGAAAAGAAAATACTTTGTTTTAAGTCACTTTATTTTTATTTAACGTCTACCGGTTTCGGTACCTCCGTACCATCATCAGGACTGTTACAAAAAGAATGTCTAAAAATACATAAGTACACATATATATGCATAATGTTGTGAAAGAAAGGGACATAGAGTAACAATTTGGAAGCTTTAGAAATAAAAAAATCAGTAAATTCAAAGGAAGAAATCATTAATAATCAACCAAATTTAACCTTCAGTCCAATTTTATGTATGTTCCCCATGTCTTCACTTATCCCCCATTCCCCTCCTCCCTCCAACAACTGACGCTCTGTCCCACTCTAGTATGCTGTCCCTTTCTTTCACAACATTATGTATATATATATGTGTACTTATGTATTTTTAGACATTATTTTTGTAACAGTCCTGATGATGGTACGGAGGTACTGAAACCGGTAGACGTTAAATATAAATAAAGTGACTTAAAACAAAGTATTTTCTTTTCATTTATTTAAAATGTCAAGTCACAATGTGTTGGCTTCTTTTGAAAAATTAACATATCTTAAGATACTTTGGGCACATTGCTCGCCAAACTGAGTACTCCAACATGGAGAAACTCGTAGTCACTAGCAAAGTGGAAGGCAGAGGAAGCTCACCAATGAGCTGGCGTGACCTTGGAGAGAAGCCTTGTCCACCATGAAAATTGGAGTAAGGGTCACGATTTTCAGCAATGAGGAACTGACTTAGAAGAATGAATGAATATGTATTGTGCAAGAAGTGTGTACCGAGACAAAGTGTGTTGTGTGGCAGCCTATCCTCTCTGGCTATTAGTAATTATTCTGTCTGTACAGGTTTTGGACTTTAACAAGTTTGACTCGGAGCACTGGGCTGAGGAAGAGTTCCGCTTGGAGATGTTCTGCGTGCTGTGCAGCGGCATTGAACGTAACGCAATCGGTGGCACCCTCAAGGACTACCTCATCAGCCTGGCCATCGTCAGGGATGCCTTGGACTACATTACCGTGAGTTAAAGAAAACTTTGTATACCTTATTCAGGATAAATTAAGCCATTTATTAATTTTGGTCTTTATCCCGTGGTTTGTGCGAACAGTCATCTGAAAAATATCGTGATGGGTGAAATACATTAGCCAATAAGAAAGCTGGATTTAACAGGCCTTTTCTCTGAACCAATCATAGTTTGGAACAAAATTCCTGTTCCAACTAATGGATGTAATTCTACGATGTGATTTTTGAAGCGATTTTGCACCTTATGTATAAAGAAATTGTAAGAAGAACAAGGTCAGAATCGCTTGGGCCATTCTCAGTCTTGACATAACGAAATACTGGGTAGCATTTAGCCACTCCGAATATTTCATAATAATTCCCAATGACGCGCGGGGCATCAAAGATGGCAGACAAAATGACTGCCGCTTGATAATATGAACGCTGTCATATTCGAAGTCTATATTTTCTCATTGTTTTTTTGTATAAATCCATTGTGGAAAGCATAGATTTGAGTGATTATTAGGAAGTTTGTTTTATCTACATTATTTTGATGTAATTTTTGTAATATGTCACAAAAGGAATGTTATAAAAATTGAATTCGTAAGAAAGGTGAGAACTGTCAAATATTTTGCATCGTATTGAAAAAAATAAAATTTTCTATGCTGGCTTTCAACAGGTTAATGGATTTAATTTATGGGTCAAACTCAAACTTGAGTTTGCGCAATTTTTCAACAAAAGGTAGAAATTAACAAGAAAACTAAACTTCTTAACGGCTCTCAATAGTGGATTTTTCGAATTCTGGGGAATGAGAGCTCTAGTCAAGCGTTTTTACATACCTACTAAGGTAATGAAATATTTTGGTACTACGCAATTATAACTTAACAATAAATTCAATCTTGACGAATGTTGTATAGTACGAATTTACTTATGTCAACCAATATTTTCTCAGATCAAATACCCAAACATTGAATAAAAAATGATAATTTGCAATTTTGAACATGCTCAATAGAGCGCAATTTTCCCCTACATGTGTATACGAAGGCCACAGGCTAATGTAGCATCTACCACCAGCACATTGGGTTTATTGTTGCGTGAAGACGGACCGGGAATGGATTTTAATATTTTAGCCCTTTGCAGATGCACGCTCCGTGCGTGAAACCAACCCTGCTGCGAACGGACTCGGACGAGCTGAAGGAGTTCATCTCCAAGCCCGCCCTCAAGTACATCCTCCGCTTCCTGACTGGGCTGGCCACGGACCATGAGCCCACTCAGGTTAGTTATTATGCCATCTCCTCTGTGAACATTGTGACATAATGTCGGTCTTTGTTTTGCTCCTCATCATATATAATCATATGTCTACCTTTATGTGAATACTCGGCTGTCCCATATGTGATCCATCGGCGGGTATCCCTTACTAGCTCTGTCCCTAGCTACTTATGCGGATGCAGCATTATTCGTAATACATGAAGTTTTACTAAAACACATACATTGTGTCAAAACATAACGGGATAGATGGATTGCATAATGGCCACTGAACGGACAACTCAACACAGCGGCACTTCAACACACCTTTGAAAATTGATAAACTAGGTTAAAAAGGTAAGCTTAGATTAGGTTACGGGTTTTTTTTTCACCATTTTTAATGACTATGTATCACTTTTCAAACGTGTGTCGAGGTGTCACTGTGTTGAGTTGTCATGGAACCAAAACAGCCAGCGTTGTGAAGGTTAATAAATTCATTGTTCTGAGCCAATTTTTTTTTATACATACTGGAGTCTACTTGCTTAAAAAC
The DNA here is from genome assembly GCA_951813805.1 of Limnephilus auricula. Classification (NCBI taxonomy): domain Eukaryota; kingdom Metazoa; phylum Arthropoda; class Insecta; order Trichoptera; family Limnephilidae; genus Limnephilus; species Limnephilus auricula. The sequence goes on from OX638396.1 coordinate 14,705,582, forward strand.
TTCTGTAAAATGATTGACCTAGTTATAAGAAGCGTTGAATACAAGATTTATTATAAAAATAATCCGGTTAGTAGCTGAGTGGAGAAACACGTCTGGTTCCCGCCGAGGTGTCGAAGGTTCATTTCCTCTGCTAGCGAACCCCTCCATCATTGCACAAGCGACATTTTCCCAAAAGATGTTAGAAGGAGGAATTAAATTATTTTCAGGTTATTTGTAACCTGGAATTTTTCTTCCTTTTCAACAAAAACATTACCACTCGAGATCAGAACCTTCATCCGTCCGGGAGAATCCTTCTACCAGATGTGCCACCAATAAGTTAACAAATTATTTTTCTCGATTTTAATTCTGTTTATGTATTACAGATGGCCGTCTGCGAGAAGGTGATACCCATAGTCCATCGCCTGGAGCAGGTGTCTTCCGACGAGCACGTCGGCAGTCTGGCGGAGAACCTCCTGGAGGCGCTCATGTCAGAACCGCAGTGCGCTCGCCGCGTCCAGGAGGCCCGCGACTACACCAGACAGGTAGGATATTGAGGTTATCTGTTCTTAAGCATGTGCTTCGGACACGCCGCTCGTTAAATCGACAACTCAAACCTGGAGTCACTGGTAAAGCAAAAGCAGGAGAAGCAGTCAAAGATCTCTGAAACGTTGAAGTGATCAAATTCACAGGCATCCTGAATGTCGGTTTCGCGAGGAATGGAAAAACCTGGGTCACGATCCTCAGCAAAGAGACAACTACTCAAAAAGAATAAGTTGTAATTCATGATGTTTGATTATTATACTTAATTAATAATGTTTTGTACATTTGATGGTTGCAGGAGAAGAAACGTCTGGCCATGGCCATGCGCGAGAAGCAGCTGGGGGCGCTGGGCATGCGCACCAATGACAAGGGGCAGGTGACGGCCCAGTGCAGCCTGACGCATCAGGTGCAGGAGCTGGGCGAGGAAGCGGGGGCCATCTGCTGCATCTGTCGGGAGGGCTACAAGTACCAGCCCACCAAGGTATCATAAATAATGTGCAACTGAGTTGTACGGTTGATGGCCGAGTGCAGCCTGACCATCGGGTGCACCAACCAGTGCATTAGATAGATTATTCCCATTATAAAAAATAATGGAAATGTAAAAGTACGTAATAATTTATTTTATGTATTTAATTTTGTAGGTGCTGGGAATCTACACATTCACGAAGCGTTGCAGCGTGGAGGAGTTTGAGGTGAAGCCGCGCAAGACACTCGGGTACACGACCGTCACGCACTTCAATGTGGTGCACGTCGAGTGCCACATGGCCGCTGTGAGGCTTGCACGCTCCAGGTACGCTCATCATACTGTATTATGGCACCTTCCAGAGTGGTAGATTTCCTCAATGTCGCCCTGCTGAAAGCTTTATCGTGATACAAGCATAAAAAACAATATGGATTGAAATAAAACAATAACTTTGTGTTCTCTTAACACAAGCATCTTCAGGGTATAAAATTAAACTGATCAAAAATATATATTGTGAGCTTATATATATACAGAAAGAGACAAAACATAATATATAGACAGTGAGAAAGTGAAATTAACATCTTATATAGTGAGAGAAAGATATGGGTAATATCTAATGAGTTAACATATTATGTCTATAGGGACAAAACGGCACTTGAACAGCTGATTAAGGTGATGCTTGTGTTAAGCGAAAACGGTTGGTATTAAAAAATTTTAAATAAATAAATTGTGGTTACAAACAAAGATATTGTTTTATTTCAATTAATATGTCAACCACAAAGTGACCGCTTTCTATCAAAAAACTATTTCGTGTAGCAACTTTAACGTCACAGCCGTACAGCGCTTTAGCCATTTTTCCTTTCCGGCGTCGATATTATTTTTATGTTAGTTAATTGTGAAATAGGTCATAAATATATTAATTGCATAAATTTATTTTCCCCTCCGGTGACCTCTGAATTTGTAATCGAAAATCTCAATAGCTCTCATCAATGCGGTATGTCATCAATAGGTTGTATAGGGTTGATTTGGAATTTTTAAATTAAGATTTTAGGAAGTAAGTCGACAAATGTACGTGTATGATATGACAGGTGTATGAGCCGACGTAGTATGTATGTTGTATTGATGGATTGTTTCGGTGTTCCCCAGGGATGAATGGGAGAGCGCCGCTCTGCAGAACGCCTCCACCCGCTGCAACGGGCTGCTGCCGCTCTGGGGCCCTCACGTGCCGGAGTCCGCCTTCGCCAGCTGCCTGGCGCGCCACAACACTTATCTGCAGGTCAGTGGTGGCTCTTTTCCATCTAATTTTTATTATTATATTCTCTTCATCACTGAGGCCTTCAAATACTTTGGAAAGGAAGAAAGGAGAGTCAAAAATATTTCGAAAATTATGTATGGGTCTTTTCCTTAAAATCTTCCAAATTCCATAAAACTTTAACAATCCTTAATACTTTCGAGCAATCCAAATTTAGTCGGTCTCTAAAGCTTCAGCTTGCCGGACGGTCTGTTAAATTTGCTTAGAATTTTGAATACTGTTGTGAAATATTTCCGTCTTCACGCAATATGAAACTCTATGCACTGGTGGTAGATGCTCCATTAATTAGCCTGTGACCTATATATTTTGGTGAAAATTACGCTCGTTTTTGAATATATTTTTCCATTTGATAAATATTTCTCGATATAAGTTAATTTGTCCTTAAAACTATGCCCTCATAAAGATTCAATCGATCCTAAAATATTCTTTTAAACTCGGTGGGAATTTGAAAAGGGATTAATTCTTTATGCACGGAAGCTAGTGCAGTTGTCGTATGAAACGTGTTGCAGCAGCAACGAATTCTAGTCCTACTAGTCTTCTAAAAACATATCTTCTGTTTTTTTTTTTTTTTTTTTTTTTATTTTTTTTAAAAAGAATGACAAACATTCCCGGGTTACGAATAACCCAACAACATTTGAAAATCTCCTACTACCACCACACTAAGCGGAAGATGTTGCTTGTGTTGTGATGGAGGACTTAGCCAGCCGAGGAATCGAACACGGAACGCCTGGGTGGGACCCAAACGCTATGCCCACTCAACCACTGACTTGAAGGTCGTTGATAATAATATTCTCTGCCTTTGTGCCTTCAAATTCACTAAGGTCAAAAAACTGAAGAAGGTTGTTTGTCATTGATGATATTGTAATAATTGTTAACAGGAGTGCACGGGCCACCACGATATCGGCTACCAGTGCACAGTGCATGACCTGAAGCTGCTGCTATTGCGCTTTGCCCGAGAGAGACCCTTCCACGAGGACACAGGCGGCGGCGGCCCTTTGTCCAACATGCAGCTGGTGCCGTGTCTGGCGCACATGGCGCTGTATGTTATCAACACGTGAGTACTACCAAACAACAAGCAAACTGAAAAGAAAAAAATTATAATTCTTGCATATGCCTTGTTATTATCAGGAGTTCGGGGTTTTTGAATTAGCCAAGGGTAGTTCAAATGAAAAGATTCAAATACAGTTCTTGTTTTCTTTCCAAGATGCATTTTTGAGATGTCAATTGATATAACCACTTTGATTTGATAGGCCATGGTAGTTTGGTCATAGCTAGGCGACAGACACACCATATCTTCCATTGTTTCTCTTGTCTATGTTCCCTCCACTTGGCACAACTATCTGAATTCGATCTAACCCAAGATGCTGTTGATGAAGATTTGGTAGCATATTTTCTGTATTGTTTGGTTTAGCACGCGAGTAGCGGGGCGAGCTCTGTCTAGCCTACACTCATACCTGGACTGGACCCTAGAGCGCCAGCTGGAGTCAGCTCACGAGGCGGAGGGGGCCTTGTATTACCTGGTCATGTGTCTACTGCTGCAGCCGCCACACAAGTAACTACCTCTCTTATTCTTTATACCCTTCTGACGCTGCATTGGCTTCTCTTGCCTTTCAATTTACCAGTGATTATAATAAAAGCATCTCGATGCATTGTGGACAGTCTATTTGACTTACTGTTGCACCAGGCTGTCCATGGTGTCTTAACATGCTTCCCCAGCACCACATCAAGGGCGTTTTTCCTTTTCAGATATAAATATATCCAGGAATATAAATAGTTTCAGTCAGTCAAGAATCTTCAGGTCAATTGTTTCACAGATTTTAAACAATTTATCAAATTTCAAAGTTAATTTTCAAGGTTGGTGATTATTTCAGTTCTGTTAAGCAACTCACCCACCAATAATAACAGAACTGTAATATAACTTTTAAGAACTTGAAAATTAACAAATTGTTAAAATTTAAAATTCGGTGAAACAACTGGTCCTTGAACCCGTGTTAGTGTAAAAATATATATACATATGTATACACTCCGAAAGGTTTAAAAGCCAGTGAGAGCATTCTTTCTTATAATGATTTTGCCCTGTCAATCACCATTAGCTGCCATATAACACCATCAGACCTAGTTTATTGCTTTCTCCTCTCTACTTTAGCAAGGAAGTGTTTAATTTCATAGGTAGTGTTATAGTACAGGGATATTTTAGTATCCATGGTGTCTGTTAAGCGCTAACTGTTTGTTTGTTGTTGGGTTGCAGGTGGCAAGAGCACCGCGTGGAGCACCTGCAGCGCGTGGTGGCACTGGCGCACGCGCGCGCCGTGTCACCGTCCAGCACCGTCTCCTCGCTGACGGCTGAGCAGCGCGAGATCCGCCCTTACGAGGACTACAAGCCCTACCTGATATTTTTCTCTCTGATACAAGTGCTCTACGATGACATGTTCAAGGTGACTATATTGTATTTTAAATAAAACAAACACTTAGTATTTAACCACGTATATTTATTATTTGATATATCGACCGGTTTCGCTCCGACCGAGCTTCATCAGGATATAATAATAACTAAATACTAAGACAGAGTTGTTGGTTATATATAGGTTGAGTGGGAGAGGGAGAAAGAATATTACAAAAGAAACATAATTAGAAAGAGACAAATTTTTAGAAAGAGATAAAAAGGATTATCAATAAGTGGAAGGGAGACAACAATATATGTGTATCACATTTACATTTATAAACAACAGTTACTGGTAATCATAGACATATTGGAAGTTGGATCTATTATACAAGATAAAATTATACAATAATATTACATATTACTAGTCAAACATCTCAGAACAACAATGTAACATATATAAGATCATGGGTTGGAAAAAATGGCAGGAAACAAGTTGAAGATAGGGCTATAAGGTGTATTTTTTTGATTTGATAAATTGGTTTGGTTATTAAGTAAGTATTCAGACTTATTTGAATTTAACGATTTTCTTATTTCTAACGCTTCTAAGTTATCTAATCTAATGCCTATACTGTTTTTATGTAACATGCACGTGTCTGAAATTTTATTAAAAGAATGATCTTTTGAGATTAAATGGTTGGCAAATTCCGAGAAACCCTTACCATTTAAACATCGTAAGTGTTCTTTTACCCTAATGTTGACGTTACGTGCTGTTTTTCCTATATAGAAGGCAGGACAATCATTGCAGTTTAGTTTATAAATGCCCGAGTGGCTTAAATTGTCATCTTTATCTTTGGTATTAATTAAAAATTTTCCTAGGTTATTGTTTGTGTAAAAAGCCGGTTTAATATCTGAAGGAAGGTTCCTTACACTTAGATTGGAAAAATTATTTATAAATAGGATCCTACTAGGTAATTTTGAATATCATTATTATTTGGCGGGGTTAATTTATATAGGAATTTATTTGTGGATATATGTTTTAGTTTTTTATTGAGGATTTTATCAATTAAGTCCGGATCATAACCATTATTTGCCGCAATCTGTTTAATAAGAGATAATTCAATTGTGAAGTTAATGTTAGACAATGGTACGGAAATTAATCTGTGTATCATTGAATGAAAAGCCGAGTGTTTATGAGAGTTAGGATGATTAGATGTATTGTGGATAGTTATGTCTGTGTAAGTTGGTTTGCGGTATATATTGAAATTAATTCTATTATTTACTAAAGAGAGTGTCAAGTCAAGAAAATTTAAGGAAGCATTAATACCTATTTCTAAGGTGAATTGTATTTGGGTGTGGAATGAATTTATAAGTTGGAGGAAGGCATTTAATTGACGATCCGTACCTGACCAAATACAAATTATGTCATCGACGTACCTTTTCCATACCAGCACGTTTTTTAGGAGAGGGGATTTGCAAGAAAAAATATTATTTTCTAGATTATCCATAAATATATCGGCAACCAAGGGTGATGTCGGAGACCCCATTGGTAACCCCATATTTTGTTGATAGATTACATTGTTAAATTTAAAATAATTTTGGTTTAAGCACACATTAAAAAGACGAGAGAGATCATTAGTAAAATCTCTTGGCAATTTAGAATTATTCAGTAAATTACTAATTATAATAAATATACGTGGTTAAATACTAAGTGTTTGTTTTATTTAAAATATAATGCCTAACCACAAAGTGATTGCTTCTTACGAAAAAAAAAAAAAAAAATGACTATATTGTATTTGTCTTGATACTTCTTCACTAGATAAAATCCATGTGTTTTATATATTATATTATAGTGGTATTATTTCCCTCAAACCTCGGGCCTATTTTGTCGGAAGGTCAAAATATTTCCGCTTTGCAATAAAATCTACATATGTAAATGGAATATGTCTGTTTTTGAAAGGTGACATACACTTTCAAATTTTATAGTGAAAAATAAATGTATTTTTAAATACAATTTTTTTATTGCAAACAAAAATGTTTTAAAAATGGCTCATCTTACATTTTTTCTAACTAAAATTACTGATAATGAAAATAAATAAAAAATGCACAAATTTTATTAGGCAAATCTTTATATGTAAAAATCTCGCATCACAATGTTAGTACAAGGTAAACTCCAAAATTACTTGACCGATTTTGATGAAATTTGGTTTACTGTGTAATTTGGTAGGATAGTTTTTATCTCGATTATTGACCTCAATATTTATTATTGCGAATTCATTGTTCATTAAATGTTTGTTATGGGACAATGATTTGAAATTATTTGTAATTTCCATAAGTTTCTGACAGATGGCGGTGTGAGTTAATTTATTGACACAACACTTGGTTATCTAGGTTAGGTAGCCATCCGGTAGATGGCGTTGTGTTTCCTTAGCAACAGCAATACGTGACCGGGTCAGCTAAAATATTATGAAAGTTATCATCAACTAACTTTTTTGTCATTCCATTAGTTGAAAGCCAGCATAGGAAAAATATTTTTTTTCAATACGACGTAAAATATTTGACAGTTCTCACCTTTCTTACGAACTCAATTTTTATAACATTTCTTTTGTGATATATTACAAAAATTACATCAAAATAATGTGGATAAAACAAACTTCCTAATAATCACTCAAATCTATGCTTTCCACAATGGATTTATATCAAAAACAATGAAAAAATATAGACTTAGAATACGGCTCCGTTCATATTATCAAGCGGCAGCCATTTTGTCCGCCATCTTTGATACCCGGCGCATCATTGTGAATTATTCGGAGTGGCTAGACGCTATCCAGTATTTCGTTACTTAACCGCTAGGACACATAAGCTTGTTTTCACGATAATTTAACGTAGGTAGACATAGGAATGACGTTTGCTCCATACCTGAGTTATTAAGAACGAGAATGGCCCAAGCGATTCCGACCTTGTTCTTCATACAATTACTTTATACATAAGGGACAAAATCACTTCAAAAATCCGGACCCGCCGGGGGAACTGCGGCGGGTTAATGTAAAAATAATTTATAAAAAATTCCCAAGATTTCATAAATTTTTCTCGGTCAGAAACTTTGCTTTCATAAAAGTGTACATTTTAATTATTTTGCAGTTAACTTTTAGATTGGAATATAAAGTGTGGTGTTTTCTCTTTCTAACACCGTTTGGATCATATTTCTGACTATGATTTTAAGGGAAACACAACAATTTCTATGATACCTATATGGGTTGTTGGAAACCGAACAAATTTGCCTGAAGGGTTAACAGCCCTCAATAAAACTAATCCAAAAAAAGTCACCAAATGTAGCAAACCATTTAGGGTGACCTATGTCAGGGGTATTGGTTATCCATTAATAACTCAGGTCCGGGGAATACGTCATTCCTATGTCTACCTACGTTAAATTGTCGTGAAAACAAGCTTATGTGCCCAAGCGGTTAAACAGTTTCCGGGCTGGCAGTGCCGCAGTAGCTGGCAGTATCCGCTTCCCAAATTGATGAATTAATGAATGATGTTTCTTTGTTTTCTTTTCAGCATGTGCCCCCCTGCACTGTGGAGCAGTGGCCCGTGAAGCTGGCGGAGGCCATCCGCCACGGCGACGAGGCCGTTCACCGCAGTGCGGAGCGTGCCCTCGCCACACTGAGTGAGCAGCTGCTGCCGTGCGCCTCGCTGGAGGAGTGGGCCGACGCTGCAGGTGTGCTGGCTTCGCTGCCACGCCCGCCGCGCGACTTTGTGCTAGCCTGCCTGCGTCGCTAGCGCCATGGAACGCCGCCGCCCCTGCTGCTCGTCCTGCTGTTCTTTGCGCTGCACACCCTCTACCACTGCTATAGAGCCATGTAATCTCAGTTTTACTCTAGCTAGAGCCACTTATCAACTACCGCTAGAATAAATGTTAATTTAATGTAAGAGCAGTTACAATGTTGAACTGATAAGCAGTAACAGGTACAATACATCACCATTAGTTGTTTACGAGGTCAACAATGTAAGAGCAGTTACAATGTTGAACTGGTAAGCAAGTAACAGGTGCAATATATGACAATATAAGAGCAGTTACAATGTTCAACAAAGTAACAGCTGCAAGTAACAGGTGCAATATATCACCATTAGTTGTTTACGAGGTCAAAAATTAAGAGCAAGTTACACTGTTGAACTGGTAAGCAGTAACAGGTACAATATATCACCATTAGTCGTTTACGAGGTCAACAATATAAGAGCAGTTACAATGTTGACTGGTAAGAAAGTAACAGGTGCAATATATCACCATTAGTTGTTTACGAGATCAACCATGTAAGAGCAGTTACAATGTTGAATTGGTAATCAAGTAACAGGTGCAATATATCACAATGTAAGAGCAGTTACAATTTTGAACTGGTAAGCAGTAACAGGTACAATATATCACCATTAGTTGTTTACGAGGTCAACAATGTAAAAGCAGTTACAATGTTGAATTGGTAATCAAGTAACAGGTGCAATATATCACAATGTAAGAGCAGTTACAATTTTGAACTGGTAAGCAGTAACAGGTACAATATATCACCATTAGTTGTTTACGAGGTCAACAATGTAAGAGCAGTTACACTGTTGAACTGGTAAGCAGTTAATAGATGCAACGTCTCACCGTTAGTTGTTTACGAAATGACTATGTAAAACCAGTTAAATCTGTAGAACTGGTAAGTAGTTATCACAACATCTCGCCATTTGCTTACAAGATCAACATCTCGCCGTTTGTTTACAAGGTCAACATACCATTAGTTTCTCACGAGGTCCACAATGTAAGAGCATTGGGTCTAGAATTTTTCTTTAAATTACTCTGTAGCAGTCTTCTTCATATTAAAATTATGATTGTTTTTACATAAATAATTTTTTTAATTTTTAGTTGGGGAATTTTGTTAAAAAAATAATATTTCGCAGGCGGCGTTCGCATATTTTTTTATTGAAGTAATAAATATTAACACAACCTTTCTGTTTTAATATAATTATACACATCTTTATAATAAATAGTATGATGTTGGTGTCAATCTTAAAATGCTTTAAATAAAAACTATGTATCTGCAAAAAAAGTATTTTATCAGAAATTAGAATGTAAGAAGTAAAAATTAACAGATTTCTTCAGTGTTGTAGAACATTCTTTATTGTATTTATTTTTACATTTTAAAACCACTTTTGAAAACAATTATACCTATTCAAATGCTTTGGTAATTATTCAATACTAGGTTTTATTATAATCAACGTTTGCATATTGTTAGTTAACAGTTTTTAAAATATGTAATCCGCTTTTTTGATGTCAAGTACATACATATAATAAAATTTTCGAATTTGGCTAATTCATGTTATTTGATGTTTTGGTTTATCACTAATAAATAAATTCTGGTGTGAAAAAAAAGTTTTATTATGAAATAAACTTTCCCATTCAACCAATTCAATCAGATTAAAATTTGGAATAAATATTTTTTTCCATAGAAAAACTGAAATCTTTCAGTAGAGATTAAGGCGCTCCGCTGACGAGGCAACTGAAAACCAACTAATACCGACTGTTTTCTCTGTCTTGATTGGTCAAAAAGCATGTTTAACCACAGAAGAAGAACAATCAGCTGGCAACTAGCAACGGCCGGCCACGGCAATCAGCAGTGCAAGTCGCAAGTCACCGCTTGCGTTACCATTGACAACGGGTGTTTGAGTGATCGTGTAGTATGCGGGCAATCACATTGTCATACAAAGACAGTTGCCAGTTGACAGTTTTCAGTTGCCTCAGTGGGCGGATCGCCTTATAAATTCAATATTGGATTGAGTCACGTATTTGTTAGCCTATCTTGAAAGATTTGAGTTTGTTAATGGTTAAAACTATTTATTCATATTGAGTAATATACGGACGTACGCAAACAATTAATTCATATTAATATTTTAAAGCATTACTTGCAAAAAGTGTTTTAACCTAATAATTAAACTAACGCCATCTGTGAAAGAGTAGATTTTGAATGCTTTTAAGTATCACCCCCGATGAATCCCAACTGCTCCCAATCGCCTGGAGCCAGTGGAACTATGGCTTCCCCAATTGGGGTAAGTTGTAAGGCTGAAAAGGTAAATTGAGTGGGGAATAGGTAGGCGGGGAAGTACCTGCCTATTCAGATCTAGTCACCAAACAGTGCTAAAGCCATTCCAAGTAATGTTTCCATTCTAAATGGTGGTCTTACACCAGGGCGTAGAGAGTATCTTCCACTCTGATGCGGCAAATATAACTTATTTTATTTTAAATGATTAAATTGTAAAAACACAAATCAATCAACGTGTTAAGCAAAACCGGTCGGCATTAATAATATTTTTCGGTCCTGGCGTGATTGTCTCCGGGAACTCTGCCGTAGGTCGTAAAGCTAGCAGCTTTCCTTGACTTCCTTCATTTTTCAACACGCTGGGACGCGTACAGAAGATTGATGTGGATGTGGTTTTGAGGTTATCCTCGAAGTAGATACAATTATGTTTTACTGATTGAGTTTATTGCGTTAATTATTCAGATGAATAGCAATGAATTGATAGTTAGATTTGAAACCGAGCCCTTAGGCTCGTCAAAGTGGAATGAAAGGTAATTTTTGATAAACTTTAACCGGTTGGACACATAAGCTTGTTTTCACGATAATTTAACGTAGGTAGACATAGGAATGACATATGCCCCGTACCTGAGTTATTAAGACAATGATTTGCATATTTATAACCAATCGTTGTTTTGACATGAACACCATAAACAAAGATTGCATTGAAAGATAACTGAAAAGTGACACACAGACGCGAAATTAAATGCAAAGGACTCTACACATCGAAGTTAGCAAGTGAAGTTAAATTTGAAATAATAAATGAAAAAACATGAAATGAAATATTAAATAGAACAGTACAAAACACAACATTGTCAACATTTCATACTATCTGCGATTGTTCACGTAACTGAGCTAAAATTATAATAAAACTGATGACCTCCACCACATCGTCTGAAAATAGTGGTTACAAAGTTAGTTTTATTTTTTTAAAATACAGGTCAATAAATTCACCAACACCAGGATTTGAATTTGCGACCTCCGGATCGCTAGTTGAATCCTTGCCCCTCGATCATGAAGGCCGTCAAAATATGTTCAACCTTATTTTAGTTCAGGTATGTATCCACAAAATTGTTTGAACATAGAAGAGTGATAATATTATGCATCAAGTCGTATTATAAATAATTACATATAATACGACTTGTGTACCTATTTTTACATTTACTATTAAAACAGTGACTCTTTATCCAGGGTCATAGGTCGCAACGTTTGGTGACTTAGCAGGGGTGCCCGAGTTCATGGGATGAGGTTTGTCTGGGTCTTGGCGGATGCGTCTGCCCACCAATCGTGAGGCAGGCCAGATCGGGAGACTGGTTGAGGGAGGCCTTTTGACTTCTCCAGCAGGGCTCTCTCGGAACATTACCTTGTACCGTAGTGGGAGGGATGGAATCATTCTTCCATCACTCCTGGACACACTGACCCTCAGATACCTACCCACACCTCACACCTTTTTCCTTCCCAGAACATCCTCTCCTTCCTTTCCTAAAAAGAACCCTCCACACAGCATCGCCAAAGATGACATAGGCCCTGAGGGGATATATTTTCTTCAGGACCTTCTGTGTGGAGCTATTGTAAAAAAAAGCAGGGCCAGTCTGTTGCGCGTATTTTTAAACTATACAGTACTGGAACGCAGAGGTGCGTACTTATCGCGTATAGATTCTAATCTAAATAGCATGTCGCAGTCTTGGAGAAGAAGTAAGAGAAGGTCACCGATGCCACGGAGTGATCAAATATCACTGGCATCCGGACTGTACACAGCGAAGGACTTGAGGAGGATTGGAATAGGAACCTTGTTAACCAAGAAAATTGGAGTGGGGGTCACGATTCACCTTGAGGATGGGGCGTGTTGGAAGAATTGAAGCATTGGTAGAGAAGGTGTGTAAACTTGCATGTGGGCGGCAGATTACAGTGTTCACTCAACCCTTAAGTTTCAGCAAAAATTCATTAAATATTGTGATAATAATAAAAATTAAAATGCAATAACTTTACTGATAAGATTTTATTTCTTTATCTAAACTATATATTTGACAAATACTGTATGGAAATATTTATAAAGGTAAAAATCTAAAAAGGTTATATAAATTCAATTGAAACTGCACAAAATACACAAATAATGCTTACCATTATAACTTTTTTCGAGGGTTAGAAAAAAAAATTTAACATAAAAAATAATAAATTGTGTCTTCATTAGATATTCTCCATAACTGCTGTTGCTGTAAGTTACCAAAAGGAATTTATTTACAAAAAATATTTGAATACTACTCGTAACAAATTATATGCGAATCTTTTAAAGAAAATCATCTACTACTCTATTTTTACAGAATTTTTTACGAACTAAGACATTATTTTTAAGGTTGGTCCTTTAATCAATAAAAAATATATTTTTACATAACTAATTTTTAATCTCAATTTCAGTAAAATAAAGATAAATACATAAATTGTTGACCAAAGTAACTACAATTAGTAATTTTGAACCAAATCGATTGAGTAAATTAATTTTGGAAAATTGCTAAGCAAAGTCTATGTGAATTTTTTTTCTTAAATAATATATTGTGCAAAATTTAAAATAAGGGGGTAATAATAAGTAAAATAATTAAGGCATTTGCCTTTTAAATATGACTAAAATGTAGAGATAAAAATATGCATACATTTGATCGATGTTTACGGATATAAAGTAAAATGGTGGAGGACCATAAATTTTAAGGACAAAAAAAAGTTATATAATTTATACTGAACACAGCTTAGGCATGGGATTTCTCATAGAGTTCCAAACTTACATTCAGGGATGTTAGATACAATGAACTGGAATTTATAGTAAATACAATGAGGTTGCATTGAGGGATCTTGGATATAATGAACTATGTTTTGTATTGAGTAGATATGTATTGAGGAACATTAGAATTAGTAACAAGTGGCGCAAAAATCCTCACTACCGAAGATGCCCTCACTTTTGCAAATGGTGTCGTCATCTTGGCATCGCGATTTTGATATTAGTGAAGTAAGAAGAAGCAGAACACACGTTGACAAACCATGAATCACTATTATATTCCTTAATAATTGTGTCAAACTAATTATTTTTACTGCCTTAGGAAATCGAGTGAACTTTTGCGTCACCTGTTAAGAACTGATTTTTTATACAATGTATTCTATCATTGGTGAATCATGCATTAAACTGAATTTTAACCTCTCTGGGAGTATGACCGTAATATTACGGCCGTGTGCCTAACGCGTGCCCGAATAAAAAATACGGCCAGAATAAAAAAGCCTCTAAGGAGTACGGCCGTAATATTAAGGCCTTGTGCCTAACGCATGCTCAATGCGATTTATTCATGAAATGTGAAGTGTACTGCCATCAATTTGCAAGGATGCTTCGAACATTTGTAGCAGTTGACTTATTTACCGAAGTTGCTCACTCACCAGACACAGTTTTGTTCGAAAAAATTCACTCCCCGAGAGATTAAAGTGGAATTAGTGTGTACTGGCTTTTTAACTACATAGACCCACTCTTAATTCAACAAATCTTGAAATCGGTGTTAACTAGGTTTTAAAATACATTGCTGTAACATTAAGGTACTTACTTAGATTTTCTTTTATACATTATTTTTCAAACTGACATTTTTTGATTATCAGATTTTTACGCTAAGTACATGTTTTTTTGTTTTAATGTTATGATCTTGAATGATGATGCAAAATGTGTTTCACTCTTATCCTCTATTTCAACTCTCAAATGATGAAATTGGCATGGCAATATTATTCAATGCACTGAAAATACCATGATGACCACCAATGAATGATACACTTTTATGTTCCAACTTTACAATGTAGATTCTAATAAAATATTAAGAAATTAATTTGCTCTAATATAAGTACAAATGTAAAAAGCTTGGATGAAATCACACGGATGAAATTATTCTAGGGCAGTCATATTTAGTGAATACTTACATAATTTATTAATGTTTAATGTGACCATATACATAATTAAAATTTCAGAAAAATGTTATGGATAGAGGAAACAGGGATATAAATAAACCTTAACTCAGTACAAGTCGGTAGTTAACAATAATGCATAGGACAGGTATTTTGAGAGCGACAAAATATAATAGCACATACGTGAAGTTATACAGTGAAAACCACTTATAAGTTTCCCCCACATACGAAATTTTCATGCTTGAGAAGTAATATTTTACATATGTATTATAAGGTTTCCCACATGTGAATTTTTTTTCGGTCCCTTGTAAAACCTTTCAAGAGAGTTTCACTGTGCAGTGAAGTTCACAAATAAGTTACAGAAGATTTTATTTTTGCGGTCCCTTGGAAAACAACAGAAAATTAATAACTCAGGTACGGGACATACTTCATTCCTATGTCTACCTACGTTAAATTATCGTGAAAACAAGCTTATGTGTCCAAGCGGTTAAAGGTGGAATCTAAAGTTTTATTAGCACAATCGATTATGATTTTTTTCAACTTTTTCTTCAAGTTTGACCTTCTCAAAAGAAGTTTTTGGTCTGATCCCCTGGAAAACCTTATAAGAAAGAGTTCACTGTAATTAATCTTATAATCTTCTTTAACATGATAGATTTAACATTTAGAAGTAGATATTAGAACCGCAAGCAAAGTAGGATGACATGAATGAAATTAAAAGCCTTACAAAAAGCCTACACTTAATTATAATTAGTTGGAATTGGTGTTTCAATTTGACTATTTCTATAATACTATTTTATGAACAATAATTACTGAGAAACTCTTTAGGAATTAAATGGAACATGAGCGATTTGGGTAAATATGTCCATAAACACACCGACCACAATACATACATATTATATAATAACATTACTGTCCTACATTTAGATAAAATACTATACATCCATAAAGACTGTCGGACTCGAAATTGAATCATGCTTACTCAGAATTCAACTTTGACGACCTCTATTTATGACAAACAAAGATTTATTTTTATGTAATGTTGTGAGATCAAACATCAAGAATACAATAAAACTCAGTTATGAGGTGCTCCCACATAAGAAGTTATCATGCTTAAGTTTTGGTTTTTCAGTCCCTTGAGACCTGAAATTCAAAATATGACCTTTCCAATCATATTTTCCCACATATCTAAGTAGTTTTTTTAGAGTCCCTCGAAGAATCTTATAAGAGCGTTTTTACCGACATACTTTCAGGCACTATATATCATAAAAAAGTAAAAGTGTTTAATGCTATTTAAATGCACATTTTTTTTTTTAAAGAAAGACAAACATTCCCGGGTTACAAATAACCCAACAACATTTGAAAATCTCCTACTACCACCACACTAAGCTGAAGATATTGCTTGTGTTGTGACGGAGGACTTAGCCAGCCGAGGAATCGAACACGGAACGCCTGGGTGGGACCCAAACGCAATGCCCACTCAATCACTGACCGGTCAAATTCATTAAGCTGATAGAAAGAATAAAACAATGGTGAACATTTAAATCTGATTGAATATTTGTGAAAACTGAGTTAACATAATTCAATTTGGAGTAGTCTATAATATACTTTTAAGTCAACGTGCAAAGAGTCACACAATGAAACCCACTTATAAGGTTTCCTTGGGAAGTTGTTTTTTCGGTTCCTTGAAGACTGAAATTAAAAAATGGCCCCATTTTTACCACATATAAGGTTTTTTCACATAAGAAGTTTATTTTCCGGTCCCTTGGAAAATCTTATAAGAGAGTTTCACTGTAATATTAGCAATAAATTTATTTTTATTTGAAACAAAATATTGCAACTATTAAAATAGGAGCTACGATTCGACGCTTGTAAAGATTGCATCACAAGTACATATTTCCATATTTAATGAGCAAATAATCTATACAAAGCATTATACAATCATTCATTTTTATAACCAGACATTTAGACCAGTGTTCAATTGAGGCATTCTTGGAAATGCTTTCCTAAATTTGACCAATTTGGAGTTTTGGAGCAAAATTTACCATAAAATATACTCACAAAACGAAATTGTTGCAATAAATCTAAGAAGCTGATTAAATGCATTACGATAAAGTTTTTGAAACATCGCACCATCTTTTCGTAAATTAAGAACGGGTTGGCAACCCTACGTACAAACTAGAGAATTAGACTAGCTAGAAATTGTGATAAGCATACATAATAATCTATGAATATAATACATGTTTTATTTAAATTTATACAAAATAACATTGTAGGCATTAGTCAATACAGTAAAAATAATCTAACAATGCAATCATCACATTGAATTCGACAATTTTTACAAATTATTGGCAGCTTAAAGTTTATTAAAAATATTTTTTAACGTGGGATTAATGTCAATCAACAATATTTTATGGAATCAATAAACCAAATAATATAAACCAAATTTCTTACTTTACAGACTGGCACTTCTGCAAAATATTCAATGACATAATAGAAAAAACATAAAAGCAAAGGTTTTTTTTTATGTCATTTGACTATTACAGTGAAACCCCCTTATAAAGTTTCCACATGGTTTCATGCTTAGTAAGAAGCTTGTCGTCTCTCTAGGACTTAAATCAAAACTGGCCAATAGTGTATCAGGATAAAACCACCAAAAATTAACCAATGATTCCTGAACTTATTTAGAGTAAAAAATGTAGATGTCATTTTGCAGTTTGATGTCCCATATAGTTTTCCCGCATTGGAAGTATTTTCCTCCTTGGAAAAACTTACAAGACAGTTTCACTGTATATATCTGTAATACACATATTTATGAATTTATACATGAGCATATTGCATGTTTTTATGTCTACTTTATTTTACATCGATAAATAATATTTTACATCGAATACCAGTCACACTGAAATTTCTTAACTATACAAAGTTCATCTCAGAAACTCAAATCAAAATATATTAGATTGAGACTTTACCAAATCTGTAAATCGAATCATTTAGAGATATTTTAATAATACAAAATTACAATTGGTTGATTTTACGTAATTTTGTGTTTAGGATTCAAATGTTAAATTATAAGTGAGATAAAATTGGTAAACATAAGTTAAGATAACAATAGTTACTGATTTTTACAATATCATAAAACACCCAATAAAACTATTATAAAAAGCCACATAAATACGTACATAAAATATTAGAAGTTGTAAAAAGCAAACGCATACAGTAAAACCCGCGCATAAGAAGTATTCACGCTAAACCTTTTCAAGACGGGAAGTTTGAATGAATACTGTACGCTACACTTTTTCAATACAATACGTAATCTAGAGAATTGCTGTATAATATAAGTGTTCAAAATACTGTGCCATGAGAATAGGACTCTGTTTCTATTTCTGTTGTACGACTTTATTAAGATGGATTGAATTCGTGAGAGCGTCGTATGAGGCAAGTCGTCAAAATATCATATGATAACAATGGCATTCAGGCTAAAAAAGATTTTCTTTTCAGTTCCTTAAAAACCTTACAAGAGGGTTTCACTGTATTCACAAGCCTTAAATAAAGCACTCGATGATTACTGTTTAGTCGGTATAATACGAGCGAGTGATATTGTTCGAAGGGTTTGGGGTCTGGAGTTAAGGAGGTCTAGTGTTTGGGTTTGCAGGGCAGCAGCTCCACATAGTTGGCGGGGAACAGGCCGAAGACGCCTTGAGGGCCCAGGCCCTGCCACCAGCCCTCGTCAATCTGGTCGATGTGCGTAATGATGTCTCCCGGATCAAAGGTTATCTCCGACTCATCAGCTGAAAGAATTCACAACAAAATTTCGTTATAGTATACACTGTAATCATACAGATACCCTGATAGCTCGGTTATAACCGCACCCTCTTTCAAGTAAAGGGTTCATGCGGTTAGGTTTTATGTAAATTAAAATCTACAAAATGTTGAAAAAATTCCAAAAATAATTAATTACCTGCTTGGTAATCATAGAGGGCTCTTGCTGTCAGTCCTGGATCGTCATCCAGGTCTTGGTAGATTCCATCATCTTCAAGGGCCTCTGGAGAAACATCTAAAAAAATTAATAGACCATTTTAATTTTGTTACAATCTTCAATGGAATTAAAATATAAATGTTTCAGGAATCAAAACGTATTAAAAAAATGGGTTGGAAAGACAATAATTAACAATATTACATATCGACCCTTTGGAATAACAAGGTTCCATCTGTTGCTTTAACCTCTCATGGGCCACAGTCCCCCCGGCAGGTTTTTTTTAAAGCGATTTTGTACCTTATGTATAAAGAAATTGTATCAAGAACAAGGTCAGAATCGCTTGGGCCATTCTCGTTCTCGACCTAACGAAATACTGCGAAGCGTCTAGCCTCTCGGAATAATTTTAATAATTGTCAATGACACGGCGGGCAAGAAAGATGGCCGACAAAATGGCCGCCGCGTTAAAATATGGACAGAGTTGGTTTAGAAACTCTTTATTCTTTCATTGTTTTTGATATGACTTCATTGTGGAAATAGTACATTACAGGTATTATCAGAGTGATTGGTTTTATCTACATTATGTAATTTTTGTAATACATCACAAAAGAAATGTTATAAATATTGGATTCGCAAGAAATGTCAAATTTCTTACGTCGTAATAAAAAAAAATATTTTTCCTATGCTGGCTTTCAAAAGGTTAACGTCATGCGATAATGAACTCTAAGGTAGCTTACATAGATCCCATAACCGCGTGACGTTTCCGCAACAGATGGAACCTTGTTATTCCAAAGGGTTGATATGTAGAGGACCATTATGTTGGTGGAGCAACCTTCTTTTTCTCCTTCTTCCACCATTTCCCAAGTGAGTGTGCCATAGTCCCCACTGACTCCATAAAAAGGAAGAGTTATGCCAGTACTTACCATCAGGTGTGCTGTTTCCATTGGTGTGTTCATTCCCATCCTTATAGTTTACATTCTCAATCACCGTATTCTGCCTGCTCAAGTCTCCGTGCTCCTTTCCATCAGAACTGTCCGAAACATTGTTCTTACTGTGCGGTGACCGCTTTATAGTGCTAAACTTGTTATCGCTGTCATCATCGTCCAAATCATTGCTGCTGGATGTGGAAACAGACGAATCGAAGATATCATTTTCTAGAATATTCTGCTTTATGAAATCTTCATTTTGAGGGTTTGTGTGATTCGGGCTTCGATTCAGTTCTTTTTCCACTGCCGCTGCACTCAATGGTTCTTCTTTAATTTCAGGAATAGGCGGTTCGTTGCTTGGCGTAATTGAAGTGAATTGAATGGGGTTTATTTCGCTCGGACTGAGGTCACTGACGATTTGAATTGATTGTTGTATTTGCGAGGGGCTTTCCAAGCTTAGTTTGATCTTATCTATGTTTTTGATGGGACTAGTTTTGTGCATGGGCTGCTCCTCTGGTGTTAATGGTATTAATGCTTTAGGCGGCGATGGCGCGTTGCTAGCTTCAGCGCTCTGCGTTAGACTGTTAATGCGCTGGGAGACAACCGAGTTGCGAACCGGCTTTTGAGGAATGAAAGCTCTGCAAAGAAAAATGACAAAAAAAGGGAAATTAAAAGTGATACATTTTATTTCTAAGAAAGTGTAAGTAATCCTCGTTACATGCCACACATAATCACTGTAAGTTGATATAAATTAATGAAGAAAGATAAATAAGTAAATAAGATAGCTGAAATTTGATGACAGTTGTGTGTGATGAACTTAAGTGCTTTGCAACTTAGGTCATGCGCGAGCAGCATACTATACGCAATCTCACAAAAGCAGCAGTAGTACCGGCAGGTTGGATCACGGGTGTATTTTTTTTTCAACCTGTCATCTGTCGCTCGGACGCTGGCGTCCGGGATTTTTTATATATATATTTTTTTTTCTTTTTAAATGCAATTTTAACTCTTTTGTATAAAGATACTGTACAAGGACAATGTCAAAATTGCTTGCGCCAATATCATTCCAGACGTTACTTTAAATTCAGTAATGTAGCTTCTCGGATTTCTTTGTTAATTCATTTTCTATGGCACACGGCCATCATGTGGCCAAATGTCATCCGGCATATAAGAGGTTAAAGAAAGAGAAACATTCTTGGGTTACGAATAACCTGACATTATTTGAAAATCTCCTACTACCGTCACAATAAGCGGAAAATGTTACTTGTGTCATGATAGAGGACTTAGCCAGCCGAGGAATTGAACACGTGACACCTGGTAGGGACCCAAACGTGTTGCCAACTCAGCCTCTGACCAGTCGAATATTTAAATGTACAGTGAAAAAATACCTTCGGGTAGTAAAAATATCTTGCGGGAAAACATATTTGAAATTAGCTCTATTTTTAAGTTCAGTTTTTAAAGAACCAAAACCAAGCTTCGTAACTAAGTGTAAAAATTTCTTCTATAGGAACCTTATGCACTTATTTAGCGGTAAATTGAGTGGGGTTAGCATTGAAAAACAAGAGAAAAGTGATGAAATCGTTTCAAGATCAAGGAAGAGGAGAAATGGCTTACTTGTTGTTCATCTGGCCTTCCGAGGAGTTCTGTTGGAAGACGGCGCGGGCCGCGGAGGTGGAGTGGCCGATGAGCTCCTTGGCCTCCCGGGACCTCTGTCGCCGCAGGGCCTCGCTGGTGTTCACTCCGCTGCGGGAAGCATTCTCCTCCTGCTCTTTAAGAAGTCTGCAAAACGAAATATTCCTATTTACACTAGGTACAAATAATATCTTCATAATTGACCGAGCGTAGAGAAGTCCTGTTTAAACTTGTTTTGCATTTCTTCTGATGTAAATTTGTTAGTACATTACATTTCCGTTTCAGGATGGTGGCCGTTTTAATGGTTCAGTAAAGATTATTGTCATGTTTATTTGGACTTTCTTATTAGCATTTTTTAAATATCATGGTACAAACCCACCTGAAGAAAGTATGAAAAAAGAGGAGAGTGGCGTTTCTTGTAATTCCTTGTTTGAAATAAAAAAATGTTAGATAAAATATTATATGGTTTATAATTAACCTCTTAAATGTCAGAGTCCCCCCCCCCGACTGTTGGCTGAGAATTCGCAGAACTGTGTGAAAATTACTTTATGTTTGCTCAAATATCGGCAAAAATACTATGATTTATATGTTATAGGTGCATAACAGTTTGTCACTTTAGTTAGATAGGGTTCTAATTTCTAACCTCAAATTGTAATATTTAATCATTGAAGACAGTATTAACAACTCTGAAATGAAAATAGGAAATGTTCAACAAACACAGACAATGAAAGAAAAAGAAGTTCCATCCACAAGCAAATGCTTTTAATGGAAGACCAGTATGAATTAACATGTACCATTCTTAAGTTAACAATTAATCAATTAAAGTTTATACATTTGATGTTATGGTAAAAAGTGTTGGAGGTGCGCCACTGTGAGCAGTAGTATGAGTGGCAACACTTTTTTGAATACTTAAAAAGAAAGGTTCATTGCCCTTGCTTCTCTTGAACCCGATATCAAAAATATAAAGTTTAACAAATATTGTTTATAGCCAGTTTTATTATTGTTAGAAAAACAAGACTTTCTGAAACTTCATCTTTAAAAAAAACGTTGGACTTGTTGATTAAGTGTTAGCGATATCATTTGCACAGCTAGGTTATTATTGCTACAAAAAAAATACATGAATTATTTGGTCATTTCATTCAAGTCACATTAATTGACCTGTTGCAGACGAAACTGGTATGCGAAACTGGGGTTAATTAATATTTATGGGCTTGTGTAAATTATGTTGACCTACATTTCTTCAAAATGATTCTACTTTGCATATTATATTGTTAAAATGTTAATAACAGACTGAATTAGTTTCAAATTTAAATATTATTTTGTCATCTTCAGCACAAAGAGTGAGTGCTACCAATAGTACTTGTAAGTAGTGACGCACCTCTGAGTTTCCTTGTGGTCTTCCTCCCTCCGCCGGGCAATCTCTTGACTGTGTTCCGCCGCCCTTCTTCTAGCGATGGCTTCATTTCTCATCTCCGCAGCCGTCTCCCTCGAGGTTGCCTCGCGGGCGTCTCGTGCTTTAATTTCCTCCTCTGCCTTGTTGCGCTCCTGGTCAAACAAAAACAGAATATTGAAGAAAACTGAAGAAAATTTTTAAAATAAGAACAAACAAGCCACTTACCTAACCTAACCTACACTAACCAAAAACCCAACTAAATCTATTTTTTTATCACAATTCTCTTGGGTTCTGTTTTATCCGGTTAATCAATATAATCGTACTGTAATGATTATTTATTTATTTATTTATTATTAATTTTCAACGCCCTGATGGGCTTTTACATAATAAGTATATAATACAGTGATGTATATGTAATATATATATAATACAGTGATAATAATGTTTAAATAAGAAATATAAACTTATAGCAATTAACATTATAAAAATGGTAGGTATAAAAGTAAGTAAAAAATATTATATTATAATAAAAGAGAAAAAGTAAAAATAAATTAAACTGGAACCAGTTTTTAAATTGCAGATGGCATAAAAATCATAATATATAGTGTAAGTTAATATTAGAAATTTACAGATGAGTAATACAAGAAAAAGTTTACAATACAGAAAAACAAAAGAGAGTAACAAGTTTTTACATTATAGATAAATAGAAATAATACAAAAATATGTGCAACAGCTCCTACATTATAAGAATATGCTACATCAAAATATTATGGAATCTTTTAAATAACAGTAACTAATATTAAACACGTCTGATTTCACATTCTGACATGAATGATTTAATAATTTCATGTTTGTATTGTATCAGCGACACATTCCATACATCTACGTGCAAATACATATTTCCCAAGTTTTGAATTCTCTGTAGTGGTATATTGAATTGGGCAATATTATAATGAATGTGCGACTTCTTTTTTAAATTTTTTTTATATGAATACCGCACAAGAGTCCCAATTGCTCCCTTCTGGAGCCAGTGAGACTATGGCATCTCCAATTGGGGTATGTACTGAGGCTGAGTTTTGAAGGCCATCGTGGTCCAGGGCCTCTTGACTAGATATCCGGTGGTCGCGGGTTCAAGTCCCGGCATTGTCAATCGCCCATCTTCACTTTCATTTCTCGATGAGGAATCCATTACACAAACGCAAATTATATAATATTATCTTTTAAAAATAGTGCACGGTTCCAAATAAGCGAGCGCCGGGAACAACTACCTACTGACTGTCAAAACACGTCAGCAAACGGATCGTTATCCATTTAATTGGCCAAAATCAATCAGTCAAGATTTAACCGAAACTTAACCTACCGATAACCTGACAAACGTTTATAAAACGGCAAAATCAGGTAGTAGACCAAATATTTGTGGCTGTAAACCAAAAATGGTATCAAGCGTAATGAACGGACGGTTATAAAACCGACCCTCAATCTACAAAAAATCTACCATAAGTTAAATTAATTTACCATAAGTAGATTCCTTAGAATAGCGAGTTATGTTCAGAGAAATGATTTTTTAATAGTATCCTTAGAGATAAGCTGACAAATACAAGGTTGAATAAAAGAGATATAAACTATATTTTAAAAATGCGAGGTTTACTTTTCACAGAACTACTGTGTAAAAAAAAAAACTTCACTTTTATTGGTGTAAAAGGTCATCGTACAAAAAACAAAGATATTACACGAGGAATAAACAAAAAAGGAGAAAAATAAAAGTGAACCAAGGTGTGAACACTATTTTGTAAGAAAATACAACGTACAATACGTATGTATGTAGATAGAGAAAAAATAATAAGGAAAGATATTATTTCCATATACAATAATAAAATGATTACAATTCTCTCAATGCTAATTTTATGCAAGTCTTACATTCTTTAAAACTCTGGTACTACATGATACATGGTAAACGTCAACAAATGTCACCGCCCACACTCCATTACCAGCCAGAAATAGCAGAGAAGATTGAATATTCAAAACAACAAATTATGTACAATGATATGCCGAAACATAACAAGACTATGTGTAATCTTAATATATAAAAATGAATATTTCTATTTTTAAAACTTATAATTCGTGGTGGAATTCCATTATAATAGTATAATAAAACAAATTTAAAACTTTTTCTACTTTAAATTTATTGACCGTAATCGGTTTCAGCTTGTCAAAGCCATCTTCAGACTGGTAAAAAATATTCTTAACCTACGGATTTTATACACAATATACTAGGGTGGGGGGAGGAAGTGGTCTGCAGGGGTTTGATTTAATTATATTGGTTTTATTAGATTTGTTGCTAAGCGGTCTTTGACTGTCCAAGTTTCTAATTATTTTGGTTATTCCCAGTAGGCTAATAACCTGGGGTCAGTAGCTTACATACCTTAGTATTGTTTGGGAAACACCTTACAAGTAATGTGAATTATTAGCAACCTAGTTTTATTGTTGTCAAGTTTATTATTAATTAAAATCGTTATTATTTTTATGGTGATATGGAATTTTTGATTAATTGATTGATTTTTTAAAAATATTTCTTTGTTTGTCCGTTATGCGTTCCTAAACCATTTATCCGATTGCAATGAAACTTTGGCGAATTGTTGTAGCTATTTAGCTCTGGCGTTATGAAATTATTTCCTTTACCATACATCCAATTGCGATGAAACTTTGATGTGTTGTTGTGCGCATGTCCGCGAAGGATTCTATAAAGGGACAGGGAAGGGGGGAGGGGAATGCGGTAGAGGGGACTGCGGTGATGGTGGAAGGGGAACACGAGAGGGGAAGAGGGGCCGGGAACGAGGACGCATCGGAAAGGACACGCTGCGAGAAATAATTTCTTTCATTAACCTCTTGAATGTCGGATGACATTTCTCCATTTATGGCAAAATTCCATAGAAAATTAATATCAGAGCATTAAGAGAGGCTAGAGTGCTCATATAAAAAGAAACGCCATGAATGATATTGGCGCAAGCGATTCTGACCTTGTCCTTGTACAGTTTCTTTATACATAAGGGTTAAAATCACATTTTATTTTTTATTGTGTCACCTGTCACCTGCCCGCCGGCGGGTTTACGACAAACGAGAGGTAAAGCGGCGTTGCAACACACGCCGGGTACTCGCACTAACATTAAAATTGCCATGTTAAACTTTGCACCTTTTTTAACCCTTCCTCAAACTCCTTCCTTAAAATATGTTTGTATTATGGACCGTAAATGTTAAATATAGTTTATTTAATTATTGCCATAGAAAAATTAAAAATGTCAGAAAAACCGATTCGCAAATTGCATAGCATAAATCAGAAAATCTAAAATTCTATTTCAAAGATGTTTTTGTGTTCTTCTAATATTTATAAAATTTGCTCTACATAAAATCATAAGAACAACAACAATCAAATAAATATTTCCTCACCTGATCTCTTCTTATCTTTTCTGCTGCCACCCTCTTCTTTTCTTCCTCTTCTTCTTTAATCCAAAATTGGTCCCTTTCCTTAGAATTTATTTCTTTTCCTGGAATCAGAATTAAATTTATTAGGTATATACCTTGTGAGAATATTACCTAATAAATAATAAAACAAATATTATTTTCATTAATTAAAATATTATAATTTGAGATTTAACTCATTAACCCTCGACCCGTCGCTCGGGGTCTTTAAAAGTCTAGGTTTTACAGAAATGCTAATTATGTACATTGTAAAATAATGTTCCCACCGATTCCTTACTTTAGGTAGCTTTCTAAAAGGGACTATACTTGAGGTTAGCACCGCCGACATTCAGTTTGCGCATGTGCACTGTGAGATACAGACGTAAGTTTCGGCGTGGAGCTCTGAGAGACCCCGAGCGACGACTGAGGTAAGTAAAATTTTGGTTTTATTTCTAGTTATAGTTTATTTCATAATTCTTTTTTTTGTTTTAGTTTAGTTTTTATAACATAAAATTAACACGAGACAAAATCAACAAATTTTGAGTTGGTTAGAAGAGGAAAATGTTGAAGAAATTGGTGGTGAATAGTATATGCACTGATCAAGTCCTAAGAGAAACTAAGACTACTTAGATAAGGAAAAGTTTGTATGTTTTTTCATTGTATTTTGTTGATTTCTTTTTTGTAATAATAATAACTGTATAGATCTCATATAGGTATAAGTTTGATAGAAATTGTTTAGTTTTTATTAAAAAGTTTACTGTTAAAATAAGTATGATTCAAAATTTTAAAAAAATGTTCCTAGTTGATTTTTAAGCTTTTATATTAAAAATAAATATCTAATTTTTAAGTATTTATTTTGTTTCAATACAGTCCTTATCACCTGACTATAATCGGTTAAAATAACATGTGTGCTGTAACAACAATTTAATCATATTTATTTTTGGGGTCCTTGGCAACCCCACGCGACTACTCGCATTATAAAAAATGCGCGACGGGCGGAGGGTTAAGTTTAAAATAAAAAATAAATATTTATGTACATATAACAAAATCTGTTCACTGAATAACAATATAAGTTAAAGAGTCAGGATAATATGTCAAGGGTCGAATAAAGTCAAGGGTAAGAGTCCGGTAATATCAAGATTCAAGTCATTTCAAGAGACAGACCATGTCAAGTAGGGATGTTACGAACATTCGCATATGCGAATAATTCGCATAATTTTAAACATTCGCATCGACATTCGCATTTGCAACAATCGATGCGAATGTTTAGCGAATGTGAGCAGATCATGTCGTGACTCGCCCACTGTCCACGTGCCCTACATACGAGCCCCTTAGAAATCGCCTCATGGGAGAAAAGGCTGAAAAATATGCCTCTTTTGAACTTCCGATTATTAAATTGCTCAATTACGATTATAACTTACTCTATAAGAATTGATTTATTGTTTTTATTTTTTTATTAAAACGATGATTAATGTTGACTAAAGTGTTTTTTTTTATGTGATTCCTTAACATTCGCATTCGCACATTTGCACTCTGAACGCATTCGCGAATGTGAAAAATATCACATTCGTAACATCCCTAATGTCAAGATGTGTTTTATATAAAGAGTCAGGTCATGTTATCACTTATGACGGCATAATAATACATGCGTACACCTCAGCACAGGTTCTCCTAGTGAGGTGTTCACAAAACATAACCACATTAGTTTTAACCATTTACATGCAGTTGCCGAACATACTTCACTCTACTACCTACTATGTTTTATGTTAAGGATATTTTTTTGTTTTACTTCACCTATTGTATTTATAAACTGTATGTAAGAGTACAGAAATGAATAAATAAAAAAATGTTGAATCGGATCATGCAAAGCGTCGGGTCATGTCAAGAGTTTAGTCATTCCAACAGCCAGGTCATGTCAAGATTCGAGTCAAAGATGGGTCGAGTT
Organism: Limnephilus auricula; assembly: GCA_951813805.1. Taxonomy (NCBI): domain Eukaryota; kingdom Metazoa; phylum Arthropoda; class Insecta; order Trichoptera; family Limnephilidae; genus Limnephilus; species Limnephilus auricula. The sequence goes on from OX638396.1 coordinate 14,733,615, forward strand.
AAGAGTAGTCGTATCAAGATTCGGGTTATGTCAATATTCAAGTCGAATCAGGTCTCGTAAAGTCGGAACGTGTCCAGTGATTTTTTTAAACAATTTTTAGAATTTCACCCATTAAGGTCGATCTTGGCTGTGTTGGAGAAATAACAAAGTAAATTTATGTACATATTTGTGATTTTAACCCTTAATGATTGTTAAATTATAAGGAAAATTTTTTAGATAAATTTTTTATATATAAAGATAGTTAATAATATCTTTATATATAAAAATCTCACGTCACAATGTTCGTCCAAGAAAACTCCGAAACTACTTAACCGATTTTGATGAAGTTTGGCGTAATGTGTGTAATTTGGTCCAACTTAAAAGTTAGGATAGTTTTTATCTCGATTATTGTCCTCAATATTTATTATTGCGCATTAAACGTTCATTAAATGTTTATTATGGGACAATTATTTGAAATTATTTTTATAAGTTCCACAAGTTTCTGACAGATAGTGGTGTAAGTTAATTTATTGAAACAACACTTGGTTATCTAGGTTAGGTAACCATCCAGTAGATGGCGTTGTGTTTCCCACAGCAACGCGTGGGCGGGTCAGCTAGTATATATATATATATGGAAGTAAAATTAGGTTACAAGGAATCAGATCTTGTCAAGAGTTGGGTCATGTCTAGAGTCAAGTCATGCCAAGAGTCGGTTTACTTCAAGAGTCAGGACGTATCAAAAGTCAGCTAATGACAAGAGTTGGTTCATATCAAGAGTCGAGTCACATCAAGAGTCAGGATAACAGAAGAATATGTATGATTAGATGTAGGCAGGTAAACGGTTAGTTTGTCAGATAATTACCTGGAATAACCCTGTGATAGGTGGTTCCGACTGGTCCCGTGGGTCCGGAGTGCTCCGAGCGGGGAGCCTTAAAGCTGTACGCGGACCCCGAGTTGGCCACCTTGTCCACTATGATCTGCGCGTCCATGTCCTCCTCCGTACGCGCATTGAAGGTCAGGTGTGCACCGCAGAACAGCGACGACACCTCCCTCAGGTGATTGGCGCATGTCCCCTTTCTGACTGTGGGGGCTCCCTCACCCTAGAAAAGAAGCACACAACAGTTACCAAAACAAACATTGCAAAAAAGTAAATAAAAAGAACAAACAAATAAAAAAACCTAATCTGTTATTTTATAGTGTTCTCTTTTGTCACTATTTGGTTTTATTTGATTATCAATATAAGGTATTTAAGATCCTTTAATATAAATACATTATAGTCAAATATTAATAGTCCTGAATATTTACAGCAGGATCCCACTAATCCAGCACCACATAAAACCTGATGGTGCCAGATAAATTAAATGTATGGAAAACGGATGTTCACTATACAGGGTTCTAAGGGACTACCGGGTTCGAACCCGGCGTGCGCAAATAAATTTTATTCGATTAATTTGTGTTATTACACAATTAAGTAAAATAGTATATAGTATATTTGCGGCACGAGTGGAAGATACTCTCAGTATCGCCCTGGTGTAACCACCATTCAGAATTGAAATGTTGCTTGAAATGGCTTTAGCCGTGTTTTGTGACCAGATCTGAATAGTAGAATTTTCTTACAATCAAACTGATTGATCAGTTTCGTAAGATTTGTAAAATAAAATATTGTAAAATTAAAACTGAATAAACATATTAAAAAAAAAAAAAAAAAAGCCAAGTACATATTTCCCCACCTTCCTCTTCCCCATCTCCTTTCCCTCCCCGCAACCTTCAGCCTCACAACATACCCCAATTGGGGGTGTCATAGTCTCACTAGCTCCAGACGGGAGCAGTTGGGACTCTTGTGTGGTATTCTTGTAAAAAATAAAATGTGAATGAAATATTGGTCTCCGGTGACTTTTTTTTCAATTTTTTTTTAATCTATGTGTTACACTTTTATTTAAATAAACATTATGTGCTTCTGCGAATTTCATAACTCAGATAGCGCTGGATTACATATTAGAAGTGCCGAACCTCTAAAGTGCTAGATTAGTGAGGTTTCTACTCCAATGATGTAAAGTGATATTTGTTTATCTAATCTTTATTACCGTAAACAAAACATTTACACTCTTATACAGATACATTTATAAAACTTTAATTATGAAAGTACCGTGCACAAGAGTCCCAAGTGCCTACAGCCAGTGGGGCAATGGCGTACCCAATTGGGGTATGTTGTGAGGCTGAACAGTGTGGAAAGGGGACGGATATGAAGGAAGGAGGAAAGAGATGCCAAAAGTATGCTTCTCAAAAATAGAAAATAACTTCAATAAAACTGCCAGGGGTATTACCAGAGAATAACAGAAAATAGTCATTTTTAAAACAAATTCTAGACGTACTGACTCTTTTTTCCAAAAAAACATAAATTGATTTTGAAAGATTGTTATTTTATCGGGTAAATGCATTTTTTTAATTTTGAAAAACTAAGTTTATTTTTAATATACTAAGGTTATACCATCGGTCATTGGCAGATTTGTTCAATTTTCAAACGATATATGTATATCAAACAACACAAATTTCAAATCATACAACAAAATAAATCAATACTTATCTAGTAAACATATCTTTTAGAATTTTAATTTTAATTAAATTAAAATTATTAAAAAATAAATCCGAGAAAGTGTTTTGTGATGAAAATACCTCAGTTTTTCTATTTATCTAAGGTCTTACAAACTAAAATATTTCAGATTTTTTTTTTTAAACTTATTTTGTTTAGACATTAATGAAAAATCATAAATACTTATGATAAAAAAATACTTACAAGAAGTACACGATATTTAATAATTTATCATCGTGCATTTTGAGCATTTTTATTACTTACTTGAATGTAGGTATATATTAAAGCAAGTTTTGAATGAAATAAATCGATATTAAATTTTTAATTAAAAAAATTTGATTTGGGGAATAATAAATCTTTCTCATCGGAACCTCCCTGTACAGTAGCAAGCATTTTTAAACTTTCATTCTCAGCCGCTGGTCAATGGCTCTTAAATAAATTTAATACTTTGACTTGATTAGTTTATCAGTTTTTTTTATAATTACGAGCTGTAAAACATAGACGATTACAAGTTTACACGATATTATGTTGTTGACTATCATAATGTGAAAAGAAAAAGATTACAAAAATGATTAAATGAAAAAGATAAAGATCACATTGTGCAAAGCATTTTTTTTTAAACAAAAGTAAAAAAAATTCTGATTTTACGGATAATCGTGCTATGAAGACAAAAAATGTTTTCAATACATATGCAAATTTTTTGTAATACTTAAATTATGAATAAATAACACCCTTACAAAGAAAGGCGGAACTGGCAGAGGAAGGACAAAAGTAGAATGCAGATCCCTAAGGTGTATGTGTGTTCAACCGTGTGTGACTGTATTTGAGAAGAATGCTGAAGACTGAATGAAGCGTAACTAAAAAGAGAGTTTGTAACTAATAAGAGAGTTTGTAGAGAAGAAGAAAGAACATGACATAATAAATTGGATCAAATACAATTTGAGCTATGCCAAGGAATGTAAGACATAGGGTGGCATTTCAACATTTCTGCCTACCCCTGCGGTGAAATGGTGTGATGGATAAATTAGTCTGGAGAAAGAATAACAACAAAAAAGTAAGAAATAATTATTGTAATGTGAAGTAAGATTGAAGGTTCTACAGAGATATATAAACGTAGGTAAATTAATTTGATGTAATCTATTTAATATTCCGTTGTGTCATTTACGAACTACATATTTACTAAGTAATTACATACTTCATTATCTGATGTTTTTTACCAATATTAAACATTGCCATCGAGGTGTGTTGCAAAAATATTTGTGCAGAGATAAACATGAACTTATAAATAGATAACAAAGTCGCATTCATGAAATTATATCTAATTTGACGTTGGATACCTATTCAAGGTAAAAAATATTGATATAAGATAGCTAAAACCAAAACAAGATAACTAAATTTCAACTGGTTAACGGTTAGATGGCTCAAGTTCAAATTCCATAGTGGGTCATGTAAAATATCTGAAAAGCCAGGTACCTCTCAACCTTCTAGGATAGGATTCGAAAACATCAAAATATCGAATATATAAATATGTACATCCAATCTTAATACATAAAAATGAATGTTTCTTGTTTGTCCCTTATGTGTTCCTATACTATTCATTCGATTGCGATGAAACTCTGGTGAGTTGTTGTGCGCACGTCCGCGAAGGTTTCTATATATACTAGAGAACTCTAGCGTTATGAAATTTGCATAAAAAATTACAATAGGTGGGGCGTGAGTTGTTTGAAAAATGTACACATAGTTTAGCGGCAGGGAGGGAAGGAGGGAGGGGGACGGGAATCCGGGAGGGAGAGAGGGGAACGAAGAAGGGGGTTCACCAGAGGGGGGGCGAGGAAGGGGGAATGCAGGGAAGGTGGAAGAGGAACGCAGAAGGGAAACTCGGGGGGCGAGGGGGGGTTGGGGGGACGCGGGAGGGTGGAAGACGGGGAAGATGAAAGGGGAACGCGGAAAGAAAAGAGGATGCAAGAGGGGAACAGGGGCGGGAATGGGGACGCATGGGAAAGGACACGCAGGGAGAAACAATTTTTTTATTTATGTGGCATTGTAACGCATGCCGGGTACTCTATAGTATATTATATAAAAAAGTGATATTAATTTTCTAAATAAAAATAGACGTTAAACAAACAGTTTAAATAGGTTTGAAAATTGTCTCTATCTAGATACGTTTTTAGGTTTTCACGGCCAAAAGCATTTTCGTTGTTTGTTTTTGGGGTGTTATGCCGTGTTGTGCTACCTCCTTCTTTAGCCGACGTTTCGGACAGCGTTGCAGTGTCCATCATCAGGGCAGATCCGGTAGATGTGAATTTGTAGTGTTAAGTGTGTGCTTATTTACTTGGAAGCGATACCGTGTCGGCAGCTTCATTTCCCTTTCAAAGTAGTTCACTTTCTTCTGAAATGAAGCTGCCGACACGGTATCGCTTGCCGGATCTGCCCTGATGATGGACACTGCAACGCTGTCCGAAACGGCGGCTAAAGAAGGAGGTAGCACAACACGGCATAACACCCCAAAAACAAACAACGAAAATGTCTCTATCTAGTTGATGTTGCTGCATCGACCCTTTGGAATACAAGGTTCCATCTGTCACAGTAACGTCATGCGATAATGGGATCTACAGTAAGCAACTTTAGAATTCATTAACGCATGACGTTATGGCAACAGATGGAACCTTGTTATTCCAAAGGGTCGGCATCAGTGGCGGCTCGTGACTTTTGGTGAGCTAGAGTGCTAATATTAACAATAATGCCATTTTTGTTAATATTAGCACTCTAGCTCACCAAAAGTCACGAGCCGCCACTGGTCGGCATGTAGAGATAATAATTTCTCACAAAGTGGAGCAGAGTTTTTTTTTTTTTTTCAAATGGCCAACGGTAGTGTTGTCAACAATGGTTAGAGTTTTCCACCATAACAAGGGCAATGTATGTGAAAATGAATTCCAAACATACAGCAATGCGATTTGACGGTGCCAGTGAAGTTAAATATGAAGAAATGTGGGAATAAAAACACCCACTAAATTATAATTTTACATACTAAATTATAATCTTACATATCACTGAAATTATATCGGAAATAAATACCACAATATACAACATATACATGTATAACGTGATAATATATATCCTTCGAACCCTGTTCACAACATATCCCAATTGGGTATGCCATTATCCCGCTGGCTCCGAGCAGTTGAGAGATGCTTATTCGGTGTTTACATTAAAAATAATAATAATTTAAAGCAATGATTACATACTTGCCAATTGACCAGAACATATTTGGAGAGGCTGGTTTTGGAGTCGTCCACTTTGACGAAAGCGTACATGATCTTGCCGCTGTTGAGATCGTCCGTGAGTTCTTCGATGCCGCCATCGCCCTTGCCCTCCACTCTCAAGTCGTTGGTTTGCCCTTCGTATCCAAATAACGCCCTAAATAAAGAGATGACAACATTTAGAAAATGAACTCCAAAAGGTTAAAGGGTAAACAAGAATTTTGCTAAAAATTATCTATATATTCTATTACTGTCTGCGTTGTCATATTTTTTAAAATCTGTATTATTTTTGGTTATGATTTTAGATTTTCACGGCCAAAATTATTTTTGTTATTTATTTTTGGGGTGTTATGCCGTGTTACGCTACCTCTTTCTTTAGCCAATGTTTCGGACAACGTTACAGTGTCCATCATCAGGGCAGATGTGTTATTGTTTACACTTTTTACTGTTTACACTTTACCACTAACAATAACACATACAGCCCTGATGATGGACACTGTAACGTTGTCCGAAACATTGGCTAAAGAAGGAGAAGGAATCCTGAAAATCTTCAAATAAAAAAATTAAATTTTTGGAAAAAAAATATACAGTAGGGCCTCGATAATCCGTACCCAGGCTAATCCAAAGGTCGCTGTAATCCAAACTGCCAAACTGCCAAACGACCCCTCTCTCCCCATACTGAGGCCGCTAATGATATGTTTTCCTTTAGTTACGTAAGAGCTCTTGCACCGTGTTCACGCTATACTGTGCTGCACGCGCGTCATGTGGTGTTCATCAACACCGTCATATTTTTTAATCTTACCACTCTAGCTCACTGAAAAGTCACTGACCGCCGCTGGTAATAATATAACAGTTATCATGCAAATAATAATTCAGATGAAGAATGCACACTTTAGGTGAAACACTACAAATTTCTTCTTCTTCCATTGACGTCTCTTAGCAGAGGTTGGTGACAACCATTCTGGTGGTAAAGGTCTTCTGCAAGACGAAAGAGAGAACGGGAAGAAAATCCTGGTCTAATTTCACACTTCCCTCAATATTTCCTTACATAATAATTTGAAGGAGATTTGTAGATTTTTAATTTTCTTAGAATATTATGGGAAAGTTTGTAGCGTTTTGAACCAACACACCCCGATTTGTGTGCAGCCATGGGCAGTTCTTACCCTACACAATGGTCAACCGAATTCAGTCAAGACCGCGCATGTGCAAGATGATTCCAGTACCACGCTGGAGTAGTTAACAAGAGGGCATTTCGCAAGGACGTAGACAAACTCCGGAAGGATCATGGCGGCCTCAACATCGAGCATATACCTACAGTTCTGCGTAACTAAATTATATCGTTATATTTATTTCTTATTGGTTACTCTTAGAGTCTTTTTTTTTTTTTAGTTTTCCAAGGGACTGAAAAAAAAAACTTTTTAGGCGGGAAAACCTTATAAGAGGGATAAATTGGGCCATTTGGTTTTCTAGGGACCGAAAAAACCAAACTTCTTAAGTAGGAAAACTTCTTAAGCGGGAACTTCTTAAGAGGGTTTCACTGTATTTAAAAATGACAAGGTAGAATGATTTAATATGAGAGAATCATCGATTGTCTCACTTATTTATTTAGTTACTAAATTACTAAATTCTGTACCTGATTTTTAGGGAGAATATATATCTTTCATTTATTAATAACTGTTAATTTCCAGGTACATACTTCACACACACTGAGTTTACTATAGTTTAATTTATTACAGAAATGGTACACTGTTTATCATGTAAAATATGTACGTTACAAGTTGCAGTTTATCTTTGGTGGGTATTAAAGCTACTAAATATAATAATACTCATTTATCATTTATGTTGCAAAATAAAATACACATTGTATAACTTTTGATTACGAGGGCAAAACCATTTCCTCTAATGAAGATAATGCATTATTTCTTCTTATCCAAATAAAATTAAATTATAATGCAGTTAATAAAAATCTTATAATTCTTTACTCACTGAATAAAGGCTCTTTTGTGACAATAATAATTAAGAATTTATGATATACTCTGGTACATCACTATATATTATAGCGCTTTGGTAATTGAAATGTAAATAAGATTTCAGTGTTTTTTGTAAAACATTTCATTATACAATATTTTAAATAGATCACTAGAATATTTTGGAAAAGTAACAAATTGCAATGGAAAATATACTGCAGTGTTGCAGGAAGTCAATTTTAATGCAAAAAGTTAATAACTCAGGTGCAAGGCATACGTCATTCCTATGTCTACCTACGTTAAATTGTCGTGAAAACAAGCTTATGTGCCCTTATAAGACTTGTGGGTTATTTTTAATCTTGAAATGGATGTTTGTCCTCGTCTTGTGCCAGCGAATTTGTAGCGGATTTGTCAGTAGTTCACGGCGCTTCCCCCGGTTTTATTGTATGTTATGCTCCCAGCACACAAAAGAATTTTTTATTCACTTGGCAAGGAAAACACATTATATTATTTTAGACTCTCAATTAATCATGTGCAAATATATTTATTTTATATGTGAAAATGTCATATTTCGGTTGTATTTATTTACAGGAAATCCTCGTATAACTTATTTGTATTGTGAAGCATGCTTATTTTGTTGGATGTTATAATAAAACTCAAGAATATTTTCATATTTCTTCTATATTTTTTATTTTTATATAACATTAGAAAGAAAAAAAAACATTTCTCTGAATGTAGCTATCTGGGAGAAATAACTCAGGATAGATATTTATACAGTTTTTAAAAACATATACATAAACACATTATCTGGTAAGACAGTTAAATTCACAAAAGCATCATTTTGCAAGAAACATACAAGTTATTACGAAAATAGTGTCAGTCAGCGCGTTGCGGGTTGCTCGGCATTTTACTAAGGTAGTAAGTAATAGGTCACGGAAGAGAAGTTTAGCTGCAGCACACATGTTGCTGTAATGTTTAAATTTGTTGGGTTTAGGTTCTAAAAATCATTATGTTGGCTGTCTGATTGTTGGCATTGAAATCTCGTCAAGTACAATGATGCATTTTTGCACATGGTCGGGGCTTAATAATATAATATTTTGTAACTAATAGTTAACATCAAATTACTATATTTTAACAGATTCATAATATATTTTATGGTACAATAAAATTAATATTACATAAACAAAAGTGATTTTAATAACTATGAACATTTTTTTATCACTTCTGTAGATGTGGTTTTATATTGTTTATAAACAAATTCCCGTAGAGTGGCCATGGATTTAGCAACAGTTGGGTCACCACGGAGATGCGAGAGGGACTCCAGAACGGCTATGGCTAGATAAGCCTCTGTTCTCGTCGGTAGCGGAGTTTCTCTCGCTTTCGGAAACTCTCTTTCCAATTCCTCCAAGACTTCTTCATCTTCCTGCTCCCCTTCGACATCCACGAAATCCGGGATATGCTCAATCTCCGGAGCCTCGATGATAAAATTGGCAAATGTTTCTAACGAGTTATCCACATTAGCAAAATCCTCAAAGTACAGCGGACAGTCCATGAAGCATTGCAGCTCCGACCACTCGTCAAACTCTTCGGGAATAGTTTTGATAACTACATCCAGGCCGGTGTCATTGCCCAAGCCACATTTCAGGAAGGATTGGGAGATTACTTCTTTATCCAGGCTTCCCCATGACACGGCCATGTTTCTCATAGCATCGAGGACACTCCATTTTCTGATTTCTGTTATCGGTACACCTTTCTTTATCTTTCTCAAATAATATTGCACTAATCTTTTCCGATAGAGATGTTTTAAGTGAATGAATATGCCTTGCTCTAAAGGAAGAAGAGTGAAAGTTAGGTCATTAGTGGGTAAGTAAAGAATGCGAATATAATTCAGGGTCAAAGCTTCGTAGTTGTGAACACTGGACCTGTCCATCAGAAGAAGGATGTGCCTGTTCTTATGAGACATCTGTTTCTCCAAATCTTTTAACCACGAGAGGAAAATTTCTTTAGTCATCCAAGCGTGCCCATCAGACTTGTAATGCAGTGGGGTGTGAGGAACTCCCTCAAGGCATTGCGGCTTATTGTACTTGGCGACCATCACAGGCTTGAGCTTCTCCGTGCCGTTAGCGTTGCAGGCAACCAATAAGGTTATCCTGTCTTCAGATCTGTTCCCTTCAAAGCAAATATCTTCCCTGACTTCTTCTATTCCATCTGGCGTCAGATTGTAAAATAATCCCAACTCACCGCATGTGAATATATTTCTCAAGGTGTATTTTTCCAGAATAGGTTTCACACTATCGTAACAATTATCTCCGGTTCCGACTACTTGTGGAAGCTCGTGGATTTTGGCACTGAGTGAGGTGATGTCGTATCTGTTCTGAAAGCGCTGAAGCCAGCCATTAGAAGGCTTGAAGTCTAATCCTCTTTTAAAGGCTATTTCTGCAGCCTTTTCCCTAACTAACATTCCTGAAATAGGTTCATTGTTGTTTCTTGTCTTTTTATACCAGGTGATCAGTTCTTTCTCCAAGGTGTGGTGTTTGGCACCTCTCAGTCTCTTCTGCTTGTCCTTCCCTTCAGCGGCTGCCCTCTCGAGAGTGGTACGATTCTTTAAGAATGAGGCTAACGTGGAGATAGGTATTCCATACTCTCTGGCTATTTCGGTTTTGGGTTTATCTCTAATGTCTACTGCATAAATTATCTCCAGTTTTTTGGAAACGGTGAGATCACTGCTCCTTCTGATGATCCTGTTACTATCGACCTTCGTGGTGCTTGGCTGGGTTTCCATGGCCGAGAAGCCTTCGGCAGGGAAGGTTGTCCGCAAAATAAATAAAATGATAAACCTTGATTAGCAGCTCACAGAACTTTCCGCCTAGTATTAACGGTTTCTAAAGTCCGATAGTGTCCACTCACTGCACTCGGTCGCACAACAGGAGATTCACAAAGTTTTCCTGTAATAAAAAGTATGAAGTCACCGAAACTAAAGAAAGACGATTTCATTTTTAACGCGATTTTCTTTCAATTCGAGGGGAATTCAAGTAGTGTTTCAAACGTACGTTAAATAATAAATTGATATAACTTAGAATTTAAAAAGCCGGTCTCAATAAGAGAGCAAAGAACTTAGCCGGATCTAAACAATAACATAATTCTCACCAGTTTGTCGATGTTTTATCGTCCAGGACATCTTTCCAAGCTGCGAGCAAAGACTCGCGGTACTTATTTAAATTAATAGACATTTTGGAGATTGAAATGACACATCAATATATCGGAATTCAGTACATCAGCATAAAATAGCACTACCTATCTCAAAACCCTTCAAGCAAAAAACTCGCCCTCAATCCGACGGCAGACATCTTTGTCGATGGTGAACCCGAATAAAGTTGTAAAATGACATTTCAAAGATCATAGACTATAGTGATGTCGGTCAAGTTTCGTGAAACAAGGTTCGCTCTAGTGATGGAATGATCGAAACATTTATATAATCGTTTTTTAATCGAAACATCAACATAATCGAATGATTAATTGATTTTCATCTAAGACACCGATTTTCATCTAAGACACCGATTTTCATCTAAGAAATGGGCCTATTTGTTATTGTAAAATTAACAACTTTGAAAAATAAAAAAAGCTCATTCGGGTAGATTTTGATTTCTTTTCATTTGAAAAATGACGAGTGTCAGAAAATCGCTTTAAAGTTTTGTATATCAGAAAATCCAATATTAGACATGAAAAATTTATTCATAAATATTATTCCTGTTACCCACGAATTTCAAATATGTGTGCATTTCCCAACATTACAATTATTGCCAGTAGGTATAAATTCCCATTCATAATATTGACAAATTATCTATGTTTAATAATAAGATAATAATTATTGGCCGTTTTTGTTAAAAATAACCTTTAAATAGCATGTAGGTTGTAAGCACCTTTTCGTATGCAATTATTAACAGATTATCATAAAATAAAGTTTTCTTACTATAGAAATCGTTTCATTTTTATTACAAACTGTTAAACACCCGTTAATTTCAAATAAATTAAATATATTTGGTCATATGAAGCAGATATGTCCATATGAAAACATATTACTTGCTGATTTTAGTAGAGTATTGTTTACTGCACTGAAGAAACTACGGTTTTAGCGAAACCCGGTCGGCATTAAAAACTCAGATACAGGGTATACGTTATTCATATGTCTACATACGTTAAAAACAAGCTCATGTGTCCAAGCGGTTAAATATAAAAATGATGTTTACTAAGTTATTGTATTATTTTTAATCAAATATACACTACCCAAATAGATACATAATCTCATAATAAACCTTTTTAAATTGTGAAAAGCTATCACCATCGCAATCTTTTACGCATAAACTAAACTGAAAACGTAAATCGTTACCTAAAATTATTCATTCATAATTTACAATTCGCACATCAGGTTGATTATAACATCAACATTCTTCAGTAGGCAGCTAACAATGTACCTATAAAATATTTAGTTGACAAGCAATCGGATCTGATACTCGATGTCAACGTCATCGAACCACTTTCGATTTTTCAAAACGATTGTCTCAGACTATGCATTCGAATGGATTCGACATCGTGAAGCGAGAATCGATTTATCTGTGAAAATGAATCGAAATATTTCGATGGTAAAAAGATCGATTAAATCATCGATGATTCATCGATTGTGCCCATCGCTACTGGATACTAAAATTGTGCGGTGCCTACCCGCCAGTGCTACCAAATTTACAGAAATGTAAATAAAATGCGGCAAAATTAAAATCTCATCCCAACAAATAAATCGATTTTCTCCTTATAAACACAAAAGTTAAATGAACTACTGACATTGAGGTGAAATACTATATTCTGAGTATTTTATTAACATTGCGGAGGGTTATTGCGTAAAATATTGATTTCATAATACCTATACATTTTTATGCTAACTGCGATGTACGATATTATAATATATGTGCTTTTCTGCCTTTGTAAATGTTTTTCTATTTTGAACAAGAAACAGAGTTATGTAAATCAAACAATATTTCGTGATGCCCCATCCAATAAATCACAGCGTCAATGCATTATTATCGTTACCTAACACATGAACCTGAAAAGCCCATTATTTCCTAATGTGACCTAATAAGACAATTACTGACCGAAATGAAAACAAACCACTTTACACACATACTTCAAGCTTGTTTTGTATATGAATTGGTTCGCTACAATAACGTAGTACGTTCGGTCTAACTAACAACAAGAAATAAAATATATATTGATAGTTTTTCTCTTTTATTATCCAATGGAATTATGCTATATGAATTGATTCTTGTATACATTTTTTCAAAGTTTCAAGCTGGGTCATGGAAAGACCAGTAAATTCTAAAACAATTTTGTACAAACAAAAACTAACTATACAATGTATTTTATTTATTTATTAGGTATGGTACATCTATATAAGTAAGGTTCATATCCCGTGTAAGATACTCAAACAAAAACTAGCTACCTATAAAATTTATTTTATTTATTATATAAGTACATTTATATAAGTAAAGTGCATACATATTTTTTGATGTGCCTGTGTTACTAGGGGTATCCCGTGTAGACTAGTACTACAGTCCTACATTTTCTACAGTCCTACAGTCGATAAGTTCAACAATAATTATAAATAATATGATCGAATTTTGATTATTTCTAAAGTGGTCTAAACACCATGCTGCGAACAGCCCGACAAATCGGGCTGTTAGCAGCTTGTTATTGTCTCCTGTCTCTTTTTTCCTCATGCGAACCCATAACATTCTGTTTCACGTTGTCTTCTGTCTCTTTTATTAACACAACAAAATCAATATCACCATATCATTTCACTGCAGCGCATCGGTTGGTACTTGGTACTAGCGGCAGAAGGTTTCTTCCAATTTGCAGTCAACGTGAAATAGAGTGTTACGGGTTCGCATGAGTAAAAAAGAGACAGGAGACAACCTTCAACCTTAGATTTTTAGCCAGCTGCTAACAGCTGCTGTTCGCAGCAGTTTTAGTCCATACAGGTGTGTTTAGATAACAAAGAAAACATTAATAGGTTTTACACATTGTACATAGAAATAAAGATGGATGGTAAAAGTATAGCGTTATACAATAGACAGACAGAAAAAAAAAACAGTTTTAGAGCTGCAGATAGCATAAAATTTATGTAACAAATAACGATAATGAGTGGATTCTTAATATATGTATAATTTCTATGCATAGCAAAGTTGATTTAAAACAAAAATACACACTACCGACTTGCACTGCAATAAAATTAATATTCAAAGCAGTTCCATTTTGACCAATAAATTACACTATCATCAGAATTTTTACCAATAAATTACACTATCATCAGAATTTTTGCTTAGTGAAGTATAATATCCCTGACGGTATAATAACGGTGAATGGCATAATAACCCAAAAATCAATGTCAAAACAGTTATAATTCCGTTGAAAATTTTAGTTAATAAATGTAAAATATCTTGAAATTAAAAAAGCAAATTTTTCTCATACAAAATTATTCATAAAAACGGTACTATTATAGCAAAACGTACTCTACGATAGCACGAAACTTCTAGAAGGAACCAAAAAGGCAACCAAGAGTACCCGGTCGGTATGTTGCGTATTGCTGTGGTGGTGTGCGGGATTTTGCGTTTTGCAAGTTGGAGGCCATTCTTGTTCAGTAGCCCAGTGTTGCCAGATGCAAGGTTTTTACCGTGTTTTCATGGTTTTTCCGGACATAACCTCCATGTTCTTTTTTCCAACAATCGATGTTGAACAAGAGTCGTTTTTTACCGGTAATGAATGCTTTGATTAGGAACCTACACTAATTACTGTAAAATGAAGATTTTTTTCATTGGAGTTGTGAGAGAATTTCTTCTCCCATATCACATGGATACGATAAAAATATATATTTTTTGAGTGGATATATTTTAATATTATTATTATTTAATTTATCAAATTAAATTAACTAAACTTGGTAACGATAAAAAGCATTTTTTGTTTTTATTTCGGGGTTTTTTTTAAATATATTTTTTCTATTATTTAAAGGAAATTATATAATGATTTTTTATACATAATAAAGTGTTGTAAATAATTTACAAAACAAGGAAAAACATGTTTTTTTACCCCTGAAACACGGTTTTTTTACTTTTGCTACATGGCATTACTGATCAACACCCGTCACAAGGGATTGGTTTATTTTTTACGCGTCACAACGTCACAACTTTTCAGTTACCAGCGGAAGTGTATTTTAAATATTTTCTTTGTTATTCCCACTACAATATTAACTAAATAAACAATCAAACGACGCAATCTCGCGCCTAAAGTTCTCAGTGTTATAAAATATATAGTCAAACTTCTTGTGCAGCTTGTTATATACCTTTTTTATTTACTGAAAAAGCTGCGCGCCAAAATTAACGATTTTGAGGGAAATACATCCAACGGACATTTAAAATGTGGTACGTAGACGATTCAGTGCAAGAAAACCTAAAAAAAAAACAGCAGGAACATCCTGTAGAAGTACAGGTCAACAAGATCGACATTGATGAAGAAGATGAAGTAGTTCTACCCGGGTAAGTCTGCTTTTACATTTTTAATATCGCCCATTGATTGCTACAGCAGTTAGAAATTATTATCTAAAATGTCATGTTTATGGATTCGCCTTGCGAGTTATTCTACCCGTTTATATGGAGATAATAATAAAATACCAGGTAAATATGCAGAAAAAAACACACTTTGTAGCAGAAGCGTATCTCCACACTCTCTTCGGGTAAAAACGTACACATTTTTGGGATGGTTAGGTCCAAGCCACAATATTTTTGTTTTTCGTGACCGATGGAAAACAAAAACATGGCCCTGCCCAAATGCGTTTGTTTTTGTCAGATGTTTTGAAAAACATTTTATCGCGGTAGAAGCGGCCAGAAGTATTTCAGTGTCCAGAAATAAAAATGCATTTTAATCATAGCTGGTCGTGGGTTTCTATCCAGACGGTATTGTTTATAGTTATTTCGTTAAAATCGATTGTTCACTTGGCGGTCAATGTTATTTTTTGTTCTCTTATAACCCAAAATATTAACCCACGACCCTCAAATAGGTTAATAGTTTGGGTTATATTAAAAAATAAATTAAAAAAAAGTTATTTTAATATTCCATGGCGTGAAGTAAAGATGTTAAATTATCCGTTTTTTCTCAACCAAATAGCTACCTAAATGCATTATTTTCCATTTCCAGAAACTAAAATACTAACTTCTCATCTAACTGATACAAAGTGTTTTTAAAATAAAATTTACCTAAGTAAAGTGTGTCCCTATTTTCTTTATCACATCCCATATTCATTTCTCTCGATCCTCTCATTCAGTTATATATTCACACGAATGCCTCTAAAATAACAGGACACTCAGACCACTTAACAACAAATGTAATAAAATCCATAATTGAATAAAATCCCTGTAGAGTGTAGAGCACCCCCTCCCTAATATGTTTTGTATAAAATCCCTAAGTTAAGAATATTTTTTACCAGTCTGAAGATGGCTTTGACAAGCTGAAACCGGTTACAGTCAATAAGTTAAAAGTGGAAAAAGTTTTAAATTTGTTTTATTATACTAACATAAAAGCCCTCTTATGTTAGCTTGATGGGTTTTCACACGTGGAAGAAAAATCGATTTTTTAATACGAATATACTTTCAACTGTATGAAATATCAACGATATTCATACCCTCTATCAAATAAAGTGAAAATTCAGTCCCATTCGAAACATAATATGTTTTGATATCTGAGCAAACAAAAATAATATATTTTTTTTAATACATCACACATTATGAACTCTTATCTTTAATAGGTTTTCACCGCAAACATACTAAAATTATGTAATCATTAAATAATATTTAACTATCATAAAACTGTCGTAATATGATAAAGAATGATCCTAATAAATATTGTTATTTTGGAATTTGATGAGAATTTGATAATGTGAAGATAGTTCTATAACAATATTATTTATAGATAAACTGAATTCTAGTATTATAAGATAAGGTAGGTATAAGGAATTTATTACACGTAATCTTGTTCAAATTGATTCAGCAAATTGTTGATTACAACGGGAATCAATAACAATCGCCGTCATTGCTGTTTATGGCACAGTCACATAATCTGTCAGGCGCCCAGGCCCCCTCCTTTAGTCGGCCTTGAGGTAAGGTACTGTTCGACACATCTTTTGAATATGAAAAAGCCGCCCGAATTCCATCGTTTATTTTCTCTATACATTTTTTAAAGTCTATCATTGTCATTCATGAACAACATTTGAAAAGAATTTAAGAGTGTTTCTTACTTGCCATATTTTATCGTGAGTTTGTGACATAATATTTATCATTGTCATTCATGAACAACATTTGAAAAGAATTTAAGAGTGTTTCTTACTTGCCATATTTTATCGTGAGTTTGTGACATAATAGGCGCTTTTAGTATTCCCGGGAAACGGTGACAGGAATGGCTTGCTCCATCTCATTTTTTTAATACGAGTGAGAGAGAGGCAAGAAAATGACTCCCTCACTCTTATTTAATAATTGAGATGCCGTGAGATTTTACCGTCACTGTGATGTTTCTGCGGGAATTATAAAAGCAGCCAATAGTAAGTCTGGAATGTTGTAACGTCATTGACTTTTGCAGACCTTTAAGCCCTGTTCAGACACAGCTATAAACTATAAAAGATCATAGCACGCCAAATATCGCTCTCCGTACAATCCCTTCAGACCGTTCACACCTAAGCGCTTTATGAGCAGATCAACCATAGACAATGCACATCTTACGTCGTAACCGCTCCTGAGGCGATATACGAACAGATAAGCGCCCCCCCTCTCCCGCCGAAAATAGGAGAGGGGTCATTTTAATTAAAACGTGCGAATGTCAACTGTCAAATGCTCAGATCTAGTACAAAATCTACAAAGAAATGGTATCTCGTATCGAGCTATCTAAATTCATCTGACCCTCTCTCCTACCATAGGAAGAAATATTTGATAGTTGTGTGAATGGTACAAAATATAAGCGCTTGCGGTTCAATAGATATCTGCTAACGGTTTATAGCTGTGTCTGAACAGGGCTTTAAATGCAACTTTTGAATTCAAGTCCTGTGATTTTACAATGGTAACAACTAATAGAGAAATAATAAGCTGGTGTTTTTTGGTTTTGATGTATTTTTTATTGGATATCAGAAGAAAAGTAAAATAATTTTTTATTTGATTAATTGCTTGAAAAATATTGCAATTAGAAAATGATTAGCTTTTATCAGCGCCACATTCCAGGTTTAATTCATCTATTAGGGTAATTGTCTTGAAATGTTTGGGATTTTGAAACTTATAAGAAGTTATAATTTTTCCAAAGCTGTGGGTAGATATTATTATTATTGTTGATTTGGCTTTACTTGTGCAACTCTTTGAAATTAAACAGTAGTGTAGCAATAAACTCACGGGCCCCAGGCAAATCCGGAACCTCACCCCCAAATTAATTAAAAATGTTTTTTTTTTTAGTAGTAGTAGACAGCAAAAATGGATGTAGATGTAAAATAATTGTAGGATTTTCTTTAATCTATGGTGTCAATTTTAAATCGATGGGAAGAAGGCTCAGATACCTGGGTAGCCCGTTATGCGTTAACGGTCGCTATGAAGTTACCGACCGATTGTCGGTAACTTCTCATCGTTCCCTAGGACAACTGCCGGTCGCTAATGTACAAACGACAGTTGATATCGAATATATTAAGGACACTTAGTCATTGTGAACTGCCACCTATTCGTTTGCTATCTGCAGCTGTCCTAGGGAACGATAAGAAGTTACCGACAATCGGTCGGTAACTTCATATCGACCGACATTGCTAGCACACCAGGTGACATTGCCAAAAACCCAACATTACTAAAAGGACTGCCAAAATGGACTGAATGCTTACGGGAGCCATGCAGACTGTCTCCAAATCAATAATAATTAGTTCCGGCATGTGTTTTTTTTAAATTGTGTATCTGTTAGGTTATTCGTAACCCGGTAACGTTTGACTTTCTTTTAATTGTTTAAAAATTCACATTAATTTATATTTAAAAGCTCTAGAAAGGGCCCTATATTGCCCAGGGCCTGGGCGGTGGCTGCCCATCCCATCGATACTCCACTGACCTTATTGAAAAACATGTTTGCCCACTTTATCGCCCACAACACCGAATGCATTAAGTTCAATAACAATGTTTTATAATCATCTTATTAGAAGGTCATGTCATCTGTATAATGTAATACCCATTGTCTCTTTATAGCTTATATATTACATAAAATTATATTATTGTTCTCGATGAGTAGAAACATAAAATGGTTTAGTAGTAATAATAATAATTTTTTCCCCACCCACAGCATATGGAAAATCAAATTATGTCACGTCTATCACTAATGCTTCACCAACTATCACTAATTTTAGCATTGTATTTAACTAAACGAATTTAAGATACTAAATACATTTAACTTAAATGCGTTTAGAGTTGTGTCTTGCACCACGCAATTGGAGCGGCCATTTAGTTAAACATTTTAACGCGTCGGTAAAACAGTTACAACGTTCCATTTTACAAAGTCGTTGCGTGATTGGTTTATTTATGATATTGTGTATATTTATTTATTTATGGTCGTTGCGAATGTCAACATATTTTGAAGTCATGTTTTGTTTAATGGTGTACGATTTTATTTGATCCAGAAAATGAGTGCAAAATAAATAAATCCCGAGCGAGAGCTCTTAACTTTTCGAAGGAGGAACAATTTTTGTTTTTGAAAGTAATGGATATTAAATAATTGTACACCTAATCACATTACTTATTTGTTTTGAATATTTTTATTTCACAAAAACCATCTAAATGAGAATAACAATTTCAAAATCAATTAAAATCAATTATAGAAAGCAAGAAAACTGATGAGGTTAAAATTGTTGTGAAGCAAGAACCTTGGGCCGAAATATTCAATGCAAATAATAAAAATATAAGTATATAGAACTACAGAAAACCTAATAAGTTTCTTTAAAACTTTCTGGCACTGAGTGTATCAAATAAATTTTTTCTTGTGTTTACTTCTCTGAATATAAACGGTCTACTTATAAAATCTATAATTTCTTCGTCATCGTCAGAATATAAATCCCAATTGCCCACCGTGAATACAAATTAATTAATGAGATTAGACAATTGGAAATCGAAGGGATAACCAAAATTTTTTTTGACAGTACTTAAACGTATTTAACTCAGTTAAACAGCCAATTTTGGGTATTTAACTTTGACAGTTCTAAACGCATTTAACGACTTAAATTTTGTGGTGCAAGACGTCCAGTTGTTTAACCAAGAATGTGTTTAAATAGATATTTAAATCAAATTTAACTTTTGGTGCAAGCTGCCCTTATTACTCTGTTGGTAACCACATTAATTTGTTCTAGGTTTGTATTAGCAAAACCTTATTTTTGTAAAACAAGATATCTACAGAAGTGTAGTAGGTACATATTATCTACAATTAGTAATATGATAGAGCCCCATAAAAAATATTTGTACAGCACCCTTGAGGTGATTTTTCCAAGTTATCCAAATATTATTATTATTTAAGTATCAGATTTTTAAAAAGTGGCAAGCCAATAGCACGTCAAATAGTGTTTTCGATTTCATAGATTTAGTAATACTGTAAAGCATTGCGTAAGATTGTGTGCTACTAAGTAAATTGTGCTTATTATTGCTTATTCACATTAAAAATGTGCCGGAATGCCCTCACGTGTGATGAGAAAATGTTTTCATTACTAGGCAATCCTAGTAAGAGCCAAGGAATAACATTTAATTTGTAAATACCTTATTATTATCGATTATCATAAATAATACCATTGTTTTCTCCGCCTGAAGATTTTAGGTGTCATTAACTGCCCTACCTTCAGATTATTTTCCGAAAAATAGGCCACAATAATCACATTTTTTGGGTCTAGATTATGAATACAACGTTATGCTGGGGCCGCATCTGCGCCTATCGTCACGAAGCTTTGCGTAAACGTATTCTTCTTTTTAAATTTTTCCGCATTACTTCGGGGCGATGGGCGAGGATGCGGCCCCAGCATTAGTCATACCTGATAAGATTTTGTCAAAATATATGAACTTACAATAGGTTTATTAATAAAAGTTTTTAAAACATAAAGTGCGTACATGATACGGGATAGCACAGAATGGTGACCGGCCTTATCACGTACGTTCATAGTCACAGGGCGGTTAAAGAATCAATGTCCTAAAGGTCAAGGCCTACTAGGTCTGGGAGCGGAAAAGCCAAAATACAAAGTCATTGTTGTCGCTAAATAAACTTTACTGTTTAAATTAGTCTAATCACCCTGTTTATTTACAGCGCCCTTCAGGTGATTTTTCAGAAAAATGGCACTGTATAAATCAGTCAAATATTATTATTATGCTTGCAGTAAAACAACATACAAATCAGTAGTAACGAGTGCAAGAACAATTACCACCATTGCTCTATTATAGTTTGATCACTTGACACTTCAAAATCGGGAATCGAGGGAACTTTTGAAATAATTTCAATAAATGTATTAAAATATCTCTTCAAATTGGCCACATTTTGGCCAACGATGCGGCGGAGGACTTTAATTTATAATATGTAGAGATAATTAAAATTAATAACAACACTGGTTTTTTTTTTACATAGACCGACTTCCGAGTTAAAATATATGAAATATTAAAAAAATCAAATAAATCTGATTTAAATCAAATAAATAGGATTTTTATGATTTTTTTAAAAATAATAATTTTTATTAACCCTGCCTACTTCTAAACCGTTATGTGTGTTTGTTGCTGTCTGAGAAAGGTTTTTTCAATTTTTTTTTTTTTTTTTTTTAACCTATTATTTATTATGTACAACACTGTTTTTGCTCTCCTGAAGAGGGCTGCTTTTTATTTTACTTTTGGCTTAGAACATTCGGTATAGTGTATACTTAAATATGTATTTCCAACTGTATTTTGACCACTCAAAAAGAGTGTGTTCAAAAAGTTCCCACCTAGGAATTGCAGGTTTGATTCTCGGCTAACTAAATCCTCATCTAACACAAGCAACACTTTCCCTTTATCATGATGAAGGTAGAAAGAATTAAAATATTATCAAGTTATTCTTAACCCAGTAATGTGTTAATGAATATGTGAATCATGACACTGTTTTGCTCTTTTAATTACTAATAATGTTTGTATTTCATAGAAACAAACCGACATCTTTCTGGGACAATGACCGCTACATTCCCAATGCTGCTCCCGCACAGAACGGGAACGCCGCCAACGGCGGATCAAGCGGCTCGTCAACCAACGGCCGCACCTCTCCGCGCCGGGAGTTTGACTCCTCCCCCGGCAGCAAGCACATCATGGGCTACACCGGATGCATTCCCGGAATGATGTTCCGCTACGGCAAGTCCTATGAAAGGGCGGCCGATGACAGCATGGCGGAGTTCACCAACAACCAGGAGAAGGAACGTGAGTCAGAGTACCAGCGGAACAAGGCCAGGAACGTCTCGCAGATCTCCTTTGATGATACCGATTCGGTGAAGCCACCACCGCAGGCTACATACAAAGGTAAATAACCTGTACACTGATCAACACTTCAGCTCAAACATCCACTGTGCGCCACTCGATATTGACATTTTTTATTTATTTATCATACATATCTTTTTCTGAAACTTTGAATTTTTTTATTAGGGAAAGTTGTTTTGGAAAATTTTACGTATGAATTTCCATCAAACCGTCATTCACCGAAAAATTGGGTTGTTTCAACCTCCGTCAGAAGAAATTTCAACGAAAATTTCATAGGACAGTTGTTTCGGAATTCCCTTCAAATTTAAATTTCCTTCAAATCGTCATTCACCCAAAAATTGGGTTGTTTCAACTTCCATCAGAAGAAATTTCAATGAAAATACCATAGAAATGTGATATGAATGTGATCAGCCGAGTTTGGACGGTTAGCAAAATAATGGGAGGCGCATGCGCAGATGTCAAAATTGTGATTCGGCGGGGAACACTGAGTGAAATTTTCAAATTTATCGAACGTTATTTGGAGTTAAAATGACCCATTTCGTATTTGAAATGAAGGAAGACGTGATTGCGTGTCAAATTTGAAATGAAAAAAGAATCTTTTCATCTTTTGAACCATTTCCATGAAATTTTCGTTGAAATTTCTTCTGACGGAGGTTGAAACAACCTAATTTTTCGGTGAATGACGATTCGAAAGAAATTTACACGTGAACTTTTCCGAAACAACTGCTCCTTAGAAAAACATAATTTATGATGCAGACAAAACATAAAATTAAATACGCAAAACCGGAGCCTGGGATATACAGGGTGTAACAGGACATACCCGGAGGATTTTACTCAGCTTTCCTGAGCTTATTTGGTGTGAAAATCAGTATATCATTCCGCTATGATGTGACTTTTCTTAAAATTAAAAACATTTTTTTAATGTTTTTCCACACACCGTTGCTAATCTCGTATAAACCCCGCTGACCCCTCCCCCCTATCCGCCAGCCAACCCCTCGTAGGTTGGCAGCGTGCTCCCTCTCTTTCCCTACTCTTTCTCTTGTGTACGCGCCACGTCCACGTGTGGATTCGTAACATTGTCTCCTGACTACGCCAATTATAATTGCCAATGGCAACATGTGATTGAAAAACATTTTTTGTTTTTAACCTCATCAACAACTTGTGATAATTATTTCATAATACAGAATTACTCCTATGTAATTAACCCGTTGCTATTGAAGTTTTGCCGCCTGAATATCATGAGATTGTAATAAATCCATCAGTAATTATTCAATTCTGTTAACTAGATGTTACTGATTTCATTACCTGTAAAGATAAATGATTTAATTGTAATACTGTTTCATCTTCGATATCCTATCATCTTCAATCTTCGTTATCTTGAATCTTCCGTATCTTTAACAATCTATTTTCGATTCGCAGATCACGGAATCAACTCAAGATACCCACCGATAGTGGGCTACACCGGCCACATCTCCCACATGATGGATTCTCTCGGCCACGGCTACCAGAGTGCGGCCATGAATGCCCTCGAGGTCAACGAGACCGAAGAGGACAACTTCAACCAGGAGAAGAAATTAAACTTGGAGCACCAGGCCCAAGAGAGAAGACTGTCTTTGGACAGACAAGCCCACGAGAATGAAAGGATTAACATCGAACACGAACGCGAAGAATTCGACAGCTTCGACCGGCAAAAGGAAATCAACTATTCGATTCAGCGAGAAAAAGAGTTTGAAATGATGCGTGAACGGGAGAGGGAACACGAGCTTGGCCTAGAACGGGAAAAGGAAGAAGTGTCAAACAGAAGCATCAGGCACGAGAAAGAGATCCAGGAGGCTGTTGAAAAGGAGATGGTGAAGAAGAGCCAGCAAGAGATAGCCGCTGACGCCAGCGTCGAGGAGTTCAGAAAAACCATACACACGGGAAGGAGAATGTTCCACCAGAACTAAGAAGGAATTGATGAACTAAGAAGTATTTGTTTTATTGATTATTTTGTGCCTACAAAACGTATTCCGTTGAAATGTTTTTCGAAATCTTAAATATACATAGTCGCAAAGCGGAATATCTCTTTTTATTAAGCTTTAAAGCTCTGGAGTCATGTAATTTGCGCAGCTTTTTCTATCGAGAATTACAGGACAATGCAAATGGTCGGCACAGTTGTTCAAATTCAGGAATATGTTACAATATAATTTTCATCACTAGTGATATATAGAGCTTTGAAATGTCCAACTGCCAAAATATGAGATTTTCTTTTAAATGGTTTGGTTTTTCAAAAGAAAAAGGTGGTAGGCTTAGCTGGGAAGTGAAACTAGTTCAATAATCATTCGTAAAACAAATAGTCTTAAAGAAAAAAAATCTGCATCTTGCAATAATTTTATTGTTCTTTCCATATATGGTAATATTCCATGGTGTCCGAAAACTAGTGTTACAAGAAGGAAACTTGGGAATCTACAACACACATGGAGAACCAAAAAAATATTTTTTTAAATTTTAAAGTATTTAGATTTTTTTATTATTTTTAAATGTTTTATTATATTTTTTTTGGTAAATTTAGGGTTACCAAATTATTGGAGCCGGGTCTACGTCTCAGCTCATTTTAACCTGTTGAATGTCTGATGATATTTCGAAAAACCATGTGGAAATTATCTTGATAACTTCTGGACAAAGCAATTGGTTTTTTTTGCGATAATGTATCTTATTATTCATATAGAATAAATACATGGTAATATCCTTACAAGTTTTCCCAAAATAGCTAACTTTAGCAAAAAAAAAATGTATATGAATATGAATTGATTTTATTGTTTCTACACAAACCTGAATATACACCCTACATGAAAACGAACAATTCAAAGGTGTTTTTGCAGAATTAATGACATTGATACTTCATTAAAGTTGGCAGATGGTAAAGCGGGAAAAAGCATGACTCCCGAATGTCGGGATTTTTTTTTCAATTAAGTAATTTAAAAATATTCAGAGTATCTAGAAGTTAAGGTGACTTTATGTTTTTCTCGAAAAATATTAATTTTTTCATCAATATCTACTTTGACCCCTTCAAAGTAATCCTTCTCAGATATAATACACTTGTGCTAGTGCTTTTTTCAATCCTCAAAGCATTTCTGATGAGCGCTTTTTGGTATGGCCTTGAGCTCTTCCGGCGATGCGGTCTTTATCTCCTCAATTGTGGCAAAACTTCGTCCTTTCATGGGTCTTTTCAGTTTTGTGAACAGGAAAAGTCACAGGAGGCCAAGTCCGATCAATTCGGTGGCTGAGTCTGAGGATTGAGGTGTTGTTTTAGCCAAAAAATCACAAACAAGCAACAATGTGTGAGCAGCAGTGGCGGTCTGTGAGTTTCAGTGAGCTAGAGTGCTAAGATTGAAAAAACGATGTTATTGATGTTGTTGTACCTGAAAAAAAAATTTTTTTTCACGATTTTAACTTTTAGTATTTTAACTTAAAACGATACATGGTTACCTATGAATGGCACATTTAGTAAAAACTTAGTACATAGGTATTAATTTAAAAAAATAATAATAATTTAAATTGCATTTGGCACTTTACACACTTTGGTTCCTTAGAACAGGCAATCTGCCTAGCTAGGAACTAATATCGACCTAAAACAACGTAATAACACTTGTATTCATTTTAAATATATTCTCTTATTATGTAATATTATTTGTTATTTTGGCTTTAAATGTATCAAATGTAAATAAATAAATAAATAAATAAAAATAGTATGAAATCTTCATACAAAAAGTTGGAATTAAAAAAAAAACCTTTTCAGCCACAACATCAATAATGTCGTTTTTTTAAGTCTTAGCACTCTTGCTCACTGAAAACTCACGGACCGCCCCTGGTGAGCAGGTGCATTATAGTAATTCAAAATCCATGAATTTTTTTGCCACAAATTTGGGCATTTTCTTCCTATTGCTTCAAAAAATTTGATGGCATGAGCCGACAGATATGCCGACATCCTCAGCAACTTCTCTAATAGTGAGTCGACGATTGTCCGTAACAATTTTCTTTACTGCTTCAACGTTTTCATTGGCTGTTGACCTGCAGGGGCGTCCAGGGCAGGCAATCCAATTGTAAAGTTTTTAAATATGTATATTTAAAGGCAATTCTGTAAAGAGCTTGAACCGCTTAAAAACTTTTTTTTTACTCAAAATAGTTTCATCAATTAATTTTAAAGGCATCGGAGCACTTCATTTTATTTTTCACACAAAATTTAATAGAGATTCTTTGATCCATTTTTTTTTTTCGATAGCAAAAATCGCCAAGCACACCAAAACACGTCAACGTTTATATCTGTAAAAACAAACTAAAAATGCAAAATGGCTGAATGTCAACATATATTGGGGACATGTGTACCAACATAACAACAACAACAAAAAATCGAATGTACCTAGCCGGAGAGATTTGAAAAGTCACCTTTTTTGCTCGTATATAATTACTTTACTTTTACCTATGATAACTAATAAAATTTCGCTATCTTCAACAGGTGTCCTACTACAATTCAGTGAGCTTCTCAAGTTCTGCACCAACTTCTCCGGACTCGGCTGAATGCAGATAAACGCCATAACATTACTCTGACAGAACCTAACCTAGCCTAACCTCCCAATTAGTATTATTGTTTGCAGTGAAACTCTCTTGTAAGGTTTTCATAGGGATCGGAAAAACTTATTTTCTTGAAAAACCTAGGCGTATGGGATTACTTAGGTCTTTTTTAGTTTCTGACTTCAAGGGACTAACTAATAAAACAAAACATCTGATGTGGGGAACTTTATAAGTGGGTTTTTCTGCAAGATCAAACGTCCCTCAGGGTATTCCTGATTACCATTAACCAAAATAGCTTATTGATGATGAATAACCATATAATAGTTTTGCAAATGACAAGCACTTACATATTAATTAAGCAGACAAAATTGCGTAATTTAAGATGTTTAGGTACTTGTTAGAGAATACCTTAGGTACTAATTTTTGTTAATTTTAACGTCTTCCTGTATAATGTACATGCATATTGAACTTTCTACAACTATGAACAGGAATACATACATCATTTTGAAGTACCTAAAACGGTTTTTGAAACTGGTTGTCAATATTAAAACATTGTCTCCACATGAAAACATATTTATAATGTTAGAAAAAGTAAGGTCTAATTTCATTCTCAACTCTAAATGTGTTCATAAAAACTAAGTGACGATGGAAAGAAGTGCATAGCTACTTTGCTAGCTGCTAGCTGTAGTCCCCGGCATTGCCCGGGCTTTACACAGAGTTCCTCGAGATCAGAAGTAGACTTTCTTGCTTTGAATTGTAAAATTTCTTGTGTAAAAGTGTTGAATGTCTTGTGTAAAATTTCATCAACCTCGCAATAGAACTGTAGATTTGTATGCAAATCAAGTCCACCATGCCCGCCTTGGCCACTATTCTTTTATATAAATAGATAACAATATTGTTCCTAGCTAAAAGCAGGGAAAAATCCAAATAGGTGAGCTCTGGCATCTTGAAATTTGCATTGCATTTTTGGCTGGCAACATAATTTCCACCATGGGCTGTGCAGCTTTGAATCCATTTGTCAAAAATGAGATGAGGCACCATATTTAAGGTTTCTTTCAAATATTTCAATATACTTAATAATTGTTGTAAAAAAGAGTGTGAAAGTTGGGCATTGCAAAAGTAGCTATATTTAATAAAATAAAACAATTACTTTGTTTATAACCTCGAAATTTTATTTAATTTATTTATACCGACCGGTTTTGCTTAACACAAGCATTATCAGGGTACAAAGTTAAACTCGGTTTATAAACAAAGTTACTGTTTTTATTTCATTAAATATATATGTGAAAAAACAAAGCGACTGCTTTCTACCAAGATATTAATTATTTTGTGCGTATTAATAAATCTGTTTGTAAGGAAGCTCGTGCTTTAACTGTCTGTCCTTTGGTCTAGTTTATATTGATGGTGAATGTGGAAGCCTGTGCTTTAACTGTTTATCCTTTGGTTTAGTTTATATTAATGGTTAATGTTTTACCGTAAAGTTTTTGTCAAGTCAAAGTTGTTGGTAAGCCTGATTGATTATTGAAAAGGTGTTCGTCGTTGTGAAGTAGATTAAAGGTATCTTTATCTTTCATTTTCTTCAATTTAGAAATTTATTTCACTATCAGCGCCATTAATGGAGGCATTTATTAAAGTTGAATAAAAATATGTAACTATCAGTATTGTTACTACACTGCTATAATTATTATTATAAGAAGTACCTGAATGCAAATGACAACATCCAATTTTGTGGATTCTGTGATTTCTAAGTGTTCAAAGTGAATAATATAAGGCCTCATTCTGATTTGGGTACAAAATTACCCAAAGCCAATGGTGGCCTGTAAAAAGGTTGTCATTGGTAATAATAACTTTGGAATTGATATCAATAGCTTTAGGTTAGTAAAAATACTGAAAACACTTTGTTTCATAGAAGGTTTGCTATCATCAGTGGGTAGTCTTAACCCTGCAGACCGCAGCCCAGAATAACTATGTGGAACTGAACTGTACCAGTCATGTATGTTACGAAGCCATGAAGTGGGGCGTATTCCTCTTCTAAAAAATTGGATTAAAAAAAAATTGCAAGGCATTTAATTGTTTCTCCGCCACTCAATTCCCGATTGGGAACATTAGGTTTTAGTCTTAAAATTTTTATAATCTGTTAACTAATTTTGTGTCCATATCTGAATGAACTTGATATAGTTTTATCTGTTGCCAATTAATAGATGTAAAACAGTCACACTTTCATTATAAAAAAAAAATATTCACAAAGCTTTGATGGGCATATTGTGATCTTTCGGCGGTTACTCCTGTATGCTGATGTCATGTGATCCATGAAATTTCATGAAAAATGCTGTCTGAAACATTGGCCAAAGAAGCGCAACACAGCAAATACCTCAAAAATAAATTGCGATAAAACTTTTGGCCGTGAAAATCTCAAATCACTATCATCATAATCAAATTTCATCAGATTCTTTTGAATTACCTCAATGAATTTACCTACTATATGTAATACAATTCCAATGTAATTTTACCAATTGTTGCATAGAATCTGAGTGATAATTTGAAACACCTTTTGATATGCCCATCATTGCAATGGTGTATTTATTCTGAATGAAAATTATTTCATTATTGTTGTGGATCAACCCATTTGCAATTTAAAAATTAAATATAGATTCTAGTTCAAATAATTATACAAGGTGCCCTTACGAGCTGAAGACTAACAGTATATCATGCTTATATTTGCAGTCATTAGGTAAATTTTATGGATAAAAAAAAAAATTTACCGAAGGGTCTGACAAGAAATAAATAAAAGACATTTTCGTTAAAGCCAACACGTTGACAGTTCCACACACTATGAAGTAACATTTTATATTTTTGTCTTTAACTAGTGGAGATATTATCTGAAGGCAAAATGAATGTTCATGGTCAACACTGCAATTCCAGGGCTTCCTACCGTGCGTGGTCACGATTCTTAACACTGCAAATGCAGGGGTCCGGCCCCTAGGGGTTAAAGAATAGTTTGTTCATTAATTCCTCCTATGGTCTGCAAAACTAACCATGTCAATCGTATTTTTGTATGTAAAGACCGCCTTGTAATAATTTCATAATATTTGGTTTTAAAGGTTAATTTTTTTTTAAATCTACTAAATTAATCTACTAAATCACGGAAAAATTAGTTTTTATGATACCCACATTTATTAAAAGTATTGAATCTAGTTTATTATGTTAAGAGGTCTTAAATCTATTCAATAATAAAATATATAAAATTTACATTAAAACTTACAAAAACATTTCTAATGAGTTTTATTCTACATGAACAAATATCCCACGTAAATATGCTAGTCCCAGCGAGAGGTCGTAAGCATGTCATCGATGAACTTCCCGTTCTTTCTCACATACCTTGTATCATATCGGAAGAGTCAGAAGATACTGAAATGATCCCTCGCTGGGACTAGTTTAGTACCTTTGTAACTCCAGATGAATGATTCTTTTATCCTTTCAAATTAAAATGTTTTAATCCTAATAAATTTTATGTGTATGTTAACCAAAGTGTCGGTATACTTCAATGCCTATTTTGTCATTCTATCATCAGAATACACTAGTGCTTTTTTCACCATTGGTAGTAAAAAGTTGAACTCTTCACCATGTCAGCAAAAAGGATGAATATATTCCGCACTTGGTTCGTCAGGTGTACTAGCACGGTCGATCGATATGAAGTTACCGACCGACTGTCGGTAACTTCTCATCGTTCCCTAGGACAACTGCAGATCGCAAACGAATAGGTGACAGTTCACAATGACTAAGTGACCTTAATATATTCGATATCAACTGTCGTTTGTACGTTAGCAATCTGCAGTTGTCTTAGGTAACTTCATATCGATCGACCATGCTAGCACACCAAGGTACTATATAGGTACTCCAAACCCAACCATTAACGCCAGGCTTGCCATGGGTAGTTATATATAGGCCTTACTAATAAATATGTTTTCATTTTACACAACATTTATGTAAAATATACATAAACAACCTTTTATGTGGTAGTAGATGGTTGTTTAGCAGTTGTGTAAAATTTATGACTTTTTTTTTGTAAGGGGGATAATAATAATTTTTTAATATTGCAAGTAAAAAATCTCAAGTGAAAAAATTATAGATTAAAAAAAAGATTATAGATCAACAAATGCCAATTTTGAGTAAATAAGTATACTCGTATAGGGGTTAAGGCGACTGGAGCCGTGGAACCTGTGGAACTATCACTTCCTATATAAAAAAAGAACTTCCCCAACTTAGAGTAAATATTGAGAGCGAAGAGATAAGAAATTAGTTGTTATAAAGATGGAAAAGCACTGCATGCGATTTTTTTCCATGGTATCCCCGATTTGGATAGGTACCCAAGTATCTGTGAGGTGGATATTTTTCCAGATCGAAGGGCAAACCAAAATCAATTTTTATTTTTCGGAATGTCAGTATCCCAATAATAGGTATACAGGTTGCAACAGCATGTAGGTACCCTAAGGTTTTTAACTAGCGATTCCTGAGCATATTTGGAGTAAAAATTGAATATGTCATTTTGCTGTACGATGATATTTTTTTCTAAAAAAAAAAATAAAGCAACCTCTCGTTGCCACTAATCACACTCCTACACATCGCGACGGGATCACGTGATACGCGCGATGTTTCGTGTGTTGCATTTTTTCAAAGCTCTAGGAA
This sequence comes from Limnephilus auricula, assembly GCA_951813805.1. Classification (NCBI taxonomy): domain Eukaryota; kingdom Metazoa; phylum Arthropoda; class Insecta; order Trichoptera; family Limnephilidae; genus Limnephilus; species Limnephilus auricula. The sequence continues at coordinate 14,765,215 of OX638396.1, forward strand.
ATTATTGAAATATTTCTTTCCAAGTCCTGTGTCTTCAATGTGTGTGTACCATTTTGGCACCTAGCCGGGCCCTTTTCCGAAGTGGGGCCCTAGGACAATATTTGTTGACGTCTCCTACGATGAAATAAGGATTTATTTTGCTTTCCGTTTTAAATCACCTACCGCATCACTTTTCCCGCATAGCGAATAATAACTTGTACGTACCTTTCTACATCCTTCGTAATTTTAACATAAATAAAAACGAGGAATTTAACTAAACATAATCCCACTACTTATAATCGCAATGTAACTAATATAGGTAATGCGGTGCATAAGGTCGGAATGAAAGATCTATTTAGTCTGAACTATTATTACTACGGCGCGCGCTCTGTGTTCGGTTAAACCTGGCTTAAGGCCGGCTTTATAATTCCTACTTATATTACGCGGCGAGTGATGTCGGAGTAGTAAAAACTTATCTTATTATAATGGGGTAGGAATGTATAACTTATCTTGTGGAGCGAATGAATGAAGAAATGAGTGTCAAGAGAATATATGACGCAAAAGTGAAGGGAAGAAGAAGTTGTGGACGCTCGAGGAAGGCATGGCACGATCAAGTGAACCAGATACTTGAGTCGGGCCATGTCAGGAGTTGGAATACTAGAAGAGCAGTATTAGAAGATATATGAATGAAGCAAGGAGTGTGTGCCAAGACCGAGTTTTTTTGGCAGTCCATCCTCTCTGCCTACCCCTGCAGGAAACAGCGTGATGGTTAGTTAGTTTTTTTTTGTTATTGCCGGCTGAACTGTACCGGCACGTAAAGAATCTGATTAGACGCATACATGTACCATTCCCAGTAAGACGGTAGGTGTCCATTATTCTTGGCTGAACTGGATCGGCTGAGGGGATTTCCTTCTGAAGACATTCTCTGATGTTTTACCCTATTACATTATTAAATTTCGTCGGCAAATAGCCAGGAAATGCTTTCCCCAACCTATCTAGAATTCATTTCTTGCCATATATTTTATTATATTATTCTTATGTTAACCTATCATTCTGTACCTTAGAGCAGAGGTTCCCAAAGTAGGTGCCGCGGCACCCTGGGGCGCCACGGAGAGAGATCAGATGTGCCGCGAGGCGCCCCTGATCTCTCTACTAAAAATCAATATTGACATGAATACAAACATTTTATGGAATGGAAAATCACCCGCGTGGCCAGTCCGCGCTCTGGCTACGGATTGGGTGGGACGGAGTTTTGGGTATCAGTCGAAAATGAGTTTCCGATTCTAAGTGCAAAAGATGTAAGGGTCCTCATTCCCTTTGCGACTTCATATCTGTGCGCAGCTGGATTTTCAGCGGTTGCTGTTATAAAGAGCAAATATCGCTCGAAAATAAATGTTGAAAAAGAAATGAGAGTAGCTGTATCAAGCCTTTTTCCCCATTTGAAAAATTGTGCAGTGAGCAGCAGGCTCAACCGTAGCCCTAAACACACACATCTCAAGAGTATGTGGAATATTTTTGTAAATATATTTGCATTTTCTTTGTTTTTTCACCTATATTTTCCTACCAATAAATGTACTTGTTCATTTTAAATAAGAGTTGTATTAGTTATTTTTACCTGGTTTCTTCTTCATGGTCGTACAAATATGAAATATAGCTACCACAGATATATATATTATATGACTAGAGTGCCGTAAGAAAATTCAAATTTTCTAAGTGTGCCACACTTGGAAAAGTTTAGGAACCCCTGCCTTAGAGGATAAACCACGGAAGTCCACTTTTTGCCGGTTTTAAGTTGAATACGCAGAAAAAAAAATCTGTTTTACATTATATTATTGGATGAAACAATGAAATCCGTAAACAGTATATCAACCTAAGAGTATGGATATTAGAGAGACAGTGTGTGAAGTGTGCCCGCGCGCTCCAAGTGTGCCTTTTCTAGAATTCTACCCACATGGCTGACATTGGCTGTCACCATGTAAAATGGCTGCTGTCGGAACGTATTAAACGTCCAAAAACCAGCAGCCAATGTAAGCCGTTTGGGTAAAATTCTCGAAAAGGCACACTTGGAGCGCGCTGGCACACTGCACATGCCGTCTCTCTAATATCCATACTCTTAGATATCAACTGATTTAACTAACTAAAAAACCACTGTTGTCAAATTTACTTTCAAGGATAAATAAAAATATATTTATAAAGTGACACATTTGTCTTAAATATGGCCATAAAACGAATGAAATTATAAAATATACCGTTCACAGATCTTAATTATTGCAGTGAGTAAAAAAGTTATAGACCTTCAAACATTTAGTTTAGAAACACAAAAATGGCTTTCCTGAACAAGTCCAAAGTGAACTTCCGTGGTTTATCCTCCAAGGTATATCATTATTATGTTATGTTAGGGCATACATTAATTATGTGAGCAAAAAAAAGGGGTCCAGTAAAATCTCACCAAATCTCATTATACCGAGAGGGGGGTGGGGGGGTCCTTAAAAATCTCACGTCAACTTTAAAAGAGTATATATTATTATAGAGATAATAAATTGTTTCACTTCTTTTGAAGTGTCCCATTTTGCCCGCTGAAAAATGGCTATTATGAAAAACATTTATTTCGATAGTAAAAAAAAACTCAAGTGAGGGGGGGGGGGGGGGGGACAAATCTCAGTTAATCTCGCCAAGTGGGGGGGAGGGGTCTAATTTTTTTCAAAAACTGCTCACGTAATTAATGTAGATATGTCCCCTTATTTCTTTCTACCATTTTTATGTATAGGTACTTATTCTTTATTCGGCCATACCTGATGCAGGTGGGCACCCTCCTAAAAGTTACCTACCTAGGGAAAAAAAATATACCACAATTTTTCGCAAGTGATTTACTTAGGTATAAGTTATTAGTACGGATAATATGTACATATACCGAGCCCGAGGACTGATAGATTATACTAACTTGATAGTCAAACGACGAATTCAGATCTGTGATAGTGAAAACGAAACAGTTAAAACTAACCGTAAATCGCTCACGCGGAGAATACAGTCCGTTCACTTCATATAACAGTATGATTTTCAGAATATAATTTTATTATAAAACTAGTGACTACCCGGCATGCGTCGAAATCCACTCAAAAAAATTGTTTGTGTTTTAATTATGTTTAATGAAGTAATTTTGGATGCACAATATTTTTATTTTCCGTCTTTCGAATGAATCGGAACGTTTTCAGACCCGTGAGCAGGCCACATACAACTGTCAGTGTGATGGATTTTCCAAATTAACCACCTGCTTTGCAATCTCTCCCTCTGCCCCTCCCTCGTCGCCCACCCCTCATATGTGTGTCCTTGCCCATGCCTTCTCTTTCCCTCCCGGGTTCCCCTTCTACTTTCCCCGCCTTACCCCATTCCGCGAACCCTACACCCACCCTTCCACGTTCCCATCTTCCCTTCCTGCGTTGCCACTTATTGTAAATTATTATACAATTTTCATAACGCCAGAGCTCACTATATATAATATAGAAACATTTACGGGTGTGCGCATAACAACTCACCAAAGTTTTATTGCAATAGGATGAATGCTAAACTAGCTGATACCCGGCATGCATTGCAATGTATTTATTTATTTATATTTCACGCCCTGTTGGGCTTTTACATTTTTTTTTTAATTAACAAAGTACATCTAAATCATAAATTACATTCAATTCACACAAAATTAGTTGGCTCTTTTTCACACAAAAGCAAAAAATAAAATTATAAAACTGAATCTAAAACAAAATCCAAAACAAAATAATAAACAAAATCAAAGTCAAAATCAAAAGCAGAATCAACAACATAATCAAAAACAAAATCAAATACAGATAAAAGCAAAAGTTTGATAAAAATAAAATGCAATGCCACTTAAATAAAGAAATTGTTTCTCCCTGCGTGTCCTTTCCCATTCTTCCCGCGTCCCCTTTCTGCCTTATCTTCCCCTTCTCACGAACCCTCCGTCGCGCATTCCCCTTTTACCTTCTTTGACTTCTCCCCTCCCTCATCCCCCTTCCCATGAACCCCCTCCTTAATTCCGTTCCACCCCTCCCGGATTCCCCTCCCCCTCCCGATTTTTTTCCCTGCCGCTTAACTCCACAAAATACACCCATTTTTCAAACAACTCGTTTGTGACCTATTGCAATTTAGAACTTTTAAACTCATCAATATAGAAATATCGCCATGTAAAAATCTTGGCGGGCATGTTCACAACAACTTACCAAATTTTCATCGCAATCGTATGAAGAGTATAGGAAATAATTTCATAACGCTAGAGCTCACAATCCTATAACCATCGCGGGCATGCGCACATCAAATCCCCAAGTTTCATCGCAATCGGATGAATGGTATGGCAGCGCAAACAAACAAACATTATTTTCTATATATAAGATTAACACAAAACAAGGGAATCCGAAGCCATGATATTTTGGATAGGTACCCATTTAGGTTCTTTCATTCTCTAAAAAGTACGAAAGTTCACTTATTTTCACAAAGTTTTATATGAAGTGTACAAAAAAGCATTTAACAATTCTTAAACTAGTAAACCTAAACAAAATTAATTTTTCATTTTTTAGATTTCTGCGGCATTAACTTTGAAACAATTTCTAGACATTTTGTTTTGAAGAGTTTTATTCACAATGTACAATTTGATACTTAATTTTATTTATTTGATACCGGCTTCGACACATTCGTGTCTTTAACTAGCGTTCTTAAAACTAAGTACAGAAATGATTAGATATTATTAGGTGAGGGTAGTGTGATAGGTAATATGGTGGGGAGGGGCTAGTGGGAGGGGTCAATGTAACAAAGAAATGTAACAAAGATGGGGTGAAACAAAGAAACATGGTCAAAACTCAGTCATCACTCATCACTCTTCAAAACATGTTGATGATAATAAATAAAAGTCTAATAAATGCTTGCGAACTCGAATAGCAATTTTAATGTTTGTTGTCTTCAGCGTACCTACTCTACCCCATTCCATCGTGAATAATGATGCTACGAGTGAAAAACTTCTAGCTGAAACGTTGTGAATTTTATTAGTGAGCAAGCGCTGTCGCGGGTGGACGTGTTCGTAAATCCCTCCTTGGTTATAATATCGCGGTGCATTCTCGAATAGCGATCACATTACCGCGAAGTGAAAAGCATAATATTTGCATTGAAATAATAAAATGATTAGATGAAGAATTGTGATTCCAATAATAATACTATGTCCATAGACAAAACTGTTCCGAATTTTACAGCAGTGATAATAATTTTCTAATTCTGCATTTGAATAACGCGCGGAAAATGTGGGTTGATGTGAGTAAACAAGAGCGGCAGAATTATATGTCGCAAACAAATGGATGCCTCATTCCAGGGTAAGATTTTTTATAATACTTAAAGCATCAACAATTTTAATTTATTACTTGACTGCTTCTTAGAATCCTCTCAAATGGTATTAAATGTTTAGGTAAGTAGGTACCTAATTTTTTTTTAAATAGGCAATTCACCCCACAAACAGTGCCTTGTGATGTAGGTACTTTTCATTAGGTTTTCTATTATATTTTCTACTATTTCTCTTTCAGCAATATAGTAGTATTAGTAGTAGATAGGCAATTTCAAGTGGGTAAATAGGAAAAATAGGACGGCTTCTGTGGTCGAGGGGTAAGGCTCCCGACTATGAAATCAGAGGATTTTTATTTTTTTCAAAATGCGGCGCATCCCCAAACTGAAAGAATCCCGAAGATCTTCATACAAAAAGTTTCAACTTTGAGGACGTTGTCGCTCCATCTTAACCTTGGCTTTCCCAGGCTCCTCTTCTTGAGTTTAGCAGGGACTTTGGTGCTTGATGTTAGGTCATTCTCTCCACATGACCCAGCCACCGCAGTTTTATAGTTTTATATATTTTTTATAAATTTTGAGACGTTTGGCTCATATATATGTTTGGCTTATATATGTATTATATATATTGCTTTTGTAGTAAATAACAACCAAGTCAAACCTTAATTTAAATATATTTTTTTCCATCTTCATTAGCAGCTAATGATGAATTAATTTGACAATGGTATTCATCTATCTTTTCTTCTATAACATGCACACATCACAATATGCATGTGTTTTCTTGGATTGCGTGTCTGATAAATTCTTTGGGGGGGTTTTTATATCTTTTGAATAATTTGTTTGCTACTGTGGATATTTTTCTGTTCTAAATTCTAAAATATATGTATATTTTTAAATTTTATTTATTTACTAAATTGTTAGTTACATGTTTTGAGAATTTTACGACGACCATGCTGGTCATAAAATATTAAACAATCTTTATTCGATATTTTTTTTAACACGTCTATTAATTTGAGTGCAAAACTTGGAAGTGGAAATTAACCCACTGCCCGATATCCGATCGAGCTGAAACTCGGCAAATAGACTCATTGCCGATGACAATGCATTCTATCAACTGTATTGTACTATATTGATGGGACTTACCTACACACACGCGCAAACACACACATTTTTCTGAAATTAGATGACATTTCGAATAAGGATTTGGTTTGGGTGTTAGCGGTGTTTACTCACTTGCAGACCCTGGGGAGAAAGCTTCAATCCTTTCAAACATTTTTTTAAAAGTCATTCAAGGAGGTAATAAGCTGGGGAGGAAGGTTCAATACTAAGTCAACAAAAAACATCTTTGAAGTTGGCTACTAGACTGAAAACATGGCCGAAAAATGGAAATATAATATGTATTATAGTAAATAAACTTGGTTTTTACGGGTTGTTTTTTTTTGGCTAAAAATGAAAATCATCTGGGATTTTATAGATTTTAGAAGTTCATGAATGTCATAACTTTGAGATTATTTTTTTTTAGTTTTTCCCATTTTCATCACTTAATTAAACTATAAAATATGATTAATAAAAACAGTAAACTTTAAAAATTATGCAGAGATAACTATGTCATGCTGTATCAATCAATAAAAGATCAACAAATTATTAAAAAAATGATTTTTTGTAGGTACATTAGCGCAATCCCGTGAAATATCAATGTTTTTTATTTATTATAATTGAAAGATTTGTGAAGCTGTATGTATTTATTGATTAATAAAATATTTGCTTCAGGATCATTGCCCTTTAAAAGAAGAAATTTACCTTTTGAATGGTAATGAACTTGAAAAATCACGACATATATCCAATCACATTATAAAAATTAAATAAGTTCATACTAATAGAACAAAATTTTTAACACTGCTTATGAAAAGGATAGCCATTCGCAGAATGTGTCTACAAATGAAATAGCTATAAGAATGGCCCGCTAAAGTATGTCCACTGGACCTGTTTAGTGTAACCACGTGCTTTGTCTCAGTAATCTTCACTATATTATAAATTAATTTATCATACATTTAAATTTTAAATGAAAGAAACATACATTTCAATGAATAATTAATTAATTAAATAATTTTGGTACCTACATTAGCGCTTGTCTGAGGCCCTAGCACACTCGATCGATAACGATCGATAGGATAACCATCAGTAACTTCTCATCGTTCCCTAGGACAACTGCACATCGCTAACGTACAAACAACAGTTGATGTCGAATATGTTAAGGACACTTAGTCATTGTGAACTGTCACTTATTCGTTGGTGATCTGTAGTCATGCTAGGGAACGATGAGAAGTTACCGATCGAGTGTGCTAGGGCCTCTGATATGATTTAATTTTATCAGTACCAATTTTGAAAATTCAAAGTTCATTGAACTTGAATAATTATACGCATTACGCAGGAATACAATTGCACCCATGCACCGACAATCGAAATTAGTATATTTTATTTAATTATAAATTATAACAGTAATGTTAGCCATATTTGTGAAGTAGCTAGGTACTATGGACATACAAGAGTTGAATGCGTGACTAAATAATCAAAGTACGAGCGGTTGTTAGTTATTTGTAGTTATTCTGCACTCCTGCTATCTACCTACACTGCCGTAAGTTAATACATGTCATAATAGGAGCTTCATCATATATTATGTGGAAGCAATATAAACATGAATCAAGTTTTCCATATGTGTAATTAGGTAGATACTTAGGTAGTACGAATAATATTATGAAGTGTTTGTAACTAACTAAACTAACTAAGTATCACGCCGTTTCCCCGCAGGGGTAGGCAGAGAGGACGAACCGTCGAACATCTCGGTCTTGACACACTTCTCCTTGCCTCTTTTAAATTATTTTTTTTACACCACAGTAAGCGAAAGTTTTCTTTACACTCCTTTCTTCATTCATTCGCAATTGCCTGTATGAGATTTGTATTCGCTCCATACTTGGACAACACCTTCCAGCTTTTTTCCTGTCGACGCGGTCGTATGCTTTTTGTAGATCCACAAAAGCACATAAGAATTTCTGGATTTTTGCCAGAAACTTCTCAGTGAGCATAAGCAAATAGAAAATCTGATCCATGCACCCCCGTCCACTCATAAAAGCACCTTGCGCATCCAATATTTTATCTTTTGTTGCCATTCTTTTTCAATCAATATTCTACCATACAGCTTGCCGACTGAACTTAGCAAGCTAATTGCCATATGATTCCCACATTCCGTGCGTGACCCTTTACCTTTGTATAACAGCATGATCACAGCCCTTCTCCAATCTAATGGTTTGTAACCCTCCTCTAAACACTGGTTAAAAAATTTGCACAACCATGTGAGAATTATACGGCTATCTCCTTTAAAGTATTCGGCAGCGATATTGTCGAAACCAACAGCCTTACCATTCTTCATACTTTATCGATCTTTTTATTTCATCCATGCTGATTCTGGTAACATTCACACCGTCATCGTTCATACCTGATTCGCCACTGGAGTCACTGTCACCCAAATTGCTTACGAAAACTTCCTCAAAATATTTCATCCATTTATCTTTTATTTCTTCCTCATTCGTCAACATTTTTCCATCTTTTGATTTTATCACTTTCGTACTTCGTGTACACTCCGGGGTCTTTTGACCTCCTTCCAAAACAGTTTAATGTGTTCTTGGAAGTGATTGGTAATTTTAATTTCCTCTTACTCTTCCAGGCGTTTCTTTCGTTCTTTCACTCCAAAACTTACTCTTTTCTTGCATCCCTTATATACTTCTTTCGCTCGGTCTCTATCTTCACTAGAAGCACTGCCAGACGCTAACCATGCTTTCTTCTTCTTGACCAGAACAATGCTTTGATCTCGTCATCCCACCATGCATCACCTTTCGCCCTACCTTGCATATTTATTTCACACACTTATCTAGCAGATTCACAAATACTTACCTTTATGTGGTTCCACGTTTCACCTATGCTTAGACCGTCCATTTCCTTCTCATTCAGTCTCATCTCTGCACAATTCTCATACTTACTTCTGAGAATATCGTTTTGCAGTGTTTCTACTTTGACTCTTGTTGGAGTCGTTACCGTTTTCACTTTAGAGCGCCAGCCACGGAAGAGGTTTACTCTCGACACTACCATAAAGTGGTCAGTTTCAACCTCAGCCCCCCCGAAAACTCTTGTGTCCACGGGAACGTTTCGCAACCTAGAGTCAATGGATGTAATATATTATATTTCACATTATTATATTATTTGTTCACTTCAAACCTAATACATGCATGCAACGTGACGCGAAACGAACCACAAATTATGGGAAAGGAATAAACCAACTGCAAAGGGGCGTTTCGCGCCATTTGCGGTTACTGTGTTCCTTTCCCATAATGGTACCGACACACATGCTCATAAATGAGCATGCTCATTTCCCCTTCCACCTGTAATGCTACCTAGTAGCACGTGTGTCACGGCCAAATGAAGATGCTCACAAATCAACCGGCTGTTGCATGCTCATAGCATGCTCATTGATTCGCGGTTGGAACTGGAAATGAGCATGCTACTAATGAGCATGTCTGCCAGTACCATAATTCGTGGTTCGGTTCGTGTTACGTTGCGTGCATGTATACGCAGCCTTATACATTTCCCTAACAATCCGTATAGTAATAAGAATAACTCATTATCTCATTAATAAACATTGTATTGTTGATTGTATTAACAATTTCCAAAGTGTTTGAATTTTTGAGAACTGACCCTGTTAACTTTTGGCTTGCATGAATGTAATTTAGGATCGATTAGTTTTGTTAGAATACACGTATTTTGAAGTACACTACAAATCGTATTTATTTATTATAATGATATTTAAATCTAATACGCTCAGGACTCTAAGTTAACTGGAGCAAACCGGAACGCCGCTCCGGTTCGCGATTACAGTTGTCAAAAAAGCCCTAAAACCTACATCCGGGAAGTAGGCGTTCCGCTTGGTAAAGTGATATCGAACTCGAGCGCCGGTAAAGATCCGTGAAAATAGCGAATTAACGAAAAAATATTTTCTCTTTTAAAACTATGAAACACGAATAATCTCTTTGTCTGAAGCAGCAAAAAACTCTTGAACTGTGCACGGCTTTTTCAGACAGACTTTCTAGGTCAATGGAATTATTTCCAGGTAGCAAAATTTTTGCTATGGAGTATAATATAAGCAATACTTTACTATGCACTGACTTACTGATTATTTCCAGGTAGAAATAATTTGCTATGAACTGACTTAATGATTATTCCAGGTAGCAATAATTTGCTATGTACTGACTCACTGATTATTTCCAGGTACCAATAATTTGCTATGAACTGACTTACTGATTATTTCCAGGTAACAATAATTTGCCATGTACTGACTCACTGATTATTTCCAGGTACCAATAATTTGCTGTGAACTGACTTACTGATTATTCCATGTAGCAATAATTTGCTATTCACTGACTTACTAATTATTTCCAGGTAGCAATAATTTGCTATGAACTGACTTACGGATTATTTCCAGGTAGCAATAATTTGCTACGCACTCACTTACTAATTATTTCCAGGTAGCAATAATTTGCTATGACATACTTATTTACTATGCAGTGACTTACTAACTATTTCCAGGCAGCATTAATTTTCTACATGGAAATAGTTGCATTGACTTAGGACCTTTGTAACTATGTATTTTACTCAATGAAGACGAAAATAATATTTATTTTTATTTTTAACTTAATGATTTAAAACTCAAATTGAAAATAGTATTAATAAATCTAAACGAAATATGACAGAGCAAGACACAGAAAATAAAATGGTAACGGATGCAACTGGGGATCGAACCCAGGACCTCTGTCTTATCAGGGCAATAATCTAACCACTGCGCTATTGAGACCAGATTATTCTCCGTAATTTTGATCGATTTCGTATTGGAATTTAATAATTATCAATATAATCAAAAATTTATTTTATTTTCTTAATTTATTATATAAAGTTTTTCCAATTAATTGAATATGTATTTTGCTATCTACTGAGTGTTGACATACTTACCGGTACGATAGATTTTTTAACACTCAGTAGGCAGTTAGATAAATATTTCAAATCTCCATAGCTCATTAGAACGTTACCAGCTGAAAATAGTTTTATTGTCATAGGAATTTCTGCCCAAAAATGCTGTACGATTTTTACATTTTCTCTATGCCTATATTTAGATGAGACTGAAGCGAAAACATAGGTTCCACTTTCCACTCCAACGCTCTAACGTCGAACGATCGGAAATTGCAAAATCCGGTCTACGCACACCGATTATCGTGTTCTAATTAGTGGAACACTTCTCGGCGAGATATTAGTACTCAACAGCACCCTTAATTGTATATATAGAGTGTAACCGCAGGAATGATTTGAATCCGAAATATGTGGAGTAAAAAGTAGATGTCATTTTGCTGTCCGATGATAAATATTTGCCATCAACGGACTCAACCGAGTAGCCTAGCGGGTCACGTGATAAGCACTCCGTCTCGTTCGAGCAGCACGACACGTAACACACGGGTTCAGCTTATACTCAAATGCTGAGGATTGGCTGGTTTAAACCCTTTGGTTAAGTATATTAGTATTTTTTTACTCTCCTATTTCCTACAACCTCTAAAAAGGATATAATATATTTTGCTGAAAGGACTTTTACGGTGTTCTGAAATAATGAAGAAGAAAATTTTTATTAAAAACGCATTCCTCAAGAATTTCCTCTACATTACTCACCTAGACAGTTTTTCAATCGAGCTATATACAGACTGTCCTGTCACTTAATTATATTTCTTCTAATGCCATCTCATATCGGAGGCTGACTATCATTAAGAAATCTTGGATTATTCCCTTCAATCAACCAATTTTCCGCTTAAAGCGCTCTACACACCATGTTGCAAACAGCCCGGCATGCATTTACCCCCTTAAGCATTTAAAGTTGGTTTTCTATATTTGTACCAGGATGGATTTCGACCTTGCATTTGGTATTATGTAGTTTTTTTAAACAACACGCCATCTATGTTTGGACGCTGTAAAGCGAACAAAATTTGAACGAATAAACGAACCTCGACTAAGTTAATCAAGTCAGCCGACTGAAACTGTCTAATAGTAAATTGAAAAATAAACTTTGCATCCTTGGCATTGAGATGTTATGTTTCGCATTGCATACGGAAATGCATCAGATATTAATTCATACAGTCAGAACCGGACCCAGAACATTAATTAGGTATTTGTTATTGTAATGTATCTCTGTAGTCCTCTCCAGAGATGTATGTTATATAATATAGAGATATACAGGGTATAACAGCACCCACTATTCCGAATTCACACGTGGCTACTGATCCCATCGCTGCGGTGTATATACCGTCGAAATGGGCTTGAGCGTTACGCATGCTGTTTCGTGTGTTAACGTGCTGCTAGAACGAGACACAACGCTTATCAAGACACGCCAGGGGGGGGGGGGGGGGTGCCACGATACAATTGACCGAGAAGAACGGCTTTCGGGTTCTTTCGGCTCAATCTCAGAAAATGATGATACCATATGATCCGAGTGGCCTATAGACAACTAAACTGACCACACGTACTCATTTCGGTTGTGCGTGTGCTCTGCGTAACTATGGTTCAATGAACTCTGAAACTCGGATTTGCTTTGAATTTAAGTGTCATTTTCAAAATTGGAACTGATTGTTTGAAGAACTCAACCAAGCGATAAAATTCTTACATAGAATTTAAGGAAAATTATTATTATTATTGTCATTTTCAAAATAGAAACTGATTATTGGTCAAGACTTCGGACTATCTAGTGATTTAACCGGGATCTGCGCTAATGGGATCATCAAATGTAAATAACTAACAAAACAATTGGGGCGTTTCTGTCCGATGACCTTATTATATAAGGGTTTAAGAACTCCCTTTGAAAGAAAAGATGACAAGCTCAGCGGCTGAGTATTAAAGTTCCAAAATGCTTGCAACTGTACAGGGGGGTTCCGATGATAAAGATTAATTTTTCCCCGTATCAAATTTGTTAAACTAAAAATTTAATATCGATTTATTCCATTCAAGACTTGCTTTAATATACACCTACATTCAAGAAAGCAATAAAAATGCTCAAAACGCACGATGATAAATTATTAAATATCGTGTACTTCTTGTAAGTATTTTTTGATCATAAGGATTTATGATTTTTCAATAATGTCTAAACAAAATAAGTGTGTGTAATCTGAAATATTTTAGTTTGTAAGAGACCTTAAATAAATAGAAAAACTGAGGTATTTTCGTCACAAAACACGTTCTCGGATTTATTTTTTAATGATTTAAATGAACTAAAATTAAAATTCTGAAAAGTGTCTTTACTAGATTATGTATTGATTTATTTTGCTGTATTATTTATGTAGATATATGATTTGAAATTTTTTGTATAATACAATAAAATTTTACAAATCTGCCAACGATTAACGGTATAACCTTAGTATATTAAAAATAAACTTAGTTTTTCAAAATTTAAAAAGTGCGTTTACCAGATAAAATAACAATCTTTCAAAATCAATTTATGTTTTTTGGTAAAAAAAGAGTCAATACGTCTAGAATTTGATTTAAAAAGGACAAATTTCCGTATTGTCTGGTTATACCCTCTTAAAACATTAACGCAGTAGGTACTCGTAACTAGTTTCATAAGCCGTTGACTAGTTGAATACAGACTTTTCGTTTCGATTCTAGGAAAGTTGCCACGTATTGGAACGTCACCTTGAATCCCAATCATAATAATCAAAATCAATAGCGGCTCGGTATTACATATTTATTACGTGTAAAGGTCGTTTAATTTAAAAAATCGAAAATGCGAGCGTTAATCTTGATGGTACGATACGAAATGGTCAAGTTTTTACTTAAATTACAGTGCTTCTGGTTTTCACCCTTCAAGGTGTTTGTTCTTGGCTGTAAAATTTCAAAATAATATAGACAATTGGAGTCAAGTTCAGACATGGAAGAAATGTAATTTTGATTTTAGATAATACTAGTTGAATAAAACACAACGCCATCAACGTTACCTAACCTATATAACCAAGTGTTGTGTCAATAAATTAACTCACACTGCCATCTGTCAGAAACTTATGGAACCTACAAATAATTTCAAATCATTGTTTCATAACAAACATTTAATTTGCAATAATAAATATTGAGGTCAATAATCGAAATAAAAACTATCCTATCTTTTAAGATGGACCAAATTACACACGGTATATAAAGAAGAAGATAAAAGATTTGATATAGAAAAGAGTTTGTAAGATAAGAATAAAGACTTCCATATACACCACACCGCATACAAGACATAAATAAAACATTAGACTAAAAATAAGTTATTTATTTATTTTTATGTAAACGCCCATAGGGCTTTTACATACATAAATCAATACATGTTTTGATTAATTACAGTGAAGAGTTAGAAGTGAATAAAATACAGGTAAATCACAGAAAATATTAAGACACATAATATAGGTTAGATAAAATATGAGTTGACAAAATGTAGGTAATACAGAATATAAATAAAGTTTAAAAAAAATTGCCTGTTAATATCCTCCAAATCAACAATAATAGGTATTAATAAAAATTTATAAAATTGGTATTTACAATAGTTTATGAATTAAGTAGAAATAGTTCGCACATATGTCGTTTAAAGTTTGCCAAATTCAAATTATTGTCAAATACATCAATATTGTTTAAATATTGGTTACCAAGACTACGTAATAATGAACAAATCATCGGCTATCTTCGTAACCGTTCGGGTATTAGACCTCTATTGAGACGCATTAAAACTACGCATGACTACCTTTAACCTATACTAACGACATCTCAGAAGGAGACATTAAAACTAAATGCATGTTCACATAAACTACACCTTTCCACTATCTTCAAACGAAAACATTCCCCAATTGGGGATGCCATAGTCACTCTTCACTTGAGTTTCTTTTTTTTAATTCCCCGCAAAAAATACATAATTTTAGCATCAATCTTCTTGTGAAATGTGTCTATTTTGTTCGGCTGACACTAATGACAACATTCTGAAAGATTGCAGAGTAGCTACCACAAAATGAAATGCAATCTGCAATCGCGTGACTCTGAGATCCATCATGTTAGCCATGTATAATGTTTGAAATCCGACCTTTGCAGTATGTATTTGATCAATAGTATTTTGCAGCAAGACTGTCTGCCATACCTACATACCTTATAGCTACTAGGAGAGCCAGTGACACGCTATTAGTTGCGTGGGTCGATAACAGGGAAAGAGTATAATTGTGGCAATGTAGCCAGCAGCTATTAGGTTAGTCCTATTTGAGGTGGGAAAAATGTTAAATGAGGTAACACTTTTAAAAAAAACTTTCGATAAAGTCACGAAAAAATTAGAGCGATTAGTGCACAAGAGTGCCAACTGCTTGCTCTCAATCGAAATTATTTCCTGAACAAAATATCAATTTTATCTCAGTATCGCCCTGGTGAAAGGCCGCCATTCCGAATCGACACATTACGCGTTGGCTGCTTGAAATGTTAATGACCAAATCTGATTTTCTAGATGTCTCCCAACCTTCCTCTGTCCCATCTCCTTACCTTCTGTGGTGTACTTTTCTATGATGAACAATACAACTCGGATGATCGGGAGTTTCAACGATACCTACTTTAGTTCGTCAAATTACGAGTCGTGATTATTATCGTCTTATTTACAATGAATATTTAACTGGACTTAACGCCCGTTCTAAGTGATGTTATTATGTTCTAAGGGTTGATCTGCGGCTGGGGAAAATTGTCCCTCAATGTTTGGAGCCGGTGAGAATATGGCTTCCCCGATTGGGGTATGTTGCAAGGCTACACGGTGAAAAATGTTATTCTAAAATACGATAATTTTATTCGTAAAAACGGTTAAAAACGGGACTGAAGTTCTTATGAACAAATTAACAGTGTTTCAGTGTTTATTGGCGGGAAAATTTAACAATAATTTGTTGATATACGTACGAAATTACGTATACCAACAAATTATTCTTACGTGTTCCCGCCAATAAACATTGAAACCCTGTTAATTTGTTCGTAAGAACTTCAGTCCTGTTTTTAACCGCTTTTACGAATAAAATTATAGTGTTTTACAATAACATTTTTCTCCTTGTAAAAGTAGATGGGGAAGAGAAATGTACCCGACTATCTATCAGATCTGGTCACCGAATACGGCTAAAACGATTTCAAGCAACGTTTAGATTCTGAATGGTGCGATCTTTTAACTAGTACGATACTGAAAGTATATGTCACTCTAGAACGTACAGCAAAAATACAATAAAAAAAAACTAACCATCAGACCACAATGGTCCCGCGCTCGAGCAGGGCAGTTATAGCGTTTGATGTTGTAATAAACATTCAAAGCATATGCAAATTAAACCTTTTTTTTGTGTTTAAATATGGATTTGTATTTCCATAAATTTGTAACTACTTTCTTACGCGAGTATTCAAATGTTCTTTAATTAAAAATGTTGATTTGAATACGTAGTTAATAAGGCATTATTTTTTGCATATGCTATTGTTTTTAAAATGCATTTTGTTGATAAATATGACTGGGTTTCAGAAAAAACCATTAGTTTTTTTAAACTTTATATGCCTACATGGCTTTATTTATTTATCAAAACTACATAAGGTGGGTTACATTGATTGTGGTTAATTTAACAAAGAGTTTACATAATTTTATGTGTTGGTGAATGCTGATAACATTTTTTTTATTGGGTACAAAAGGATACATAAATTAGAAATATATATTTTTTTACAGTGATTAATTACATAATATATGTATTTGATGTGCCTCCATAAATAAGCAGGGCTTGTGTGTATGGGGGGGTGTTATTACATTGATTTTATTTGATATGATTCAGTTCAAGTTTTCAGTAATCATTTTTAAGGTGAGTTTTAAATTCATTTATGTTAGTATTCATCTTTCAAATTTTTTTCTGGTAACGAATTAAAAAAAATTACTTCGAGATATTTATGATTTAACTGTCCTATTGTTTTTTTTTACATTTTGGAGTAGGAAGTATCGATGTTTGTCTAAGATTTATGTTATTTTTAAATGGTGCAGCTTTATTTTGAATATTATCTTTATAAATTTGTAATGTTGCATGGTAGAAGTATAATGCACTTAATTTTCTGACCTTAAATTCTTTGAATAAGAGTTCTGACGAATATGTACAGGGTTTTTTTAAAATGATTTTTATTATTAATTTTTATGATTTGTTAATTATTTGTGTTTGATTTGTATATGTGTTTATAACATATTAATATTATGCCTATTTTTTGCGACTTTTTATTTTTGTCAACGGGCTTCCCACCTTAAATGTTCAAGTATTTAAATTTTAATTTGTTTGGTACATAATTACTAGCATTAACGTTTATTTACAAAGACTAAGATTTAGATTTATTTTACTAATTATCCTTGGAAATAACACACGTTATGATTGACAGCGTGGTCTAAAAATTTAGACTAATTTCTTCTTCCAATACACAACAAGTCTCTTGAAAATAAACAATCAAAATTTGTAGCCACGGTTTCGTAGCATTCGTAACCGCCCAAAAACGGAAGTCATCAAAAATGGCGCCAATCCTTTATTTGATGGTCATCAATTTTAACGTGATGAAGTTTGAAACATCCCAAAATTATGGTTCTACGACAACTCAGAATCATGCAACGTCAACACCCCTTTGAAAAGTCATTAAAAGTTGTGATTTTTTTAAAATACCCTATTACCTTACATATTATAACTTCAATAACTTGTAATGCCTTTTCAAAAGAGGTGTTGAGTTGTCGGGTCACCCAAAATTATATGCAGTCCTGATTTTAATAATGAAGATATAATCATACGAACATAATTAAAAAATCAATACTTTTAAAATGTCAGTAAAGTTTGCACTGATGCATTTACCAATGACTCTATACAATGGTAATTAATAATGTACTATCACGGTTATAATAACTAGAGCTATCACCTGTCTGCGGCCGGTATAAAGCGGGCCATATAAGGCACAAATAGGTCGACCAATCTCCGGAGGCCAATAATGTCCCATACAAAATTGTAGGCTTGGTCCAATTACAAGGTTGTTTGGTAATGGTAAAATTTTACACGCAAAGCTTAATTGATCCGAACGAAGGACGTTTATAAACGTAAGTCATATATGGATCTAAATTCGATGACTAATTACTAATTACTGGCTGAGTTGGCATCGCGTTTGGGACCTTCCAAGCCGTCCCGTGTTCAATTCCTTGGCTGGCTAAGTCCTCTATTACGACACAAGCAAAATTTTACGCTTACTGTGGTGGTAGTAGGAGATTTTCAAATATTGTCAGGTTATTCGTAACCCGGGAATGTTTGTCTTTCTATAAAACAAAGAAATAAGAAACTGGGTACCTACTCTCTTTGGACATACTAACGATTTAGAATAATTTCGAGACCCATTGACTAGCGGCTGAGAATTAAAGTTCCAAAATGTTCGCAAGTGTACAGGGAAGTTCCGATATGAAAGATCGATTATTTCCCGTATCAAATTTTTTAAGTAAAAATTTAATATCGATTTATATCATTCAAAACTTGCTTTAATATATACCTACATGCAAGTAAGTTGGTCGAAGCAAGTAAGCAATAAAACGCATGATGAAAAATTATTAAATATCGTGTACCTACTTCTTGTAAGTTTTATTTTTTTATTTTTAAGTAATTATAATTTTTCAATAATGTCTAAACAAAATAAGTGTGTAAAAAAAAATCTGAAATATTTTAGTTTGTAAGACTGAAGACATAAATAGAAAAACTAAGGTATTTTCGTCACAAAACACGTTCTCGGATTTATTTTTTAATGTTGTTAATTGAACTAAAATTAAAATTCTGAATAGTGTGTTTAGTAGATTATGTATTTATTTTGCTGTATATGATTTGAAATTTGTGTTGTATAATGTATAAAACAATATTTCGTTTGAAAGTTTAACAAATCTACCAAGGACCAACGGTATTTAGTTATAAACCTAGTATAAACCACCCTAGGCCTACGAACGTACGTGATACGTTCATGTTGATTGTACCATTCTGCACTATCACGTATCATGTACGCTTTATTTTTTTTATTTAATTTTAATTTTTTTATTCTTTTTTTTTTATGTTTTAAAATCTTTTATTTTAATAAACCTATTGTAAATGCATATATTTTGACAAAATCTTATCAGGTATGAGTAGGTAGGGCGGTTAAAAATAAACTTAGTTTTTCGAAATTTAAAAAGTGCGTTTACCAGATCAAACAACAATCTTTCAAAATAAATGTATGTTTTTTTTGTAAAAAAGAGTCAATACGTCTAGAATTTGATTTAAAAATGACAAATTTCCGGTATTGTCTGGTTTAGGATTTGTTACATTTCAAAACTTAAATTTTAGCTAAATTTTTTTATAATGTGAATACTGTCCTTTGTTTTGTACCTAGGTATATCATTGATACTTTTATCATTACACCTTTTAGTTTTATTTTATTTTATTTGGTTTTATGCCCAGCTGGGCTTTACATAGATTATAAAGACAGAATGTACCTATTGAGCTATCGAAAGAAGAAACCTGGAAGGCGTTTTGCCCATATTATTTAACGTATTCTCCTATTTTATATCTGGATTTTGACACTAGTGCAAATATTTTTTTAATATAATATAGATATCGACCATTAGCATGTCGCTCATTTTGCTTATTTGATAAATTATTTCTTATAAGGAGTTAGGACCCTCCAAGAATCGTTAAAACCACCTGGTTTTAGGCCATCAACAGACGTTCAGTATACCTCTATTTTTTTAACTAAAACTTACAGACAAAGAATATTTTCTTCTAATACAGTAAAGAAAATATTTAAAATCGGTCCAGTTTTAGAGGAGTAAAATGGGAATAATACAATGGGAAAAATGGGGAACCAAATCGATTTTGACGACTTTATTTAGGTATCGTCAGCCTGAGGTGCATTTGTCCCTTTCGCTCAGTATTCAGGGGGTAACAGCGGCAGTGACAGCAACAGGTTGGTAAAATATCTATTATTCAAATTCTCAGTGACTGTGTTTATTCTTAAAGCGTGATGTTATGTAAAACAGAACTAACTGAAGCCTTTGCCGGAATAACGTCGTATCCAAAAATATTCCTGTTTCGAGAAAGGTTAAAAAAACGAAACCAGTTAAATTTTCATAACATTTTATATATAAATACAATATTCTCTATTGTATTGTATCCCTCTGATTTTCTCGCTGGAATGCTGGGAATAGATCGTCTAGACGTTAGGAGAAAGATTGCAATGGTGTTAGTGGCCCACAAGCGGCTAAATGGGCACATTTGCAATCCTGATATTCTGGAACGAATTTCACTTTATGTTTATTTCATCAGAGCTAGACAGGACAGACTATTTATTTTTCCAAGAGGCAGAACCAACCTACCAATACCGATATGCGTTTGGGGAGAATGACTACTTTGCTAAAACAAATTTCTTCTGTGATTGACGTATTCAATTTAAACAAAAGCGAATTTAAGATCGCAATAAATGTATTCTTTTATCTCATCTGATATTATTGATGTACTTACCTATGTAATTAAATGTGTGTATGTAAACTGTAATTTGTGAAATGTAATTGGATTATACTGTTCTTCACAATAAATAAATAAATAATCGTTCAATTATGAGTTATTAATGAAAAGTGGTAAAGAAAGGCAATTAAATTCATATTCTATCAATAACAATTCGACATTGATAGTTTAGTTGAATGTACAACTATTCCGGGAAAGGGCTCAATTAGCAAAATAAAATAAAGTAGAAACTAAAACAAAACTAAAAGACAAATGACTTTTATCGATGTTTTAATTTAGCTATGCTCTGTAAAACAGCTAATCGGATGTAATAACGGTTTGAATTACAACCAAGCTTTACATGTTCATGATTATTTTTATTATAATAATAACAAATTTACTACGCAATAGCTCTGTGATTACTTTCATATTGCCTACTTACTTCTTTTGCACTCTTGTTATTTACACACTTAAGGTAGGTACATACTGGGTCGACGTATTATCAACCTAACCTAACCTAACCTAACAATATCTGAACTACTTTTTTATAGTGAACACCTCACAAGAGTCCCTACTGCTCCCGTCTGGAACCAGTGAGACTATGGCATCCCCAATTGGGCTATGTCGTGAGACTGGAGGTAAGCAGGGAAGGGAAGGAGATGTGGAGGAGGAATGTGGGGAAGTACCTGGCTATTCAGATCTAGTCACTAAACACGGCTAAAGCCATTTCAAGCAACGTTTCAATTCTGAATGGTGGTCTTACACCAAAACGATACTGAGAGTATCTTCCACTCTGGAACATGCCGCAAATATAGTATCTATATATTATTTTTAATTAATTAATTGTGAAATAACACAAATCAATTAAATAAAAATTATTTGCGCACGCCGGGTTCGAACCCGCGACCTTCGGAATGGGAGTCCAAAGTCTTGCCTCTGAACTACCTACTTAGCAACCTTACATTTACTATGAAAAAATATGCTTGAGAATCACACTGGCCACACGTTGCGATGCGTGTGGTGCGTGATTCTGATGCATCTTTTTTTATAGAAAATGTATGCTGCTTAGTAGTTCAGATATTGTTAGGCGTCGCGTAACGTACGTAGATACGTCGACCCAGTATGTACTCACCTTAATTGAACTCCTTTGTATAACTTTCTATGATAATGAAACTACATACTTTTTATTATGTTATATTTTATTACTTAGTTTATTATGTTATTTAGATACTATATAAATATACTCATTATCATACTCCGCTGTACAAGTTATCTGTTAAAATGTATGCATAAAAGCCTTCAAGGCGCGATTAGATAAATAAATAAAGAGTCAAAATATGATATATTCCCACTATATTGCTTGAAATAGCTTTAGACATGTAGACAGATCTGAATAGTTAGGTATTTGGCAACCTATCTCTTCCTTAGGATTCTTATGCCATATTCTACACAAAAAAACGTTATTTTCTCCATGAAGTAGGCACTGGGGGGGGGGGGGGGACCTATACAATCTTTGGGGATACTGTTTGGAGTTCAGAAAATTCAGATCTGAAGGATGATTCTGAATCTTTTGTGTTATCTTTTGCGCTTTTGCGTTAAGTCAGCGTTACGAGACAATTAACACGTAAAGGTAAAATCCGTCGGACATCGAAAGGCGTCCGTCGTGCGTTATCGGCTTTCAAGTTTACGTGATTTTCAATGGCTGTCAAGTGTTGAATGGATCAATTACCTACCTAAAATCACGAATTAAGGTAGATTCAGACTGGACGAAGTACGTACGCATCGCTACGCCAAACAATGCTTAGCAACCCATACATTTTCTATGAAAATGGCCACAGTATGTATTACCATTAACCATTCAAAATGACCGAATATATTTGACCATGGAGGTTTTTTGATATAATCGTATTATCTTGTTTACTCTTCACTCAAGCCGCTGCTTCCCTCGTACCTTTTTCAATTTCACATACTTGACTCCTTGGATCGTATTATATAGCCTTAGTTAGATCTTCTAGCACACGGACACGCTCATTGGTAGGTTTATCTCTCTAATGGACAATGAAAGTTATTACTAGAAGACGAAAACAACTGATTTTATTTCACCCACGACCTCGACAAACCTCACCTTATAAACTCGGACAACCCCGCTAAGTCAACAAAAGCAGCGAACCACTTGGGTGTCCTATGGCAGATGTGTTGGTTATCAATTAATTAGAAATCAATAAACGAACGAATGACCCTAATTTAGCAAATATTAATAAAGTAAGGAAAATAATCTATTCACCTCTTCTTAAGTATATTTACAAAACCTAAGCAATATTCATAGCAGTAACGTCATTATTAAACAATTAAGAAACATTAACGAATTGCAAATTACCCATGGGGGAGAATCTATTATTTTCCCGGGAAATCGGTTTAACCGATAATAAATCAATTTACTTACTTTCGAAATTGACATTTACAATCGTATTTGTAAGTTGTCTAATTATGTAAGTATGTCTAAATGTAAGTTGTCTACAATCGTATCGTAAGTTGTCTAAATTGTTGAACAACCACAGTTTGAAAATGGCCTTTTAAGCCCAAACAGCTGTCACAAAAATAAAAAACTAAAACACTTGTAGAACTTAATAATTAACATTATTAAATTAAATTCAAATTAAATTAAAATAAAAAAATAAATCAAAATCCAATTAATTGTTCACGAGGCGGCGATAACATCAGGCTCCCAAATTTTGGATGATAAATTTAGACAAAATAACTGAATATTAGTTAGCTTTTTTTGTAGCAGTCCGAGTTATTATTGCTTCTTATGAAGGGGGGATATATCAAGGGGGGAGAGTTCGAACCCTCCTATCGGCCTTAGTATTGCGTAGAAAAAAGATATTGGTACTCGTAGATAAAATTCTTGGAAAATACAATTTTCTTTACTCCCAGGATCGAACTCCCCCACATAATCAAATCCCGCTCCCGTGTGAATATTATAGCTAAGCCCTTGCTTCTTATAAATGATTAACGTCATCGATTGATAGATATATGATATCATAATGTGGTTGTTACCCAATTCGGCCATTTAATCAAAACAGAAACCAGTCTTATCTCTGTTCTTAGTATATAATTATATCTTATTTTATTGATATCATGACATATTCATTTATTTGCTTCGACTGAACTCAGTTATTGAAAATGTATATCACCTAACCCCATTACTATGGGGTCACGCAGGTGTTTTTGTGACCTATTTCTATACAGGTATATTTGTATATCAACTTAAGCTGCTTCTGTTTTTTTATTGCTTTGTTGTCCATACTGAAGTCTTACCTTTTCGGAGCTAGTGGTACTAAGACTCAATTTTTTTTATTTATGTATTAATTGTTATTAAGTTTAATTTGTAATATTATTAATTACCCTTTAAGGTTTCCCCCACTTATTGTATCGTTTAAATGTGACTGATGGTCCCGTGATTTTTCACGGGTCTGCGCTGGTATAATATAACAAAGATGACAGAAAATTAGCATGTACATGTACAGATTTAAATTTATGGTTTGTATATAATAATGATGATAAATTAATACCCCTGGCAACCTTATTTTTTTTTTTACAAATGATGCTTGATGGGGTCTCATCGGGGTCATTAGGATTGTATAGGAATAGCTACAGCGCCGTTGTATCCGTGGAAATACAAAATAAATAAACAGACCCCCTATCGAGATCCAACAACACGCTACATTTCAACTTTCATAATATTTATTTTATTTAAAAAATCCTACATCAATATTCCAAAAACGCATTGCTGGCAAGCGAAAAATTCTTTAATAAAAATTCAATTTTGAACAAAGGGTGTGCCCGCTGAAAGACAGCACTGTATAACTACGTTGAAAAACTACGGGGAAAAAGAAAAGCAGCCTCTGTTATGTGGAGACAACATTTTGTATTTGTTACCTACATTCTTAGGCTAGCTTTACACTTGTATGTTTTGTCTTAAGTTTACGACTTCTGGCCAATAGGCATATTGGATTTTCAAAATGTAATATGCATAAGTGTAAAGCTTGCCTTACTGTGTGTAACTTTTAGGTTACTCTTAGACGTTGAGTCAAAGTTTCGAAGAAGTATGAAAGTTCTTTTAAGCGATTCCGACAACTTGTCCATATTTCAAACGGAAATAAATTTAGTATGAAAATAATCGTGGAAAAGTAATCTGCTTATTTATATGGCGTCCTCGTCCCTTGAGACTTTCCGTCTGCGAAATAACAAACAATAAACAACAAACGACAAGCGTCATCGTGTTCCAGTTTAATGATGGCTCCAATGAAATTCTAAACAGCCGATGGAGTGATCGCTTCATTGAATTTCACGGGCCGTGGACATTGGAAATGTATTATTTTATTATTTAGGTGCAGCACTCTAGTCACTAGGCAACACAAAAAGTAGAAAATAATAATTACTGGGTTTGATCGTCACGGAAAAAGGTGTGCTGCGTTTGTCAACAGAGTCGGATCTTCTTCTGATAATTTGAAGATCTAAAGCTTAAATAATAGAAAGTGGACCGTAGATAATAGAAACAAGGAAGATGAGTTTATTAATATGAATTAAAATGTCGCCAGCGTACTACTGCAAATCGCATCTTCGCAGAGAGGCAACCCGCATTTCTTTCTACACACTAGTCCTAGGTCGATCGTAAACAACCCAATCATTGCAACAGCAATGAGCGATCGGGTTACTTAAAAAAAAAGATTCGATCATCAGCAACCATGTTCCGTGATGGGTGTCTCGGTGTGGCGAGCGACCAAAGATGTATGAATTTTGTATACCGGGCGTCTCGAATTTCGTTCTCTCACTTTGAGATAGCTGAAATATAAAATAGGTTACCATTTACCTACAATTCAATCAAAGAGGACCGTGGACCCGTTCACTTAACTGGTAAATTTTGAGTCGTGTGCGACCCAGGTCGTGTAAAATGATCGATCCACCCAGTACTAAATACAAAAAACGCTTAACTTTATTTGATAATCCGCGCAGTTGGTCGTGTTACTATACCACATTTCCTAAAATGGTTTTCGTTATTTGGAAAGTGCCTTATACTCATTGCAACAAAAAGGTTTTCATGATAAACTTTAATCTGATCGCCAGGGGTCATGTCCTCAACCCACCTTGTCCAATGCAATAAAGATCAAGGTGACGTTATGATATTTTAAAACAATGATGCTTCAAAAAATGTCTGTATTTCGGTCTGCTAACTTTCACCGAAATCATTGTAGCACAGAGACCGCTTTAAGTTGTCATTATTATACATAGATACAACTCAATATGCTCACCGTAACAACCAGGGGCGTGCCGTGACTTGTCTTATGATTTTATAATAATAAATCAAATGAACAGTGTTGAATTCTTGAAATATTTTGGGTTGATGCATAAAATAACTTCGTTTTTTTATGATTAAACAAATGGGCACAAGGTTGTTACATAGTCGCAATATATAATCAAAAATATGACTGCATGCATGGCTGTATCGATATGCTCACGATCAGATTGTGAATGCCCCTCTTAACCTAACCTTACCCAACAGATAAAGCATACATGGAGAAATTTTTTAATTCTAAAATAGATCATTTTATTCGTAAAAACGGTTAAAAACGGGATTGAAGTTCTTACGAACAAATTAACAGGGTTTCAATGTTTATTGGCGGGAACATGTAAGAATAATTTGATGGTATACGTAATTTCGAACATATTTTTTTTTCTGCCAAAGAACATTGAAACACTGTTAATTTGTTCGTAAGAACTTTAGTCCCGTTTTTACGAATAAAATGGTCGTATTTTAGAATAATATTTTTCTCCGTGTGTGCATATTGCGCCAATAAAAAGAGAAAAAGAACGCCGTTGGGTTAGGTTAGGTGCTATAATATGTGGAAATTAACGTATTCTATTTGAAATTACATTGACAGTTAATAATAATAATAATAATTGGATAATTTGTAGAACGCCGTTTTTGTGAGAAATCACCTCAAGGGCGAAGTTGTTAGTTGTTTGAGAATTTATTTATTATATGACAGCCGGCGTAGTTCAGAGGCAAGGCAAACTTCAACTCCCATTCCGAAGGTCGCGGGTTCGAACCCGACGTGCGGAAATAAATTTTATTTGATTAATTTGTGTTATTTCACAATTAATTAATTCAAAATAATATATACTATATTTGCGGCACGTTCCAGAGTGGAAGATACTCTCAGTATCGCCCTGGTGTAAGACCACCATTCAGAATTGAAATGGCTTTAGCCGTGTTAAGTGACTAGATCTGAATAGCCAGGTACATCCCACCTTCCTCTACCTCATCTCCTACCCTTTTCCGCTTACCTTCAGTCTCACAACATACCCCAATTGGAAATGCCATAGTCTCACTGGCTCCAGACGGAAGCAGTTGGGACTCTGGTGAGATATTTATTCACTATAAATTTTTTTTTTTAAATCTAATATATTCTACACACAACTTTTTCAATGTAAATGTTCGGAATGAAAACGTTCTAAAATTTCAGCTGGAAAATTACGAACCAAAAACTTTTTGGACTGCACGCCACTCACTCCTTCAAGTAACTACCAACTCGTATTTACATTGTCATGTACGTATACATTCGTACATACATTCTTACTTGCACGACTTGCCTCGGATTTCTATTAAAGATTGCCGCCATAAAACTCTGATATCTTAATAGAATTGAGGTGCATAGCTTTAAACTTAATACGATTTGAAATTAGAAGGTTATGATCGAAAACTGAAAATCGGAAAAATTCTAACATCACTAAAATCTGTCTACATATTTATGTGCCCGAAGTAATATAATTTTTTATTTATTTCTATAAAATTTTTTTTTTTTTCGTAAATCGATTTTTTTCTCTAACAGTTGCCATTGGTCTTTTTGGGGCCTAAGACTTCAAAGGTCTTATGGAAATTGGTGTTATTAGTTTTATTTGAAATCCGTACAGATCAAACTGCTAGGGATTATTTCGCGCGTAGAAACTTTAAATCAGTTTAATATCCTCAACTTTCAACTAATTTTAGAATTCAAGAATTTTATAAGATTTCCTGGAGTAATGTGACCTTACTAATTTAATTAAGTTCTTTATTGACAGATGTTCAATACCTCTGGGGACAGAGGTCATGGTTTCGGTGCATGATGAAGCGCAAAATGACCTGTATTGTTTCACTAGAACATCGTCGGATCTGCCGGATCTGCCCTCAATGCTGATCAACGCTGATCAACGCTGTCCGAAACGTCGGCTAAAGAAGGAGGTAGCGCAACACGGCATAACACCCCAAAAACAAACAACGAAAATACTGGTTAACTGTTCGCGGTGGACGACCATTGTGACCACTATTGCGGTTTGCGACTCGTTGTACGGTCAATAATAATAAGTCAATAATAATAAGTCAATAATCATAAGTCAATAATCTATCATCATTGTTTTCGGTGGTGCCTCTCTGTGTAACTCAGATTCAATGAACTCTAGAACTGGGATTTCATTAGAATTGATAGTGGGAACATTTCACTTGAGCGATAAAGTAGGTATGTACCAAAATTAATCAAATAATACTGTCTTTGAAATGTGAATCTTTTTTTTTTAAATTGACATTTTTTTTTTTTTAATAGAGAACACCTTACAAGAGTCCCAACTGCTCTCGTATGGAGCCAGTAAGACTATGGCATCCCCATTTGCTGTATCGTGTGAGGCTGAAGGTATGCGGGAAGGGAAGGAGATGGGAATAGGAAGGTCGGGAAGTACCTGGCTATTCAGATCTAGTCACTAAACACGGCTAAAAGCCATTTCAAGCAACGTTTCAATTCCGAATGGTGGTCTTACACCAGGGCGATACTGAGAGTGTCTTCCACTCACGAACGTGCCGCAAATATAGTGTATATTATTTTTATAAAATTAATTGTGAAATAACACAAATTATTCAAATAAAATTTATTTGCGCACGCCGGGTTCGAACCCGCGACCTTCGGAATGGAAGTCCAAAGCCTTGTCTCTGAACTAATCCGGTCGTCTCATGCAGGTGTGTTTGAATTTCTGAACATTTCTCTCTTTCTAATTCACATTTACTTCTCACCCGGTATAGTCTAAAATGTCTTGTAGTGATTATGTCTGCATACTGACAATCCAACGTTTGACATGTTCTTATCCACCTGTTAAAGGCTAATTGAGTGTGTAAACATGTTTGTAAGTACTTACCTACATCTACATATTCCGAGAAACCCAAATGCCAGGTGTATAAAGTTCAGTGTGTAAGTCGTTTTTTATTGTATTTAATAATACACAGAAAATGTTTTAATAATAATAGGTATTGCATAACCTCGAGAAGGTAGATGCCTTGTCGACTCTTAACCTTCACCAGAGGTCAGAGAGTTAAACCACCGAATAATAAGGTTATTTTTGACAACAATCTTGACACCTCGTCAAGTTGTAATAATACAATTTCGTTATTCGTCACGAAGCCGAAACAAATTTACAGAACTGGACTGAACCTTCGCTTATTCCTTGAATTAATAAAATGAATTAGAAATACGCACATAAGAATAGATACTAAAAAAAATATATTATTAGATATAAATTCATTCTACATGATTTATACCCACCTGATATTTAATATGTTGATGTTAGATTTTTTACATTTCCTTTTCAACGAATCTTAGAAAAACCTGCATCGAAAGAATCCATCACTGAGTAGCGTGGAGTTTAGGGTATTTATGGCAAAACAATAATAATTAGAATATCAGAGTAAATAACATTGTGCCAGCTGAAAGTGAAAAAATAAACAAAATTACAAATTGACACATTGAACTTCATAACACTACTGCAACCCGAGTGGAAATTATAATATACCTATTACAATGCCTTAATTAGAAGTAAACTTAAATACGAAAGCACTACTTGGAATCCACATTACTGCAAATATGAAAACATTGTAGAATGAGTTAAAAAAAATGCTAAGAATGTTATTCTTTAAATGTGGACTACATGACCATCTTAGATCATACGACGTACGTCGTGATTATTTCAAGATTGATACACGTAAAACTAGAAGGCGATTGACAGCTCTAATATGTTTACATAAAATCATTCACGGCCATCTTGATACTACACGTCTTAGCAATATTGAATAAACGTCCCCAATTCCCATTGTTTAAGACGCCATAACACTTTTTACCTGAATACATTTAAAAATAATATCGTCTACTTTAGCCCTCTGACCCAGATGTGTCGACTATATAACAAGATAGAGTGTGCCGAAGTAGATATTTTCGTCGATAATTTGTATGGATTCAGATAAAAAGTTCTGGCGCTGTTAAAAAATATGTCCCTCTATAATTATCCCTCTTTGCATGCCTCTCGTGATTCTTATGTCTCTTTCCTCTCATTGTAATATGTGTTACTTGAAGAGCTTGTATATAATTTTGATTTTTTATTTATTTTCTTTAAATTTTGTTTGTGATGTTTCTGTTTTTCTAATTGTATGTATAATCTGTATTTAATTGTATGTAATTGTAGTTTTTTTGTAATTGAATGTCTCTGTTTGTACAATAACTGAGTATTTATAACTGGATGTTCTCACGTAAGTGCGAACATCTGTAAAAACCCATTATAAATAAATAAAATTATGAAATTTTGTAAATGTATCTCGGATGTCGAAATGAATCGAATCGTTGTGAACGAATTTTGTTTTTCCGTTCAAATGGTTTGATATACTCGTAGTATCGAATTTTATACCACTACTATCGAATACAGACTATATACCGATCGGCGATTAGAAATGTTCCTCGAATCAGATCGATTAAATACGTTTTTCCTTTTAAATTCTGAAACATTTCAAATGGTAATTACCAGAACATAACAATTTATTTATGTTTACTTTCGTCACATAAAATTTTATAAAATCTATATATTACTAACGAAACACAACGCCATCTACTGGATGGTTACCTAATCTAGATAACCATATCAAATCCAACCGTATCAATAAATTAACTCATACCGCCATCTGTCAGAAACTTATAGAACTTACAAATAATTGTCCCATAAAAATGGAGGTCAATAATCGAGATAAAAAAATATTACTTGGCAAAAATAAATATTGAGGTCAAATTGAGATAAAAACTATCCTATCTTTTAAGTTGGACCAAATTAAACACAGTAAGCCAAATTTCTTCAAAATCGGTTAAGTAGTTTCGGAGATTATTGAGACGAGATTTTTATATATAAAGATTACAATATAAACTCAGTTTCAAAGAATATGCCCGTTAATATATTCTTCCATTATTCCATTCATAGCTGCCGTGTTTCGTTTTAACCCAAGCATTTATTTTCTTGGTATAAACGTGGGAATGTTTAACTTCTTGCTTTAGTTAGATAACAATGGTTGAAATAACATATCTAGATAGAAGATCGAATCTTCAGGACAGGTGGAAAGTTTTCCCATTGCTGGTTTTTGATTTGAAATTTGTCAAATTAGTTGGCAGCGTGATACTAGATTTTTCATGATTATAAGAACCACAGTTACTTAATAGAGGTTTTTCTTAGCAATTTATTTATTATTTGAAACTTTTACAGAGTGTTAATTAACAATTGAGTCCTTGCCCCGAATAATGTTGTATCAATAATATTCTTGTTTCGAGAAAAATGGAAAAAACGAAACCCGTTTTGTTTGATAAAATTTTCTATTTAAAATACAATAAGCTTACAATTCTTAAGACTTTTAAAGGAAAAGTCTTGAAAAAAGCTATTAAATTAGAATTTATTGCATGAATTTGTGCTGAATTCTTTGTAAAATGTTGTATAATATGAAAATTTCACATACAACATTATTCCACAAAACTTTTTTTTTTACTTTTCTGACCATTAAGAAAGCACCATGCTCTTCTAACATCAATTTAAATATGTCATTGATGCAAAAAAATATATGAATGAATGAAACTATTTACAATCGAGATTTTGTCTTGAGATCAACATACAACATTATTCCAGAAAACTGTTTCAATGGCTAAAAAGCAGCCTTAACAATGTTTTTTCTGGACGAATTCTACTTTTATGCATTCTTCAGTTAAAGTGTATCTAGTTGAAGCCATAATTCATTCGTTTTCTCCATTTATTCGCATGAATTAAACCAATCTCCGTGATTTCAATTAACGGCTTTATACAAAAATTTTCCACAAACCAACATTTAAAATGCTGCCACAGGCCTAAAAATTTTTGTCATTACCATAACCCCCTATCTTAAAAGATGCCTAATAATATGCCCAACATTATTCCATCAATAACTCAACATTGATAGTTTTGTTGGATAACATTATTCGGGGCAAGGGCTCAATTATTGCATTCATATTATTGCGTTGGAATGTGCACAGATACTAACACTCCAAATTAAAATGTTCACAGAATGCGTAATCAAGGCGTCGTTACTAGGCGGAGATGCTTGTAGTGAAAAAAAAACAGAAATAATAATAATAATCAAAGAGAAATAAATCTTCGATTGAATCATAGAATTTAATACTTTTACCAGAATTAGGTCGATAGGGTAAATGGTTGTTTAAGTTTGGTGAGTTTGCCATACTTGCCATAGTGAAATTAAAATTTTGAAAACTAGTGCAAATTAAAAGGAAATCAAATTATGGATTTAATACCTACTTCAAAGGGCGAAAACACGTAAACGTATTTTCTTGGGGGTTAAATTCGTAACGATTACGAACAAAACCTTGTTGTTCATTCTTGTTATGACCCAAGAACCTTGACATATTACAAAATAGTACATTTTTAATCTTGATCCCTCTCTAATCCCGATATCGGTTATACACGGTGTCCGGAAACAAATGGTTCAAGCGGGAAACCTGCGAAATTACATAACAAATTAAGTTAATTGGAATTTTTTTGGTGAAATTTGAAACAAAAATCGGTCGCTACGGTATTTCTATGAACTGTTTATTGTATTTGAAAATGCGTCGAATCATGAAATTGTCGCCAAAAGTTTTTTAAGCCCTCTGTTGCCGAAAAAAGACGAAAAAGGTTAAAAGAAAATTCTTAGATCGAAGTATTTTTTTGGGTTCTTTATGTCAATGTAATGAACATTCACCAGTTTCCCGTTTATGTTACTACTTTCCAAACACCGTGTAAAATAACTTAAATAGGGCATTATTTTAATTTCAAGGTAAGTATTGTGCGTGTTCTTGTTTTCCTAGTAATGTATATTTTCAAGTGTTACGCCATTTATCAGATGAAAAATGACCAGTATTGCGTTAAAAATAAATAAATAATATCGAGTAGTGACTCGAGCATATAGGTAGGTGAAGGTACACATATTATGATTAAACCTTTAATATTGTGAGGATAAGATGTAAGTAGCTGTAAGTATTTGTACTATATCCACACGAGCGACAGAGCAATTTAAAACTTTTTTCTCGGATTGCTAAAGGAAATTATTCCGCCCACATTAAAAAAATCATATTTCCGAATTAGAATATGGAGACATACAAACTGATTATAGTTTTTTAAAGATATTTCAAAGATTTTTTAAAGATATTTCAATTTTATGTACATAAATAAGTGAAAATCGCAAAAACAAACAAAACTCCTCTAGGTGCATTGATTTCAGGTGATTTTTTTTAAGTAGTAGTACGTTCCTTCCGCGAGTAACTTTTATTACATATTTTACACTCGGCCTTCTCCGGATCATTTTTGTGTAGGTAATATAAAGTAAGTCCAGATACTGCTTTTTATTGGCGGCGCCATTTTTATTTACTTTTTCATTTATCAATCACGCAAAACACGAAGATAAACATAGTAAAAAAATACTGTAATTGATTCACAAAAGGAATCAAGTCGATAGCTAAAACAAAACAAACAAACAAAGCCTCTAGGATCTTGTCACCAATCGCCTTTCCATTGGTCAGTTAAGCTGGAATCAGACGATTCACTCGAGGGAAGGTTTCCGCCATGTTTTTTCGGCCTAATCGTCCATTTTGTTTCATTCCATGTTCACACGGCGCTATAGAAATAAGCGTTCACTCGTCCATTCCGACCACAGCGTCGCCGAGCGAGGTCAACCGCGCTGGAATTCGTTTGTTTTCCAGCGCGGTCCGGCCCCGAATTTTAAGGAAAAACATGTCAGATGCATCGATTTTTACGCAATTTTGTTGACACAATTAAATAAAAAAACAGTATTTTGTCGTCTTATAAACCTTTTTATTTTTTATGGCATAATAACACAATTTGATTTCACTTTTTTTATTACGAACATTTTCCTACAAATTAATAATCTTACATATATTAAAAAACATATAAAATACATGGATAATAAGGGAGACCCAAAAATTTATATGAGAGGTGTTCTTAAAAGCAAACAAATTAGCCGAACGAATACCATTTTGACGTTTTGCGTGTGATTTGATAGCGTCCTTTCATGGTCCTTCCCGTACAGGACGCGAGACAAACTGATTGAGAGTTCACTCGGTGTTCAGACGATTCACTTTGCTCTCTTCCGCGCGCATGCGCGCGCGAGTGAAGGATGCCGAAGGAAAATATCCAACATTGTTGGATCGGTTCACTTGAAGATTTCATTCGGCAGTGTTCGGCACTTTCGATTCATTTCATGTTCAGACGTGTCATTCCGAGTAAACTAGGCCGAATGAAATGCGGAAATGAGCGATTAGTGAAACGTCTGAATGGCGCTTTAGCGAATGAACTTCGAACGAAGATAGCAACTAGCTGGCGCAAGGCATACGCCACTCTGTAACACACTTGTAATAGTAGGTTTAATAAATTTCTATGAACAAGCACCGAGTAGTGGAACGAGTAATTCTTTGCCTTCTTCTTTTTCTGACTAGATCCACTTCCCCAAGGACTCTAGGTATTATTTGATTGGTAAATGGTGAACCCACGCCTTTTCTTGGGTTATGCGGAAAGATTAAGTAACGAATCATCTCCAGATATACAATGGCTAATTTGCTATTATTGTATCATCATATCTCTTCTTTGTCATATATATGGCAGTTAATAGCAAGTGACGTAGCTAACATGAACAAATATACAAACAAAATGAGCATAAAATGAGCCTCTTGCAAAAATTTCTAATTTAGAAAAATAGATTTTTATTCAGAGAATACGAAAGTAACCACTACAAACAAAATTTTAAAACTGATCCTAATAATGGTTATATAGTACTTACCAATTAGTTTTGCCAGATGTACCGAATTTTGCAGGACGTTCCGCTTTTTAAACGGAAAATAAATGATTAAAAAAATAAATGATTTTCCGGCAATGAACGATTTTTCAGAAGCAAATAATAAATAACACCATGAAAGTGTACTTCGTTTTGCGGGAACTTACTTGGCATTTATAGAAAGAATTTATAGTTTGTGTGATATCATAAAGGCGTATAAATAAACAGTTTGACATATTGGATAGTTGTCACGCTTTTTAATCTTAAATTCCGATTTTTAATTTTTTTACATGGTAAAAATCCAGATTTTGTAAAATAAAAATCTGGAAACTCTTGTCCCATATGTCCGGAGGCAGTCAAACAATGGCATCCCAAATTTGAGAAATATTGTGATGCTGAAGGAAGCCGGATTGGAAGTAAATGTGCAAGAGAAAGGGAGGAAAGTATTTGACCTTTAATTTTTTTTCCCTAATTATTAATACATATAAGCAAAAAAATATCTATGTCCTACCGTTAATCTTGAAGCAGTGTACTAGGCTTTATTTCTTAAATACATCAACACACTATGTACTATGGATATTGGGTGGATGATATATTGATTTGAATATGACATAGTTGCAAAATTAATAATGGCCTAATAAAAGTAAAGCATTGGCTAGACACAAACCTCCTCAGGTTTAATAATAAGATTTGGATGGTTTCGTGAGAAAATCACCTCAAAATGTGACGCTCTCCATACGCAATCATAATATCCCCAATAACTGCCCTAAACATAGGTACAGGACCCTTAGTTTTTTTAAATTTTATTATTATTACAATTTCAAGTTATGTGAAAATCTGTTATTGGATTATTTTTATTATTAAGTTTATTGTAATAGATGTAAGTAATCTGTTGATTTTCCTAAATAAATAAACCAATAATTAACTTGTGTTCACTCAATGTACACACTTTCGAAACCTCACATAATATTCATTGCACGTGTAATTCTTTAAAGGAAGTAAAATATGTCGGAATAATCATAGACTACGCTGGGAAACTACTTGGCTTTTCGTGTCATGATAATGTAAATTAATATTGTAACGTGAAATTTATATGAAACAACACGGGCATGCGCCCTAGCATGGTGGTCGTAAAATCCTCAAAACATGTAACTAACAATTTATTGAATCAAGAAAAAAAAAAAAAAATAATAATAATAAAAAAATTTTAATTGTTGAATAATAATTATTTTTGGATATTTTGTGTTGCCAGTGTTAACAAAAATATAATAATATTATTTTTAACAACCATTTCTAGCAATCCCGGTATAATGGTCATATTTATGGAAAGAAAAGTTTTTCTTAGCAAGGGTACAAAATTTCCCTAGATTTTATGGAGATTTCCCATTTCCCTTATTTCTTTTCTCTCCTATATCTAGGTAAAAATCTCTAGACATACCATCACTGTGTACTATGGTCCGAAGACAGAAGTCAAGAACCTTACTGCTCTACCATTTATTCTTTATATATATAATTTGTATATTATGAAAAAAATGGCTCATTCTGGATAAGTCTGGGTAATAAGTCGATTGCGTAAATACTGTAGCATATCCATGTGTCAAATATAATTTAATTTACGAAAATGCAATATTTTAGCTTAGCTTAGCATTATCTTAGCTTAGATTCTTCCTCATCCGCTGTTATAAAACAATGGCTAATTATGACGCAAGCGAGTTGTTAACATCGTTAAATATTCGTAAGTTTTCAACAGTAAATTGTCTATTATATCGTCTATAAATAACAGGCAAGTACCCCCTTATCTATGGTAGTTGTTCTCATACTTAAATTAAGTACCTACTGATTTGCTATTCGCGTAATGCGGATACAGAAAAATGAGCTACTTGCACAATGATTTTTATTCGGTTCAGGAATGATTATACGCATTCTGGTATTTTTAAAACTTTTTAACCATGTTTTCAAAGCCACAACAATTTTTAAGGAAATTATTTTCTTTTTATATCTTCTAAATAGGAGATTTCAATAAACCATGAATGAAAGATTTTCTTTACGTTTGGATGTACCTACTAAAGAAATTTCAAAAAAATACAGTTCGCACGGTTTACATATCCCTTAAAATAATAATGATCCATCTGATAATAACAACACAAAAATCAGCGGTAACGAGTATCAACAACAATCGCCACCATTTGCTGTTGTTTTAGATGACACTGACTTCACGGGAAACTTTTAAATCTCTTTCGCACTACAAGACCTGCACCTGTAGCGTATAGTCGGCTTGTTTTCCAAATAGTGAAGTCATAAATTAAAACCAAGGCAGTCTTCAGCTCTTTACAGATACTCGTTGTTACTTATGTGTGTTGTTTACCGCAAACATATTTAAAAAAAAAGTTATTAGACTATTTTTAACGGTGAAGTTTACTTAGCGACAGCGCTGATTTCGTAATTTGGCGGCCGCCCGTCCAGGCCTGAACTCTAGTCGGCCTTGATAGAAACCAGGGAAAAACACATATTTGAGTAAATAAATAAAAGTAAGTATCTATAAAATGCTACTTTTCCGTACAAAACTATTCTCTAGAAAAATCTATTCACATGATTTTGAATGCAAGATGCTCATTATACTTCATTGACTTCCCACAGTTCCTAACTCTGTTACGTATTTCATCTTGACTTGTTCAATTAATTAGCGGAAGTAAAATTAAATATTTTCATCTTCCGTTTACACAGACGTAAGAAAATAACAAGAAAAAAACCCAGGAGAATTATTTTCTTCTCGCTGTCTTCTTGAAACGGCGCCATATTATATTAGATATAAATTATAAGTTTACAAGCAACGTGATAGGTGATAGAGCAGAGGTTCCCAGACTATGATCGCGGATCACTGTTAGGAAACTATAGTACTGCTGAGAGATCCGTTGTACAGCTTGAGACAGTTAGTGCCGAGGCAACTGAAAAAAAACCGATTTGCAACTAAACTCTCTATCCTGTGCATGTCAATGTGATGGCCCGCACACTACACAATTTCTCAAAAACCCGTGGTCAATGGCAACGCAATCACTGACTCGCGACTCGCCCTGCTAGTTGCCGTAGCCGGCCATTGCCGGTTTGCTCGGTTGTCATGGTTGCGCCAGTTTTGTTGTCAGTTTTCTAGTTTTTTCTTGTTTTTTCTTGTTTTTTCAACTTGACAGTGACATATGACTACGATGACAGCTGATTGTTCTTCGTCTATGGTTAAACAATCTGAGATAATTACAGAAATCGTAAAATTGAGTAGGCCGTCATAGAAGTTTGACGGAAGTTTGGTTGGAAGCTATAGCAACCAGCCGGTTTTAGTTTGGTTTCAGTTGCCTCGTCAGTGAGAACGTTGCAATCGGTAGTGTCGTTAATGTAGAATAAGCGCCTCCGGCCACTGACGCAACTGAAAACTCTCAACTGCCAACTGTCTTTGTATGACAATGTGATGGTCCGCACACTTCACAATCACACACAACCCCGTTGTCAATGGTAACGCAAGCGGTGACTCGCGACTGTAACTGCTGATTGCCCTGGGCGGCCGTTGCTAGTTGCCAGCTGTCAGCTGATTGTTCTTCGTCTATGGTTAAACAAGCTTTTTGACCAATCAAGACAGAGAAAACAGCCGGTTTTAGTTGGTTTTCAGTTGCCTCGTCAGCAGAGCGCCTAATATGTTGAAACAAAAAATTTATGGTTAAGAATATATTTTGTTAGTTCCTACTTCGATCGCCCGTAGTAAGTAAATTTAAATATGGTTCGAAAAAATAATTACCAGGAATGCGAGCATGCATTAGTTGTGTTAGGTACTTTATTTAACAAGATTTTTTGGAAGGAAAATTACTCTTTGTTGATATATCAAGACTGCCCTCTTTTGTGGTCGACTGAAACCATTAAAAAACATAATTTTCTATCTTAAGGTAAGATTTTGATTCGAAACTAATAAAACATTTTTTTTAAATCTGAAGTTATTTTCGAATATCTTTGGATTGAGAGAGAAATATTATGTATTTCCTTAGAATGCCTCTAATATGTTACCTATACATTATTAAATACTAGCTTCTGCCCGCGACCTCATCTGCGTAGGATTAGTACTTCGAGTAATCTATTTTCTTTTCCTAGGTCCCATCTACGTTTATACCAAAATTCTTAACCTATTTATTTAAAACATCTACAATTCTTCATTCGATTCAACGTGTTAGGCGAGTACTTCAAATAAATACACTAATTTAAATATTTTCTAAAATAGAATTTTGATTAAACAATCATTGTTTTGCAAAATATCATTCTCAAATTTTGACATTTTCTATTAAACAATAATTATTATTTTCAATATATTTAAAATGAATAGCTAGCTTTATAAATTATAGCATATATGTTATTCTGATGTATTAGCTATATTATTGTAAAGTTTCATTAAAATCCATTTAGTAAATTTTGCGTGAAAGAGTGATAAACACACATACATCCATACAAACTTTCGCGTTTATAATATTAAAAGTAAGATTTGTTGCAATTAAATAATTGGGGTGATTTACCCCCTAGATCTCTAAATTACTTACTAAAACATTCTACAAACATAACGTATATGAAGTAAACAAGACTTCTCCAAACAAGACGTATATAAAGATAATTATTTTAATAATATCAAACTTAATATAATGTTAACAATACGATGCTTTAGTAATTTGGAATATTTTAAAATGTTGTTTCTCAAATAACGGGGGTTGTTTGAACAAAGGAATGTTTCTGAGATATTTCAAATATTTACTAAGGCTATGTATGCTTCAGTGGCGGTTCATGCTACGCGGCAGTAGTACTTAGTCATTTGGAATAATTTATTGTCTGTCAAATAAGAGTAGAAAACAGAGGAGGGCGCCACTGTTCTTCAAATGGCAATACTAAAATTATAACACACGGTAGAAATGTAAAGCTGTGTAACCTACAATTTTGTAAAAAAACAGAAACACACAAAAGTGGGAAAAATATTTTTCATTGCAATATATATACCCACTGATCTCTAAATTAGAATTGCATATATGTATAATTTCCCTTTGCAATTTTGTGTTAGCTTAATGAAGAATAGCGATATTCTAGTAAAATAAAAAGCAGTTTAGAATTTGCTCAAATTTATTTAATACTAGCTGAAGTACCCAGAGTTGCCTGGGCTTTAGATTATCCCCCTAAAAAAATGTAACTAATTTATGACGAATAGCACTGAAGTCAAAACTATCTATAGCTTTCGGAGTGCGATCCTTTTGTATTTAGCCTTAAGTTTCGAATTTATTCCTATGTAATGTCTCTCTCCGTGATTATTCGCCTGATGATACTTTCTGAATTAACTGCGAAAAAAAATACAAATATGATAGCTAACAATAAATAAAATTAAATCATACTTAAAACATGTATCGGTGAAAATATTTATACAGGGCGCATTAAAATTGTTATTATTAAAATAAAACTGATAATATTTAAATATAATTTTTTTTTTTTTATGACTTAAACAGTGTCATTGTCATTGCACTGTCATTTTAATAGTAAAATTGGTGTTGCTAGCCTACAATTTTTTTTAGTTCCGGTTTTTATATTTTCTACTTTTATTTGACAAAGAGTAGGACGAATTTGCAGTTAAGACGATAGACTTCTCTTTTCGGCATATACAAAATGGATGCCCGGGAAAAAAACACTTTTCTACATCGAAAATTGCACGAAATGAATATTTTATATTGCCTTCTAGAAGGTGAAAGCTATGTCGGTATGTTATTAAATCTTCGATACGTTTCATATAACGTAAACATTCACTGTCAAACATGTATAATTTATCGGAAAATATTTATAGGAAAAAGTGCTGCTAATTCAATTCTCATAAAGAATTACAAAATTATAAAAACATACCGACATAGCTTCTTCTTTTGAGAACATATTTTTGTTTTTAAATTTCAATTTTGTGAAAGTTTGGGTGTAGAAAATGTTTACGGCAGTTGTCTCATTCGCACATGTATCGTAAGTGTGTGTTAGCTTATTTAGAGCGGGACAGAATGACAGACAATGAAATACCTAAACCTTACGCGTGTGGTGCAAAGTCTAGCCTCTTAACGGTCTATCTTGTGTTTGCAGATTATTATTATTATTATAGTTTGACATAAGTAATCGGTCCATTATTTTCCTAGGTTAGGTATAATTGGTAGGTGTCCCACTATTCAATCCCGCAAAGCACCACTGCGTTGCAGCGCAATACATCGAAAAACCTTGTTATATTATAATAACTCGCATAAGAAAATCTATTTTAAAAATTTCCAAACTGGTAAATTTTTACGCATAATCCGATGACATAATGTAATGAAGTAATGACTGATAACGTAAAATTTTTACTGACTTAAATACCTGTAGGCACCTATATCTATATATCTACCCTTCTATTTCAGTTCGGTGTATCTAAATTTCTAAAATATGGAGTATTTATTGTCTTTGAATATATGGAGTATATACTTATTGATCAAACTTAGGCTGGAGTTCCTCGTAGGAATAAGGTTCTCGTCCTTAACGGAATAAGGAAGTATTGCTAGTAAAGAAAACATTGCTTAAATGTCTTTTACTTCTTGGTTTGTCTAGTTAAAGTTTTTGTAGCTTGGAAAAAACCTATTTTTGTGGTTATTTGAACGGTGCGGAGACATTTACAAACATTGTTTACAAAAAATTTTGAAGCCGCTTTGAATTCTTTGGATAGAAGCGATAAGTGATTGCGCAAATAAATTGTATTTAATTAATATAATATATTGTATTCACATTATAATTTAGTTCATCTATATTCTATATAAAGGAGAATTTCTGTTGCGGGTGGGCGGTGTGGATTTAATATTTATACAAACCTACAGTTTTATTTCGAGATAATTGAAATTTTGCACATTTGATCTTAAAAACGCGAGGAATCGATAATTTAATTATAAGATAATTAAAATACTCAAGCAATCTTAAATCCCGGGCAATGCCGAGGACTTCAGCTATTATAAAATAAAATAAGAAGGTGCCTACAAATACACGGTGTCCGGAAACTATATAGTAGTACAATTGGGAAAGTGGTGAATCTACACATTTACAGTCGATTTTGTGGTGATTTGAGCGAGCAAGTCGAGTCGAAAGTTGGATTTCGTAGGTAATTTCTGACAAAGAAAAACGGTCCAGTGGTTTATATCCGCTATTTAATCTCATTGAAGCCCTGTTCAGACACAGCTATAAACTATAAAATATCATAGCACGCCAAATATCGCTATCCATATCCCTTCAGACCGTTTACACCTAAGCGCTTTATGCGCAAATCAACCATAGACAATGCACATCTTACGCCGTAAGATGGGGATAAAGGCGCTAAACGAACAGATAAGCGCCCCCCTCTCCCGCCGAGAATAGGAGAGGGGGTCATTTTTATTGAAACGCGCGAATGTTAGCTGTCAAAATTCTCAGATCTAGTACAAAATCTACAAAGAAATGGTATCTCCCGGCAGTTATCTGACCCCCTCTCCTATAGGAAGAAATATTTGATAGGGTCGTGTGAACGGTACAAAATATAAGGGCTCACGGTTCAACAGATATCTACTCGCGGTTTATAGCTGTGTCTGGTGTGCTAGCACGGTCGCTCGATATGAAGTTACCGACCGATTGTCGGTAACTTCATATCGTTCTCTAGGACAACTGCAGATCTCAAACGTACAAACGACAGTTGATATCGAATATATTAAGGACACTTAGTCATTGTGAACTGTCACCTATTCGTTTGCGATCTGCAGTTGTTGTAGGGAACGATGAGAAGTTACCGATAGTTATCCTATCGATCGTTATAGAGCAAGCGTGCTAGGGCCTCTGAACAGGCTTTTAAATGCGTTGAAGTCATAGCCCGGCTACTATAGTGTTTTTTTAATGAAAAATTAAAAAAAAAAACTTTTTGTATTTTTCGTGTTATGTAGATTTGCCAGTTTCCGCTTGTACACAGTGTATTTGCGGCACTTTCTTTAATGTCAGGTGGTAAGTATTCTTAGTATGACAATGCTTAAAGACCACCAATTGCTTTAGTCGTGTTTGGTGACATTTCCTATTTCCTTCCCCTCCCCACTCTATCTAGCCTCTCAAATTACCCCAATTAGCAATTACATAGTGCCACTGGCTCCTGGGTGAAGCTCAGACTAAATTACAACTATACACATATTAATGAAGAATTCACGATATTGTCGAAACACATAGTTCGTGATTTGTATGAACATAATACGACGGAAGTCACACCTAAAAACTCTAATTCCTTAATAATAATAATAATATTTGGATGATTAAAAAATTTATAAAAAATTTATTTAAAAAATTTTTCAAAAATTTATTCTCTTATTAAAAATTTAGGCATATTAGATTTGTCAAAGAATTTGTATATAAAAATGCAAAAATCAGTCATTTTAAATACATGTAGAATTACGAAAGATTTTTTAAATATTTATATTGAGGGATCAGTAGGATTTATCGGTCAAATTAGGAATTCCACAGAGCCGAACCCTCTGATATGAAAATATCTGGAGACGGTGAATTATATTCCCATTTAATAGTTTAGTAGATTAACGTGTTGTTCTTGTATTGTTTTGAATTAATTATACTTATATAATACACTTGCATAACGTGGATTTACTAGATGATCATTTATTATATTAGTGTA
This sequence comes from Limnephilus auricula, assembly GCA_951813805.1. Lineage (NCBI taxonomy): Eukaryota > Metazoa > Arthropoda > Insecta > Trichoptera > Limnephilidae > Limnephilus > Limnephilus auricula. The sequence goes on from OX638396.1 coordinate 14,809,040, forward strand.
TGAAAGGGTTTAGTTTTTCCTATGGGAAAAACTAAACCCGTTCCTGTAAATCTGGTGAATAAAAAAAGTATATACATCTTTATATAAAAAAAATCGCGCGTCACGATGTTAGTTTAAGGTAAACTCCGAAACCACTTAACCGATTTTTAATAAATTTGGCTTACTGTGTGTTATTTAGTCCAACTTAAAATATAGGATAGTTTTTATCGTTCATTAAATGTTTGTTATGGGACAATGATTTGAAATAATTTAAGTTCCATAAGTTTCTGACATATGGCGGTGTGGGTAAATTTATTGACACAAAACTTGGTTATTTAGGTTAGGTAACCATCCAGTAGACTGAGGTGGGAAGACGAGGTAAGAGGGGATGCGGCACAGCTTCTCCAGGTAACAAACTGGAAGTCAACTGCTGAGGACAGGAGGAGTTGGAGGCGAATGTTGCGGGAGGCTAAAGCTCGATATGGGCTGTAGCGCCATCGAAGAAGAAGAAGAAGAACCATCTAGTAGATGGCGTTGTGTTTCGATAGCCACAGCAACGCTTGGGCTAGTCAGCTAGTTTATACATAAAAAATCTCGCGTCACGTGTAATTTGGTCCAACTTAAAAGATAGGATGGTTTGTTATGGGACAATGATTTGAAATTATTTGTAAGTTCCATAAGTTTCTGACAGATGGCGGTGTGAGTTAGTTTATTGACACAGCACTTGGTTATTTATGTTAGGTATCCACCAGGTAGCCACAGCTAGTTTATGTATAAAAATCTCGCGTCACGATGTTTGTCTGAGATAAACTCCGAAGCTACTTAACCGATTTTGATGAAATTTGGCTTACTGTGTGTAATTTGGTCCAACTTAAAAGTTAGGGTAGTTTTTATCTCGATTATTGACCTCAATATTTATTATTGCGAATTAAATGTTCATTAAATGTTTGTTATACGACAATAATTTTAAATTATTTGTAAGTTACAAAAGTTTCTGACAGAGAGACAGACACGACATCTAGGTTAGGTAACCATCCAGTAAATGGCGTTGTGTTTAGTTAGCCACAGCAACGCGTTGCCGGGACAGCTTGTATATATATATTTTTTTTTATAATAATAATATTTTTTAACAGTATGTTTTACACTATACATGATGATAATTTTACATCTTAGATTATTTATTACTATTCCGTATGTATTTATACAATCTTACTTTAGACAAAACATAATAACAACTTGTGGCTAAAATATTGCATCCACCGGTTCTTCAATCAGTGATACAAAACTATATGCTCCGTGAAAATGGTCATGTATTTTTTTATTTATTTATTTATAATCTCTACGTGTACCTAAGGTTAGTTTCACAGAACTTAGAGTCGAAACTGGTTGGCGAGTTCGTATAAAAAAGCGTTTAGTTTTTAAAGTAAGAAAAGCAAGCCCTGAAAATTAAAATTCCTTGGGTATTTTGGTGTTGAGGCAAAGAACGAAAGGATGTAAAACGGAGTTACTAATTACGAATTATGAAATACAACGATTGTCGATGAATTCCCATAATCTAAGTCCAGTAGAGTACTAACTATCCATTGACATGCAGCCCGAACAGTCAGTCGCGAACTTCGAAACTAAAATTCCACATCTATACTCCAACTGGCACTGCCTCCTCGAAACAAAATGTAATTACCGACGGATTTATTACTTCAGAACTACTTTTCTCATTACACAAAGATACCGTAGGTTAGTGATGGGCGTGATCAAGGTATTATCCACTTCCAAATCGGCTAATTCGAAACATCATTCGAATGTTGAAATTCTTCGATTATATACACATCACTACTAACTACGAGAAGCTTCTAGATCTAGAACTCGATACTAAAGACTCGTCTCGCTTTGGCGTCATGAAATTTGCACAGATTTGTCCGTAGGTATGTTTCTATGTGTTTTTTGGAAAACTCAGGAAAACTATTCACCTCGGGCCTATGTCATCTTCGGGGATGCTGTGTGAAGGGTATTTATAGGGAAAGGAAGTAGAGGGAGTTCTGGAAAGGAAAAAGATATGTGCACGGAGAAAAATTTTATTCTAAAATACGATAATTATATAAGAAACTCTACGATCCGAGATGATCTAAACATTGAACCACTGCTACTCTTCGTAGAAAAATCGCAACTGAGGTGGCTTGGACATGTACTAAGAATGGCTGATGACCGAATTCCGAAGAAAATACTGAGTGCCATTCCAGAGGGTAGACGTCCAGTAGGCCGCCCCAGACACAGTTGGGCGAGGCAAATCCAAAAACTGTGCGAGGAGAGGATGGATCTGCCATGGACGGAGGCCGATCAATCGGCGCAAGACAGGGACGTATGGAGGAGCCTTGTCGATGCAGTGGGTCCCCGACCCGAATAGGACAAGGGGAAGAAGAAGAAGAAGAAGAAGAAGATAATTTTATTCGCAAAACGGTTAAAAACGGGACTGAGGTTCTTACGAACAAATTAACAGTCTTTCAATGTTTATTGGCGGGAAAATGTAAGAATAATTTGTTGGTATACATACGTACTAAATTACGTATACCAACAAATTATTCTTACATGTTCCCGCCAATAAACATTGAAACCCTGTTAATTTGTTCGTAAGAACTTCAGTCCCGTTTTTACAAACAAAATTATCGTATTTTAGAATAACATTTTTCTCCTGGATGGGTAGGAATCTGGAGGTCAATATGCCCAGGGGTGACAGACATATGAATCCATCCCTCCGTCCATCCGATAGTCCGGCAGGAGAGGTCTAAGTTAAGGCGCTGGTTTTACGGTAACATTTTGGAAATTTATTCAGTAATGAGTGGACATTTGAGGGGAGAGGTCGCGCGCTCGCATTGCAGTTCCGTCAAGCAATGAATGAGGAAATGGGTGTTATACAAGCAAAGTAGAAATTAAATAATTAATTATTTTATCGTATAAAAATGAATGTTTCTTTGTTTGTTCCTCGTGCGGAACCTAAAGCATTTATCCGATAGCGATTTGTCGTGTATGAAATTATTTCCTATCTAGCGTTATGAAATTATTTCCTATACCATTTATCCGATTGTGATGAAACTCTGGTGAGTTGTTATGTGCACACCCGCCAATGTTTCTATAAATAATAGTGAGCTTTGGCGTCATGAAATTTGTAAAAAAAATACATAAAAAATTAATGTTTCTTTGTTTGTCCCTTATTCGGTACCTAAAGCATTCATCTGAGTGCGATGAAACTTTGGCGGATTTTTCGTGTACCATACATGCCCTTGAAAGTTTCTATATATATTATAGTGCAAGTGAGCTCTAGCGTTATGAATTTATTTCCTGTACTGTTTATCCGATTGTGATGAAACTTTTGTAAGTTGTTAAATGCACACCTTCGTAATTCCTTATACGGTACCTAAAGCATTACTCCAATTGCAAAGAAACTTTGGTGATTTGTTGTGCACATACCTGTAATGGTTTCTATATGTAGTGCTGAGCTCTGGCGTTATAAAAAAAATCCTATACCATTCATTCGATTCCGCTGAAACAATAGGTGATTTGTTGTGCACACGCCCGCGAAGGATTCTATATACATATAGTGGTGAGCTCTGACGTCATGAGATTTGTAGAAATAATTACAATATTTCCTTCTCATCCCCATTCACCTTCAGCCACACAACATACCCCAATTGGGGATGCCATAGTCTCACTGACTCCAAACGGGAGCAGGTGGGACTTTTGTAAGGTATTCATATAAAAAAAGGAGTGGCGGACGTATGAATCCATCTCTCCTACAGCGGGGCAAGGCGATGAGTCGAGAGAGTCAAATAAATTTTGGGTAATTTGTACACGAGCTGCCAATAAGAAGGAACAGCCTCAGGAGCACACGTGCTTCAAGAATTATTCAGGGTCGTCTACCGCGATGGAATCCTTGTTCTACCGTTATTTCAGACATGGAAGATGCTTCAGAGAGGAACTAGCGTCATTGATCCCTTCAGCACCGGTGCAAAGCCGGGAAACACGCCAAACGCGCGCCCAACATATATACACGGTCGAAATTTCTCACATGAGAACGGGTCGCTTCTACCACTCGTTCTTGAGTTCAAAAGCTCAGCTGTGAAACGATTTGCCGGCCTCTGTGTTTCCTCCTTCATACAATATGGGTCTCTTAAAGACAATTTTTCTCCGGGCCTCCTGTGCGAAGTTATATTTAAAAATAAAAAAAAGATTCTACTATTATTGTTGAGAGGTTTAAAAATTCCGTACGACTGACACTGTTTAACACAAGTACTAAAGATAAAATTAATATCATTCTAAAATCCACAAGTCTTGGCAATTTTTTAGGATATTATGCTGAATATTTGCAAACCAAGTTTACGTTTAGTTGATTTTATATCAATTTGTATTAAATTTTGTGCTTTTTCGTTTATGTGCGTCATTCTACTTTTTGTTTATCTGAGCTAATATTTTGAAATATATTCTTTCTTGAGTACGAAAAAATTTGTCGAAATAAACTTTCAAAAACAAAACCACCTTTTGTCATTTCTATTGCACGTACTTAAAAATATTTGTCCCAACTTTATTTTATGATCTCCCTTTATTCACACCCATTATTTTCCGGTAATATTATAAATACAGTTATTACCATTTTATAAACCATACAATCTACGTCAAAACACCATTAGATTCAAAGTCTCATTGAGTAAAAAACGGAGACGTCAAAAAAGGTTCAGGGCGTAAAAGATGTTTCTATCTATCCATTCCATTGCTAATATGATTTTTTGTCTGTCTAGCTGTATCCATTATCTAGTAAACAAATTTAAATTTTATAGAGCAAGTGTATTTTTTATTTCGTACTTTATCAAAATGCTAAATGGTTTACCAATTTGGTGTCAATCTTACCCGAGTCTGCCCCATAGACGGCAAAAATTGTGGTTCGCTAGCGGGCTGTACAAGTACCAAAAATACCTAACTGCAGTGAAGTCGAGTTTTGATATCCCCCCCTTAAATATCCCTCAACCAGTCTCTGCCTATCCGGCGCGTTACGCAGTAGGTGGGCAAACGCATTCGCCACCAACCCAAGCACCCCTGCCATCTCACCAAGCGTAGCCACTTGGGGTACCTATTGCAGGGGTGTTGGTTATCCATTAAATGGTTCCCGGGGCGGCGGTACCTATTGCAGGGGTGTTGGTTATCCATTAAACGGTTCCCGCCTCTCAATACATTTTTAACTGTTCCTAACTGATTATGCACGGAGAAAAATGTTATTCTAAAATACGAGCATTTTATTCGTAAAAACGGTTCTTACGAACAAATTAACAGGGTTTCAATGTTTATTGGCCGGAACATGTAAAAATAATTTGTTGGTATACGCAATTTCGTACGTATACCAACAAATTATTCTTACATATTCCCGCCAATAAACATCGAAACACTGTTAATTTGTTCGTAAAAACTTCAGTCCCGTTTTTAACCGTTTTTACGAATAAAATGATCGTATTTTAGAATAACATTTATCTCCGTGTTGCATCTTCAATTAATGGTGTACCTTGTGAGGCTGAAGGTAATAACGGGGATGAGGAAGGTAGGGGAGTACCTGGCTTTCCAGAACTTTTTAAGCAGCGTTATTATTCTGTAATGATGATGGTCCTTCAGCAGGGCGATATTGAAAGTAGGTACATACAGCACTCTGGTCCTTGCTTCGTCTTCATGATTTTTTTACAGGTTTTTCTATCTATCAATATCTATGTCCACGCAACTTTTTAGCTGTCAACATCACTTCCATCACGATTTACGCTTTAAGACAATTTAAGAGTATTTTTCATCGTTCAGTAAAAAAAGAGTCCCAACATCTCTGCAAATAAAAATCTATAAAATTTACTTAGATTGTACATAGAAAGATTATTTTAAGGATATTCAAAAATACCACCAGAAAATTGATGCCGCTTTTTCTAGGTATAAGATTGCGGGTTTGTTGAGAATAAATCAAAAACTAATTATGGATTTCTACTTTTCTACGTAACGTATTATTTCAGGATAAAACTAATCTAACTTTAAAAAAACACGCCCAAAATAGTGAAATGAATTTACATGGTGTAACAGCACGTATACCCGAAAGATTTTAACCAGCGATTCCAGAACACATTTGGAGTAAAAACGAGATATCATTTTGCTGTCCGATAAAAACAACAACAAAAAAATTCTATCGTAGGTCACCACTGATCACGCAGCGCATTTCATGTGATGGGATCACATGATATGCGCTCTCTCTCCTCTGTTACCATGCTGCTAGAACGAGACGGAGTGCGTAACACGTGACCCGTGCTGATTAGATTCAGTTACTCAGTTGAGACGTGCGATTGTGTTTTGATTGAAAAAAATTTCACCGGACAGCAAAATGACATCTACATTTTTACTCCGAATATGCCCAGGAATCGCCGGATAAAATCCTTCGTGACGTGCTGTAACAACACCTGTATATTTTTCACGAAACCTGAAATAATATCTGAAAATAATAAAGGCTAATAAAAAATTAGATATTCTTTTGCGTGAAGACTTCAGATATCTTTTTATGACAATATTATTTATGTAAGGTCTTCGACAAATGGAAATGAAGTATGTATGTATATTATTTATTATTTGTAGAATGACAAAGTTTTCTCCCAGCTTATATTATCTCGACACGCGACTAGACAAATAATAAAATACCTGCCAGAATGACTAAAGTACGAACTCGAATAGTTTTTTGTTGTCTCTTCTATCTAGTATAACTGGTAGGGGTTATCAGAACTTAACAAACAAAAAACCCAAAAGAAAAACGTCACATACGAAGGGTATAAAATGTCGCTTGCTTCTAAAGGAGCAAATGTCAGTTTTTTTTAATAATTTTATAAGTTGTGTGTAGAATTAAGTGTCATTTTTAGTCATTAATGGAATATTGTGGGGAAAGGACACACCTATAGATACTCTAAAAAAATAGTGTTGGTTTGTTATTTGTGCATAATTTGTTCTGCGTCTTCAAAAATGGAAAATTGTGTGGTGTTTAGTGGATGTAGAACACAAAATAAAGCAATTAAATGGGGTACTAATGTAACGTTAAATTAGTATTTATAAGATATATTGATATAAGTAATCACATCGTAAACATGTTAACGCTCATTTGTGATGCTTTTTTCCCGCAACAAACCAATAATCGATGATCCCACAATTGATTCCCCGACAGATGGCCCCCTGAGATTATTTTTATCATAAAACTGTAATTTTTTGTGCATTTTTTTACCAATTTCAAACCTAAAATCTACTTAAAAAATATCTTTAATAATAAGTCTGTTAGTGTGAATATCAAGACAATTTATTTATAATGTCTGAACTGTATAAAAACAAGCAGTTTTATCCTGGGTTCATTTAAAAGAAAATATGATTTAATTTTTTTTTATTCCCCGGAACATCCTCTCTGCACCCCTTTTCTGTTATTCCGCGGAACATCTCACTCTGCATCCCCCTTCGGGACACTTAAGTATATTTCGTGTACGTAGGTTTAACGTAATTTCCCTAAACCGACCGCAAATTGTATATAAATATGTATGTCGGGGGGCCAACGGTCGAGTTATCAATTGTCATGAGACTCAATATTCTGCTAGCGAGCAGTCAACTATATCATGCTATAAACACATGTTTTTTAAAATTTTATTTGTAAACAATACTTGATAGGTATTTGGATGCTGTGGCAACCCTGAATATAGTTATTATATTATTTTACAACTAATTCCCCAGACTTTTGCAGTAGGTACTTCAAATAAAGTGATAACGGTTTGCTATTCATAACGCAGGCAAGTACCTATCTAACTTTATAATGTGGTGGAAGGCTATGAAAATAATATTTTCTTACAAAGAAATTTAAAAAAACACCTTGTGTTTGAACGATGATCTTTTAGGTTACGAGGAAATATGATATTTTATGACAGGATTAAAAAGAATTATGAACGCGAGAAGTTATTATACAGAGTTTGTGATTTTCTATCACTTAACCACTCGAGCGATCACGCGAAATAAATAAATCTGCCTCGATTGCTCTGTCCACATTAAAAAAATCATTACTCCACATTTGTGTACGTAAACATATAAACAAATTATAGTGCTATACAGCCAATGAATTCACCTATATTTAAATAACTTCAACTCAACACTGTATGGTTTATAAAGCGACGAACAGTGACATCTTTTGATCATTAATAGAAGTAGACTTTCAGTTCTCTAAAAAAGTTATCTGCAGGACGCGGGAACATTTGAAAAAAAAAACAAAAAATGTTATACGAATGGTAGAAAAATGTGGTCCATTTTTGGACCGATATCAATCGCAGAAAAATAAAAGTGGTCCATATTTGGACCCATTTCGCTCCAGTGGCTAAAGTAAATTTTAAAATCTTCGTGGCTGACGTGGTGGTACAAGCTCCTTGGCATTTTGTCAATACAAATGTATTCTCAAGTTTCTACTCTGGATTTTGTCACTACTGCATATATTTTTATGCATCAACCACCAACTTATCGGTATGTTTTGCTTTTTTTGATAAGTTACTTCTTATAGGAGTCATGGCCCTCCAAAAGTCGTTAAAATTGCCTATGTTACGTAAGAAACGTAAACGTACAGAAGTACAGGATTTTCTTCTAATATATATAGTAAAAAAATATTATATCGTTCTTCTTACTTTCCTTTACATTATTTTATGTTCTTTTATATCTTATATCCGCTGTTTAAAAAATCGGCCACCATAACACGGGCATGTGCCTAGTATGGCGGCCATAAATTCCACAAATGTTATATGTACTATTCAAAGAATAAAGAAACATTAAAAATAAAAAATTTTAAAAATCGGTTCTGTTTTGGAGGAGAAAAATATGGAATACAAAACCTAGATTTTGAGGACAGGACCATGTTATGCTGGCTGGCAACCGTGAGGCTAGCCTCTAGTATTGCTGAAATTGAAACAATTTCTAATGAATGAAACAATTATTTACAGTATAGGAGTATAGCTATTCGCTCCGCCATAAATATAATACCTACTTTGAATTGGTGCGATATATTTTTTTCTGTTAACCCGTTGTTACTTAAAAAAGGATGGCCCTATCGCACACATCTACGTTTATTCTGTGATGATATCGGAAAAACCCTGCTGTGTATTTTTTAATCGATTTTTAGTATCAATTTTCCATTCCTGCTACCAGTCGATATAGGGCACTTTCAGAGTTCATTTTAGTTCATATTTCCGCCTTACGGGATTTATGAACGATATTAAATCCCCGGTCTAGCGCCTCGCGTGAGAATTTTCCCGTCAGAAAATCCATGGATTGTTGTGTGTCTTTCGTGGATCACCAACACTACTTTGTTTGCACAGTTAAAAGGTTAGAGAAAGCTTTAGGATTCAGTTTTTTAGAAGATGAAGAGAGCTAGAAAATCCCCTCGCGTCTAACAATACCAGAAGAGTAAACAACGGATCAAACTATGAAATGTTTACAATAGTTTCTTTCAACTTTCGTATCAAAGGCTTTCTAACAGAAAATATATCATTTGCAAGCTGATTTTTTTTTTCAAATAATGCCTGATGGAGGAGTGTCATAGTTTATCATAATATTATTATTTGCCCTTCGGGAATGGGATAAATTGTTTTGTGTTTTGAAATCAATTTTAAGAGCGATTGACCAGCAGCTGAGAATAAAAGTTTAAAAATGCTTGCAACTGTACAGGGAGATTCCAATGAGAAATATAGATTATTCCCCATATCAAATTTTTAAAATCAAAAATTTAATATCGATTTATTTCATTAAAAACTTGCTTTAATATATACCTACATCCAAGTAAGCAATAAAAATGCTCAAAACGCACGATGATAAATTATTAAATATCGTGTACTTCTTGTAAGTATTTTTTGAGCATAAGTATTTATAATTTTTCAATAATGTCTAAACAAAATAAGTGTGTAAAAAAAAAATTGAAATATTTTAGTTTGTAAGACCTTAAATAAATAAAAAAATGAGCTATTTTTGTCACAACACACGTTCTCGGATTTATTTTTTAATGATTTTAATTTAACTAAAATTTAAATTTTGAAAACTGTGTTGACTAGATTATGTATTGATTTATTTTTTTGTATGATTATATGATTTGAAATTTGTGTTTTTTAATAGAATCTATCGTTTGAAAATTGAACAAATCTGCCAACGACCAACGGTATAACCTTTAAAATTTTAAAACTGGGTGTACCAGATAAAATAACAATCTTTCAAAATTAATTTATGTTTTTTTTTGTAAAAAAGGGTCAATACGTCTAGAATTTTATTTAAAAATTACTAATTTCCGGTATTCTCTGGTAATACCCTATTAAGAACTAAATTTGCTACATTATACAAAAGCACGGCGGAAACTGTAATTAGGAAGAATTATTAACATTTTTTACGGTTCTGATAATCTGTTTTTTAGGTTGGTATAAAAATATTTACATTAAGATACTTCTTTAAATACGATTATTTCATTGTGCATATATCCTTTCAGAGCATTTAAAAATTAAGATAATAAGTAATCATGATTCCTGTTTTTAAAACATAGAACTCAGGGTTAATAAAGAACACACAACATTTAAATTGAATTAACTGACTATCGTGCCAGCTTTGTTAAAACATGTTGCAAGCAAAAAACACCGAAATTCAACATTCAACGAAGATTATGATGATATACCTATGTACTTATCTACAATCATCTTTTTCTAGAACTTCGGCGAATTTCTTGAACAGGTGCAAAGCTGAAGATATTCAAATCGCAGTAAACATCTTTTACCTTCGTATTTACTACTTACTGGGTTCCTGAGATATGGACTTATCGTGTAAAATAAAGCTGAGAATAATTTTTGCGCTTCATACTCATACCAAAATGTTCGGAGTAAAAATTAATAGCCCCACCGCCTATCAGGAAAAAAATACGATACACTAAAGGTTTTTTTTGGGTAGTAGTAATCCATTTCAGATTTTAGTTCAGTTTAAATCTAGCTATAATTTTATGATATATATTCAATAATTTTCTCTTTATCTATACATCAAGTTTCAGGCAAATAAAAACGATTTACAGAAGGCAGGTTTTAACGATATTGTTTTATTTTTAAAGGTTTTGAAGCAACTTAGTGTTGAACATGCAAAACAATTTTCTCCATTTTAATTTATTAGGCATTTAACTGATTTTGTATAATGCAAGATATGTATTTGGAACGAGGTCGAATCGTCAATAAATAATCAAACAAAATACATAATAAAGCTTTCAGCTATAATACTGCAAGTTTGCTTTCATACGAGACACTTTTCAAACTATTCATTTTCCAAATGAATTTTTTAGCAAACACGGAAGTTGGATAAAAGGTTTCTTATTTAAAGCAGATAGAACGAGGAAGGGAGATTATACGAGTATATTAAAATAGATAAAATCCTACTCGTGATACTCATACTTTAAAAAAATTTATTTAAGTATGATTTTTTTTAAATCAATCCAAAATTAATGTCAAAATACAGTCCGAATATTGAATGAAATGATGCTGGAAACAATAAAAAAACATTACAACGCTAATAATCATTTCAACCCTGAATATAATGTGAAACGAAGAGTTTTTGATGGCTCGCCTGAAATCGAAAATATCAAAAATAGTGACATAATAGTCAAAATTCGTCAAAAGACTCCGCCTTTCGAATAATAGATATTATAAATAATATTTAACAATCTGTCACTTGTGAAAATTCAAACATGACCCGTATTTTTCCGAAGTTGCAAAAATAATGTGATTAAATAATACAATTTATTAGCAAGAAAACTCTTTCGCTTACAAATTACTCAATATTCTAAATAAATAAACTTCGCGTCGACGATGAGAGCACCCTTTTAGACCACTTTTTTCCCGGTAGCTAAGGTACTTAGGGGGTTTCTAACCGTCCTCCTAATAGCTTATCCATACTATAAAGTTTTTTTTAGATTTACGATTTACGGTTTATTTATTTATTAAGTCGGAGTTTCTTATTCGGTATTCGAATCGAATATTATATATTTGATAAGTTGGCCGAGTTTTCTAACTATTGCAAGTATTTTATTTTTATTTTTAATAATATTCGTTATAGTATGGATAAGCTATTAGGAGGATGGTGAGAAACCCCCCTAATAGGATACAAATACTGCTAATTAGGTTAGGCGGAAGGAAAATTGTAAGAGTCTTTTATGTCCAAATTCACGTATTTTAATTCGGAGTGGTGGTATCTTTATTAGTGCAGGTACCTACATACTTTACTCTGGAACGACGCGACGCCGACGTGCAAATAAACTAAAATTTGTTTAAGATCTGTAAAATCAAAAAAAACGCTTTGAATATTTCTGAACATCGACCTCTGTATCCATAGCTAAGAATTTTATCACTCTGCCACGGAAGTAATCGACACCGTTCATACCTGTATTTTGTACAATGCGAATCTTTTTCCATGATGGTACCTACTGTTGTTATATACCTTGTTCTCAGTCCCTTTCCTTCGTGGTCAATTATCAGGAAGACAAATGTAACTGCCTTTTGGAGCTTTTACCGAAATCACACAGGAGTGGGGAAGGAAAGGGGAGAGGTATTTAGGGTAAAGGAGGGGGATGTCGCAAGGAAAAGAAAAATAGGGGAACTCGCAAACCCCCAAGCATCAAATGCCGAATAATTTGCAGAGAAATTGAAAACATCAGATATTTATGGGATGACATTATGGTTTGGGTGGTTGCAGAGAAAGAAGGAACTTTTAAGTGATGAAATTAATAACGATGCACATAATTTATTTCTCGTTATACGGTTATCTGTAAGGAAAATCATTGTCTTACTTAATTTATCAAATTCATTCATTTGTTCTTCATCTTATCATAAAATAAGCATAGAAATTATTTATTGAAATGTAATAATGCCAGAGCTGTATTTTTTATTTTTTCCGATACACCCTGTGTACGGAAGTAGTAGTAAGTACCTACAAACGGGAAACCGATGAATCTACATCACATTTGGACAGGATTTTGTAGGTTAACTTTTTGATTTGAGCTTTCGTTTTCGAAGTAGTTTCGTTTTCATAGTAAATTGAATCCGAAGTTGAAAATTAGGTCTATTTTGAAAAAAAAATGGTGGTCAGGGGTTTAACATCAGCTGTTTAATATGTATTGAAGCGTAGACCCGGCTGCAATTTTTTTTAACCTTCTGCTGTAGTTGCCGAAAAATATCGAAAAAAGAAAAAGAAAACCAACGAATCGAAGCTTTTTGAATGTAATTTTTTTTTGTTTTTGAATTTCTATGTGATGTATTCATCAGTTTCCGGACACCGTGTATAGAAGATATCTTCGATTTAATTATATATGTAGCGCCCTTGAGATAATTTTTCACAAAAATGGCGTTATCCAAATTAACCAATTATCTAATTATTATATCGCAACACTTTTTACTTTATTTATTGTTTTTGTTTTTAATTCGTAGAACTCTATTTAATAAAAATATATTAACTTAAATTAAACTTAATAATGTGTTTTTATTTAGTTCTGCAAGTGTTTTTGTTTTTTATTATTGTGACAGCTGTTTCTTACAAGGCCATTTTCGAACTGTGGTTGTCCCACATTTATAAATCAATTTACTCACTTTCAAAATTGACATTTAAAATCGAATAAATAAGTCGACTAATTATGGAACAACCACAGTTTGAAAATGGCCTCATAAAACACTTTTGTGAATTTGGAAGGCCGTTAGCGCAGTTCAATATTAGAGATAGAACTACGCCGACTGACCGGAATTTATGCCCAGATAACCAATGCCCTTTTCATTACATGACGCATATTTGTTTTTAAATATCCAAATTTCCACGTGACCCTACTTTTTGATGAGGTCTATTCAAGCACGTGCCTCTCTTGTACTGCCACCCCGCACAAGGAGCTGTGGGCCGGGGGGTGCGGAATGTGGACTAGCCGGACCGCGGGCGCAAGTTTTCCACTCTGCCGCTATGAATATGACATCAGGTCTTTATGATAATGCACCAAGTGGTACTTTCCCCTTTATTGAATCCATTTTGAATCAAATATCATAAAAACGCGTGAGGGGCAAACTGAATTTGGATTCATACTGTACACGATGAAAAATGATATTCTAAAATACGATAATTTTATTCGTAAAAACGGGACTGAAGTTCTTACGAATAGATTAACAGGGTTTCAATGTTTATTGGCGGGAACATGTAAGAATAATTTGTTGGTATACGTAATTTCGTACGTTTACCATAAAATTATTCTTACATTTTCCCGCCAATAAACATTGAAACACTGTTAATTTGTTAGTAAGAACTTCGGGTCTGTTTTAACCGTTTTTACGAATAAAATGATCGTATTTTAGAATAAAAAATTTCTCCGTGTACGAGCATATTTTAATAAGGCGATATCTATAGCAGAACGGTAAGATCCTTGGTTCGGGTCTTACCACAAAATTAAATCTAATTCATATTTTTACGTATAGTCCGGCCAATTTAGCAAAATTCCTTGCAAAAGGTCGGTTAAAATATTCGAATCTGAACCACTCACAATAGGTAAATAAATACATTGTTGAAATAAATATCGTGACCGGTCAATGGCCGAGATGGCATTGCGTTTGGGTCCTACCCAGGCGTCGTGTGTTTAATTCCTCGGCTGGCTTAGTCCATCACGACACAAGCAATGTTTTCCGTTTACTGGGTGGTAGTAGGAGGTTTTCAAATATTGTCAGGTTAAATAAATTAAATTAACCGGAAATGTTTGCCTTTCTTTAAAAAAAATCCTATTACTGAAAAAAAGATTTCACCCTTGGATCATATATTTGGTTTATATTTAACTTTCGTTCTGCAGTTAATAAGTTTCAAGGAAAACCTGCGAAACCTTATGCAGTTTAATATAAATTCAGTTTTTAACACCTTTCTAAACAATAAAAACAACTCAATTCCATTACATTGAGTGTACAGAATTATTTCCATTATCGAGTTTTCCGACCTCCGCGTGTTACAAAACGTGATGACAAACTTTAATTTAAACTAGCTTCTCCCCGCGACTTCGTATGCGCAGGATTAGTACTTCGAGTAGCCTATTTTCTTTTCCTAGGTCCCTAGATATTTATATAGGTATTTCCTAGATCTGCGTTTATACCAAAATTCTTAACCTATTTATTTAAAATATGTATAATTCTTGATTCGATTCAAATTATTAGGCGAGTACTTCAAATAAATTCACTAATTCAAATATTTTCTAAAGTAGAATTTTGATTTAACAATCATTGTTTTTGCAAAATGTCATTCTCAAATTTTGACATTTTCCATTAAACAATGATAATTATAATAAATTGAAAATAGCTTTCTTCATAAATTATAGCCTATATTATGTTATTCTGGTGTATGAGCTATATTATTGTAAAGTTTCATTAAAATACATTTTTGCCTGAAAGAGTAACAAACACACATACATCCATACAAACTTTCGCGTTTATAATATCCAAAAAGGTGTACTCACGTGTTCCTAATTTAAACAATGTTAAAAAATAAACGGTGTTAATTTGAAATATCTCTTCTGTGACGCGTAAATAGTGCGCGTCGCGGTCGTAACGCTTCATGAAAATATGCCTGCTTCAACCAATAACTGTCCCTTCAGCAACAAAACGAAATCAATCATATTTTCAATTATTTGAGTTCAGTTTCAAATCCACACCTTTTCATGAAGTGTTCAATCATACTAACTTTCCTTTTCGCTTACATTTTCAAACAAAATCTTTCACCTGTTGGTCTGAGAGGGAAAAAATTGCGCATAGAAATAACAACACTATTTAACACATGCTTAGATTGTTTTATCCACCGTATTCTAGATCTAGCGTTAGAATGAACCATTTTTATTACGTGGCTTTATTTCGGATATTAACTGGCCTGTTGAGGTTTCTATCTTCACTCGCCAGAGATGGCGCCTCTTCACACCAAAGTTACGTGCAATTTTAATGGGTTGTCATTATCGCTGTTTGCCAAATTTACTTCGGCACGAGAATCTATTTCAATTCAGTTCAATCGAACCAATTAATCTCTGCTTTGAACCTCGGTGGGTAGGTAGGTACTTGAAAGAAAGATTTGAAACTGTTACCGCACAGAAATATACCAAAATAGGTAAGTACTCTTTTTTATTTGTGAAAACTAGTGTAAAACTACCTGCCTACTTTCCTGTTTCACCGAGGGAGCTAACAAGACTATTAACATTTAACATGACACTGAAAACTTTGGAGGTATTTGCGCAACCGTTGGGAGTGGACAGTACAGTACCTACCAACGGCTGTTTACGTGAACGTGCGGAAAAACACCGATACATCAATGATTCCAACATTCCAATGTCTTGTCTTGATGGGAAGAAGAGTCAGTTTGAGGAGCCATTTTGGGACTAGGAGACATTGTAAAATTTTCAAAGACCACATTTATAGTAAAACAACTTTACAAGGAATAATTGTGTTCCTCTATCAGTAATGCTGGGGCCGCATTTGCGCCTATATCGTCACGAAAGAATACGTTTACGCGAAGCTTCGTGACGATAGGCGCAGATGCGGCCCCAGCATAACAACAAAAGGTACCTACTACCCTGGATGGCTAATTGCATTGGCCGTATATAAGCTTTTGTATCTTTAATTACACGATTAATTGGAATAGCGGAATAATAACAGGGTGAAATTTGCAATTTGACTGTCCTAAAACAAGAAATCTTCCTAGTTGCACAGTTAAAGCTTTATTATTGTGTATATGTATTTTTGATTAAATACGTAATCAATCATGTATCATCTCGAGAAACAAGTGATGAAGAAGAGGCATTGGACAACTTTGCACACTCTTATATTATCTTATATGTCTTCTCACTCTCTCATACACAGTTTCTCTCGCATATACCTAGTCAGTCGCCCGGTTGTATATGTATATATATTTTTATATAGTATATAATTATAGGGTAAATTTGATGGCTTTGTGTATAAAAAAACTTAGGTGACATTTCTATTCTACTGCATGGAGCACAAAATATTTTCATCAAATCCGAGAGCGTTAACAATTTCCGTACTAAACGACATCTTAAAAGTGAGCACACGCAGACGAAAAAGAAACAACATAATTTTTTTTTCAAGTACGTACGCAGCGCGCATAGCGGTAGGTATAGGTACTTTAATACACGAGTAAACATTGGACGACAGAATTTTCTTTCTAAGTTTCTTTTAAAGTGGTCTCGTTTCGTTGACTGAACACGAAAGAATATCACAAATTGTAAAGGTGATCTTGTAATCGTAAGATGTACATGTAGGTATCAATGGTTAAGACAAATTCAATTTAAATACAGGCATATAAAACAGGGTAACATTTTTGAATAACGGGGTTTACTTATTGGTGTGATTTATTTGATTATCGTAAAATTTTTCAGCCTTTTGTTCTACTGATTAATAATTAACACTACGTATTATGTGATAGCAAAGAGAAACCTGACATTTTTTCTTGATTTTTAAAATTCTTATTTGACATGAAGTGGGAATCATTTAAATTTACTGAATTTAACTCTATTTGTTCTGTATACAAATAGAACGGTGTTCTTTGCGCCTCGCATTTTTTACCTCACATGAGTATTAAAAAATATTACCTGGCTATTATAGACGCAGGCCAATCCTATACGTTCAATATTTATTGCGATCCGTCAATATTTATCAAATATCGTGATGTTTATTGAAGGTGTAGGCTAGCGTATTGACGGATCACAATATTTGTCGCAGATTTCTAGATTTCTGAATTCCCTATCGTGAACCCACGGATCGTGATAAATATTGATGTGTAAGTTACACGTCCAATATTTATCACAATCACGGGCGTAGCCAGGTATTAATATCGGGGGGGAGGGGTTGTTCAAGAAAATAAAACTACTGAAAGTGCATGCAATAACCTTCATAATGGATATATGAAAAATATGAAATATGTAAAAAAAACAGAAGGTTCATTTGATTACACATGCACTACAGAATTAAATTAATCTTCTGTTTTTCTTTTTAAATATTTTTATATGGTTACCGAATGCGATCGGATAATCGCTAGGCCCGTGATCACAATCCATATCACGATCCGGAATTCAAAATTCAAATCAATCGATATTTGAATCTAGAAATTGTGATCCGTCAATAATACGCTAGCCTTCACGTTTAATAAATATCACGATATTTGATAAATATTGATGGATCACAATAAATATTGATCGTGGTAGGGTAGCACTCCGATCCATCAATATGGATCGTGATAGATATGTGAAAGTGTAGCCTACGCCTTACCTTCTGGTTTGGGTAGGGAAAATTTGTTTCTAAAAAACCCTACAAAATAGAATATTTTCCCATGTATAGCAACCCGCAATCAAGTTACCTATGCCCTGGCCACATATTTACATATTATACATACTTTGTCTATTTGTGATGTTGTGTAAGGAGAGGGGGGGGGGGTGTCGGCAATGGCTTATGTTTAGGAGTTCCTCCGCATTTGCCTATGGAGATAAGGAAAATCTTATTCATGAGGAAACGGCCGCTTGTCAACATGGAACAGAACGGCCTTCGGTGACCACAATATATGAAGTTCTGACTTTTGTGGTGTGGGTGTATTTCTGTTCTTGTATATATATACCTAGAAACGGGAAAATAAAATAAACTTTCATACAAGGTGTTAAGGTAAGTACTTGACATACTTTAACCAGTGATTCCTGACATTATTTGGAGTAAAAAATGTAATTGAAATTTTGGTCTCCGCTGACTTTTTTGATGAATTTTGTTTTTTTTCTTCAAAATCAAACAAAAAAAATCTTCCGCATGAGGTCACTGGTCATTCAGCTAAGAAACCGCTCAACCTCTTACCCCGCCCCCATCTGACAACATCTACTATTTTTTTTATGATTTTGTAGAAAAAAAAAAAACATCAAAAACACTGGAGACCAAAATTTTATTTAAATTTTTGACTCCAAATAATGTCAGGAATCACTGGTTAAAGTAATTCAAGTAGGTACCTTAATACCCTGTATATATTTACTATACTTACATATAAGAAATTGCAAATTATTATATATAAATACGTAAATATCATAAATTTTGGGAGCGATGTCGGGAAATTGTAAAATACTTCGCTGGCCTTGGGTATACGTTACATGATCCTGAAAAGCTCTGGAAATAGCATTAATGCGGTTTTTTATGAGTGGCACTGAATCCAAATCTAGGGTGAGGGGAAATTGACTGGCAGCCATCTTGTATTTTGAATTTGTGTGCATTTTGACGGCCTCTGTGGTCGAGGGCAAGGCTCTCGACTAGCAATCTGGAGGACGCGGGTTCAAATCCCGGCGTGCGCCAATAAAATTTATTTGGTTAAATTGTGTTATTTCACAATTTAACGCAATTTAACAAAATTAAGATTGGCCCAACCCACAGAAATTCGTAATCAGCAAAAACATTACATTGCTAAACACCCCTGTTCATACATATGATGTCTGAAAACTCTGTCACAGTGGCCAGTAGCTTTCAGACATCATAGATATGACAAAAATGTGAAACAATATAATGTTTTCGCTGATTAAATCTCCGTGGGTTAGGGCACTCTTCCGCTGAGGGCCTCAATAAAATTATTAATTTATACAATAATATACCTGTAGCATATTTGCGGCAGGTTTCAGAGTGGAAGATACTCTCAGTATCGCCCTTACTAAGACCACCATTCAGAATTAAAACGTTGCTTGAAATGGCTTTAGCCGTGTTTGATCAGGGCCCCTAGCATACTCGATCAAAAACGATTGATAGGATAACTTTCGATAAAATAACTTCTCATCGTTCCCTAGGATAACTGCAGATCTCTAACGTACAAACAACAGTTGTTGATGTCGAATATACTAAGTACACTTAGTCATTGTGAACTGTCACTTATTCGTTGGCGATCTGTATAGTTCCCATGATAAGGAACTATGAGAATTTACAGAAAGTTATCATATCGATCCTTATCGATATAGTATGTGCTCTCCCCCATCTCCTTCCCCTCCCCACTACCCTCAGCCTCATATCTACCCCAATTGGGGATTCCATGGTATCACATTCCTCAAAGGTTTTATTATACTATGTACCTACTTTATAATTAAAATAGTCAAAATACCAGAAAAAATTAAATTCGCTTGTTTTTTCTCGCAAAATACAAATTTCGCGTTAGTCTCGTAAATATGGCATAAACCGCGTTTTTCACATAAGGCTGCCTTTACACACGTAAGTTTTTCCCCGTAAGTCGCTTACGTGAGCTACTTAGGGGAAACACTTACGTGTGTAAAGGCAGCCTTATAATTACGAAGTTCGCGTAAAAAATCGTATTACTCAAACGCGAATTCTTCAGGTCTCTAATAAACGCTGATTAATAGGTACAACACATTCTACCATCTCTTAAATTTATTTATTCAATTTCAAAATAAAATACTTAACCCGCTTTCCCACGGTCCATTCAGGATCGCCCTAAATCGAGTGCCGTAAGAGCCTGTACAGAAAAGCAAAGTTCGCTACGGTTTGCAGCACAGCCTTTTTTGGACTTTTCTGCGCAGGTTCTTACGGTCTATGTCGATTTATTACCCTTTCCTTACCCATACCGACACAATCATAACAAAAGGACGGGTTTAAAGACAAATTAAAACACTTTTCGACGTATTTCCTGAATATTTCATCCTATCTATCGATCGAGTGTGCTGGTACATCGCGATTGGCCGCTACTGTCAAACGAAAAAAAAACACAGGAAATCAACCAATCACAATATTAATAACTGACCCTTTATATTATTTGCCCTTGACACAGTGACTGTATTTAGGCCCCGAAAGGGATTGACATTTTTAAAACCTTATTTTGGGTATGGGGTATCCGAATTAGGCAAAATGGGAACTTATAACCCATAAAAAGGCGCTCGTTAAGTGTATCGTGCGTTCTTGCAATGTTTCGTTTTGTTTATTGCTTTAATTCCAGCCTCGCGAGGCCACCATCACACGTCTAAAAGTTTGTAAACCACTGATTGCCTAACTAATGAGAGTTAATATTCACATTTCTTTCGTATGTTCATGTTTAGGTACCTATCACTGCATAAATAATATCCAGAAGTGTGATTTACCTATTTCGATTTAGGAATGACTTTGCCTTTCGTATTGTATGCATGTAATTTTACTGTGATATTGATATGGCGGTATAATAGTAATAATAATAAGATAAGAGATCGTGGGTTCGCGTCCCAGTTTCGACCGTTACTTTTAAAAAAAAATTGTATCTTGTTCTTTTTCATATTTCGTTCAGATGTATTATTATTATTTTATTCTTCAATGGTATATTACATTGAAGGATATAACCTTAAAAAATTTTTAAAAAAGTATTACAAAAATAATTACGTATAGATATTATTTACAAATAAACAAACAATTTTTTTTTTCGAAATTTTACTGTCAAGGTAAAAAGTTAAATGTTTATATCGAAAAAACATTGTGTGGGAAAAATATTTTTGTGCGGGTAAAAAAAACAATGAAATTTCAAAAAAGTTATTAAATATCTTTTTTACTTTTGCAATCATGTAGAATGTAGAATCACCCCCCTAAGTTAGTACACTTTGCCCTTGGACACCCTCTATAATGGATTTTACTGTTATTTTATTGGTGGCATGGCGGAATAATCAATATAATGTACTTCACAACGAATTATCTCACATAACAGGTAAGGAAGAAGAGACACTGGACATTATTGTATGTTCTTGTATCTACATATACCTACATCCTACATGATTGTCTCTCTTTCATGCTGTCTCTCCCAGTCACACAGTTATAAATAAAATTAAATTATCGATATTCCGACTCCTAGTCCCCAGAAAGGCCAAAATAAATTAATTATCTGCATAAGAAACGATACTGAAGCGATAATTTATTTTTTGATCAATTTCACAAGAAGTAAGGAAGAATTGGCTTTACTTCGGTCACACGGACGCGCCCACAACACACTTCTATCGGTATATCCCTTCACTTCAGTGGTACCTACCTACTTATCTATTCTCTTTATCCATATCCATAGAAAAAACACTTTGTTAACCCAGAGCGTGATGTGTTATGTTTTATGTATATTTTTTCTTTTTGTGTTTTGTAACAAGAAAAGTTTTTTTATTACCGCACACAGTAATTATCAACTTCGTCAGTTTATGGGAAAAGTTACGTAATACATATACATTGTTCTTTTTATATTGGGTGATTTGAGAACTAACTCAAAACTCAGAGATCGTAAAGTAGGGATATTATCCTGTGTACTGTAATATATTTTACAAAATACCAACACTGACTTAATTAAAGAAAAAATCGATAAAATTTATTGAACTCCTCACGGCTGATAATAATCGATGATTTCAAGAAATAATATCGGTCTACTTTACTTAAATAAAACAAATTGGCTAAAAGTTAAATGTTATTAAACTCTCGTTATAATAACATTTGTAGGTTATATATAATATAATATCTTATCTTACTAATATTATAAACGCGAAAGTTTGTATGGATGTATGTATGTTTGTTACTCTTTCACGCAAAAACTACTGAATGGATTTTAATGAAACTTTACAATAATATAGCTCATACATAAGAATAACATATAGGCTATAATTTATAAAGTTAGCTATTTTCAATATAGGTATGTATATTACACAAAAAAATGTTTAATAGAAAATGTCAAAATTTGAGAAGACATTTTGCAAATGTTAAATCAAAATTCTATTTTATAAAATATTTAAATTAGTGAATTTATTTGAAGTTCTCGCCTAATACTTTGAATGGAATCAAGAATAATTACAGATATTTTAAATAAAAAGGTTAAGAATTTTGCTATAAACATAGGTTTGACCTAGGAAAAGAAAATAGGCTACACGAAGTAGTAAGCCTGCGCAGACGAAGTCGCGGGCAGAAGCTTGTAATATATATAATACCCATCAATAATTATTAATTATTACAAAAAAAATTATATTCATTTGAGACTTTTAGAAAACTCCAACATAATCCACTTCCTTGCAAATAATATCGGATGCACAGACATATTATTCACAGACTTGAGAATCAGGGAGAGGGGTAATAACCATCTGTAGCGGGGCGGAGAGGGATGAGTTGACGGTAACGATATGTGATTCGTTAATCCTTCAATATGCCAGTATATAGGCATCACGCATTATAATATCACCATTTAGCTCTTAAAAGTAAAATCTGCTTTTAAATGAATAGACCTTTTTACATGGGAGCGCGAATTGTTCGCCCGGTTTGAACAAACTTGTGTAATCCATATAAAATGAAGAAAGGTTCGCTTGTTTTGAGAGTCGAATATTTTGTTACCGTGTTTAGTTAAGACACTTTTACAAATGTTTCATAATTTACTTATCACAGTAAACTGCAACGTGCACACGACGGGACCGGGAATTTCGGTTGCTTCCGCTTCATGTCTAAAACTGATCATATTATATGATGTGAATAAGCTTAAAATAATGACAAATAATGCCTGCATATGGAAGGTAATACGACAATTGGGTTTATACTCTTTTTCACTTCTATTTTTACATGTTTTAATAGCACAAGTTACCATTTTTGCCGTGTTATTTCGTAAAATGTACCGATAAGAGCTCGACGCTAGTCCGCAGAAGAATGATGACGTCACATTTTCTAGATTCACGCGAACCTATACGCCAGCCCGGCCGGTTCCATGGAACCCAGAATTAAGGAGGGGGAAATAATACGCTTTTATCACTTAGGGCAGGTCTATACATATTCATATGTCTATGATCGGATGTGTTTATCCAAAACACTATCTAGATTACAAACCAATTCTTTAGAACTTAGTGATCAATGTGATCATTTAAAAAGGTAGCAGCCAAAAATATGAGAAAATTCGTCGAAGATATTATTGATAAATTTGAAATATGAGACCGACAAAAATGAAGGCGAAAGACAAGAGATCCTGGGTTCGAATCCCAGTTAAGACCGTTACCTATTTATTTTTCTGTGTCTTGTTCTTTTTTCACATTCATTTAGATTCATTCGTATATCTATCTTCTTCTTAAAAATAAATTAGTAAATCAAAAACTTTTGGAATAAGCATTCAAATTTAATCAAAGTGTACCTGTCACCTACACCTGTTCCCAAAGATCAGTAGACGTAAGCATGACGAAATGGTGTTCTTCAGTGACGCTTCGCAAGAACATCGCTTTCGGATCACCAATACGTACAATCATAGCGGCCGTTGTTCCCAACTTTTCGGTCGATCATTCTGATTCTCCGATCAGCTAAGTGATTTGTTTAGTGACGCTCGATTCACCTGCTGTTTAAAGAGTCGAGTTGGGAAGAGCGTAATTGTGCAGTTGAGGAGTGTTGAGCCAACATTTCAACAATTGATCAGTAGATTGGAAACAAAAAAAGTTTATGTTGGTCACCTCAACTCTTTTCGAGCGACCTATACCAACCCCAGGTGTGCTAGCACGGTCGCTCGATATGAAGTTACCGACCGATTGTCGGTAACTTCTCATCGTTCCCTAGGACAACTGCAGATCGCAAACGTACAAACGACAGTTGATATCGAATATATTAAGGACTTAGTCATTGTGAACTGTTACCTATTCGTTTGAGATCTGCAGTCGTCGTAGGGAAAGATGAGAAGTTACCGATAGTTATCCTATCGATCGTTATAGAGCAAGCGTGCTAGGGCCTCAGGGGTGCTAGCATGGTCGATCGATATGAAGTTACCGACCGATTGTCGGTAACTTCTCATCGTTCCCTAGGACAACTGCAGATCGCAAACGAATAGGTGACAGTTCACAATGACTAAGTGTCCTTAATATATTCGATATCAACTGTCGTCTGTACGTTAGCGATCTGCAGTTGTCCTAGGGAACGATGAGAAGTTACCGACAGTCGGTCGGTAACTTCATATCGATCTACTATGGTAGCGCACCAGGGCCCCTAGCACACTCGATCGATAAGGATTGTCAGGATAATTTTCGGTAACTTCTCATCGTTCCCTAGCATAACTGCAGATCGCCAACGAATAAGTGACAATTCACAATGACTAAGTGTCCTTAATATTTTCGATATCAACTGTTGTTTATACGTTAGCAATCGAGAAGTTACGTTAAGTTACGAGATGAGAAGTTACCGAAAGTTATCGATACAATTCTTATCGATCGAGTGTGCTAGCGGGCCAGATAATTATAAATACCTACCTTCGTATAAATACATATAAAAAACCACAACTAATAGGTTGGTCGATACTAAAATATCACAGAAATAAATACATATTTTATTTCATCTACGCGAGAACAAACAACAATAATTTCACCTGCCTTTTTCGTACCTATTACAGTTTAGAAAATGTACAGCAAGATTTACATCGTTTTTCCGTGACAGCATTTGACATGCGAGCGGAAAAGTTAAATTTGTCGCACAAAATGTTTTGTTGAAGTAAGTACCTACCCTTGCTATTTTAATAAGCAAGTAGGAACATTTAATTCATGGAATCGGGTAGGTAGGTAGGTACCTAATACGAATTCACAAAAATGTAATGATAAGGCTAGCTAAGTTTTTTCGTAAATTTACGACTTTTGGCCACAGAGGGTATTGCATTTTGAAAATCCAATGTGCCCATACTAAAGAACTTACAAGTGTAAAGCTAGCCTAAGAATTTGATTCCTGCTTCTTTTAATAGTAATTAAATTTTGCTCGGTGTAATTATGCTAAAACTCAGTAGCGTAGCTTCAAACACCGGACAATTTTTGCCCCCCACGAACACTTTATCACAAATAATTTATTGCCAAGTTACCTATTAAATTATGAACAATCGAATTATTTATTTATTTATTTGTAAGAAACAAACAGCTTTTACATAATATGCAGTGATAAATATACAGTGAACTGAAGTCAAGCCACATAAGTTTCTTATGCTTAAGTTCATTGGAAATGAAGTTTTAATATCTTAAAATTAATTTTGGGTTAAGGAAGGGGAGAGGAAGAGGAATATAGGAAAAGGATAGGAGATGCTCCCGATACATTCCATACTCTCATATTAACAATCGATCGTACGCGTTACTTCATATCGATATTTCTTAAGGTTATTACTAAAAATGTCAATGCTGTGAAATTTTGTATTATATTGTGCACATACACGAGGAATTGGGGAATTTTTATGGTCTTTATTTTATAACTAGAGCAGATCCGTAAAAAAATACGGGATGCTATAATTCAAAATTTTGAAAGAGACAATTGAAATACTTTATTAATAAAAGTATTATGAAATCTAAGTTTCCATCAAAGAATTTTTGAGAGCGTTTTTTGGCGTGGCCTGTTTTAGCATATCGCTCGCCACACATTCCCAATAAATATGTGAAGCCACTCAAGTAGCAGTACCTACGTGTAGTACCGACGCAGGTACATAGACATTAAGCTATAATTTAAAAAAAACGAAAATTAAGCTCTATTGCCCTATGTAACAATACCTAACACATTTTTCTACATTTACGTTTTTTATTTCTAATTTATAATCACTAAATACCTACCATATAATGAACATCTTGTCTAAAATTTTCGGACTACTTCGAATAGCCGAATGAATGAGGATGTTCATTAAAAATTATTTAACGATTGTAAAAGGAAATCGTTCGAAAAATTTACTCGTTTCGAGTTTTGGGTTTTTAGATTTCGTGATACTTTTAAAAGGATTTGTTTGTTTAAACTTTAGATTTCGTGATATGGCTTGTTTGTTCCTGAGGGAGGAAAATGTTAATAATTCGTCGCAAAATGTAATGCCCCGTCACCTTAAATAATCGTAAGACTTAATAAATATTAAAAATTTCACAAACTTGCCTCTAAAATCGTGGAAAATAGTCCAACTTTCCATCTTTACTATTTGGGAGCGGATTCCCCAGCTACACGCCACTGCTAAAACCGCAACACGACAAGCGAACACACTACTTAACACGTACTTAACTTGTATCTATCAATTCTCCGTAACTGTAACACGACTAGCTATTATAGCTGCCTATAATATAGCTACCAGCTATTGGTATGACCTACTGCAGATCTGATAATCATTGTAAATTGGCTGTACCTAGATAGATCGAGGGTAAGCCTAACCAGTTGGTGTAATTTTACTGCAAACGTGACAACCCTTGCTACATTTGAAACTGCATTCGAATTATGCACCTTCAGATGAATTTGTAAAGTGGACTAAAAAACAATTATTATCGACAATGATGTGTGATGGAATTGGGTGAAAGCGAATGTAGGATACCAATAAGGAATGGAAGGAAATTGATAGTCAAATTACTTACCACGGTAGAACTATAGATGGGTAGAACGTATCTATTATATGAATTAGTTCATAGAATCTAGAACCCAAAACAGGCTTTCTGTGCCATAGAACACCCGATAGAAATATATACCCAAAGTTGAATCAACTTCAACTTTCATTCTATCTATCACTTCTCTATTATACATATAAAAATGAATCCCTGTTTCCCTTGGTCACGCCATAACTTAAGAACGACTTTACCCATTTCATTCATCTTTTTTGAAAAGTTTTCTAAGAATTTGTAGAAGGTTGCGAAAGAAAATTGCGCAGAAAATTGGATAATTTCAGAAAACCCAACGACTGTTTTAATTTCGTACGTTTGACAGTTCGCGCGTTTGATATATTTAGAGATATTTCCTATACTATTCATCCGATTGCAATAAAAATTTGGTGAGTTGTTGTGGACATGACTTTGAAGGTTTCTATATAGCAATATTTCTATATTGGTAAGTTCTGGAGTTAAGAAATTTGCAAAAAAAAAATTGCAAAAGGGCACACGCGAGTTGTTTGAATAATGAGTGTATTTTATAGAGTTAAGCGGCAGGGAAAAAAATCGGGAGGGGGGGCAATCCGGGAGAGGTGGAGGGGAATGAAGGTGTTTTTTTTCGCGCGAGGGAGGACGAGGGAGGGGGAAGGGGGAGAAAATGGAAGGGGATTTGAGGATGGGGAAGAGGTGGCGGAATGGGAAAGGACACGCAGGGAGAAACAATGTCTTTATTTAAGTGGCATTCAACGCATGCCGGGTATCAGATAGTTCTATATAAAAAAATAAGACCATAAAATAGAGCAAGTGAGAACGCGCAACAATTATTACATTACTCTCCATTTTCAAACGGTTCATTCTATAAAATAGATGAGGTAGGATCCCAGCGAAAACAAAATTTTAACAAATTCAAACGCCGAACGACTTGTCAACAACTGTGTCAAAAAGGCAATTTTTTATACTTATAAAGTTTTCAAATCTGGAAAATGCTTAGGTAAGTTAGGTACCTACCCAGTTAATTTATTTTCCATCGGAAAAATAAATAAATATCAGACATGAGTCCCATAAACAAGCTCTAGCATTCCTGTTTCCCCATACCTACTCTTTGTCCTGAATCCTTGGTTATATCGATCTGTTTTCATTCTCTAGGTACACGGGTCACTGTCCGACGTTGAAATTTCGCTATGGACGATGCTATGGAACCAATACAAGGGAAATCATGCAGGATTTGACTTCTCGTGGAGTTTACAAGTAAGAACTTTAATAAAGTAACAATTTTTCATTGATTTCAATGGTCATTAAAATAACGTAAGTAATTTGTAATTTTTTATACGGAACAGTGTGGTTAGTTTGTGAATGAATCCACAGGTTACGCTATGAATGGCGCTGTTTATGAAACTGGGTCAAGATTTTGAACATTGTAATTTATTTTGTTCCGCTAGGAAATAGCGATGATTCATTGATAGTATTTACATAATATCTGGGTTCGTCTTTGCCCGTGGCAGAAGATGTATAATCCTACATAGGTTAAAAATATCAAATGATTACAAAGAGAGATGAAGGTACCTACCTACCTGCCATGTACGGAGGTGGACACCGATTTGTTTTCTTTTGTGTTGAAATAAATCGATTCTTTTGCTAGGTATCTTTTTGTTCAGATACCTACTACTTTCACAAATCACTGGAGGGTGAGCACTTTATAAATGCGTCGCGGAGAAAGTACCTACCTACCTACCGTTTTTTTTTTAAATATTTTTATAAATAATATTTTGATGTTATAACAAAATCTGAGCACGGACACGCGAGCCGAACCATGAATTATGGCAAAGGAACGAAGCAACCGTAAACAGCGCGAACCGCCGCCTGCGGTTGCTTAGTTCCTTCCTTTACCGTAATTTGTGGCTCGGCTCGCGCTTATGTTCGCAAATGTATATTATTATCATCTGTGTGTTTGTATTACTAGTCATTAATTCAATATAGGTTAATTAGTAATTTTAATTATACCTATTGATTGGGTAGGTAGGTACCTACCTAAATCTGAAATATAGTAAAATGAAAGTAGAAAGATAACACTAAGAAGTGGAGTTTTATACTAAAAGAAAGTAGGTACTTACCTACTAAATAACTTATTTTTTATGCTTCAGTAGGGTGTGAATTAAAGTGAACCCTGTTGGCAACTAATAAATAGTACTCAATTTAAAAGAAAGTTAATTTGTTTTATTTATTTATTCACATGTGACTGAGATTATAAGATGAATTGTACAAATTATACAAGAGTGCTAAAAGAAAATAGTAAAAAAAAAAAATAGTAGAAAAGAATATTTATGAGACCTCAAGGGTACTTATCAAAGCCAAACTAAAAACTATGGATAATTTTACCATAAAAAAACGCTATACTTAGATTTAAATATTTGAGATCAGTTAGTTTTATTTGAGTAACATTACAAACACTTTACAGCCGAAAGCCCCCAGCTCGCACCCCGACCTACCGCATCGAAGACTACTCCATGCACAAGCCCATCACCGTGCCCCGCGAGGCCGCCATTCCGGACCACTTCAACGACATCGCTCACCGCGGCAAGAAGCACATCCTCGGCTACACCGGCTATATCCCTGGCCTCAACTTCCGCTACGGCAAGTCCTACGGGAGAGCTGCTGATGATAGCATGGCCGAGTTCAGCGCCAAGCAGTCGGAGCTGCGCCGGAGGAAGGAAGTGGACAAGAGGTACACCAGGTCCAAGAGTGCACCCAAGATGGAGCCCATACGGAAAGGAGACGAGGTCAAGCGGTCACTGAAGCAATACGAAGAGAAAAATAAGTACAAAGGTAAACAAAACCAAAAGGAGATAAAACCAATTCAATCAAATAGCCTCTGTTTCACAGTAAGATTATTTAAGAAGTATTTATAACTGCGAATCATCTATAGTGCCAATGTTTCGACCTGATTGGAAGAAGGCGTAGATGGTTATATAATAGTTGTTAGAATCTTGTCAGTAAAATAGGACAGTAATTAAATCTGGGGTCATCCTTGAACCACTTTCACTCCCTTATCTTAGAAGCAATGCTTCTTGACCTGGGCCTTAACCTCTAACATGTTTGAAGGCTCCAATTGAATTGAAGACATTCGAATTGACAGACCAGCTAATCAGGGAAAGGGGAACAGACAAAGTTGCGAGGAGTTAGTAGGCGGCTTAATCGTCTTCCTTTCTGTGATTTGTCAATAAATAAATATGACACAGACAATTTGCATAGCATCAAAAATTAAATCTGCTTATGAATTATTAGTCCTTTTTACGCACAATGCCATAAGTGGCGCACAAATTGCTGGCTGCGTTATCAAATGCCAAATCGAAAACAAAAGTTAGGACTTGTTTCCAAAATTTTATATTTTGTTACAGTACTTGGTTACACTTTTACAATAATGTTTTATAACGATAACTTACCCACCTCACTCAATTTTAGCATCACTACACCAGAGGCCCTAGCATGCTCGCTCGATAACGATCGGTAGGATAACTATCGGTTACTTCTCATCGTTCCCTAGCATGACTACAGATCCCCAACCAAAAAGTTATGGTAGATTCAGACTGGGTCGACGTGCGTGCCCATCGCTACGCCTAACAATATCTAGACTGCTTAGCAACCATAGATTTTCAATGAAAATTTATGTTTTAGAATCACATTGGCCAGACGCATCGCGACGTGCGATGTCTGTGGCCATTTTCATAGAAAATGTATGGGTTGCTAAGCATTGTTTGAGTAGCGATGCGTACGTACGTCGTCCAGTCTGAACCTACCACAACAGTTCACAATGACTAAGTGTCCTTAACATATTCGACATCAACTGTTGTTTGTATGTTAGCGATGAGCAGTTGTCCTAGGGAAAGATGAGAAGTTACCTATAGTTATCCTATCGATCGTTAAAGAGCGAGTGTGCTAGGGCCTCAGGCGGTTCATTCATATGACTGATGTAGTAGGTTATTCAAAGCATTCTCAAACCTACCTGATGCCAAAAGTATGATCACTTGGTTTGCCTCCAGCTGATCGAAATGAATTTCATTTAGGACAAGTCTATCAAGTACCTAACTAAGAATTGTTTGTCCCTGTAAATTTGAATCTTACTTATTTATCGCACATAAAAAGTTTTTCTCCAGTTCATTGGAAAACTCTCTAAGATAGATTCTTGAATGATTTCACAAAACGCATTTTGTATTGCCTTTTTAATTTTGTATGATTTGCTTTTCAGAAAACCACACAATTTCCCCAGAATTCCCTCCGATAGCCGGTTACACGGGGCACATCCCGCACATGAGGGGATCCGAGGCATCGCTCAGCCAGCGGTACCATTGCGCCGCCAAGAGAGGGCTCGAGCTGCTGCAGAGGGAACGCGAAGACCGACACTCTCTAGACAAGGCCGCCGACAGCATCGAGAAGGTCCTCAGGGAGGCCGAGGGGAAGTACTCCTACGGAAGAGGATAACATACGGGGAAAAGGATGTTCTTTAGGAAATAACATCCTTTTCAATCCAATTTATGATAATAATTACTAGTTAGTCGGAATATAAATGAAGAGCTTTGTGATTGTTTCCCAAATTAATGGATTGATTGGTTGTTCCTTGGATTATTGGATTGATTGGTTGTTCCTTGGATTATTGGATTGATTGACTAAAATACCCGGCTTACACGAGGACTGTAGTATGTGACAAAATTTAAACAGTGCATTTGGTAGTTTTTTTAGGACAGTCATTTAGTTACAATTTACCATCGTCCTCGTGTAAACAGGCAATTACTTTGGTTGAAATATGAAAGCTTCATAATATTTTTTTCATCTGATTAATGGATCAATCGGTTGTTCCTTTAAGAGGGAACCGGGCAGAGTTTTTTCTGCCTCAATTTCCTCTCTGGATTTTGACACTAGTGCAAATATTGTTTTAATATCTTTATATATAAAAAAATTTCGCGTCACAATGTTCGTCCAAGGTAAACTCCGAAACTACTTAACCGATTTTGATGAAATTTTACTTACTGTGTGTAATTTGGTCCAACTTAAAAGATAGGATAGTTTTAATCTCGATTATTGACCTCAATATTTATTATTGCGAATTAAATGTTTTTATGGGACAATTATTTGAAATTATTTGTAAGTTCCATAAGTTTCTGACAGATGGCACTATGAGTTAATTTATTGATACAACACTTGTTTATCTAACCATCAAGTAGATGGCGTTGTGTTTATTTAGCCACAGCAACGCGTGGGCGGGTCAGCTAGTTACATATATAGATGTCGCCACTAGCATGTTGGTCCATTTTTTTTTGTTTTGATAAATGACTTTTTATAGGACGTTCTGGTTGGAATCGCCATCAATAGATGTTGAGTATACAAACTATACAATGTATTTTTTTTTAAAACAAGACGTACAGAAGTATAGTATTTTCTTCTAATTCAGGTAATATTCATAATTGGATGATTTGTAGTAAAAAGCTAGTAAAAAAATCTTAAAAATCGTTTTGGAAAAAAAAATGAGGAATATCAAACTCGATTTTAATGACTTAGCGTCATCAAGCCTTAGTTGCAGTTGTTCCTTCCGATCAGTACTCGGGGGAGTAAGAGCGAGTTTGGTAAAATACCTTTGTAAAATATATTGTTCAAATTTCTCGGCGACCGAGTTTCCTCTTAAGGGTTGGATTGATTGCTTGTTCCTTGGAAGATATATCGGTGAATGCATGCTGTATGGAATAATGATTGAATAAGAGAGATAGTGGGGTTATTGTTAAATTTTTAGGATAAAATTAATTACATTCAGTTGAACGCCGATTATCTGAACCATTTTTATCAAATAGACTATTTATTATTATCTAAAAGCATTTAATTTGTAAGAAGAATATTTTTTCAAATTAGTGATCAGATGGAAACAAAATACTGTCTCCTTTTTTAATAATAAAAACACGCTAACCGTTTATATCTATCCACCCTGTAGACAATGTCTACTATAAATTAAAGCGGTTTAGTAATGTTACAGCCTTTCATGGAATAATAATTGCCTACAATACAATTTGTTTGGTTTTGAAATGATAATATGCATGGTTCCTACCTGGATGTCATTTTACCCAGTACCTACCTCTCCCCATCCTTACCACATCACTTGCTGAAAGAATTTTTGAACTTGGAACAGTGATTGGAAAATTGGAGGGCTTTTGTTCCGGAAAAACACAGAGACAGGAAGAGGAATCTAGCAAGAGTTTTTTTAAGCAAGTTTCGTTTTGTTGTGTTAATATAATCGTGTATTAACTGAAAAGATCATATAAAAGTAGACTATATTGTGTTTACTTATTTGTGTTGTTGGGCAATAATACCTCGAGGTATCTCAGTGAAATAAACTGTACTTGTATGTTTGTGTCATGTTACCGAGAGGTAAGTGATTGGTTTTCTTTTCCTTGTTTCCCATTTTATTCCCAACACATATTATCACCCAATTCCAACAAATACCATTTCGTTTAGTTTTTTTTCGTTTCGTATTTATTTATTTACAGTCCATTTCACCAAATGCATCTGAAGCAAACAGTTTTGGATGCAACACAATTGATTCAGGTAATTTGATTATGAAAGAATATTATGCCGAAAAACATAACAAAATTAAACTGTGGCAAAGTACTGTTGCTTGATTTATTTGATTAATTGGCTAAATACGTAGTGAATTGTGATTTTTTTGTTGATTTATTTTGGTTTTGAAGGATGCCATTTATTTAGGTTTACACAATGAAACTTTCTTGGGTGACCCAACACTTTTCTAGATTTGTTAGAATAGCTAGAGATAGTTGGCAAAAAATCAATAAGTGAAAGGTTATTTTTTGTACACATTTTTAACAAATGAGTCACACCTTTTATCTTCAAATATTCTATGAATCAAGATTTTATTTCATAAGAGTCGAAACTAATTTGTTTATAGTTTTTTTACTGTTGAAAATAAACTTTTTTGTTTTTATTTTAAATAGAAATGTCGATATTTCAAATATAATGAATAACACGAAGGCCTTCAACTATTGTGAACTTTAATGACTATCTTAAAGACTGCACTTTGTAATTATTAGTATAGAATATTTTTTGTCGTAGTTATTAAATAAATTAAGAAAAACAACACTTGTTAATGTCATTCATGTATTTTATTTTGTTATAATAAAAAATATTTAATTATATTATTTTCATTAAATTATAATATTATTACTATGAGTACAAAAGGTATGTTTAGTTAAGAACCTAATATTTCAAGTAGATAATAAAAAAATAAAGTATTAATACTTATATAGTAATTTCTCGACGATATATAAGACAGGACTTTACTTAGATCAATGAAAAATATGTTCTAATCATCGTTGTTAGTTATTAATTAAAAATGATAGTTCATATTCATCTTAAAATAGTATTCACAATTGCATAGTTTGAGAATCTGTTTTTTTTTAAATATTAAGAATGTAAAAAACAAGAACAATTATTGAAGAATCATTCACATTAGGAGTTTTGATGATGTGATGGATTTTTCGCCAATCTGATTTTCTATAAAATCCGCCAGTAATGTGCAGATGAGGGATAAAGACCATTGCTACCGAAACTCTAGGAACTGAAGTTTGCTAATATACAGACAGATACAGCTCACTCCATCTTCAAAGATTGTCACAATATTTGTACGATTGTTACAATTTAGTTTAAATAAATATATTTATTTCTGAAAGGACAATTTTGGCACTTTGAAAATTATAAACAAAAGTAAGCATTGTATACCCTCCTAGAGCAAAATGTTAAATTTAAAAACGATGCCCGTAACGAAAGGTGTGAATGGCAGACCGAGTACCAAATTAGTACTATGCCAGAGTTTTGGTAGCGAACATTTAACTCCTATTGTGAATGGGGCTTTATTTAGCCATGCATTTTTAAAAACTGGATAAAGCACTTCATCATTTATGACAGATTTTTAATTAGTTTAAAAATAAGACAGAACTTTTCGATTAATGCAAAAAAAACATAAAAAAATTTTATTGTCTAATATTCATGGCATAAGGTAATATTTAATATGGATCTCAGTGTACTAGAAAAAACTTGATAAACGAAATATAAATTAACAAATCTTTTTAATTGTGTAGGTATCTACAAATTAATAACAAAGTAGTAAAGCATCTACGTCTTAACAATTTATTCCCACACAGTGTGCTCTTCAGTATTTTTTCTTGAAATATTGCATCTGAAGCATCTATTTCTTCACCTCCTTCTCTCCTAGCCTCATCTCTTACACTTAAACTATTTTAAGTCTATCTGTAATGTTGGCTTCATAAGGCTGGTTAAATATAATGTGTAAAATAATTGTACAAAAATATAATGGCTGTCAGTGTTGCTTAGTGTGTACTATTAACTGCCTTTATTGTCATATTTTTTTTATTATTTATTTAAATCTCTCACAGTAACACCATTCTTAATTTACAAACAAATAACACACACTCTTTCTTAGCGTGATGTGGCCATGCCGATTTACATAATCGAAACTAATAAATGCATTTATTATTACATATAACATTGCTACGGATCAAATACTCAAAAAAATACTTGATTCAAACAATTAAATAGATCAACTATTACTTTAATAAATTGTTATCAAAATTGGCCTATCGGAACAATGTCACAACAGATTGAACCAAATCATCAGCTTTTATACACAAAATTATGTATCAAAATACAAATTGTTAAATTTTTTTTATATATTTGTAAATAATAACACTTGTATAAATTTTTATAGCACCAATTTGAACTGTTGTAAGCTTTTGTCATAAGAATAAATACTGTTTTTGAAAATTTATCTAGTCATCTCTGACAATAACTACTCCATCCTCCATCTCGAGCATCTTCCCCGTTTGTTCACAGACTCCGCTGACCCGGACGCTGGTCTCTGGGCTGCTGTAGACCAACTGGTCCATCAAGGACTCCAGCTTCTTGGCCTTCCGGGCTTCGTTGTGGGCGATCAGGGTGCACAGATGCTCCGTGAGGAGTTCTTTTTTTTCTTTCTCCTTCTGTAGCTTCAGTTTGGCATTCAGGAATTCTTTTTCCACGCGCAGATAATGCTTTCTACAAAAGAAATCAATATTTTATAACATAGGAAACGTGAAGAGGATGAAGAAACAAAAACTTAGTTATGACTACACTGTCTTGTATTGGGGAGTCATCTTGTGGAACCAGGAAAGTTAGCCAAAAAAATAACAGCCCTAATGAAATTTACCAAAGGGAACAGGCTACCAGCAAGGAAATAAGGTAAAACATGTGGAGAAGCACAATGGGCCTATACCATAAGAGGGCTTGGTTAGACTCAACCGAAAATTAGGAATTATTAAATCAAATTGTAGACATATTGAAACGTTTTTACAAAGAAGCAAAAATTGATTTCGGAAGATTGTTATTTTATTTGGTAAAGCCATGTTTTAAATTTTGAAAATGTAAAACTTTGGTAAATTGTTCTGCGCATGTCCGCGATGTTTTTTTTTGATATAACAGTGAGGTATGGCGTTATGAAATTTTTCCCTATACCATTCATCCGATTACAGTGAAATTTCGGTGAGTTGTTCGGCACGCGCCCGCGAAAGTTTCTATATACAATGGTGAGCTCTGGCGTTATGAAATTATGTCGTATATCATTCATCCGATTATGATGAAACTTAGGTGATTTGTTGTGCGCACGCCCGTGAAGTTTTCTATATATAATGCTGAACTCTGGCATTAGGAAAATACATCCTATACCATTCATCCCATCACCATAAACCTCTGTTGATTTGTTCTGCACATGCCTGCGAACGTTTCTACATTCGATGGTGAACTCTGGCGTTATGAAATTATTTCCTATACCATTTATCCAATTATCATTTGCCCGGATTCATGGGGTGAGTTTTGTCTAGGTCTTGGCGGCAAATGCGTTTGTCCACCTAATGCGTGGCGGGCCGGATCGGGGGAGACTGGTAGACCTCTCCAGCTGGACTCTCTTGACCCATCGCCTTGTACCGCAGTGGGAGGGATACATTTGTCATTCTTGAACACATTCATTCCCCAGATTCTCACCCACCTCTCAAACATTTGTCCTTCCCAGAACTAAATCTCCTTAAAAAAAAAAACGACCCTCCAAACAGCATCCCCAAAGATGACATAGGCCCTGAGGGTTCTTTTTCCTCAGGGCCTCCTGTGTGGAGTGATTGTAAAAAAAAAACGGTCTCTCCCGATCCAGCCTGCCACGCAGCTGGTTGGCATACGCTTCCGCCGCCGAGATCCTGACAAACCTCACCTCATGAACCCGGGCTCCCCTTATAAGTCACCAAAATATTGCGAACTACATGGGGTGACTTATGGAAGAGGTGTTGGCAATCCAATAAATGGTTCGGCATGGGCGGCAGTCTAAGAGTATGGATATTAGAGAGACGGCATGTGAAGTGTGCCCGCGCGCTCCAAGTGTGCCTTTTCGAGAATTCTACCCACATGGCTGACATTGGCTGTCACCATGTAAAATGGCTGCTGTCGGAACGTATTAAACGTCCATAAACCAGCAGCCAATGTAAGCCGTTTGGGTAAAATTCTCGAAAAGGCACACTTGGAGCGCGCGGGCACACTTCACATGCCGTCTCTCTAATATCCATACTCTTAGGCGGCAGTACTCATACCCACCTCCCAAATTACTGATACCAGCTATTTTGCAAACGAATAAATATTTCTTATAAAATCAAACTTAACTTAAGTTAAAATTCATTTATACACAAAACAATTTTTTTATCTTGCTAGAACCGAGAATTCAACATCAATTTCATCTGCGACCTATCCATATAGAACATTTTAGAACAAATTGTAAACGAAAAACGTAAGAACATTTTAATTGTTTCAAAATAATAAAAGACTTTTCGCTTTACAGAGAATATTCAATATCATCGCCGTAACAGACTGGTACTTACCTACCGAGTTGCTCATTCCCCGATGCGAGTCAATGGTAGCACGATCTGTCTTAGATGCCAACACCGTTTGGCGGGAACAAAAGGCTATCTAGTTAGTTCTAAAAATGTCCGTTCCGCGAGCGCTGTGTTTTGACAGAATCGGATTTTATATTTGCTGGTAAACGGCTCATAAGTGTTCAACTTCCACTCGGCAGGTTGTATTTTGCAAATGGCTATAAATTCAGCTATGTGAAGACTGATAAATACAGGCTACGTGAAGACACATTGATAAAAATCAAAGAATCACTTAAACACAGTCCTGCACAAGCCTTGAAAATTTATTTTTTTACATTAACTCTACACAGGACGCCGAGGAAAATAATTTCCCTCAGGGCCTATGTCATTTTTGGAGATGCTGTGTGGAGGTTTTTTTGGTATAAAGTAAGGAGTGAACCTGGTCTTGAAGAGACCCATGCTGTAGGAAGGAAGAAACACAGGTGGTTCCACAGCCGAGCTGTTGAACTCAATAACAAGTCGTAGAAACAACCCGTCCCATGTGACAAATGAGTCGTGTAGTTCCTATCTACGATAAGCCCACTCGGATGAAATGTTGGCAAACCATTTGTTTTTCTATTATAACTTTAAAAAATAAAAATCTAGAAATTTATTTATTTAGTGCGCTAAACAAAGGTAGTCCAACAACAAAGCGCACCAAATAAATAATTTTCTAGGTTTTTATACTTAAAAGTTATAATAGAAAAACCAATGGTTTGCCAACATTTTATCCAAGTGGACTTATCGTAGATAGGAACTATACGACTCAAATGTCAACTGCATACAAATCTTGGGCGGGCATTGGGCATGTTTCCCGACTGTTCACTGGTGCTGAAGGAATCAATGATGCTAGTTCCTTGGAGCGTTTTCCAGTACCCGTAGAACAAAAACAACATTCCCACCCAACGCCTATGCTCTAAAGATTGCAATCCATTTGTTAAGATAGGTGAATCTATCAAACGGACCACCCGTTTCTGCACAGAGTCGAGGGTTTTTTAGCAGGTATTTTGGGGCTCCAGACCAGAGGTTACCGCCAAATATAACAATGGGGCGCATTTGCGATTTGTATAGGGTTAGCAGTTGTGTTCTATTAAAGTATCTGCGGGGCTTGTACAGTACGCCCAGCTTCTGAAAGGCCAAATGAACTCTAATAATAAAATGCAGTCAAATTAAACTTATTTAAAATCATCACTTAAAAACTTACTCTGCTTCGGTGTAGACAAGGCATGCACTTTCAATTTTCTTGCGAATAATGGAAACATCATCAGAAAGTTGAAGGTCTAAAGTTTGTAGTTCTTTTTTAATGTTATTTAACAGACTCACTTCATCGGCAGTTTGTTTAGATCTGAAACCAAAATACTATGAATTTAATTTAAGTGAAACCGCTATGAAGTAACAAAACATTTTTTTTTATTTTTTATTGTGGATAACATAGAATGTGTACAAATGTAATGATTCAAATAGGTACTGTTTAAGAATGTTTGCAGCCAGAAGGACGCCATTTGAGTGGAATGATTTTTAAAAACTAAAATCCGCATTATTCTTATGTGAGATAATAAATAAATAACTTTCATTGTATTCATATTTTCATTTTATTTTATTTTTTGAAGTATAAAATCTGCCGGCGGACACCCTGTGTATAGGTCACATTATAACACTTACATAGATTTAAAAAATTCAAGTGGATTGTTTGCACTAGTTTAAATGCTAAATTATGTATGTCAGGATATACAGTAAAATATAAGAAATTATGAATTCACATTCACAATAATATTACTAAATAATAACAATTAAATACAGATGCACTGACTTCAAATTACTAACCTGTCATCCAAGGCCTTTGACAACATTTCCCTCCTTTTTCTATTTTGCTCTTCGATCAACTTCTGCTGTTTGTGAAACTCTTCCACATTGATTTTTTCAAGTGGAGGAATATCATAATCCGGGCTGAGCGCCACTTCTTCGAACTCTGCATCGTTAATAGTATTTCTTAAGTTATTATTCGATTCGGAAAGATCCGGCAAATCGACATTATCCATTTTATCAACTTCCTCTTCAGATTTTTCCAAAACAATTATTGTTTCCTCTACCTTTGGTTTACTCAGCCTAGCTTTGTGGTCAATAATTTCGAATTTTGGGTCTCCAGACATTTTTTTGAGTGTCACAGTGTGAGGAGTGGTTTTAGTTTTCATGGTGGCCTTCTTTACAACATTAACATGACTGACTTCTGGAATTAATTTGATTATAATATTAATCTAACGTTAAAGGCAATTTATTCCGTAAATATATAATACACTGTGTAAAAACATAATCTGAAAATTGTACAACTTATAAATCAAGAGTGTGGGCGCGATTAAGCAATTCCAAA
Organism: Limnephilus auricula; assembly: GCA_951813805.1. Taxonomy (NCBI): domain Eukaryota; kingdom Metazoa; phylum Arthropoda; class Insecta; order Trichoptera; family Limnephilidae; genus Limnephilus; species Limnephilus auricula. The sequence continues at coordinate 14,849,802 of OX638396.1, forward strand.
CTACTTTGTAAACACAAAGTAGTTTGGAATTGTTAGAATATCGTGAATTACCTTTTTTAGGGCTCTTTAATTTTTCAATATCTTTCTCAGTAAATCCTTTAAAAGTTCCAGACATTTCGATATGTATACAGATTAATTGCACTAATTGAAATCACATTTTCTGTACTAAATATTACTATTTAAAAAAATGACACGTCCCAAAATAATAAAAAAAAAACAATATAAACCATAGAAAAAAGTATTCCACGGAGCTGTCAAACGTCACACACGGTTCCCAAACTGTGAGACTTTTTAAATCTTGTAGAGGTTGCCGTAGTACTTGACCTTGTCATTTTTAGTGACGCCTTGTGGATTCATATCTGCAACAAGTAACGACATGTGTAAATAAAGTGGGCAGGGCCATAGTGGCGCGTGCCTCCCGCGTGTTTGCTAGTTGCTGTCTTCGTTGAATGAAGATAGCAACTAACAAGAAGTTCGCTCGCCACCTGACCAATAAGAAGGCACACATTGGTGACAAGATCCTACAGGTTTTGTTTGTTTGTTTTGTTTTAGTTATCGATGTGATTCCCATTGGGAATCAATTAAAGTGTTTGTTTATTGTGTTTATCCAACTTTTTTGCGTAGTTGATGAATATTTCGATTTAAATATTAAGTGAAAAAGTAAATAAAATTGCCGCCAGTAATAAAAAGCGGTATCTGGACTAATTTTGTATTACTATTTATTAAATATAATTCACCAATTTCTTAATTTATTTTTTCATTATTAAATTAGACATAAAATGCTAATAAGTATAACTAAAAACTGTTTTAGTTTTGTTCTCAAAATATGGTTAAAATTAAATCGATTTTTTTTTTTTTTTACTTAAAATTTAAATATCCGCATCCGCGGATGAGAACTTCTAATAATCCGCTTCCGCGGATGTCAAAATGTTTGCATCCGCAACAACCCTAACATATTGAAGTACGCGGCTGAATCTTAGTGATTTAAGTGGGGACGATAGCTACGGAAATCTAAGTATCGCAGGAAACGATTTGAACACGTTCCAGATTGTGCATATATGATTTGTATTGCGGGTTCCATACTTGTGAAGCGTATTCTAGTAAGCTGCGCACATAATATGCAAAATATAGGATTTTCATTGTTTTAAGGTTATTGAATTTTTTACATGTTCTATGAATGAATCCTAAACTTTTTTTAGGCTTTTGATGTTCCTGGGTCGATTAGAATATCGAATATAAGCTTAGAGTCCAATGTCAATCCTATATCTTTGACTTCTGTTTTGTTAATTAGTATAGAGCCGTTCAGAGCACATTTATTAATAATTAAATTTTTATTTCGTGTGAAATTCAAGAGGAAAAAAGTTTTTTACATTAATTTTAAGGTAATGCTGTGAACAATAAACATTAATCCACCATTGGTGACGTATATGTCTGTGAGACCGGGTGTTTTAAAAAAATCGAATAACTTTATTCTCCGTTATTGTTTTTTGTTGCAATTTTGAGTAGCTGCCGCATTACACGTCCTCAGTTCATGACGAAACTACTTAGTGAATACACATTGTGTATTTTTTTTACTAACCGGTCCGTGAGACCGTGCGTCACCGTGTATGTAAATAAAATAATCAAGGATTAATTTTTCATTATTCGCGTATTTTGCCTAGTTTTTTAAATTATTCTATTGTGTTATATACATAAGTATATTTGATGGAAAAAAAGTCAGAAAAAACAAGTACTCTTGCCATAAATGTCAACAATATTTGTGTCTTGAACACGTAGTACCGTATTGCAGCAGCTGTTTACCTGATGAAATTTAGTTTTTGAGATGTATTTTTTTTTGTTTGGGAGGATACTAATTTTTGTTTATTTTGTAAAAGTTCCGAATGTCGAAAGACTAAAAAATCTTATTTTACTTTATGAATATGTGATTTTGTCTTAATTTAAAAAAATGTAGTACTAAAAACATTGTTATTTTTAATGCTCTAACTAAAAAATGTTGTGAACTTTAATATTGAAATAAAAGAGCTAAAATTGATTAAATATCTTTGTTTAATTTTCAAAGAGCATAAATTAAAAAAAGCATGAACTATTATTAACACGTTTTGAAAAAATCTTCAGTTGAAAACCCCGGTGCGTAAGACCGGCGTCACCATTGATCAAAGTCAAATTTGCGTCACCAATGGCGGGTTAAGGCGATTTAGGACCTCTTGCATTTTTTGAGTACATTTGACTGGATAAAAAACCTTCATTTCATCTGCATATAAAGTAAAGTTTTGGAGTATTTGAAGCATTGACCTATATCATTAATGTAAATGTTAAATAGTAATGGTCCCAATAAAGATCCCTGTGGCACACCTGACGGGATGGTTACTCAGTCTGATTTCAAGCCACCTACAGCTACAACTTGAGTACGGTTTGATACGTAGGATGAGAGCTATCTGAAAAGGTCACCACCATGTACCCCGATTTGCATAAACTTGCATGATAATATGTCGTGATTCACTAGGTCAAAAGCTTTTCTATAATCTGTATATCGTCGTTGCATATTTAATATGAACAATGTGACGATTTTTAAGAAAATTGGTTAAATATGCAATTATTTTTCTTTTTTTTCTCCATCTTCTACAATATGAGCTATGTAATAATATCAAATATATAAGGCTATAGAAAACAAACCATGTGAGGCCAATCAAAATAGTACACAATAAAAAAAGAAAAAAAAGTCAAATCCTCTGCATACCACTACACAATTCAATTGTATTGGTATGTACATAATATTAACATTATTTTGTGATGCCTATCTGTCAAATTTGAATTAATTTAAATGAAATATTTTGACATAAAATGGTATTTAAAATTATGACAAAAACTGTGTACAGAATATGAACCATGTGAGAAAAACTGTGTGTATTCGCGGAATTTCTATTCAGCGGGCGCCAAATACGCGCCTAAAAATGGGGTTTCCGTAATCTGCGTAGCTTTGCAGTTGTGTCGTCTCCGGAATAGCTTTTTGGCAAGCGCCAAATATGCGCCTAAAAATGGGGTTTCCGTAAACTGCGTAGCTTTGCAGTTGTGTCGTTTGCGGAATCGCTTTTTGGCAGGCGCTAAATATGCGCCTTAAAAAAATGGGTTTCGGCACGGTACAGACTCGAAGCTCACATGAAAAAATACTGTGTTATAAAGTATCTTTTCTACTGACACGACGTTATAAATGATTTATTCCTACGGCAGGAGAGGGGGTCAGTTGAATTCGGAAGCGGTCGAGGGAATATCATTTCTTTGTACTGGATATGTCAACTTGACGGCTCCATGCATTCTCCGTGTATTCAAAATGACCCCCTCTCCTATTTACGGCGAAGGGGGGGTCGCATAAATTTTCTGATATAGCGACATCAAAAAAACGCCAAATAGCGAAGATTCAAACCGCGCTTATCTGGCGGGTCTGTATGGCGAGCGCTATTGTGTTATAAGTATCTTTTTGATGTGAACTTCGCGTTTGTCGCCCGCTTTAACGGCGGTCTTCTGGGACAAAATGTTTTACAAAACATCCGACAAAAACATTGGGGCAGGGCCAAACGCCAACATTCGACCTTACCATCCAAAAAATATTTGTGGAAAAGGTCGCTGGCCTAATTAATAATAGTTGTAATTGCTCAAAACCCAAACGCTGATAAATTGGCAGTGCCGAGTGGTGCCAACTGCCAAAACTGTTGGGTGAATTGGCGGGCGAATCGACTGCGGGTTGATTACTATTACATGTAAGTTTCGGCCCACGTTTTGAAGCGAAGTGTGGTGTTGTTACTCCCAGGCCGAATTCTAAGTGTAATGGCTGCTATTGTGGACTGCTGACTTCGCTTCTTTGAACAATTTTTTATTAGTGGCAATCGCGCAAAGATAAGTTTTAAAGGGATAAAAGGACTTCTCCTTATAACATTACATAACCATGAACATGTCACAATGCCATGTTGCAATAAAAAAGTTAAATAATTTTTTTTATTTATAATAGAAATGGAAAAATTTGGTATTACTGGAAACTGAAAATCATGACTACGTGGGTAAGCCAATAGAAGCAACCCAGAGGCAAACTGGAGAGGAGTTAAATTACTGTGTAGAGGAGTGATAAATGAGATATAAAATAAAATAGTTTTCAAATAAATACACAGGTAATACTATTTTTATTTAACAGTATTTGTAGCACAACAGAAAAACAGTTTATAAATACAAATTGATGGAACAATTATACCAGTGATTCCTGACATTATTTGGAGTAATAAATGTAAATGAAATTTAAATCACCGGTGACATTTTTTTTAACAAAACATAAAAAAACAGTAGGTATTGGATGGTTAGAATCGGGGTGAGGGCTTGGGCAGTTATATATTTTTTGTTTGCTTTAAACGAAAAAAAAATTGAAAAAAGAGCAAAAAGTCACCTGACACCAAAATTTCATTTATGTTTTTTACTCTAAATAATATCACAAATCACATCCCGTACATATACATATAAATTAGCCCTTGTCTTTTTTATTTAAAACATTTTTTATAAATTTGGTTTTGTATAAAAATTTGTTTTATGAAAACGAACAATACCTACATACCAATTATAAAATGTACAGAAGAATAGATTCTGTTATGAAATAAATAAAATATTTGAGACAGAATATTATATGTACCTCTTTTATTAATTATTATTCTACGAGTCTTTTTAAAAACGAAATTGTACAACATGGACCAAAGCTACAAACCGTTGGTCAAGAATAGGGTATTTCCACAAAAAAAAAATTATTGCTTAAAAAAATTAAGCAAAAAATTACGATTATTAAGGCATTTTCATTTTATTTTTATATTGACGAATAAATTTTCTACAGCGAGTTTAAGTTGGCCATTTTTGTAATCCCGTCAAAACGGCATTTATGACGTGTGACGTCATAATGGTCGTTCATTCTTAAAAAATTTCCCATAGTACTACTTTGTTTGTTTGATGACGTGCGTACGAAGTGACGTTGGCAATCACAGGCCGTTTTGGTTTCGTTGGTTTTTAAAATGAATAAATTCGAATGAAAACGTAAAAAACAAACATTTTTAGTACGGTGATTAAAATCAGAAAAATGACCTTTAAATAATCAATATATTTTCAACAGAATCCCTCGTTTGTGAAAATACCCTATTGGTTTGAAACAAGTCACTCATAGGGCAAAATTGAGTTAGTCTCATAATCGGAATCCTGACATGAATTTATTATGGTACGAGTCACTAATTATGGTAGCTAAAAGGTGAGTATTTGTCAAGATATGAGCAATAAATGTTTGAATCATGTACAAAAATAGTAATAGAATTACGTATAACACTTCAAATTTTCAAATTTATTTTTCTCGAAACTTTGTAATGCTGACACAGTTCAAACCAATTTCTAGGCCGACATTCTCAAACATTCTCTACAATCTTCTGAAATAAAAACATGATGAGAATAAAGTATTCAGAATCAGTCAATGTCTCATTCAAAATAAAGAAACATTCCGAAATGCAACCGGTATCAAAAGTCTAGGCCGATAAGTTTATCTCTGCTATATAATTTATTAGAAGACTCCATTTATTTGTGTAAAAAATGCTTAAAATAACTATGTATATAACTTATAAAATATAAAGCTGTTGCGAATATGAAATTAATTGTATTTTGGAGCAATTTAAAATTGAGGCTGCCTGTGCTCAACACAAAACTTTCAAGGCAATATTTAAGTTAAGTAAATTTAGGAGAGTTGAAGCACTTTTAAGTAAGGAACATTAAACATAACTTTCAACATCACAACACACAGACTGACAGACATTGCCCATATAATCATTTTTCATATTAATCATTTTACTGCACTACGGCGGGATTAGAACCTGCATCCTCTTAACTATCTAAATGCAAAGATCCATAGACAATAGAAACAATGAGATTGGTTATGAACCACTATTAGTATGAAACGGGGCATGCGTCAATATGCAGTCATCCATCACTATTAGTATGTATCCGCGCATGCATTAACATCGTTCACCCATCAGTCATCCACCACTATTAAATTAGTATGAAAACACGCACGGGTCAACATCGTTCACCCATCAGTCATCCACCACTATTAGCATGAAATTACGCACGCGTCAACATCGTTCACCCGTCAGTCATCCACCACTATTAGTATGAAACCGCGAATGCGTCAACATCGTTCACCCATCAGTCATTCACCACTATTAATATCTATCATAATATGGGCGTGTGCCTAGTGTGGTAGTCGAAAAGCATGTGAAAAAAAAAACTGTATACAAAAATATTTCATGAATAAAAAAATAAAAAATGATACTGCGCACGCTTCAACATCATTCACCCATCAATCATCCACCACTATTAGTATGAAACTGCGCACACGTCAACATCGTCCACCCATCATACATCAGGCTTCCATGCCATATATCCCTGTGTTTCAATTATCTACACACATACCACTACGATATGGAGGCCATTAAGACCATTATGGTGTAACAAATATATAATATTTAGACATTTATATTTTATTTAAAAAATATTTTTAAAAAAAAAAACATATTTGAGCACACTCGATAACACACTTACTTGTACAAATGTTTTTAATTATTTTTAGTGATGCCTGTCCCATCTCTCTGTCCCAACTGTCTCCCCGTAGTGAAACTACGGCAAATCCATTTGGGGAACGTTGTGAGGCTGAAAGAGGCAGGATAGAAAGGGTAGGAAGGAAGAAGGGTAGTAGAAAGGCTGGCTTACATATGGTCACCAAATCTTGATGATAAATGAGAGAATACATTCCAGGGTTCAAGCTGCCAAAATGTGATTTTTGAGAGGAGCCGTAGAAATTACAAAATGGCATTAAATAAGAACTTTGGCGATCTGAGATGGACTTCAAATCGAATAGCTACTACTTGTCATAGAAAAGTCGCAATTTAATGAATTCGAAATCTACTGAAAATATTGAGTGAGATTCCAAAGGGAAGGTGTCTAGTTCAAAGTAACTAGGCAAAATGAGGAGAAGCAACTCCAGAGACCATGTGGGGAGAGGCTGGGCTATCTGGAACTATTACGGAGGTGGCCAATACAGCGCAGGTCAGGATGCCTGGAGAAGTCTTGTCGAGGCAATGAGTCCCCAACTAGGAAAAAGATCTATCTATCTATATACATAACTATAATGTCTGTGGGTGTCTTCATTTTTTTTATACAAATCTACAGTTTTATTACGAGACACACTTGTCCTTCAAAAGAACAGAAAGGTCACTGTCTACGTGATATTTCGAAAAACCATCTCCATTGCCCATACCTTAACTCTCCGCCAGCCGATTCTATTTTCTTAATAACTAATATGTTTCTTGCAAAATAGTGTTTTTGTATATTGTACCGTCTTTGTGTTTATTAAGTGTTTATATATTTACAAAAATAGTATATAATTTACCATAAGTAGTTTTCCTAGAACAGCTCAGGGAACTGATTTTTTAGTTGTGCCTATCGGGCGGCACACGAGAGGGTAAAGTAGAATTTTGATACTTTCGAGGAAAATTACTGCCTACATCTGATTAAAAAAAAAAAAACTGTGATAAATCTGGGCAACGCCGGGAACTTCAGCTGGTAGGTACAATATGTATATACATATAGAGATCATTTGGGCGGTGGTTTTCACTATATCCTAGTTCTGATGTAAAAGAATCTAGAGGGTCTCAGTCAAGTCACTGTTCACTTGATCAATCTGTTCTTCCGTTGCTCTTCCATGCTCTTGGCTATGCTCCAGCACTCCGCGTCCAGCTTGTTAACTCCCTTGGAGAGGCCAACAAGCCGCGTGAGCACCAGCAGGTTGTGGAGGTCCTCTGCCGTGGCCTGCTTCGACGCATCCGGATTGTTGCGCATCTCCACAAAGTCCTTCTGGATGAACTGGAAGTGTTTCAAATGTTTAAGGGTGTTCCACGTGGCAATTCAAAGGGTCAAAGTAAAAATATGTACATACACTTTAGATATTTTATTTTCACAATGTCAACAAAAATATGGCAGAACAAAGAAATACATTCAGGACGGGTAGCTTTACAAAACTTGAACAATTTATCAAATTTCAAAGTTAATTTTCAAACTGTTATTTTATCAGTTGTGTGAAACAACTGACCAATCCAATGGCTTGAAATTTGATGAATTATTAAAATTCTGTGAAACAACCTGTCCTTAGACATAATGTTTGGAGAGTTTATTGCATTGCCGTGTCTTTGCATTTCACTTACAAGACTTGTAGAATCTAAACTACACAGGGGTATTAGGACTTACCTGACAGAATTTAACAAAAGATTCCAGCTTATTTTAAAAGTAAAATACACATGTAGACAGCATTTTGGTCTCCAGTGTTTTTATTTTTCAATTTTAAACAATATAATTTTTTTTTCTTTTATGTGTTGCTTCTGACATGAATGTAATTTTTAGGCATTTTAATTATGTTAATTACCTCTGGTTCATCTTCAATGGTGAATTTGGCCAGCTGCATGGAGGTCAGGTACACTCTGACCTTGTGTAGGACCTCATTGTTCATGAGGTAATGCTTGGCCGCCTCAAATATCTCATTCACAATGGCCACATTGGATTCATCTATCGTGAGAGGCACGTGAAAATCACTCTGGAAATAAAACATTCCGTAAGTTAAATATGTAAACTTAGGCCCAATTGTTTCGCAAAAATTCACAGTCATCAAATGCAGTCCCTGTTAACTAAGTCCGTTCACCTTTTGAACATATGTATTGTGATCAGGAGAAGAGGAAAACCATAATATTCTTAAGCTTTAAAGCTTTTTACAATTTGATAGGAAGCTGAAACACACCTCGAATCTCCTTTTAACGGGGACCTTTCAAATCTCAAAAAACACAATGGCACTGAATGGCCAAAATTTGATGACAATGTTACATTTGAATTTCCTCATCTAAAATAATACACAATCATATAAACAAACTAATACTCCTACATATCAATATTTGCTTAAACAATCGCAATAATACCCAAAAATTCACATATGCTTGTTTTCACGACAATTTAACGTAGGTAGACATAGGAATGACGTATGCCCCGCACCTAAGTTATTAAACAATAATTATTATTTTCAATTTATAAATTATAGCCTATAAGTTATTCTGATGCAGAGGCGGTTCTTCCCTTAGGACAATAGGTGATTGACCTCCCAAAATTATAAGACATAAACAGTACGTAATAATAAATTCTTACGCATCAAACTGGTCAATGCATTAAACTACTTTAATTCTTTTTATTTGAAATGTACCGTGAAATAGCGGCAGTGCTCGAAGCGGCGGTTAGTGATGAGCAGTGACATCTATTGTCTTACATATAAGCTCCAATTCGCACAAATCTACGATCGTTCGGTCATTGTAAATTTTGTCCCGGGCATTCATATCTTCTGTCCCTATGCGCGCCATACAATAAACGAGATGGCACTATGTTTTTAAAAATTCTCCTGCATAGGTACTTGTCCCTACGTACAGACGGTTGGGTCAAATCCATGAGAGGGACAGCATGATGAATATTGTGACTTTAAGAGATGGTGATATAAACGTAGGTCGGTTTTGGATTTTGCACGTATGTCGCGTGTGAACAATAGTTGTTACAATATAATTGGACATTCAGGAAAGGTTTGGAATAATTGTTTATGTTGTTGTCGATGTAATTCGCAACGAAATATTAACATTTTAAATTTAATTTGGTGGCACAGAAATAGACCATTTCAAAGATTATTATGTCTACTTTTCAACTGTCATGATAAACAGCTCGATTTAAAACAATGTTTTTTGTGCTTTTGTTTTGTTTTGTACATAATCTAAATTGTTATCTCGTGTACTGGATGAATAAAAAATATCTAATATGATGTAATAATAATTTTGTCTTCGATAGGAACCTGAACATAGAAAAAAAAAAACAAAAAAATTGTCAAATTCAAATGGAATTGATAGGGTGTTGTTTCTTACCTAGAATCTTTGGGAATTTGCGGGTTAAAGGGGACTGCGGACGATTGTTTCAAACTGTATTTTTTAACAATTTTTATTTACGATACTGTCGGGGTGTATTTTTTATCATTAAAAAAAATCGTTATTATCGGTGTGCACAACTACACTGAAACGTGTTATCTTTAACATGATTTGCCTAAAAGTACATGGATTGTGTATTGACTTCCAATTTACTAACTATATAAAAATAATATGTAATTCGAGTCGCAGATTTATGACGTAGGACGTAACCTACCTACAAATTGATATAGGTAATGATATATCGGCATTTTTCATAATATCTAATACTTAAAGATTAGTCATACATATTTTCAAATGACCTCCCACACCTGGACCCCTAGAGCCGCCTCTGTTCTGATGTATGTAAATTTTCATTAAAATCCATTCAGTAAATTTTGCGTGAAAGAGTAACAAACACACATACATCCATACAAACTTTCACGTTTATAATATTAAGTAAGAAAGATAAACACTAACAGGCAGTAGTGACTTTCCCTCGGAGAGTATCAGCACGGGAATATCGCAGTCATGGTCCATCTGGTAATACTTGAAGTCGTACTTGACCTTCTGCGTTTGAATCATCTCTCCGAGGGCGGTGAGGTTGGAGATGCCAGTGCTGTCCAGCCGTCCCGGCTCCATCTTGGTCTCGTCCAGCACCAGGTGCGTGTTCTTGCTGAGCTGGAGGATTCCGCTAGTCAGACGGTTGCACTCGTAGTCTTTCCTAAAACGTTACATATGCACAATTAAATTATAAAGATTGTAAGTTACCAATGGTTCAGTGACAAAAGAAAAACATTTAAGAAAAGTGAAGAAAAATAACAAACGCACAAACAAAAAAAAAACCTAACTTAAAATTTGACCACATTCTGTTTCACACGGTTAACATTACCGTTAATCTGTCAGCACTCGATGGGTAAAAAAGGCCCGAGGTCATTTTAATTATTATAAAATGATATATAATTAAGATTCAAACATTTTTAAAACAAATTGCACATAGACAAGAATAGCAATTTCCGTATGACCTAACACAAATAAAATAATAGAATCCTGTCAAATCTAATGTACACACATAATACATTGAAACACTCTTAAGAAATTTTCCAAGGGACTGGGAAAAAAATCTTCTTAAGATGGAAAACCTTATATGTGGGAAAAATTGGGCCGTTCGGTCTTCAAGGGATTGAAAAAACCAAACTTCGCAAGCGTGAAACTTCTCAAAAAGGGTTTCAATGTAATAACAGATAATAGAAACAAATGATAGTCGCCGAGCTAAGACCAAACTGCAGAGACTATCGAAGCGGCTACGCAATGAAAGATTTGCATTTGGCGAAAGGTAGAGACAAATACTGGACACCACCGTGCGAAGATGCGATTTGGAGTAGTATGGGTAACCAATGTTGGCAACACTTTTGTGCGCATGTTTTCATACTAATAATGGTTCTTAGTCCATCTCCCATGATTATATTATCTACGGTCACGATCAACGAGGAAATGACCAAGATTGGAGTATTTCACAGAAATTGAAGTTTACATCAAATCTGTCGCCCAGACGCCGGAGTATGGTTTTTTTTTAATGCCTCTTTATAGCCTCTAGGAATGCTCTAATATTAATTTTCGGTGGTATGCGGCCATCATGTGACCATTTGTCAAACACCCCAACTTTAGGCAGAGATATAACTTACTTTGGTAAGAAACACATGGTGTTCATGTTCTCCACCGTCAGCGGCAGGTAGTAACTCTTTGTCACCATCAGCTGAAGGATGCTGTAGAGGCAGGCGGAGTACTGAGGGTGGCGCGTGGCGGGGATCTTGGACAGATTGAGGGCAAATTTGCCCAGCGTGAGGACGTCTTTACGGATGTAGCTGAAAATGGATTCAATTTATATACATAAATGTGAAGCAGCACACATATTATTGGGATCACTAGAATAATTTCAATTTAACATGAGAAGTTAATTAAACAAAAAAGATCACTCATGAAATTCTTATAAAATTAAGACCATAAAAATCAATTTGAATATAGTCAAACTTGGTTATAATGATCACGGCAATAGCGGGTTTGCGGCTATTTTGAGCAATTACCCAATGATTTTTAGTTTAAAGTCCCTTTCCACAACCTTCAGCCTCACAAAATATCCCAATTGGGGATGCCATAGTCTCACTGGCTCTCACCGGCTCCAGACGGAAGCAGTTGGGACTCTTGTGCGGTATTCATGTAAAAAAAAAAAAATTTTAATTTAAAAAGGTATTCAATTTGGAAAAAAATTAGGCAGTAAAAAAATATTAAGTGCTGTTTCATTCAAACAAGGCAGTAGAAACCGGTACTATGGCGATGCAGGTGTATGGAAGTCCATTAGTTAACTTATTTTAATTAGTTAGCAGACACATTAGTCTAGGGATATTTATATTTGTATTTAATTTTGTTTTATATTACCAACAAGAATGTTCTATAAATATCCTGTTTGTGTCTCAAATAAATAAATAAATAAACATTTGGCTGTCATCAAAAAAAAAAAAATATGGGTATTCACACATACCACTCGGTTTCAAAACCGAGCGACTGGTGCCGGGCGACCGCCGAGAATCTGAGAGGTGTATGAAACTCGAGAAGGAGCAGCAAAACGGCGCTGTTACCGTCGACATTTCAAACTGCTCTGTGTGAACTGTACAGCTTGACGTGTTAACTTTGAAGGTGGTCAAAAGAATTGCTGAGAAGATTACTTCTTTTAAAATGCAAAATCAATCACTATAGTTCAACCAATAACAAAAAAACAGTTCCCTAGAGATGTCCGGATTAAAACCAGTTGCGGGCGATGTGAGGGCAGTGTAGTGCAAAACCAACGATCGCCGGCAAACAAATAATACATAAACCACGCACTTTGCTTGCGGTCTAGTATAGTCATGCCACCGACTGCAAAAACTGTTTCAATCTGTAGGTAAACGAATATAAAAGGGAAACAAAAGAGTACACTGTGCTTACATGCAATAATGATAATGGAAACATACACGCAAGAGATGAGGTAGCAAATCAGGTAGTCAGCGGCTAGAGCGTCTCCGAACAGCAGCTCCGTCAGGGTAAGGCGCAGATGCTCTCGCGCTTCGTTGGCTTCTTTCAAATGCTTTTCTGGAAACATGAGACTTTCTTCAAACTCCTTATCTGACAAGACAGTAGAAAGCTTAGAATATTGTTATCGGTCACGCAAATAGAGTTAACCTGTCATTGGCCATACGTACTCCGGTGTACCATCGATTTTGGAAGCGATTTTATCCCTTATGTATAAAGAAATTGTATCAAGAACAAGGTCAGAATCGCTTGGGCCATTCTCGTTCTTAACATAACAAAATACTGCATAGCGTCTAGCCCCTCGGAATAATTTTAATAAATTGTCTATGATGCGGTGGGCCTGAAAGATGGCCGACAAAATGGCCGCCGCGTCAAAATATGGACGGAGTTGGTTTAGAAACTCTATATTCTTTCATTGTTTTTGATATAAATTCATTGTGGAGAGAACAGATTTCAGGTATTATCAGAAAGATTGTTTTATCTACATTATTTTCATGTAATTTTTGTAATGAATCACAAAAGAAATGTTATAAATATTGGATTCGCAAGAAATGTCAAATTTCTCACGTCGTAACGAAAAAATATATTTTTCCTATGCTGGCTTTCAAAAGGTTAAGGTGAACAACATGTAATTCGGATTCTGGATATTGATGCATATAAGGTTAAAAAAATTAAGACAGTAGTGTTCAGCAAAATACAAACATGAGTTAATTTGAAAGGTAGGATAGAGCAAATTAAATATAATCTCCTCTGCATTTTGGGTTTATAACAAATCCGTATAAACAAACAATATTATATATTATAATTTTATATAATTTTAAAATGATATAATATGTATAAAGTTGCTGTTAACAAATATCACTTTAAACATATTTTGCGGTTTACCAACATTTTAATGACTCACTGCCGATAGTTATTTGTCCCGTTGTCTCCAGATACAGTGAAACCCTCTTAAGAAGTTTTCCAAGGGACCGGAAAAAATACTTCTTAGGCGGGAAAACCTTATAAGTGGGATAAATTGGACCATTTGGTCTTCAAGGGACCGAAAATACCAAACTTCTTAAGCAGGAAAACATCTTAAGCGAGAACTTCTTAAGAGGGTTTCACTGTATTTAGAATCAGTTGATATTTAGTTGGGACGCTTTTGCAGTATTCGGTTCACACACAGACATCGCGATTTCAATCCTCTGCTAGCATAAGTCCGCCATCATTGCACAAGCAACATTTTCGCATTGTAATGATGGAAGCAATTCAAATAAGACTCGCCAATAACAATAAGAAGGCATAAGCAAGACAAAAACTGTTTCTCAGTGATGTTTGGCAAGGCTTTCTGAATTGTGGAATGTGGTACAATACAACAATAATTGTATAATCAAATAATACTATTTTGACAGCGGAAATGTTTGAGCAGGAAGGGAGCGGGGAAGGCAAGGAGATGGGAGAAGAGGAACGTTGGGAAGTGGCGCGTTTGGATTCTAAATAATAAAGTCTTGGACCAGGCGATACTGAGAGTACACTAGGTGTATACCTTGATCTGTATCCCTGGACAGCAGGGGATTGCAGTGTTGCAGGGTCTCGATATGCACGGCGTGAATGCGCGGCACGAGACTGGGCGGGGGGTTGTGAGTAAGAGTTTCCACGTCCATGTCCTCGCCGGTGGCCTCGTTCTTCTTGCCGTTCCACTCGTTGCCCAGGATGGGATCCACCGACAGGAAGCCCACCACCTCCACCATGTCGTTCAGCTTTAGTCTGTCGTACTCGTTGTATACCTGGAAGAATTGTTAGAGGATTAACCAGAATCATTTCACAGAGAGAGGAGAGAATGGATAAACTCCAATCCATTTATGGTGCCAAATTGCATAAATTATTATTTAACCTCTTGTAGGCCGTAGTCCCCCCGGCGGGTCCGGATTTGTGAAGCAATTTTGCCCCTTATGTATAAAGAAATTGTATGAAGAACAAGGTCAGAAACGCTTGGGCCATTCTCGATCTTGATATAACGAATTACTGGATAGCATTTAGCCACTCCGAATAATTCATATTAATTGCCAATGACGCGCCTGGCACCAAAAATGGCGGACAAAATGGCTGCCGCTTGATAACATGAATGCGGTCATATTCGAAGTCTATATTTATTCATTGTTTTTTTTTATATAAATCCATTGCGGAAAGCATAGATTTGAGTTATTATTAGGAAGTTCGTTTTATCTACATTATTTTGATGTAATTTTTGTAATATATCACAAAAGAAATGTTTTTTTGTATGCTGGCTTTCAACAAGTTAAACAATAGTGCAGGCTTGTTTACAAAATCAAATATTTTATTACACTATTTAGTTAGCCATTCGAGCGCTTTTTGCCAAAATATGGCACTATTTCCAAAACCACGGATTGCTTTGTTACCAAAATGTGTCAAATTTAATTTTATTTTTAAAACGACTATATAATATATTGTACATTTAAAATATAACAAAATAAATATTCTCTACATTATTTCAAATGTTTTAAAGTTAATGATTTAATAAATTTTTTTTTATAAATCCTACGATATGTTATAATAGACAAAAGATAGGTGAATTCATTGGCTGTATAGAACTATAATCAGTTTGTATGTCTCCATATTCAAATTCAGAGGTATGATTTTTTTAATGTGGGCGGAAAAATTTCCTTTAGAAATACAAGGAAAAAGTTTTAAATTGCTCTGTCGCTCCAGTGGTTAAGATACTTTTACAAATATGTTATAATTTAGTCACCTCACTGTCATTGTCAATCCGATTAGTAGCCAGTTTGTTTAAAAATTTACATCCAGACCGTGCGCAGAAAAGACCTGCACTGCAAACCGTTGCCTTACTTTACTTTTGTGCGCAGGGTCTGGTTATTTCAATGTGCGCTCTTCGGCAGTCAAAGTACGATTGATGTTGTAGTCTATTCAAACCATTCTCAAACCCTCTCGGAGTCAAATATAATATGGTCACGTGGCTTGCATCCAGCTCATCGAAATGATACCCATATTTTATGTTAGGGTAAGTCTATCAATTTGGATATCTATAGTTATTTAAAAAAAAAATTGCAAATTTAGAAGTAAGCAGAGTAAGAAAATTTTACCATACCTTCATCAGACAAACTTTCCCAGTAACATCGGGCAGGGGAAAGTTCAGGATATGTTCATGGGACACGGTGACATTCTGCGTGACGTTCCTGTTGATGGCTCTAGTCCGGTCCTTGCAGCCTTCTCCGGTCTCCATCAGGTCCGCCTCACTGTCTGCGACCTCTTCCAGGCTGCGCTTGAGGTTTGGGTTGGACTGAGCCATGCCGTCCTTGGACGTGCTGGCCGGGTGAATGAGGTGAGGCATGAAGTTCTGTTCTTGTTCCAGCTTCTGGACCCATTCGTTCAGTCCCGGGAGGGAGATGGTGACCATGGTCTGGCGTTCTGCGCTTTTCAGGTTACTGGAGTTGTAGTTCAGAACTTCATCTTCCTAAATAATAATAATAATATTTTCAAAATTCTATGGAAATAGATGCTTCAGAATCATCCTGGCCACATGTTGCAATGCATACATCGACCCAGTATGTACTTACCTTAACCATTGTTTTTGTAGATATCGCATAAGAAACACTCGCACATAATAAATATAATGGCATGAATTGGTATACAAAACAGATTGATAATATGCAATCAGCCAAAAATTATCGTGTAGTGGATAATAGCAATCTCTTATTATGTTCCAAATGAAAAAATAATATACTAATAGTTATTTATCTTAAAGTAGATTAAAAAATGTTATGGTACATACAGCCACATCTGCTGTGTCTCTATACTTCCCAGAGCTTAGACGGGAGTTCTTGGTCTGTTTGTTAATTATCTCAAATGTGTCGAAGTAGAACTCTGGATTGTGCATGTCTTGTATCATACCCCTGAACCTCACGAGCCGGCTGTCCCTCAAATGGTGCAAAGCATTCGCATTCAACAGCGGTACCTGGGGAAGGTTAAGGAAGGTCATTTAATGTTTCAATCATAAATAAACTGTTCTCATTAACAGATGGTGAAAAAACATTAACAGCATGATGGCGTATCGTTCTCTCGTTTACCTTTGAGCGATTTTCTGGGCTAATGAGGACATTCCTATAATGTTCCTCATACTTTAACCATACATCGGGGTTGACTTCCTCGATGTCGATAGGACTTTCCATGTTAGCACTTTCCGAATCCATTTAATTGAAAGCAATAAAGACCAGACGAATGAAACACTACGTAACTCAAGATTTCAGCAGACAAAAACAGACGTACAACACAAAACCAAACGCTGCACACATGCGCTGACAGTCGGGAATGGCGCGAAAATTTTAATTGTAAAAATTAGAGACGACTGATATTCCTATCCCGGTTATAAGGAACCGGTTCCTTTTCTGTCACTGGAACCGCCGACATTATTTTGATACGCCTCTACTTCAGCGAATTAGAACTCGAGAAGAACATTAGAATGTTAACCCTGATTGGTTTATTTATGATTAATCTAAGTCCATCCACTCAAGGGGCAACTGAAAAAAAACAGTTGTCAACTTAAGTCGTTATCCTGTGTATTGGCAGTCCGAACACACCAGGGAACTTCTCAAAGACCAGTTGTCAACGGTGACGCAACCAGTCACTCGCAACTCGCCTTGAAATTCAGGGGGCTTCATTCTTGTTGGGACTCTTGTGAGGTGTTCACTATAAAAAAGTAAGTAATTAAGTAAACGGGAAATAAAGAAGAATACATTTGAATGGTTATTTTGTTAACTTTAAAAAATGCGAAATATCATATTCCAAGGACCACTATGCTATGAATTACGGCGGTAAATATGCACTTTATAAAGAAAGAAAAACACTTTGAATCCGTTAGATAACAAGAAGAATTTTATATTAAACTGGTTGGTATTCCTCAGAATTTCTCTAGCGATCCTCCCTTGCTTTTAATTATTCCGTTAATGTCCGGTGTGCATCGGTACACACTTTCACCGGTGAGGAACAGCCCTTTGTCTCGTTTACGCCTACTTATTCTCACCAGCGGAAGGACAGCAAGTTTATAATATAGTATGGTTGTAAAATAATATTATTGGAAAGCTTACAGCGTGTCCATTCATATCGGATCTAGTTCGATCGGGTGCATGATATCGCGAGTGAAATAATCTCAGTTTTCAATATGTTTAGTTCACATCTTTAGAACTATTTGTTTTAGTTTTTCTGCTATATTTTTTATTTTATTTTACTTATCATCGCATTTATTCATTGATAGGTCTAGATTACAGCGCCTTGAGGTGATTTCTCACAAAACGGCGCTCTACAACTTGTCCAATTTTATGTCACCAGATTTTGTGTCCGGGTTAAATCTTCCCCACAGGAAAAACCCTTCCACACACTTTTCGCAATTATTTGAGATTTTTTAATGAATTATTTTTACATCAAACGAGTAAAAAGTGAGGTGACGATAACGTTTATAATACATTTTTCTAATAAAATATGTACTTATGTGTTTTTATTTTTTTTCATTAACAGTGATTTTAGTTAGCAAAAACGTAAGGCGAGTCATTTTTAAAAGTTTTTTATGTTTGCACGTAAAATGTTTATATAATATTATTTTGATTTGGAATCATAAATAAATACAAAACAATATAAGAACAACATGTCAACCCACTAGAGACCTAAATGGGAAAATAATTCACCGACTCCAGAGATTTTCATATCAGAGGGTTCGGCTAGGTAGAACTCCTAACTGGACCGATAAATCCTACTGATCACTCAATATAAATATTTAAAAACCCTTTGTAATCCTAATCGTTTCGTAATCCTACATGTATTTAAAATTACCGATTTTTGCATTTTTATGTATAAATTCTTTGACAAATCTAATACGCCAAAAATTTTAATGAGAGAGCTAGGTATAATGCCAGTAGCTGAAATGATAAATGGTAATATTTTTATAGTCTGAAAATGCCAAATTCTTTTAAGCCCATTTCCTAAATCTGTATATTTTCTTATTTTTTCAGAAACAGATTTTTCAATATTACAGGAATTTAGAATATAAATGATATAGGTTAATTTTTAAATTTTGTCATGTATGCGAGATATTCTAGGAAATAATATGTCATCGGAATTGTGAGTAAATCATTTGTACTTCCAGGAAATAGATTAAATTAACATTAAACATGCTTTGTAAGATAAATATTTCTGGTAAGTTTTTTTTTTGTTATTTGTTTTTGGGGTGTTATGCCGTGTTGCGCTACCTCTTTCTAAAGAAGGTAATAACAAAAATGCTTTTGTCCTAGAAAAAAATCTTAAATCATATCAGAATAACAATCATTCTCCGAAAAACAATTAGGTTCAATTTCCAAATGCCATAATTTCCGTGAATTAGGCTCGTTATCAATGGAAGTTTGTCAATTATAGCATTTTTAAATAAAAGTTAAGAATTATTAGCAGTACCCTTGTCTTTATGAATTTATAAATACCCATTTGAACACAATCCTGAAGATTAGTTTAGTTTACATTAAGTTAAAAAAATTAAAAAATTATAACCTTCAGTATTTCAATAACAATGTTGTAAAACAAAATAAGTTTTATGTAACCGACTTCAACACGTTCTGTTCTCAAATTCTCAACTGTGAAATAATCATCAATTTTTTTAATTTTTATAAAAACCTAAAACGAAACATGCTGTATGAAATGTTTGCATCTGTGATGAAATCTCCTTCTTAATAGATCTTTACATAAATAAATAAACCAATCCCGATCTTTAACTGGAGCTGCAGGTGATTAGTTTATTTATGAGCTGCAATAAAAAAGTGTCTAACGACATAGACAAATTAATAGTTTTTAGTAGAGCATTCATTTCATAGCAACATTGCAGTACCTAACTTTTATAAGAATGCAGGTGTCTATGCATCTCTTTTATATAGTAACACCAAAATCTGTCTAATAATATTTTTTTGGGAGTGTGTTGTGTTTATTTTTTCAAATTGACTTGTATTCATCAAATTTTGTGCAATTTAACATTATGTTAACGTGATTCGGTTGCCTTATATTGTGTTATTGTTTATTTTGGAAGGCAAATAACAAAGTATCACCATGGAGGATATATTTCATTGGTGTCGCGAGGGAAACACCATGCAAGTGAGGGTTTGGCTCGATGATACGGAACATGATATGAATCTTGGGTAAACAAATGTATATCTTTATCAAACATAGTTTAAAAAGGCAGTTTATGGAAAATAATATTTGTGCTGGTTTACTTCGTTTCTCGTTTACTATAAATGGATTTTTAGACACGCCCACTAACAGCTGGTTCCACAAATGGCTCATGACGTAAGTGGGAAGCGGGGATGTGTGGGAGATTTTAACGCATAAATAATGTAATAATTCTATATTGCCTTATGAAATGAGACCATATATTTATAATGACGCCTTTTGGCGTTGTGCAGGCTGTTTACAAAGCGACCCCGTTCGCAGGATCAATCTAAAATATCGTCTCAAATGTCAAAACATCCTTCTGTCATGCTAGAAAATTCATGTTGATGATGTCAACTTTATGAATATAGGCGTATAGTTGATAGCAAGAAACTTTATACAAGGCCGACGTTTTAAAGATTTTCAGTAGAGTAAAACTAACCAATATTGATTTATCGAATTCGTAGTAAAACCAGATTTATTACTAAAATACACCTGTTGACATTCACTGAGTAAAAACGTAATAAGTGATTTGTTACCTGCCTATTAAAGGTATGCGTACAGACAACGTCAAAATGGTCTGTAAAGGAGGTCAGTTGCAGCCATACACACCTAAAGACTTTTTGGGTCTTTGGGAAAAAAGATAGGTAGTGTGAAGGTAAGGTAAAAAAAAATGATGACATATTGTCTTTGGGGAACTCCATAACATCAGTGTCACATTTGAACTCAAACTTACCGGTAATTTTCTGTCCATACTATGACATATCGGTATGTCGTTATTCCTGATATTTCGTATTAAATATAAAATAGATTTTTAGGCAAGTTTTTAAATATTAAAAATTTATTTATGTTTAAAAAAATGTGCATTTATGTCTATGTTGCGGTCGTCCCATACAAAAGGAAATTTTCATTTCACGTAATTGTAATTTTAAATGTAGTATTTTCCTTCTCCCTGAATGCAAATATGTACTTACTTATTTTTTTCAGTAATTAAGTTGAATCAAAGTGTTTTTCAAAAAATATTTTTATTAAGCGTGGTCAGCTGTCCTAAAAGTTTACCAACTTACCTATTCAGATCATATAGTGGAATTGGCATTATTGTGTTACAAAATTTTAGATTTGTAATAATAATTGCCTGATTTGTATAATGAAAAATCACCAAGGGCAATGTACAAATAAATATACAACAAAATTAATATAACTTTCATACAACTAAGATTTATAACTTTAACTAGTGACTTACATCTAAGACTTATAACTACTGACTTAAAACTAGTGACTTAAGCCCCCGCATTACGAAGTTCTACCGATTTCTAACATAATTCTCTTTAACACTTTTAAGTTTCTAAAAAAATGTTATTTAAAAAAAAAAAAGTTATTTAAAAAAAAAAAAGTTATTTAAAAAAATAAAAGTTATTTAAAAAAAAAAATGTTATTTAAAAAAATAAAAGTTATTTAAAAAAAAAAGTTATTTAAAAAAAAAAAAATGTAATTTTTTTCTTTCCGTAAGACTTTAAAATGTCAACCAAACAAGTTGCGTGTAAGATATCTACTCATTTTTCTTTATTTGAAAAGTTATTTTATGGCAATAAGTGTGGAATATAACGCCTTTCGAATGTGTGCCGCAGCTTTGCTTGGTGGTGCACAAGCGATTTAATGGCATGGTTATCTCGTACGGCAGCGACGTGCACTGCCCACTGAGATCGTGCGATTTAAATTAATTTTTTTATTTTTCTTTATTCATTAAATTGTTAGTTACATGATTATAGAATTTTTCAACCAACATGTTAGACACATGCCTGTGTTGTGGTGGCCGAAAGCCTTTAGTCTTCTCCTTTGGGGCTATCTTAAATCACAGGTCAATGCAAATAAACCGCAAACAATTGACGTCCTCAAAGTCAACATAACAAACGTCATCCAGCAAGTTCAGCCAGATTTATACAACATCATACGTCATTGAAAATTGGGCCCCTCCCGAATACGTGCCACCAAGCTAAGCCGTGCCATTTGAAAGACGTTATATTCCAGAAATACACATATAACTTGTTTTATTTACATTTTAAAATCGAGCGTCCTTATTGAAAGATCCTATAGGAGTAAAAGAAATTTTAGTCCCCCCTTATTTTTTTGATTTTTTTTTTTTTAAAATTTTTTCTTCAAATGAAGAAAAAAAAATTCTTCCACATCTCATCACTGGTCACTCAGCCAAGTGACCGCCAAACTCCTCACCCCGAACCTAACCGTCCAGTACCTACTGATTTTTAATGTTTTAACCGCTTGGGCACATAAGCTTGTTTTCACCACAATTTAACATAAGTAGACATAGGAACGACGTATGCCCTGGACCTAAGTTATTAAGTTGAAAAAAAAACCATCTAAAATGTCACTGAAGACCAAAATTTCATTAAAATTTTTACTCCAAATAATGTAAGGAATCACTGCTTTAAGTTAGTTAGTACATCCCGTAACACTATGTATAACACATCTCTAGCATTTTTGACGCTTGCGCGACGAGCCTTGATGGCAAGTGAATTTGGCACCACTAGAACAGTATCATTTTTTAAAATTATTTTACAAAGGTAACATTGTGAAGTGAATGATTAGCATTACTTAATAATGAATTTGATGCGCCCATATTACCTACATACTAGGGGAGGTCCAAAAGTTCGTGGAATGAAAGGGTTAATAAAATGAAACAATTAATCTATTTTTATTTTTCAATATAATCACCCTTAAGCTGAATACATTTATTAGATCTATGAATTAATTTTTCTAAACCATCGTAAAAATATTTTTTATCTTTTGCCTCAAAATGAGCCAAAATTGCCTCCTTTACCTCATTGTCGTCGGAAAATTTCCTTCCCCTAAAGTCTTTTTTCAAATTGGAGAACAAATAAAAATCACTTGGGGCCAGATCTGGACTGTAGGTTGGGTGGACTAGTGTTTCGAAGCCATGCTTATGCAGAGCAGCCATTACAACTCTGCTCTTGTGAACCGGCGCATTGTCTTGCAAGAGCAACACACCCTTGGTCAATTTTCCTCAATGTTTTTCTTTGATGGCCTCCTTTAATTTCTCTAGTAGCGTTGCGTAGTATTCTCCGGTTATGGTCCTTCCATTTTCTTTGTAATCAATGAGTATTATCCCCTCACAATCCCAAAAAACAATAGGCATCAACTTTCCAGCCGACTCCGACACTTTGAATTTCTTTGGTGGTGGTGTACCCTTTTTATGAGATTGCATGGACTCTTGTTTGGACTCAGGCTCAAAGTGATGAACCCATGTTTCATCTCCAGTAACAATCCGCTCCAAAATCTGTGCAGGTTCGTCTTCTCACAACTCCAAAAATTGTTTTGCTTGGTAAGGAATTTTATCACGCACGGTGTTCAATTTTCTCCATAGTTTCAGTTTTCTTCCGGATTGACTTGTTGAGCAGGCGAATATTCGTAAACAAATGACGCAATAGGGCTGAAACTTAATTTATATACTAATGATGAGTCACCAATTAGTATGACACTAAACGAGCTCCCCTATCCCCACTCCATCCCCTCCATTCCACAAACTTTTGGACCTCCCCTCGTACTAGGTACATTTTTTACGTGAAATGCACTGCTGGCAACTTAAGTAATAGGCCTCCTGTGGTACCTACCCAACACATTAAAGTATTTTGTTATTTTGGATTCTTCTTCCTTGCACTGTCCCAACTCATTGCCTAGGTAGGCTGTTTTAGGTTGGCTCTTCTCGTTCTCAGATTGTAGCTTCTTTAGTTGTGGGTATCGCTTTCATCCATGCCATTTCTATGTAGAATTTTGGAGCATTGAGTCATCCAGGAGTTCTTTGGTCTTCCTCTGGATGACTGTCGATGAAGCTCCATAGACATTGCCTGCTTCACTGTGTGGTCTGGTGTTTCCGTCTTATGTGCCCATACCATCTCAACGATTCAGTGTTCCAGGATTCAGGACTGTCGATGAAGCTCCATAGACATTGCCTGCTTAACTGTGTGGTTTCCTTCTTATGTGGCCATACCATCTCAACGATTCAGTATTCCAGGATTCAGTATGTGTCAAATTAAATATCTTCCAGAGATGATCATGGCTTCAGCCCACTTCACTGGTCCTGCAAGGAGGGACACATCAAGCTGGTGGAAATGCTGATTCAGAGGGGTGCTCGAATCAATGCCACCAACCGTGGGGATGATATTCCCCTTCATCTAGCGGCAGCCCATGGCCACCGTACTATTGTGCAACTTGTGAGTTTAATATTATTATTTTTTAAATTATCCTCCACCGCTATGGCATGGTTTCCTTGGGTAAAAGAATTTCTAATGTAGAATATTACAGATTTTAATAATATTGTTTTTTTTTTTAGTTATTGCAATACCGGGCTGATGTGAACTTTATTAATGAGCATGGCAACACTCCCCTTCATTACGCTTGTTTCTGGGGCTATGGACCCATTGCTGAGGATCTGGTCGCCGCAGGGGCTTTTGTCTCTCTTGCCAATAAGGATGGGGATACTCCACTGGACAAGGCTAGGGGGCAGCTGTCACAAAGGTACGATAATCTCTTTGTAAATGGATGAAAATTTAAATTCATTAGCCATAAATATATATTTTTTTTATAGCGTTATCCTTGACTTTTGGATATATGTATACTGTTTTATATTTTGTTACGATTTCTGCATCTATCTCCTTTCTCTACGGAATATAATAGAGAATATCATCACTGGGCTTGTAATACAGTGAAACCCTCTTAAGAAATTCTCGCTTAAAAAGTTTCCCTGATTAAGAAGTTTGGTTTTTCGGTCCCTTGAAGACCAAATGGCCCAATTTATCCCACTTATAAGATTTTCCCATTGAAAGAAGTTTTTTTCCGGTCCCCTGGAAAACTTCTTTAGAGGGTTTCACTTTACCTCCAATGTGAAGTTTTTAAAATTTTACGGGAGAGTGCAAAAGCTCATTTTTAAGCAGAAAAATGAAGGGAGACTTTTTTTATTAATATAATTAAATATTGTTTGGAGATCTGCCTTCATTTTCCTGCATCAAAATTGGCTTTTTCACTCTCTTGTAAAATCAATATTTTTTCACATTGGAGGAACTACGCGCCCAGTGATGATACATTATCAAATACAAAATTAATAACACACCCAACTTCAGTAAAAATATTGGCAGTATTTATTTGTATTGGCTTTCACAATCAGTAAAACACTCCGTTTAAATTAGTATTCTGGACTTATTTTTACAAATCACTTTTACATGATAACTTTTGCAATTTTTAAATGTACACAGTCAAAAACACCGGCTAGGTCCCCCTGAGCTTCTGTAGGAACTATTCGTCGTGCTTGCTAATTAGAAAACAAACAGATTCAAAGAATCATATTGTATTTATGAACGAGTTTAAAAGAACTAACACTAAAGTAAAACACAGCACTCAGAGTATTTAAAAGAGCTAACACTAAAGTACGGCCGGCAT
Organism: Limnephilus auricula; assembly: GCA_951813805.1. NCBI lineage: Eukaryota > Metazoa > Arthropoda > Insecta > Trichoptera > Limnephilidae > Limnephilus > Limnephilus auricula. The sequence continues at coordinate 14,875,577 of OX638396.1, forward strand.
AGTCCAACGGTAAGGCGTTAGACTCCCATTCCAAAAGCCGCGGGTTCGAACTCGGCGTGCGCAAATAAATTTTATTTAATTGATTTGTGTTATTTCACAATTAATTATTTAAAATAATATATAGTATATTTGCAGCACGTTCCAGAGTGGAAGATACTCTTAGTATCGCCCTGGTGTAAGACCACCATTCAGAATTGAAACGTTGCTTGAAATGGCTTTAACCGTGTTTAGTTACTAGATCTGAAAAGCCAGGTACTTCCCCACCTTCCTCTCCCTCGTCTCCTTTCCTTCCCCACTTACCTTCAGCCTCATAACATACCCCAATTGGGGATGCCATACTCTCACTGGCTCCAGACGGGAGCAGTTGGGACTCTTGTGAGGTGTATATATATAAAAAAAAACATTAATGTTACAGACTCAATGAACTGGCAGTGGAAGGCGGGCAAGACTTGAAGAAGATAAACTTCAAAGACCAGTCCTGGTTGGGTTTGAAGACCAGGAGTCGGGATGCCACCCTGTCCAGGCACAAGGGAATCAACATCAGCGAGCTGGCCCTCCAAATCCGCATTGCCACCACTCCTTCTGGTAAATATGGCTGTAAAATCTCTATGAACTTTACCAAGCTTGTCATTGGGTGATATTCTCAGCTTATAGCTAATACTCATAGAGGTGGTGATGACTCAACGGAACTGCATCATTTAGTGAGACATAAACAGAGTTACTATTTTCTAGGTCACAATAAAATTAGCGGATTTTATTCTCGAACTAGCTGATAGCGGTGTGTTTAATGCCTCTTAAATAAACAAATTGTTTCTCCCTGCGTGTCCTTTCCCATTCGAACCATTCCCCTTCCGCCACCTCTTCCCCTTTTGCGACTCCTTCCCCTCTTGCGTTCCACTTTCACCTTCCACCTCTGCTCTCCCGCTGTCCCCCTTCTCGCGACCCCCCTCACTCATTCCCCTTCCACCTTTTCCTCCTTCCCCCCTCCCGTGAACCCCCCCTGCTTAATTCCTTTCTGCTCCTCCCGGATTCCCTCCCCCCTTATGACTTTTTTCCCTGCCACTAAACTCTTTGACTTATTTCAAATTTTTGATGCAAATTTCATAAAGCCAGAGCTCGTGGTATGAAATCTTTACGACCTTTCTCATACCTATCAAATATATAAAAAAATCATAAAATTCGGTCCAGCCGTTTCGGAGGAGTGCGACCATAAACACGTGACACAAGATTTTTATATATTGATGAAATAGTAAAAAAAATGAATAAATAAAAAAATATAAAGATAATGATTCTACTTGACGAGGAGGTACTCTATTTTTTTCTTTAAAAAATTAACGTACCAAACTTAATTTTACTTTCCATCAAAATATGATTATAATTATTAGCATATTGAAAAAGTGCTTCTCTATAAGTCAACATTTTCCTTATGGTTTTTATTAATTCTACACCAATCTAAAATCGCATCTAGTAAATTAATTTATTTTTTAGGGGAAACGTGGCGCGGACGGTGGCAGAAGAATGATATTGTGGCAAAGATTCTGGCTCTGAGGGAGTGCACTCCTCGCATACAGCGAGACTTCAACGAAGAGTTCCCCAAGCTGCGCATCTTCTCACATCCCAACATCTTACCGGTGGTAGGTTTCGTTAAATTTGAAAGTATTCATTGTCAGTCTGCTGAAAATATATAGAAAAGGATTTAACGATGGCAAAAAAGTATCACAGCCCAAATGTTGGGCACTGCAAGGATGTTTGAAATGTTGGCTAAAGGAGGAGGATGCCCAATACGCCATAATACGAGGGTCAGTCAAAAAGTAATCCTTCCTATTTTTTCTCCTTGGTTAATTGTAAAGAAATTAAAATGCAATTACACAGGTTAAAAACCATACTATTGACAATTAATTTGTCACTTTTCAATATAATCTCCATCCATTTCCAAAGTTTTGGTCATCTTTTAACAGCAAGTATTCCAGTGTGGTAAAAAGCACAGTCCTGCTTCCTATGACACATGGACTTTTTCACGGCCTCCGCATTTTCAAAGTGAATCTCACGATAAGCTTCACATCACACTGCCTTTACTGAGGTAGAGAATGCGTTACAATTCATCTGTAGTTATCCGGCGGTCGCCATGAATAATGTCATCGACTCGCTGAATGTTGCGTAGAGTCACTGCAGTCAACTGCCTACCGCTCAATTCAATTCAATCCCACAAAACGCTTTCAAATACGAACACCCATGTCAGCCATTTTGCAAGCGTTTGCAGTGCTGCCACCTGTTGACGCAGAAAGTTACTACCACAGTAGATTGTAGAAGAAGGTTGGAGAAATAGCGCCTAATTCAAATTTTTCACTTAACTAACTTTAATTAATTGGGAAAAATAGGAAGCATTAGTTTTTGACGGACCCTCGTACTATGAAAATCAATCATAAAAAATAAAGACATTTTTCACCACATTCTTCACACTTGTAAAGCTAAGATACTGTAAGGTTGTCTAAAACGTTGACTGGCTCAACTTATTACCTCAAAAATAAATCTTGATAATAAATAGTTATAATGTTCATATTTCAGGTTGGATGCTGCGTGGCACCGCCATCCCTGGTGGTGATCAGCCAGTACATGGCATGGGGCTCCCTGTATGGCCTGCTGCACTCGAGCGGGGGCACACGGGGGGTGGTGCTCGATGCGGGGCAGGCGGTGCGGCTGGCCAGCGACGTGGCGCGTGGCATGGCCTTCCTGCACTCGCTGCAGAGGGACAAGACAGTCCCCGCATACCACCTCAGCAGCAAACACATCATGGTAGGAACATGCTACATTCACTGTCCCTGGTGGTGATCAACAAGCACATGGTGTGGGGGATGGTGTCGGATGTGGGGCTGGCCATTGACAGTTCATTTTTATCTTATCTCTAACGGTAGAGAAAGTATGAAAGAAGTTTCTGAGATATTTATATTTTAGAGACTTCGGGTACTATCCCTGGTTATATCCATCAGCCTTTCTGTCCGGAATGCTGGGTATTAATAGCCTCGCTGATAGAAGGAAAGTTGCTTTGCTGACAACAGCATATAACCTTCTGAATGGTAAAATCTGTATTCTTGGTATTATGCAAAAATTTGACTTTTATGTTCCCGACAACTTCACAAGAGCGCGCAGGCACAGAAATTTTGTTGTTCAGAACTAACCTACCATTGGTAATGCTGCTCGGAAAAATGATTCTGTTACTAAATTACTTATCCCCTGGCATAGATATATTTTTCAACTAAATATTCAACAATTTAAAAATGTTATTATTACTAACAAATGTTTATTATTGGTTATGTTAACTGTAAATGTGCATTTAAAATAATCAATTTATTGAGGTGGTATTTTACAGATTGACGAGGACCTGACGGCACGCATCAACATGGCAGATGCAAAGTTCTCGTTCCAGGAGAAGGCGCGCGTGTACGAGCCGGCATGGATGGCCCCCGAGGCGCTGCAGAAGCCGGCTGCCAAAAGGAACTGGGAGGCAGCCGACATGTGGAGCTTTGCCATTTTGCTCTGGGAGCTTGCCACTAGAGAGGTCAGTCTACTTTAATACACAAACCAATTAAATCAATCTTCATCTTTTGCTGTTCTAACTAAGCTTTTCGCCAAACTTTGAATCTAAAGTAATACCCAGTATAATGTGTACTGGAAAATGACTGGGTTATTTCAAAACATTTTCAAACTTCACAAAATCACTTTGTGGCGTCATTTTTAATTAAATATAACAGATAACTTTGTGTACACCACTATATAATCAGATTGATCGACATGTTTCGAAACCAATGGTTTCTTCGATTATCCTAACGAAGAAACCATCGGTTTCGAAATATGTCGATAATTGTGAATATATTGTGGTGTACACAAAGTTATTTGTTTCAATTAAGTATTTCAAAACTGTTTAAAAAATAGTGCGTAACAACAGAATTGATTATAGTTGATATACCACTGGATAGTTTTATTAAATAAAACATTGGTTAATATTACAGAACACTGTAAAAAAATTAATAGCTTATATCATTAAACAGCCGGGCAAAAAACATAACCTCCATTTATCCCCAAAGGGGTGCAAATTTTACTATTTTCATAATGTAAGACCAATGGTATTCAATAAAATAGAGTGTATTCCATAAAAAAATAAAAGAAAAAATAATCCTATGTAAAATTTCATTTTTGTCAGTTACAATCTACATACATCCATAGCCCATGATGAAAATAGCTCTGACACCTTAAAATTATAGACAGAATAAACTGCAAATTTCACAATTCCAGATCTCAATGTTTGAGAGCTTTTGCTGAGTTAGTTGCTCTGCATTATTGTTAAAATTATGGAATAGGTAATATTCAACTAAAAATCTGTTGATATTATACATATATGTTTATTTGACGGTTACACTTATTTAATTGGTATGGCAACATTGTATAATTGATAGGAATCCATTGTCCCAAGCATTACGGCTAACTTACATATACATAGGCATTGGCCATAAAATCATACTTTGGTATACTACCATAAATTGTTACTGTTGGTGTCATTGATGTTCTTTTACATTTACAATCTCATTCAACAGAACAGAGAAAGCTCTTGATATGATACAATACAATATTAGTAATAGTAGACTACAATAATTTGGAATGTGTAGTAACATGTATTATTATGCATACGCCATTTCATAATGAAACCTAAATTAAACAGCTAAAAAGTATGAGCAGGAACAGCCTAACCACAATTTAATCTAGTATATAATATCTGATTTGACAACCACAAGAAACATTCAATTTAATTCAACACTATCAAACATCACTACTTTTACAATAAATAATAGTAAAAAATACACCATACTGTTTGTTATCTAACATCTAAAAATATTGGATACTGGAATTTCATAAAACCGATTTTCATATTATACAGGGTGTAACAGGATGTACCCGAAAGATTTTAACCAGCGATTCCTGAGCTTATTTGGAGTAAAAAATGTAAATAAAATTTTGTGTCTCCGGCGAAATTTTTGATGTTTTTTTTTTTGTACAAAAACAAAAAACAGTAGGTGTTGGACAGTTGGGAGCGGGTGAAGAGGCTGGGCGGTTACTCGGCCGAGTGACCAGTGACGAGAAAGATTTTTTTGTTTGTTTGAAAATTGAAAAAAATAAAAATGTCATCAAAAAAGTCACCGGAGACAAAAATTTCATTTACATTTTTTATTCCAAATGTGCTCAGGAATCACTGGTTAAAATCTCTCGGTACGTCCTGTTACACCCTGTATATAGCTATAAAAATTCTAATGGGTTGTATTTTCATTCCATGGCTTCACATACATGTACTATTATTTGTAGCCTTACGATCTATAAAACAATATATTAGATTTATCACAAATTTACCAATACATCAAGTAAACCCATAGGAAAATAGATTTGTAAAAAATTTCACTATTACATACATAATTTTAGTCGGAAATTACGGCATATTTGGCTTAATCGTTTTTGTCATTGAATTGTTGGCAATTTTCAATATTCTCTTCATTGGTCTTCAGCTTTCCCTCGGCTATTGATATCTGGTTTCTCATCTGCAGCACGGAGATCTCGTGCTCCAGAGCCGCTATTTTCTGGGAGTCCTCGGCGAATCGGATATTTGACAACATATGCTCGTAATCATTTTTGCTGGACAAATCTATATACTTTTGCTCCTTTTCCTTTTGCTTATTGAGCAGATCTCTTATTTTACGCTGGGAGACCTCCAGTTCATCTTTTAATACTTTCTTTTCGTCATCCTGTCTTCGTAGCTGGTTAGTTGAGACCTGCACCTGAGACTCTAATTCCATGACTTTGAGCTGAAGGTCCTTCAATTCGGTTCTGGTTTCAGTTTCGCGAATGCGCGAGGTCATTAGTTCCTCTTCGAGACGTTGCGTGTCAACGGTTCTGTTTTCCCAGGCGCGCATGATCTTTTTAGGAGTACTCAATACTCCCATATTAGCGTGGGACCGATTCTCTTGCCTGTGTTCCTGCAAGTGTTTCATCCACATTTCAGAAAGTTCGGCAACTCTCTGCTTGAGTTCCTTTAAGGAAAGGTTGGCTTCGGCTTCTCTGAGTTTTACGGCGATTAACTCTTCTTGCAAGTGTGCCACTGAATTATCTACAACCGATTCGTGAAGTGTTTTTTTATCTTGTTCTAGTTCGTTAATGCGATTTTTGAGTTCTCTAATTGTGGCTTCATTCTCGGCTTCGCAGAGTCTTACCTTGACTAGTTCCTCTTGAAGACAGACTACCATATTGTCATCACTGGTTTGATGGCTCGTTGAGGGTTGGTGCGCATCTGTCTCTGGCGGGTGTTGCACCTTTAGAGCGGTTAGTTTCTTCTCCGCTTGGGCAAGCTGTCTCTGCAAATGTATCTGTGATTCCCCCCGGATCTGTGCCTCCATCACGGCCACCTCAGCTAATCGGGCCGACAGTTCTGCTCCTTCCTTCTCCAGCATCTCCACCTGTGTCATCAACGTGGCATTCTCCTCGCGCAAGCGGCTCAACTCTGATGCCATTTTAAACAATCTGTAAACAAGCAAAGACACAATGTAATTTTATTTTATTTCAGGTTCCGTTTGCGGATTTGTCTCCCATGGAGTGTGGAATGAAGATAGCGCTAGAAGGATTGAGGATCACCATTGGGCCTGGGATCGCCCCGCATATCTCCAAGCTCATTAAGATATGCATGAATGAGGATTCCGGCAAGAGACCCACCTTTGACATGATAATTCCTATCTTGGAAAAGATGAAGCGCTAACTTTCTGATCGCTTGTGTTCGTACAAAGTTTAATCAAACATTAACAAACAGTGACAAATAAGTGCCTTATTTATTAATGTAACACTATAAATTGACTTAATATTTCCGCAACTAACGCATCGTTAAAAATGATTTGCGCTTGATATTTTTTTGAATGATTTTTGTGTTATTTCCATAAACATAATATTTGTTATATAAAAATTTATGAGAGGCACTTATGTTTCAATTGAAATAGAATCTCATAGCAATGAGTCCTATATTTTTTTTATTAATTAAATTAAAAAAGGTGCCATATCCCTGCAATATGTAGTGTGAATGTTTAGATGCTTGATGGATGATAATAAATAATTTATTTATATTTACATATACAGATTTTAACAGTATTTCCAAATGTTCTGAACATAATTAATTACTTCTAACATAAGCTAAGGGTAACCCAGTGTATTCTTAATAAGTTCGTAAACACAATATATTTTTTATGACTAATTTTCTACCTCCGAAATCATGATCTTTTTACACCCATTTTTCCCAAAATGATTCAGAAAAAGACGCTGTAAAAAATGCCTAAAAAAAGTGCCTTTGTATTTCGTTGTCATGTAGAATAGAATAATAGTTGTATATGTTCCCTGTAAGTGCCTAAGTTTTGTTATTTTTTTTAACAAATTGTATTGATGTATTTTTTTAATACATTGTGTATATTATGACAATAGAATACTAATAATATTTTAGTTGTATGTTTCTAATTTGTCAATTTATTTTTATTAAATTACATGTATAACTACTAAATAGTGTTTTTTTCTTTATCCAGAAGATATTTTATTGCTATTTTATTAAATCTAAATAATCAGTAAGACAAAATCACTACATATTCTTAAAATTTTTTATATTTATCAGAAATTAGTTTTCGGCAAATTACAAATTCATACAGGAAAACCACGAGTCCAGTAAAAAAATGTTCCGTATTTTCAATCCACGATGATGCACACCAGTGATAAGCTACCTGTGGCCTGCGAGCCCATCCACATACCCCGCGAGCCTTTTCGTATTGCCCACGGCTAAATAAAATATCAAAATCTGCCAGATCTACCCTGATGATGGACACTGCAACGCTGTCCGAAACGTCGGCTAAAGAAGGAAGTATTAACGGCATAACACCCCAAAAACAAACAACGAAAATGCTTTTGGCCGTGAAAATCTAAAAAATTCTCTATATTCTTTCATTGTTTTTGATATAAATTCATTGTGGAGAGAATAGATTTCAGGTATCATCAGAAAGATCGTTTTATCTACATTATTTTCATGTAATTTTTGTAATATATCTCAAAAGAAATGTTATAAATATTGGATATGCAAGAAATGTCAAATTTCTTACGTTGTAACGAAAAAAAATATTTTTCCTATGCTGGCTTTCAAAAGGTTAAGGGCCGTCTGAAGTTATAAACTTATGAAAAACTGTAAAGCTGGCCAGTTTAACTTTTACTGTAGCTAGCGTTGAAACAGACGGCCCTAAGTTAAAAATAAAAATGGATAAATTAGCCCTTAGGCTAAAACGGTTGTTTTCATTGATATACATATAGGGTGTCAGAAAACGGGAAACTGGTGAAACTACAAACTACATCACATTTGGAGTCGATTTTGTAATATAACTTTTTTTGATTTGAATTTGAATTTTCAAGTAAATCAAGGAAAAAATGGAAAAAAGTTAAAAAAAAAAACCAAAAGGCACAGATAAAAAGCTTGTTTTGGGTTCTCTGTAGATTCACCAGTTTGGTGCTTGTACAAGTTTCCGGACACTGAAACACAGAAACATAAAAAAGTCATGAGGTGAACAAATTGCGTTATCTTTTGAATATTTCGGCCACCATAAAACGGGCATATGCCTAGTATGGCGGCCATAAATTCCACAAATGTTATATATACTATTCAAAGAATAAAGAAACATTAAAAAAAAAAAAAAATTTTATAATCCACTATTTAAAAAATGAAAATTCAATTATATTTTTTAAGGAAATCGAGGCAGTTTCCCATTTCAATGATCACTGTACAAATATTTGTACATTGAGCACTACATCAAGCTTATGTAGAATATTTTTGGGGCTGAACAAATTTAATTTCGATAAAATTTTGCTTATGACTGATGCATTTTTTAAGAAATAACTCTTCGATTAAACTTAATTACAATAAGAAACGACTATTTTTGTTAACCTCTAGGAGACGGGTAATATTTTGTTAATATCTCGAAACCAAATACAATATTGAAAATTATATTTGAAATAATTGACAGGCTTATCACAACCAACTTTTTTACTTTGGAAATATGGTGGACAGTAACAAAATGCATTCAAAACTTCTAAAAGATAGCTCTACATGCACACATTGCAGTGCATTTGTAGGTATAGTCTTGATTTCACTGCACTACCATTGTAGTTGGTCATATCGAAGGGGTTAACAGAGGTGGAAAATAATGCTATTAAATAGCTATTTTGTTAAAATCAAAATTAATATTTTACATCTTTAGTTTGGCGGCCATCTTTAACCGCTTGGGCACATAAGCTTGTTTTCACGATAATTTAACGTAGGTAGACATAGGAATGACGTATGCCGCGTACCTGAGTTATTAATGTTGACAGAACTATAACCTATAATTAATAATGAAATACGTTTTTTAAGGTATTTCGTTTTTAATTAAACCCAAACTAAGTACCTATTTTGTAAACTAGGTTTTTAGGTTCCTAGTTGGGTTTCAAAAAGTAACATTATTTCGGGTAATTATGCATAAGTTAGTGTGGTAGTCGTAGTAAAATTTTACAAGTGGTTGTGTACAGGTACTTGGTATCGAGACACTATTTAGGCTGGCTGATCAGAAGAAATACGGCAAATTTATCGCTAAATTTTTTAAAGGAATTAAGCAATCCAAGAAAAATACTATAATGAAATTTGTTCAGACATACCTGTCAAAAAGGCTTAGGAGCTAATGACTTCACAGTGTCTAATGATTTCCTTTAGTTTATATACGAGATCTTCTAGCTGAGACTCGTTGCACACGAAGACCACATCTTGTTCAGGACATTCTGTTTTCAATGTAATAGTGTACTGAAGAGTATTGACATTCTCCAATTCAGACGTGTTTACTGCGAAGTCTAGCCTCCACTCGACATCTACAATATGAGGTAAGTGACTTCCGACATTTCCTAATTGCCTTTGCAAAGTATTCAGTTCAACTTTTTTATCTTCCAACATGATTTTTTAATAGTCTTAAAATTTCGTAAAATTGTATTCTCGTCCATAAATGATAGAAATTAAACACTAATGAGAGTTTATCCACTTGTAGTAGCGTGGGAAGTTATATTGAAATATTATTAATGGTAAAATTACATGGTTTTTATCAATATTGTAAGAAATAATCGGATCGTACAGCTTATCGGATTTTGACACTAGGAATATTTGTTGTCTATTGATTAAAATCCATAGACATTTCTGGATAAACGGTTGTCTTTAAAACTGTGGGACGTGGAGGTTAAATCAGTACCTACTTTACTGCCTGTGTACCAGAGAGAGAATCCTAAAGTGACATGTAAACAACTTGAATGGCAACACGTCTTCAAACTTCAAACGTCAAAATCAGTCCCATATTTAATAAGGTGACGTTATTAAAAATTTGCCGCTAAAGTTTTTTGTGATAATGATCGATATGAATTTTTAAAGCGATATTCTTTACATTTTTAAAAATTAATGTTTAAATGAACACGTAGTTTCTTTTTTAATTTATTGTTTACGTTTTTACATGTGAATTTACAAACATGGGAACTATGGGCCCCTTATCGGGGCAGGCTATAACTTTGGCGAACAGTATTATCGGCGTTGGAATATTAGCGATGCCTTTCTGCTTCAAACAAGTAAGCCAGAAATTATTCATTTTTTACTGTTAAATACATACAGATATGAATCTGCATTTAACCTCAAGCAAAATCCTCAAGGTCTAAACGTCTAAACACTTCTACACTTATGCTGAAGTTTTTAATGTACATATAAGGAAACAAATTTTTCGATTAAAATAAAGTTAAAACATGATTGATGATTTTGATAATTTTGCAAAGCGTTTTTTAAATACTTTGAATGATATAAGTATCTATCCGAAAGTTGATATTTTATCTAAAAGTACAGTAATATTAATACTTAGAATGATATGGGTATCTATTTGAAAGTTGATGTTCTAAAAGTACGATAATATTAATACTTAGAACGATACGGGTATCTATTTGAAAGTTGATGTTTAAAAAGTGTGATAATATTAATACTTTAAAAAATACGGGTATCTATTTAAAAGTTGATGTTTTATCTAAAAGTACGATAATATTAATACTCAGAATGATATGGGTATCTATTTGAAAGTTGATATTTTATCTAAAAGTACGATAATATTAATACTCAGAATGATATGGGTATCTGTTTGAAAGTTGATGTTTTATCTAAAAGTACGATAATATTAATACCTAGAATGATACGGATATCGATTTGAAAGTTGATGTTTTAAAAGTACGATAATATTAATACTTTGAAAAATACAGGTATCTATTTTAAAGTTGATGTTTTATCTAAAAGTACGATAATATTAATACTCAGAATGATATGGGTATCTATTTGAAAGTTGATATTTTATCTAATAGTACGATAATATTAATACTTAGAATGATACGGGTGTCAATTTGAAGGTTGATATTTTATCTAAAAGTACGATAATATTAATTGAAGAAGAAGATAACAATAATAATCTAATTTTTTAAAATATGAAAATGAACAAGACACAGAAAAATAATAAAAGATAACGGTCGCAACTGGGACTCAAACCCACAACCTTACGTTTTACTGGGACATACACCTCTACCAATTGGGCTACTGCGATCTTATATGAGACTGTCGTAATTGTCAACTTCATATTTCAAAACTCAGAATTAACAATATTATCTTCGACTGATGTTTTTTTCCATATTATTGGCAGCTACCTTTATTATATTTGTATGTCCCGGTAAGACGTAAGGTTCTGGGTTCGAGTCCCAGTTGCGACCCTTATCTTTTATTATTTTTCTGTGTCTTGTTAATTTTCATATTTAAAAAAATTAGATTATTATTGTTGTCTTCTTCAATGATATATTACATTGATGGGAATAACCTTCAAAAGTTAAAAAGAGAGTTTTTCTTATAAAAATACGATAATATTAATACTCAGAATGATACGGGTATCTATTTGAAAGTTGATATTTCATCTAAAAGTACGATAATATTAATATGTTTTCCTTACACATTATTTTCAGTGTGGAATCATTTTATCAATGGTAATTTTAATTAGCAGTGGAATGATGTCAAGGCTAGCATGCCATTTCCTGCTTAAATCGGCTATTGTATCGCGGAGAAGGAATTTTGAAGCATTGGGTAAGTGTATAACAATTTACGATTGACAAAAGTTGTACGCTAACATAATCATAATACTATGACCTCCATAGCTCAGTGGTTTCGGTTTCAACTATGGTTCTGGAGGTGGAGGTCATTGGTGCGTGCATAATATTTCTTCAATAAACTAACTAACTAACCATCACGCCGTTTCGCCACAGGGGTAGGCAGAGAGGACAGACCGCCAAACAACTCGGTCTTGGCATACACTCCTTGCCTTCAATAATTATTGCAAAATTTAATAAAACAATTTATTATAAATATAACGCACCAGACTTTTTAGGTCCGGGATTAGTTTTCCCCAGAGGAAAAACTAAACCCTTACACACATTTTTCCACAAAAATGATCATCTAGTAAATCCACGCTATGCAAGTGTATTATATAAGTATAATTAATACAAAACAATACAAGAATAATATGTTAACCTACCAGACTATTAAATGGGAAAATAATTCACCGACTCCAGATATTTTCATATCAGAGGGTTCGGCTCGGTGGAACTCCTAATTTGACCGATAAATCTTACTGATCCCTCAATATAAATATTTAAAAAATCTTTCGTAATCCTAAGTATTGTATGTATTTAAAATGACTGATTTTTGCATTTTTATATACAAATTCTTTGAAAAATCTAATAGGCCTAAATTTTTAATGAGAGAGCCAGGCATAATGCCAGTAGCCGAAATAACAAATGGAAAATTATTATTATTATTATATAATTTTTTTTTTTTTTAACCGCTTGGACACATAAGCTTGTTTTCACGATAATTTAACGTAGGTAGACATAGGAATGACGTTTGTCCCGTACCTGAGTTATTAAAGAAAGACAAACATTCCCGGGTTACGAATAACCCAACAACATTTGAAAACTCCTACTACCACCACACTATTTATTTATTTATTTATTTATATTTAAACGCCCAAAGGGCTTTTACATACATAAAGCAATACATGTTTCGATTAATTACAGTGAAGAGTTAGAAGTGAATAAAATAAAGGTAAGTAACAGAAAATATAAAGACACATAATATAGGTTAGATAAAATATGAGTTGACAAAATGTAGGTAATACAGAATATAAATAAAGTAAAAATAGATGGGCTGCCAATATCCTCCAAATCAATATTAATAGGAATTAATAAAAATGTATAAAATTGGTATTTACAATAGTTTATGAATTAAGTAAAAATAGTTCGCACATACGGCGTTTAAAGTTTGCCAAATTCAAATTATTGTCAAATACATCAATATTGTTTAAATATTGATTACCAAGACTATGTAATCGTTGTATTGGGGAATGCAATTTATAGTTAGAATGAGATGTGTGTATATAAAATGTTAATGTTTGTCTAGTAGTTCGTGTAGGTACATGTAGATTAATTAAATGCAAGAGTTCACAGCAATCAAATTTAGAGTTTAATAATTTTAATAAAAAGGTTAGGTCAGTTATTTTTCGTCTGTTTTCTAAAGTTGGAATATTTAAAATATTCATTAATGATAAGTAATTTATGTGCTCTAAAGGGATGTTAAGTTTAAAATTTACAAATCTTAGAAATTTTCTTTGAATTCTTTCAATATTATGGATATGAATTTTGTAGAAGGGCGACCAGACTATTGAGTTATGTTCGATTAGGCTTCGTACTAGGGATATGTACAACAATTTTACGATTCGTAAAGATTCAAAGTTTTTAATTGTTCTTAAAATAAATCCTAATATTTTCATACCTTTATTTACAGTTTGTTGAATGTGGACCGTGAAATCTAGTTTCTCATCCATTATTACGCCAAGATCTCGCATTTCCGCTACACGTTCTAAATTTATTTCATTTATAGAATAGTCGAACAATAGTGATGATTTTTTTCTGGAGAAGGTCAAAGTTTTGCATTTATCTACATTTAAATATAAATTATTTTGTGAACACCAGTTATTTAGCATGTCTATATTATATTGAAGAACTTCACAGTGATTAAATAGAGTTATTTCTTTATATAATTTAATGTAAGCGGAAGATGTTGCTTGTGTTGTGATGGAGGACTTAGACAATATTGAATCATTTTAAATTAAATGAAAGTAACCGTCTTCGTTTACACCACTATCTTCTATTTATACAAAGTAGAGTGTGGCGGTCAAGCGGGCAACTGCGTGGCGGATACCGGGGGGGCGGCATGGATTTTTGTTTTATTCTGAGATTTATAAAAGTTTTCATACTTGGCCTTCATAACAAAAGGAAGGTCACTGTCTGATTTAGGAAAAAAAAAACTCTGCATATAGACCAGGCAACGCTGGGGACTTCAGCTAGTTTTTAATATGAAGATTAAGACATGTCTAGACCATTGATTCCCAACGGGGGCCTCCCTAGGGGCGTTGGTAGGATCCAGGGGGACGGAGGTGGCCTCGAGGGCAAATGAATCATCAGTGGAAAATGTGGCTCTTGCAATAACCAATAACAATACCACTCTACCAACCAGATTTCGCTTTAAAAATTGATTCATGAATATGAATGAAGCAAGGAGTGTGTGCTAAGTCTGAGTTGTATGTGTTGACCCATCTCTGCCTACCCCTGCGAGAATGGCATGATAGTTACTAAGTTAGTTAATGAATCAGATGCATAATGACAATAAGATAGTTATGTAGATTGTACCTTATGCCAATATCTTATTCCAGTACATATTCTTAAATTTTGAAATCTGGAATACGAGATTAATCATTGTTTTAATATTTTCAGCTTATCAAGTGTTCGGCTCAGCGGGCAAGTTTGCTGTGGAAATAGGAATAATAGGATTCTTGATGGGAACTTGTGTGGCTTACTTTGTTGTTGTGGGAGACTTGGGTCCACAGATAATAGCCAAGATGCTAAATCTTAATCAAAGTAGCGCATTAAGGTAAATAAATAAATCTAAAAGTAACTAAATAACTGACTACAATCATCGTTTTTAGTCTTGGCATGTTATAATGTATTGTGCATTGATATACATTACTGTACGCGTAAAAGCTTCCTTTAAGAGAAGGAGCTTAAAGTTATATAATCGTATTGCTTGTGAAAATACTGCTAATTTATATTCAATGTCCATGTTCAAATTGTATGAGAGCAGTAGTTGTTTTCTGTCATGCTCTAATTTTTTTTTAAGCTCTGAAGAATATTATTCTTTTTAAAACGTGTTATTTAATGAAAGCATCATCTGCGACTGTACAGTGTCATGTCTGGTAAATACACTCAGTATCGCCCTATTAAAACCCCACCAGAGCACAGGCACACACAGGCTGTAGAGTACAGGCGTCGGTATTTCAATGGAAGATGCTCCGATCACTAGTATCACTAGTCCCCTCGGCACCGGTGCATAGTTGGGAAACGCAAGTACAAACCGCAAGACTTGAAAAAAACCCTCGACTCTGTGCAGAAACGGGCGATCCGTTTAATAGATTCTCCCGTCTTAACAAACGGGTTGCAAACTTTAGAGCAAAGGCGTCGGGTGGGAATGCTGTTCTAGTTCTACCAGTATTTCAATGGAAGATGCTCCGAGGAACTAACATCATTGATCCCCTCGGCACCAGTGCATAGTCGGGAAACACGCCAAACGCGCGCCCAACATATGTACACGGTTAACATTTATTACATGAGAACGGGTCGTTCCTACAACTCGTTCTTGAGTTCAACAGCTTGGCTTTAATGATTTGCCAGCCTCTGTGTTTCCTCCCTCCTACAAAACGGGTCTCTTCAAGACCCATGTTCACTCCTTCCTCTCCCCAAAAAACCCTCCACACAGCAACTTCATAGTGAAATAGGCCCTGCGAGAAGTAGTTTTCCTCAAGGCCTGCTGTGTGGAGTAAATGTAAAAAAAAAAAAACACCACTCAAAATGGAACAGTACCTGTAATGGCTATAGCCCTGTTTGGTGAATGCCAGGTACTTACAAACCCTCGTCTTGCCCATCTCCCCTTCCTTTATCCACTTTCCTTCAGCGTCACATCATACCCCGTGCCAAAGTCCCACTGGATCTGAACAGTCGGGAGCAGTTGAGACTCCTGTGCTGCATCAAAAGAATCTAGTATTTATTGCAGTGTATTATTATTTTTATTTATAGATTTTAAAAATGTATTATTTGTTGTGATAAAAGAAATATTAATTAATCTGTGTTTGAAAACACAGATTAATTAATATTTTATTTAAGTTTATAAAATTATACATGATTATTTTAGTCAATCAATCAATGCTCCAAATCTTAGGACATGATAAAAGTACACAAGCTCTTAATTTTAAGTAGTTTTTATTTTAATCTATTTGTTCAATAATTTTTAAACCTAACATAATATTATTTATCTATGAACATGAACACAATCATAGATAAAGTTTTTAAAGTAGCTTACCAATGAGTTTTATCATGTAAACTTTATTTACCACTTTACATGAAACCAAAACAAATATTTAATTGGATAAAGGTATTAAAAAAACGTCTCTTCACTTTTTTTTTGCTTTATGTAAAAATATTTATTAAGAAATTTGCAAACTTTGACAAATATTTTTCAAATGCTAAATGTTGTTTCATAGAATTATTACAAATTTTTCAAGAATATTTATGGTAAACTTTTAAATAATAATACAAAGCGTGATGTTTTCTCTTTCTAACACTGTTTAAATCATATATCTCACCATAATACATAAAGAGATAGCATTACCTTTACGAGTCCATGTCAAGCTGGGAGAAATACCTCCCAGAATTGCTCTAAGTTAATACACGACCAAGCCACCTCAATTACGACTTTTCTGCGAAGATTACCGCTTCAATGTGTAGCTCATCTCGGATCGTCGAGCAGTTACTGTTATTACAGATGTCGGCCATCCGTGGTCGAGTGGTAAGACTCTTGACTCCCAAACGGATGGTCGCGGGTTCGAACCCGGCGTGCGCAAATAAATGTTATTTGATTAATTTGTGTTATTTCACAAATAATTAATAAAAAAATTATATAATATTTTTGCGGCACGTTCCAGAGTGGAAGATTCTCTCAGTATTGCCCTGTTGTAAGACCACCATTCAAAATTGAAACGTTGCTTAATAATGGCTTTTGCCGTGTTTAGTGACTAGATCTGAATGGCCAGGTTCCCCACATTCCTCTTCCCCATCTCCTTCCCTTCCCCACTTATCTTCAGCCTCACAACATACCCCAATCGGGGATGCCATAGTATCACTGGCTCCAGACGGGAGCAGTTGAGACTCTTGTGAGGTAATCTCTAAAAAAAAAAAATTACAGATAATGTATTTTTTTCTAGTTGATTTATTATGTATACTAATAATTGTATTATTTTAACAGAACCGGTGTGATGGTAGTGGTGTCCTTGGTGTGTGTCCTTCCTCTCGGCCTGTTGAGGAATGTGGACAGCCTCAGTAATGTGTGCGCCGCCACTATTGGATTCTACTTTTGCCTCGTTTTAAAAGTATGATTCACTATTAAATCAATAACAGTATGATCCTCTATTCCTAATAAATTCATTTTTTATAATAAAAAAAAGAAGCATATCAGCAGGATGCCTTTTTAGAATAACTTTAGCAAATCTTCTTTTCTTCTTCAACGATGGAGCCAGCAGAGGAATTGAACCCACTACGCCTGGATGGGAACCCGATGCATTTGTTCACTCAGCTACTAAGCGGTCATTAAGTAGCCGACTTCTACTATCATACTCTTTACCATGATTTATTAAATGTATCAAGAAACCGATAAATTAATTTGATCTGTTGTTAGTGATGTGCACCCGGAAATACTAAAATAAATTCCTAAGCGGTCTACACACCATGCTGCGAACAGCAGCTGTTAGCAACTGGCTAAAAATCGAAGGTTGGAGGTTGTCTCCTGTCTCTTTTTTCCTCATGCGAACCCGTAACACTCTGTTTCACGTTGACTGCAAATTGGAAGAAACCGTCTGCCGCTAGTACCAACAGATGCGCCGCAGTGAAATGAGATGGTGATATTGAATTTGTTGTATTAATAAAAGAGACAGAAGACAACGTGAAACAGAATGTTACGGGTTCGCACGAGGAAAAAAGAGACAGGACACAATAGCTGGCGACGTATCGGGCTGTTCGCAGCATGGTGTGTAGACCGCTTTAACCTCGGAAATTAATTCTAAATCTGGTTATCTCCTAATTATTTTTATTATGGTGAGAATGTTTACGGGACACTTATAGAGTTAATAATGACATTAGAATTAATTTTTCCTTATCTCTAAAAATGACGAAGTTATGAGCTTTCAAAGTAAACTTGGGTAAAATGTATACAATTGTGTCTCATGATATCATATGACAAACAGTTCGGCACAATTAATTTCAGCCGGCCGCAAATATAAACATTTTGATGGCTTTTGGCTTAATACTCTCAAAAATTCAAAAAGTTCTGTCCTCAGCATGTTCTAATTAATTATGATGTATTTGTAAATATCATGAGATTTCATTGTAGAACAAATTCTTGGGAATTTACCCATCACTATCTGGTGGTACTAATTAGTATAAGAGCGTATTTTATTGTGGAGTGCTGTACCATATATTTAATTATGAATTTCCAGGTAATTGTAGAAGCTGGAGGGCCTTTATTTTCTGGAGAATGGATGGACAAAGTGGAATATTGGGAACCTGCTGGAGTATTGCAATGTTTACCCATATTTTCAATGGCCCTGTTCTGCCAAACGTAAGTCTATCAAAAAAATTACCATTGAAAAAGACAGAGACGATCTGCATAGTTTCCATGGCACTCTGGTCAAATACCCATTGTATTCTCTAAATCTCCCATATTTCACCCACATTCATGGGTTGATGTCTTCAAAAATAAAAACGAAAAATGTACACTTAAAAAAAACTTTTTTGTTGTTGTTTGCAGACAGCTGTTTGAAATATATGACACCTTACCAAATGCCACTCTGGAAAAGATGAATTACGTAACAAAAAATGCAGTAAATATATGCTCGGTCATGTACGTTCTTGTTGGACTATTCGGTTATATTGCATTCTGCAACCAACCCATTTCAGGTAAACATTGCATAAAATAATAATATCTGCCATATTAATATATAGTGACTATGTTGCCATGCTTTATCACTTCATACCTAAAGCAATAAAAAGCATGCAATAAATTTATCTACCAATGTAAATTATTAACTAATCATGGAAATTAAATATGCATGAAATTGAATGATTGTATGTATCAAATAAATATGATTTGCTGGTTGTGTTAAGTTAGGCTCGTTTTTTGTTGAAATAAGTTTACAGAATGGAGTCTTCTCGCTAGCGTAAACATTACCTGAACTTTAAATAAAAAAACTGACATTTTACGAAAGATCAATATCTTTTTTTTGTTTTTACAGTATACCTGTTTTAATTTTTAGCATATTTTGTATGTATGCACTATAATCTGACACTTTCACTAATTGGACAGTTGCCCGGTTTTTGGGGTGACGGATTAGTGAGATAGAACTGTATTAAGTTTTTGAATTTACAATTTATTTTTAAATCTATGTTTATTGTATTTGTCGATTAATGTTTCAGGAAACATTTTGCTGAGCTTCAGTCCAACTCTTGCAAGCGATGCTATAAAGATGGGCTTTGTAATGTCGCTTGCTTTTAGTTTTCCACTGATCATTTTCCCCTGCAGGGCCAGCCTCTACTCATTGTTATACAGAAAGGTAAAACTACTGTCATGTACACTCATTAAAGTGCACACATACAGTCCGTAGATAGTGCACAAAAACACTAAAGTTGAATCAAAGGAAAAAGGACTTAAACTCAAAAAAGCACTTTCATTCAAGTGAATTTCATTCAAGTGAAGCACTTCAACATCAAACGGTGTTCAGAAACTAGTGGTGCTTCCTTAAAGGTAGCGACAGACTCGCAGCTCACATCAAAAATATATTTATAACACAATAGCGCTCGCCATACAATCCCATGAGACCCGCCAGACGTAAAAAGATCATGTGTTAGAAGCGTGGTTTGAATCTTCGCTAATCGGCATTATTTTTCGTGACCGCTACTATCGCGATATCAGAAAAGTTATGTTACCCCCCCTTCGCCATAAACAGGAGAGGGGGTCATTTTGAATACACGGAGCATGCACGGAGCCGTCAAGTTGACATATCCAGTACAAAGAAATGGTATTTTCTCAACCGCTTCCGATTTCAACTGACCCCTTCTCCTGCCGTAGGAAGAAATATTTTATAACGTAGTGTGTCAGTAGAAAAGATACTTTATAACACAGTATCTTTGTATGTGAGCTTCGAGGCTGTACCGTGCTTAATAGAGATGATTATACATATTCAAACTTGTTAGGTACATATTTTTTAACACTTGGCGTGGAAGATTTTTTGTTTTGAAATATGCATATTCACTCGCTTGCCCGGGACTACAACACTGGCCTTCTGCGTAACTATCTTAAAGTAGCATAGTCCAAATAAATGGACTTGCGATCGCATGTAATCTGTCCTTGAGATACTCTTCTATTTATTTTTTAACATTTTACATATTAGAGCAATGGAAATAAAACTTCTTGCTCCTTGTAATCACTGAATTATTAGCCTTTCTTTTACAAAATATTTTCCAATGACAACTCTGAAATTTGCTTACTTATTTAGTGTTAAAGTTTATTGACATTGCAACAGTTGTTGTTTTTGTATGAAAATGAATATATATCTATAATTTTTATTTCTATAACTTTATATGTTAACCTCTTAAATGTCAGATGAAATTTGGTCAAATGATGGCCGTGTACCGTAGAAAATTAATATCAAAGCATTCCGAGAAGCTATGAGCTTTTTGAAATTTTTTTTTTTACATTTTTGCAAATGTTTATTAACTAAGTATGAATACAGCTACATACTGTCTATAACTGTATTTGGTATCAATCAAAAGCAGAATTCATGCATTATGAAGTTTAAAAAAAAACTCATGATAAATATGAACAATTTTGTTTTCATGTTGTATGTTTATTTTTCTATGACAAACATTTATTATCTTTGTGTACTTAGAAAATAACGTAATTAAGATAAATTCTTGGTAAAGCGTTTATGTGTCACGCAGCTGCCCGTTTGTTCCTTGGCAATCCTGACTGTTTTTATTAAAGGCCAGCGAGTGGTTAACAAAGAAACTATTTATTAGATGTTGAATAATATAATGAAACAAATAAAAGAAAAATGGGAAAAAACATGCAATTATACCAAAAAAAAATTACATTTTAATGAAAAGTTATGCTACCTTTCTTGTAAATGTTAAACTCTCAAATTTGGGATTAGGGCAAAACCTAACATTTGATTCTATATAATTTGTTCCAAATTCGGTTTACTTTTATTTTTCACGTAGGGTCAAGCCTCCCATCATGAGCTGCTGAACAACCTGATCCCTGAGCTGAGGTTCAAGTGTCTGACGGTGGGCATCATCACTTCCTCGCTACTGGTGGGGCTCATGTTACCCAACATCGAACTGGTGCTGGGCCTTGTGGGATCCACCATAGGGGTCATGATCTGCGTTATCTTCCCCGCTACCTGCTTTATCTGCATGTCCACCAAGAACACCAACGAGAGACTGCTGGCTCAGGTAATTACTAATGAACCTCGCGCATGATGATTTACTTCTTTCACTACATCAATGGAGGACTGAACCCGGTGGTCCATAATGCAAGGCAATTAATATGACTAAGAAAGGGAAGCTTAAATGGTTTGGGCTTGTAGAGCAGATAAACAACGAAGGGAGTGTAAGGAGAATATATGACGTGAATGTGAATGGTAGAAGAATACTTAATTCAGGCCATGTCAAAAATCAGTATAACAGAAGAGTATCTATGAATCAAACAGAATAATTTGACTTGTATTTGTTTGTTTTCAGTTGGTTTTGTGCTTTGGAATAATCATTATGGTTTTGGGAACATATGCAAATTTGCAAGCAGCTGAAATCGACAGCATAAGTTTAGAAAATAGAATTCTGGCGGAGAATATGCATAAAAAAATAACTGACAATAAAATTATTCAAGCATTATCTCCCCCTGCCATGAGAAAGGAAAGCCAAGGTAAATAATATTTTGAAAAATCTTTCAATTAAAATTGTATTAATTAAAAAAAAAAAAAGTTTTCAGTGTAAATGTCTCAATGGTTCTGTTTTTGTTTTAGGTGTCAATTTCCAAATAATTTCTGACAATGTTATTGATGTAAATAAGAATGTATTTGAAAAGCACAAAGAATCAGAAAAAAATTCAATCTTAAAAAATTATGAGAATGTGAAACAACCTTCCAAAGTAGATTCTGTAATCCTGCCACCAAATCCTGTGCCGCCAGTGGAAGTTAAAGAAGTTAAACCCAACATTAAAGTTATTAAAAAACTGGACGATCAAGAAAAAAAATTAACCGCACAAATGGAACCATCCAGTAAAGATGACAGAGAGGGAGCGGGGGACAAAGAAGTTCAAACAGAAACTAGTGCTGTGGTAGCGGACAATCCTCCTAAAGTAAATCCAATCCAACCTTCTCAAGAATCTCTCAAGGAACATGCCCATGTTTCAGCAGATGTAAAAGACAGTATTCAAAAAGAAGAAGAAAAACAAAGTGAAATTAATGACGACTTTAAAAAGCAAGAATTGTTGCATACAATCAAAAGACACGAAGAGGAACAAAGGAAAATGGTCATTGAACAACAGAAAATTCTTGAAGAAATAAAAGAAACGCAAAAGGACATTCAAATCAAACAAAAAGCAGATGATGTTAATAGTGCTGAGACTAAAAAACTAGCTGTCGAAAATATACAAAAAATAGCCAAACTAGCAATCGAAAGTTTAGTTGGCCAAGTAGAAATTACAACACACTCAGCTGTCAAAATAAGTCATGTGGAAAAACAACCATTCATTCAACCCCCAGAGGTTGTCAAAAGTGTGAATATTATTCAACAAAAGCAAGAAAAAAATGGTAATACCGCTAATGAAGTAATTAAAGAAAGTCCTAAAGTGAATGAACAGATTTCAATTAATAATGATGTGAAGCAAACGGCCAATGGGCATATTCATACCAAAGATGAACCAGAATCCTACAAGGCTGGAGAAGATACTGTAAAATTGGATAAAATTGTTGTCAATAATTTAACTCTCAGTCATAAAGATAATGAAAACATCGCCAACAGGCCGCCCATAGCCATCGCCATGTCTAAAGCAAATGATGAGAAACCCATTGACAAAGTAGTTGTAAAACCATCTGAGAAACCCACAATTGTAAAAACAGATGTCAAAAAGATTGAGGAAAAGAAAATTATTGAAAAGGTTGACAATGTTCCTCAGGATGATTACATTGGTGGCAAGCGAGATATACTTGAAGTCCATACTGTTAGAACTACAGACAATATGTTTATGACTGAAAATAATAATAAAATTGCTAAAGTACATAATAGAAATAAACGAGAAATAGTCAACTGTCCTGGTAAGATTGTATCTAACAACCGCGGCCTGCAGATTTGCCAGGCGAATGAGCAACTTCCTTTAAAACTATCCAATGATTTACACTCTAATCAAGACATTTTAAAAATAACGGACTCAATCAATAACATCGACCCTGTCAAATACATTAATGACATGATGAATTCTGCAAATATCGTAGACTTTCATTTAAGGAACTTAAAGTCTATCGACATTGACAATGTGACAAGTAGAACCCAATGAACGCAGTATGTGTATCTATGAGAATCTCAAAATGCCAGTTGTTTGGTCATTTATCTGCGGACTTAAAGACTAGTCAATGTTAATGTTATAAGGTGACTTTAAGTTTATCAGTATTGTTAATTTACCAACAAGTTTCGTGACCTGCAAATTCTGTTGATTTTCTTTGGGTGTTGAGCCGTGTCGCGCTTCCTATGTCTTCATGGCTTAAGAACTTAGTTATTGTTAATGAAAGCTGTATTTGTTATTGAATGAGTTAAGGATAACTTTAATAAAGATAAACCCAGCAGACAATCATGTTCCAGATTTATTTTTCACTTTTTTTTTTGTAAATCGGTAAATGATTATCGATATCAAATATTTACGCAGAATGATGGAGAGTGACTTAAATTTTAGAAATTGATTGTGATCAGGGTTGTATTGAGAAAAGAGTATTGGATTATTTTTTTTAATGCTAAGACTGTAATTTTATAATAAATTTTAATGATATATTTTAATATTATCATGTTTGTTAGAAAAACAATTCTCCTACGAAATTGATGCTATTTTTCTTGTGTTGAATAATCCATATGTTTCATGGTTTATGGAATGAGTTGGATGTTAAGCGTTATACATATTATAAGTATGTAGCATTGTTACGAGAGTAAAGATTTTTCAGAAATAATTATTAGCTACTTACTTTGTAAATAGGCTGCACAATATTTGTAAAGGTCAATAAAGTAAAATAAGTAGCTTAGCTTTTAACCTTCCAGCGGGCGCGCTAAGTAATTTCCTTTGAGCGGGTGCACGTCGTAAATTTTACGTCATCAAGTTTTCTCCATTTAAATGGTGTTTTCTTTATATAAATGTTTGATATTTGATCGGAAGATAAGATGCTCTTTTACATGAGATGGTTAATGCAAATTTTTTTTGGAAAATTCTTCAACGCTTTGGAACCATTCCTGGATAGGCAAATTTGTATAAAATTCGAGCATTTATGCCGCCGACATTCATTAGAGTACAGAAAACTACATCTCTTTGTTATTCTAGACACCGAGTAAGCGGCACACATTTTGTCGACTGTTTCCAATCCGCCTTTGGTTTCGTTGTAGTCCGGTATTAC
Source organism: Limnephilus auricula (assembly GCA_951813805.1). NCBI lineage: Eukaryota > Metazoa > Arthropoda > Insecta > Trichoptera > Limnephilidae > Limnephilus > Limnephilus auricula. The sequence goes on from OX638396.1 coordinate 14,900,581, forward strand.
CTGAGGCTTTCAGGTATTTTCTCACTTTCAGGCACGTGTCATAAAAATTCCAAATTTCCAAATATCAATGAATTACAAAAACTTCTAAGCATACCCGGTACGTCTGCAGTTTAGAGAGACACTGACCCTCGAATAGCTCGGAGCTCAATGCTTGCAACTAAGAGGTAAAACTGGGGGAAGTGATAAGGCGCATTTGTCGTACGATGCGCCCGCTGGAAGGTTAAGTTTATAGCCATTATAGCACCACTGATTTCACGGTGACCGGACAATTCAACAACATACAACTTAAACACCTAATTTGAAAAGTCATTAAAAGTGATGAAATCTTTTGTTTAAAAATCGGTTAATTAGGTTACGTTACTTTAGGTTATAAGCTATTTTTCATTATTTTTTTCATAACTTTTAATGATTTTTCAATGGGGTGTTGAAATGCCATTTTGTTGAGTTTGTCGTGGAACCGATTTTGACCTTAATAATTTAATTTTTGTTACTGCAATTTTGATCTATTGTATGCTATCTATTGTATTTTTTGTTTCCCAATTGGCAGTCAGAGAATGGAGAAAATTATTGGCATCGGTCAATCTTTAAAGAATATGTTCATTCTGCCTGTGAAAAAGTAGATACAAATACCTACCTAAAAAAGGGTGTACCTACTTTGTGTAAATAAACTACTGTGAAACGAACATGTCAAGTGTATGTGCTTGACATATTTCGAAAGTCCGCACTCTCGACAAATACAAGGAATCATAGATTTTTTTTTGTATATTATTTCTTATTATGTAGAAAAAACTGTTTTAAGCAGAAAAAAAATTCTCCCTTATGTATCCAATATTTGTATAATTTTCCTGGAAAAAATTCGGTACTTGGGAAGCACTCCGAAAAAATAAATTGAATTATTTTTATACTAACTTTGGGCTGGAAAATCCGAATCTGAAGGAATTAGGTTGGGGAGGTCAATATCAACTGAGTTACAGGACTTTAAAGTTTCGTACACAGGAACAAATCCGCAATGCATTTTTGACATATTGTACTGAAAAAGTCAAAGTGATTCAATGATGCCAACCTCAGAAAATTGCAAAGTGTTGCCATTAAGCAATAATATCAATGTTATTGTAGTTTAGCGGCTACGCTAGGTTTGTGTATCATGGTTTGTGATACAAAAGGATGTTCCCCCTTTATAGCGCCTGCTCACGTCAAGGCAAGAAAAACATCCCAGTTTTCAAGTAGTTAAGCGGCTACGCTAGGTTTGTGTAACATGGTTTGTGATAAAAAAGTGAATGTATTATATAAAAAAAAAAAAATTACTAGAAAAAAAGCATGATTTTTTACGTCATTTTATTTCCAAAACTCCGGTACCTAAATTAGTGTTTACCTAATACATCCAGATTTATTTTTATCTCTTATTTCTTTTTCTCGTGTTTTGACACATTCTATTCACATAATAACATTGATATTATTGCTTAATGGCAACACTTTGCAATTTTCTGAGGTTGGCATCATTGAATCACTTTGACTTTTCAGTACAATATGTCAAAAATGCATTGCGGATTTGTTCCTGTGTACGAAACTTTAAAGTCCTGTAACTCAGTTGATATTGACCTCCCCAACCTAATTCCTTCAGATTCGGATTTTCCAGCCCAAAGTTAGTATAAAAATAATTCAACTTATTTTTTCGGAGTGCTTCCCAAGTACCGAACTTTACCCATTTTCCTCCATGTTTTGTAATAAATATTAAGATTTATGAAAAAGTAGTTTTTTATTTATCATACATAAAAAAAATGTATTGTAATGAATTACGTCTAATTAGAGAAGCATGTCAGAATCTGCCACTCAGTGTCATAACTAGGGAGGGGCGGCCCCATGGCGGCCCGCTCCTAGTGCCACCCGATGAGTGGTGACACCCGACCGTAAAAAAAAATCTTGGGAAGATAGAATATTGCCATAAAAATATTTTACACATTAACACTGTCTGTTATTTATATTTTCGTAGCTCTATGGCTCGGTCGGTCGGGGATTCCCCAAAAATTCTGTTGTTTTATTTTCATTCCCAACTCTAAGGCTGGAATCAGACGGTTCACTCGAGTGAAGGTTTACTCTATGGTTACTTGAGCGAATGTTCCCGTCTTTGTTTCACTTTTGTTTCATTTCTTGTTCAGACGTGTCATTCCGAGTGAAATAGGTGGAATGAAATACAGAAATGAACGATTAGTGAACCGTCTGATTCCAGCCTAACTCTTGCTCGGTTGGGAATTCTTCTGAAACATTCCTTGTTTGTCATCTGGGTCCTGTGACTCCTGTGTCATTCTCATTTCTTTCGTACATTGTGTTTGACGTGAATTCGTGAAGTGAATATTGTTGATTGACATGAATTAGTGAAAAAGTTGTTATTCTGTTAGTGTTTTTAAAAGTGTTGAAAGAAATCTTTTAAAATATCTCATTTTTCTTTTACCATATCCAATTTTTAATTTCTTACGTACCTATATGAAAGAATGTGTGATAAAACAATACAATTACTACCGTAATATTGTAACTTGAGACTCCCATTTTATTACTTATTAAATTTAATCATACTTTGCGATTATCGGATTTTTATTAATCATAACAGTTTTCATTCTTGTGGTGACACCACATTATCCTCATCAGGTGCCACCCATGCTAGCTACGCCACTATTCAACTGTTGCCACTAAGGCTGGAATCAGACGGTTCACTCAAGTGAAGGTTTACTCTATGGTTGCTCGAGCAAATGTTCCCGACTTCGTTTCACTTTTGTTTCATTTCATGTTCAGACGTGTCATTCCGAGTAAAATAGGCCGAATGAAATACAGAAATGAACGACTAGTGAACCGTCTGATTCCAGCCTAATGGCGTAAGTTTTGACATGCCGCTTTTACCGGGCATGCAGAATTTTGTTACTTTTTGATGAAATTTCGCATACTTATTGTTCAAAATAAAAGGAAAATTACCATCTACATCTGATGTCGAAAAACTCTGCATGAAGCTCGGGCGACACCGGGTACTAATATCAACATAAGAATTATGTAGGTACCTGTATAAAAAAGAGCAAAGTGATGGAAAACAATATTTTATTTTTAAATTTTTTTTTTTTATGTTTCTTTATTTTTTTAAATATAACATTTGTGGATTTTAATGGCCGCCATACTAGGCACATGCCCGTGTTATGGTGGCCGATTGTTTAAACAGTGGATATAAAATATAAAAGAATACTTTGTCTGTTCCTAATAATTACTTTGGAGTTAAATCTCATTAAACAAATAGCAGTTAATAATGGTTATTCTACTAAATTAATAGATCAAATACTAAATAAAAAGAATAAACAGAAATTCTTAAAACTATAAAATGTACCCTTTTTCTAAACATATTAATAATCAATGGCGTAGAATTCTATTTGTTGATAACGATATGTCAAAAATAATTTGTGCAAACATTCCCGGTACTATACAACCAGCATTTTATACAAATAATAAATTTAAAAAATTCATCCTTAACAACAAAGATAGCGAAATTAAAACAAAAAAATTGGGCGTTTATAAACTCAATTAAAAGATTGTAATTACTTTTATATAGGTAGAACCAATAGAAACTTTGAAGTAAGGGTTAAAGAACATCTCAGGGCATTAAATGGCAACAGCGAATCTGAGTTTGCAGATCATTTATTAAAGTATGATCATAATTTTGAAAAACCATGGACTTAAAATATTACATACGGGTTACAAGGCATCACAGATAAATAATTTAGAGATATTAGAAATTAGAAAAAATGTAAATAATAAAGCAGACATAATAAATAAGCAGCAAATTTTTATAAACCCTCTTTTGAACCTTTTCCCACTTAACCGGTCTTTCCCTGCTAATGACTTTGAAATTCCTAATTGTAATAAACTTCCCCCATCCTTACCCCTTCCCCTTCCTTCTAGCCTTTCCTCCCATATGTAATCTATATTTAATTTTTAAGAAAATTGCAACATACATTTTGTTCCTGTGGTGAGGTAAAAAACATCGTTCACGAAACATGTAGATTGTGTATGAATAAAAGTGATGTAAACAAAGTTATTTTGTCTTTTAATTAAAATAAATAATGACATCATAAAGTAAAAACCTTTCCAAAGAAGTTTTCTTCGAAAAAAAAAATGATATAAAAGAACATAAATAATGTAAAGGAAAGTAAGAAGAATTATATAATAATACAAAATCAAAGCATATGAAGGAATGTAAATGAAAAAAAAGAATATAAGAGAGTTTGGAAAAATACAGCAGAGATAAAAGAGTATAAAAAGGATAGTAGAAGTAAAAATATAAAGAGGATGTAATATTAAAAATATATAAAATCAAAATAAGCACTGTAGAGTGGGCAAATAGCAACGGATTATTACATGACTTTATTTTATATGTGCATGTAAAGTTATAATGGTAAGTAAAGTACAGTGTTTATCAGTAATTTTTGTACAAATGAATTCTTATTGAAACTCCGGCTAATAATAATGCCGAGATTGTTATTGCTACATTTTGTAGTGAAGCACAGAAGAATTCGAACATATCAGTGGTGTCAAACATTTTAAACTAACAATATAAAAAAAATATTTAAACTTTTGGCTAGTAAAATGTTAATTACAAACGAATATTTTAATCGGTGGTACAGATCGGTGGTATGTTCTTTAAAGAAATTCTCTAAACAAATTATTCGAAGAAGTTCCTTAAAGAAATTACGTCCCTTTCCGGATATCCATTTTTGGACACCGGTTGAAAATTGAGTAACGGTACTAGATCTTTTGATGTCCATATTTAATTCGTTAAATATTTTGGATGCAATGTAAGAGTATTGTCTCTGTGAAAAGGTGGTTCTTGTTGTAGGAATTATGCATTTTTCATGTGTTGAGTAGCGTGTATGTGTATCTTTTTGCGTAGAATTTATCATACCATTTTTCCAGATATGGATGAGCACTATCTTAATATATAGTTGGCGAATGTCTAGGACTGCGAGTCTTTTAAAAATTGGCTCTGATGGATGAGAGTATTGTATTGTGTAAAATTAACGTAACTTACCCGTGGGTAAGTTTATTTAAAAATGTTTGGGTAAGTTTATTTTAAAAATTTATTATTTTAGGGGTTCCTAAAATAACTGGTTTCTCAGAAACAATATCGACGGTTCCAGTGACCGTAAAGGAACCGGCACAGGAAAATCGACATCTCTAGTTGCTATGGATTCTATGGAATCACAAACGTCAAGTCAAAAGTCAAAACAGTGGTCGACGACAGTAATAAAATATTGTATTAAAATACTTCAGAGCACGTCAGAGTCTCCAGACGAGATTGGTTTATTTATGCTTCAGACCAGAGAAGTTGTTTAAATTTTATCTTTTCACATTGACACGATTTATCAAAATCAGTTAAAGCTGCCGTGAACTTTGGACCGGTATTTTACGTAAAGAGTTAGATTTATTTTAAAATGGCTGTACCGAGAGCTCAATGCATATTCTGCAAAGTAGTCGACGGTCTTGAAAAGTCGGATATGCTGTTGCAAAATGACAGTATTTGCGTCTTTAGAGACATAAGACCATCAGCTAAAAACCATTTACTAGCTGTTCCCAGAGAACATTACAAAGATGCAAAATCTTTGAAATCCGATCAGAAACATTTAGGTAAGTGAATATTGTATTCATTATATTCCTGTGTTCACTTTTCGTAATAATAAAGTTAAATCTAACTATTTAAATGAGAAACATTCCATCTTAACCGTGAGGCAGAGTATGACAAGTTTATCCTATGTTCTATTAAAAAATTGAGCTATTGTTAGAGTTCGTCGCGAACAAATAAAATAGAATATGAATGTTTATTAAGTCGCCAACTTAATAAATATTCCGACAAGATCAACACAGCAATCTCACTTATTTCATTAACTTCAACTAACTTTAGAAAAAAATCACCAATATATGTGCACAATATAACATAAAATTTCCAAATTTAAAATTTTTTATCAATACACTTCACAAATATCGATTAGAAGTATCATCCTATTTTGAAGCTGCGTAACTGCTACGCTCCTTTTTATCTGTAATGAATGCATCAGCAAGAGTGTTTTTCCAGAGAATACCGGAAATTAGTCGTTTTTTAATCAAATTCTAGACATTTTGACTCTTTGTACAAAAAAACATAAATTGATTTTGAAAGATTGTTATTTTATCTGGTACACGCAGTTTTAAAATTTTGAAAAACTAAGTGTATTTATAATATACTAAGGTTATACCGTTGGTCGTTGGCAGATTTGTTCAATTTTCAAACGATAGATTCTATTAAACAACACAAATTTCCAATCATATAATAAAATAAATCATTATATAATCTAGTCCAGTGCTCCGCAACCTTTTCTCACCTACGACACACCAAAATTCTTCCTAGAATTTCGCGGCACACCAAAAGCTTCCAAAACTTCCCATTTTCCTTGGTCATTATCTAATTGAATTATCTTTCAGTGCAAGATATGATGACTGCAGCAAATGAAGCATTGACGGCGCTAGGAGATGATCTCTCAGATGTTCAGTACGGCTTTCACTGGCCTCCATTCCATTCCGTGGCCCACCTTCATCTGCACGCTATTTCTCCTGCTTCCCAAATGAGTTTCATTTCTAGAATGATCTTCAGACCAAATTCTTATTGGTTTGTTTCTGTAAGTATACTTTCTTTATCTATGACATGGATATGTTATACATAATTATGAGATCAAATTATTTCACTCAGGTCTCATTAGATAAGACATTAAGCGAAAAGAGTGGCTCTACCTAGGGAGTTTGGTATGTTCACAGTTTAGTAAAAGGGTTTCCTCTATGACATGGCGTCTCTTTTACATATATAACTCTACGATATATCGACACTGTAAAAGAAAAATAGCTAAAGCGCCATACGTGACATTAAAGATGAACCTACACATTAAGCTATATTGTTTGTTTGTGCTTCTGTTTATCAAATCAAGTTTTAGAGTTATCCAGAATGCGTAAACTCTAGAAAATTTTATTTGGTGAACACAAGCACAAAAAAAAAACAATATAGCTTATTGTGTAGGTTTATTTTTAATGTCACAGCTGTATGGCGCTTTAGCCATTTGTCCTTTCCAGCGTTGATGTGATGATTTACTATACTTAGCAATAATTTTACACAATACAATAATAAACCACACGTTTGATTGTGACAATCTGAAATTAAAATGATTATTTATTGTCACATATTTGCATTTAAATATTGTACAGCCTTTAATAATCCACAGAATCATGGAAATATTTCTGTAGCATGTTTAAGATAAATTTTATTGATATTAAATGTCAATTTATTATGAAGCATGTTAATGCTGTCGTAATATTAATTTGTTTTTGTCAAACATCATAAAGAATTTAATAAGTACCTACACTTATCTTTATTGCATTGATGACAATCTTTTGCTGTGAGCAGCATTTTCTACCCATATTATTAAATTAAATAATTTGTCTATATAGGTAGGTATGTAGGGAAGGGTATGCCATAATCTCACTGATTCCATGTGGTTGGGAGTGTTGAGCATTACCTTGTGCGGTATTCACTTTAAAAAATATATATATGTATAACTTTGAGTTGTCAATTAAGCCCTTATGCGTTATTTTAATAACGCTGTTTTGTGCAGATCCATTTAAATTACAACATTACATCCAACTACATTCACAGCAAAAATCGTTTTAAAATCTCAACCACAGATAAAAAACAGTTCAAGGCTTATATTTCGTAGCGCGCTCGTAAGAGGCATACATTAATTACGTGAGCAAAAAAGGGGAAGACGGGTCCAGTCAAATCTCACCAAATCTCATTTAAACCGAGGGGGTGGGGGGTCAATAAAAATCTCACGTCAACTTTAAAAGAATATATATTATTATAGAGATACTAAAAAAATTAAATTGTTTCTCTTCTTTTGAAGTGTCTTATTTTTCCCGCTAAAAAATGACTGAATGAAAAAAATTTATTTCGAGAGTAAGAAAAAATGTCATGGGGGAGCGGGGGCCCCACCAAATCTCACTTAATCTCACCAAGGGGTCTAAATTTAAAAAAAAACTGCCCACGTAATTAATGTATGTCCCCTAAGACAAGTCTGCCATTATTTAATTGAAACTAACAGAATGTGATGCGCGCTTGGCAATTTGTCATTATTATATTCATAAAATTTTATTTCTCCATTCTTAATTTGTAACATGTCTGGAATTTTTGTTAGTAAAATTAAAAATGGCATTATTTTTTTTTTTTACGTGTTTTGTACTTATATTTTATGATTAAAATACCTAAAACGTGTTGTCTATCAATTGAAATACCTTATTACATATGAATTTATCTGACTTTTAATGTGTATATGCTCAATGTAGTCAAATGAAATATTTAGTAGCCAATATCTCAGAACTCACTTTTTCACATAATGCTGTTTTTCCACACAGGAGATTAATTATGCTTTGGAATTCTTTTGTAAATCTTTTGTAGATCTTCTGAAAAATTTATAATAAGCTTTTACTAACCCGTAGTGTTTTCTTATTTTCAATACTAAATCTCATTAGTACAAGTATCCCCTTTTTGACTTTGTACACAATTTGTAAGGTTTCCTTCTACACATCTTACGCATATTATCCATAAAAGGTCTGTGTTTTCCCACTGATTTTTCCACCTTCATTTGTCTAAAATGCTTGCTTTTGTTTACTACACTTGAAAAATAGAACACATTCAAATATATGAAAGATATTCTTACCAGAAAGTACCTACTCAAAGTAAAATAATAATGTTATACTGAGTTACTACCTAGGTACCTGCCCTAATTTCTTTGCAGCTACAAATCTGTTTTAATGTTTGTCTTTTTATTTTCAGCCGGACTATGTTCTATCTCAACTTTAAACCAAATGGAAGTTATACAAAGTGGTTTGCTCTTTTATTGAGCTACCGGAACACTAGGAAATCTTAATAATAAATATCTATAAACATTGACATACAACACATTTTTTAATCTTAAAGCTATTGCCTATCTGTTATAGAAATTTAATATGGGTATTTCTTCACTTCTCACCATTTATTAATAATAATCATCTAAATTATTAATTAAACAGCACAGGTTTGCGAACTATCACGGGATATTATAATTCCAATTTTGAAAAAGACGTTTAAAATAATTTTCGTTGAAATATTATATTATAGGTAGGTACCTATTTTGTCTGAATCCTTCGCACAATAATTTCCAAATTGGAAAATGATTCTTAAATTCAAAGCAAATTTGAGTTCACTGAACCAGATATCACCGCGACAAATTTTATGGGGACAAGCAACCGTGAACCGACAACCAAAATTAGTAAGTTTGATGATCATCTTAAATGTAGTACTTGGGTGAAGTTTGTTATTATATTAATTTATTACAATAATGGTTGATATATATAGTTTTTTGTTGATTAAGAACTTTTTAATGCTATTGTAAATATACTTTATTCCAAACCTGTTAGTAAAATTTTATATTGGCTGTAATTATTTAAGTGTTTTAAATTATTATATGAAAAACAACAAAAACCATGTTTTTCCTTATTTCTTTATGTATGAATGTCAAAGATCCATGGTAATGTTAGTCTGTTAGAGTTTGGCCTCCACATAGTTGAATACATCATAACGGTTCTAACTGCTAACCGGAGCCAGTGAGACTATACTATTCCAATTTGGGGTACGTTGTGATGCTAAATGGAGCGGAGAGGGGAAGGAAATGTGAAAGAGAAAGTTGGGGAAGTACCTGGCTATTCAGATCTGGTTACCAAACATTTGATTCTGAATAGTGGTATTTCACAAGTACCATAGACATTCAAATTGATAGATCAGCCAATCAGGGAAAGGAGAACAAAACAAAGTTGCGCGGAGCGTGGGAGGCCGCGTGACTGTATCTCTTTCTGTGGTTTGTCAATAAATGAATCTGATAGTATACAGGCAACTCGCATTGTAATATCACTATTCAGTCCTCGAAAATAAAATCTGCTAACGAATTACTAGTCCTTTTTATAATGGCTCGCAGATTGCCGACTGCGTAAAAATCTTAACTTCAAACCCAAAATCCGTTCTTAAAAAAAATCTTAACTTCAAACCCAAAATCCATAAAAATCTTAACTTCAAACCCAAAATCCATTCAAACCCAAAAACAAAAGTTTTGCTTGTTTCCAGAATTGAATATATTTTCTTACACTACTTTAGATGTGTTACAATTTATTCATCTCAATCCTTTTTAGCTGTGTTGCAATGCCAGGCGGTTTATTTAAAAACGAAAATTTAGATTCTGCACAGAAAAGTCCTACAATGGCATGCACTGCAAACCTTTCCCTTACTTACTTTTGAGTTAACTTTACTTTTATGCACAGGGTCTGGTTATTTCAATGCGCGCTCTTCTGCGGTCATTGTACAATTGGTGTCGTAGTTTATTCAAAGCATTCTCTAGCCCTCCTGGTGCCAAAAATTTGGTCACGTGCTTTGCCTCCAGCTCGTCGAAATGATACCCAAATTTTGCGTCAGGGCAAGTCTATCAATTTGGATGTCCGTGGCTAGTACGATACTGAGAGCAGAGCTGAGAGAGTTCTGATACGTTTACAAAAAGTGCTTGCAGTAAATTGAAAAAAAAAAAATTATTCACATTTTTCACTAAATTTTAAAAGAAAACATAATGTATCATTATGTAGATAGCATAAAAGGTTTATTCTTTTTATAACCAAAGTGTTCCAAATAGTTTTTTGTGACATAAACAGATTTCTGAAAACTCCACAGAGCGTTTTCGCAAGTCGATGACTCATCACAGGCGCTGTATAAATATTCGTTTTTTTCATGTTCTATCTAACTATCGACTGGCTTATATGTGGCTATCAACAGATTGCATCCACCGGTTCGTCGATCAGTATTAAAAAACTATATATATATATATTATTTAAAAAAAAAAACTTTAGTTCCAAACAGTAAGCCCTTAGGGAAAAATCCTTCAGGGCCTAAGTCATCTTTTGGGATGCTTTGTGGAGGGTCAACTGAAGGAGAGGAAGTTCTGGGAAGGAAAAAGGTATGTGGGGTAGGTAGGAATCTGGGATCAACGTGTCCAGGATTGACGGACGTATGAATGCATCCCTCTCACTGCGGTGCAATTGAGTATGGGTCAAGAAAATCTCGCTGGAGAGGTCAAAATGTCTTTCTCAACCGGTCTCCCCTGATCAGGAATCAGGATAAATATTGATGCGTAAGCTACACATTAGTTTATTGTGTTCCGTCAATATCTATCACGTCCGTGAGTTCACGATACGGTATTTAGGAATCTAGACATGTGATCCATATTGTGTTCCGTCAATACGCTAGCCTACACGTTCAATAAATATCACGATATTTGACAAATATTGACGGATCACAATAAATATCGAATGTGTGTGTTCGCCTTATGAACTGATGTGAGAAAGAAAGGTACGTTTTTAAATGAACTAATTGGTAAAAAAATCTCATTGGTTACACACTTGGCAAAACCGAACATATAATAGAATACTACATTATACAACAGTTATGGGGACGACGTTCACATCAAAAGATACTTTAAAACACAATAGCGCTCGCCACACAATCGCATACAGACCCGCCACACGTAAAAAGATGATGTGTTATAAGCGCGGTTCGGGTCTTCGCTATTCGGCATTATTCGCCATAACCGCTCCCGACGGCGTGTTTCCAAAAGCTATACCAGTTCAGACACTGCGGTGATTCAGACAAGGCATTCGCTGCTCGGTCTTCGCCTACGCTAGTCTATATTATATAATTATGATTTCAATCGTGGCCGCGGCCTGATGGTATTAGAGTTCGATACCACTATGACAGGTTGTTTGGCAGTCTATCCTCTATGACTACCTCTGCGGAGAAACGGCCTGATGGTATAACAGATCGATGCTACAACTGAAATCATAATTATATAATATAGACTAGCGTACGCGATTTAATTACGAATCAAAATGTGCTGTTACTGTATGAACTTTTGGGAATATAATGCAAGCTATAATACATGACTTTAATATAATATATACACATTAAATGCACCGATAGACGCTACACCATACTTACGTTCGTCGCCGTCACAGAAACACAAAGCGTAGACAGAGCAGCGAATGCCTTGTCTGAATCGCCGACGTGTTTGAACCGGTATAGGCTTTGGGAAATACGCCTCCCGATGCGATATTTACTAAGTTATGCGAACCCCCCCTCTGCCGTAAACCGGAGTAAATACACGGAGCGCCATGCTCAAGCCGCTGTCAGCCGTCAAGTTGACATATTTAGTACGAAGAAATGATATTCCCTCTACCGCTCCCGAATTCAACTGACCCCCTCTCCTGCTGTAGGAAGAAATCTTTTATAACGTAGTGTGTCGGTAGAAAAGATAATTTATAACACAGTAACTTTTGATGTGAACTTCGCGTATGTCAACATAATGTGATTTGAACTGAAACCATAAAAATTGAAACTACATGAAGTGGTACAAAAAACATGATAGATAGTAGGCACCGCGACCCACCTATATTTAAAAAACGAGATGCTGCAGTTTTAACTTATGCAAAGACAGTAAATGGTGTGGAATAACTAGTACCTAGTTCTGTGAATAGTTAGTAGTAGAACTCGCTTATAAAAAAGTACGTTTCTAATTGTCTCTTAACCACTGGAGCAACAGAGCAATTTAAAAAAATTTCCTCAGATTGCTAAAGGAAATTTTTCCGCCCACATTAAAAAACTCAATACCTCCGAATTTGAATATGGAGACATACAAACTGATTATAGTTCTATGTTGCCAATGAATTCACCTATCTTTTGTCTATTATCACATATTCGTAGGATTTATAAAAAAATATTATTAAATCGCTAACTTTAAAACATTTAAAAAAATCTACAGAATATTTATTTTGTTATATTTTGAATGTACAATATATTATATGATCACTTTAATAAAAAAAATAAATAAAAAAATTTGCCACATTTTGGCAACAAAGCTATCCGTGGTTGTGGAAATAGTGCCAAATTGTGGCAATTTTTTAAATAACATTTTGTTAATTAAAAAAAATTTTGCAAATTACTTGAAATCTTCAACATTTTTGGAATAATTTAACATAAATAAAATATCACAAATATTTACCACAAACTTGAAAAATAGCAAAAGTAAAAAGAACTAAGTATATTTTCACAACAAATGACCAAAACTCTACCCACACTTCAATATTCCCCGGCGCTATATTTATATTTTATAATTTGGGATGCGCGTATAGGTACCGCTGCCCCGGTAACCATTCATTGGATAACTAACACCTCTGCCATTGGTCACCTCTAATGGTTCGCTACTATTAATAATTTAGCAGGGGTGCCTGAGTTCATACAATGATTTTTGCCAAGGGTTTGGCGGCGTATGCGTTTGCTCACCAGGAAACTAATTGACCGCTTCAGCCGGACTCTCGATAGAATTCCTTGCTTCCCAGTGGAAGGGATCCGCAGTCACACGTCCGCATCCGTCACTCCTGTACACACTGAGCCCCAGATTTCAATCCACACTCATACCTTTTCCTTCCCAGAATTTTTTTTTTTTAAAGACAAACATTTCTGGGTTACGAAAAACCTGACAATATTGGAAAATCTCCTACTACCACCACAGTAAGTGGAAAATGTTGCTTGTGTCGTGATAAAGGATTTAGCCATTGGATCGGAATCGAACACGTGACACCTAGGTGGGACCCAAACGCGATGCCAACTCAACCACTGACCGGTCACTTCTTCTCCTTCCTTTCCTAATAAAATACCCTCAATGTTGCATCCCTAAATATGACATGGACTCCTAGGGAAATGATTTTCCTCAGAGTTGATGCGTAAAAAAATCGAAATATTAATAGTTATTACATTTTTTTTAATTACATACATAAAATCTCAAAACCAATAATAATTTTCATGAAAGAGCAAAATGTCTATAAAATTTCCGAAAACAGGCCACAAAGAGGGACCCAAACGCGATGCCAACTCAGCCACTGACCGGTCACTTCCTCTCCTTCGTTTCCTAAAAAAATACACTCAATGCAGCATCCCTAAATATGACATGGACTCCTACGGAAATGATTTTCCTCAGGTGATGCGTAAAAAAATCGAAATATATAAAACCTCAAAACCAATAGGTAATAATTTTCTGAAAGAACAATATGTTTATAAAATGTACAAAAACAGGCCACATCGCACTTTTTATTATTTATTATCATAAAACCGACCCTATGCTGCAAAAATACATTTAAAATTTAAATACAAAAGTCGAATAGCAGCGCTGTCGATCTGAATTCGATGAAAAATTATTATAGTTATTAATTTCATTTTGCGTCCAGCTTTCCGCCGATTCAATTTGATTCCTGTCAAATTTTGTTATCGCCGTCCGATTTATTAGCTGTTCGTTCACCTATTCATTTATTCATTGAATTTTTGCAGCAACCGTCGTGCATTGTACAACTGCAGAGGAGTGTATTTGCGAGATGAAAAAATGTAAAAGTATCTTCTTTTCGGGGCACTAAAAACTAAAACCTAACATGATTGAAGCGTTCTAAAAGAAGAAGAAGATAACTGAAGATGGTTTGAAAGTTATATATCCATGCGGATACGAGTGATAGCTCTAATATTAAATACGATTAAAATTAATACAAGCGAAAATAAGGTTAACCACCATTCAGAATTGAAACATTGCTTGAAATAGCTATAGCGCCCGAAAAGCCAGGTACTTTCCCACCTTCCCCATCTCCTTCCCATCCCCACTAGTGGCGGTCGGTGACTTTTGGTATAAGGGATGCTGAAGTATATACCTGCTATCAAATATAAAAAATCTATAGACTAGCCCACGAACAAGTTGCAATTACTATTAACAATAGTGCCTACATCAGATTAGCTCTATAAATCCTTTACGCTTTATATCAATTTTAATATTACAGTTCCAAAATTAAATTTAAATTCGAAAGACATTCAACGCATCAATCGGTTTCAGTTATTCAAGCCAAACTGTCAAAAATGATCGCGCAAACAATCCGCTCCTGCTATGCTATTCTATACAGTCGTTATCTGTGCGTTGGATGCTCTTATCGAAAACGTATCCGGCTTCAAGAAAGCTTAGGTAAGCAGGATTCAATGCGCATGCGCGAATTTCAAACTTCTTCTAGCTTCGTGGATACGGAACGAAGCAGAGAATCCACTGTTGCTGATATTGGTGTGCATTGATGTGTTTAGGCAACATTCGAGCATTGAGAATGTTATTATAATATGTAGGTATAATATTTCGATTCGCACCGCGCGCCGCGTTTTGTTGTTGTTAGTGTCTGAGATTGGGACGGTGAAGTTAAATTGCGGTATCTATTGCCGTTTACGGCTGGAAAAAAATAAGCTAAAATCCTTTTTTAATTCGGAATAAATAAATAAGCATAATTATTATATTTATTATAATCCTTGAAAGAAAGGGAAGCGTAGCATCCACAGTATATATGAAGGGACCGCGCCTGATCCCCACTACCTTCATGCCATAGTCTCAGTGGCTCCAGACGGGAGCAGTTGGGACCATGGATCTAGGCATGTTTTTTTTAATACCTTTTCGAGCATACTCTGCAGAGTTATGAGATTATCTAAAAAAAAACATTATTGTCAGAGATTAAAAACTGTAAGTGTTCAAGGGAAGCATACGTTATAATCTATGTGTAGAAATTCAGAATGCGGGGCGCGCATGCGTGCATTGTGATTAGTAGGTGAGATGAATTGACATATACGGCGCCGCAGCAATGAGAAGCGCGGAGAAGCACTAAAGGCTTGTTCGCAATGGGCAAGTAGTTTAGTCGAGTAGCGAGTAACTCGCCACTTGACCAAAATACAACTAACTACTAAATGTATGGTGTTCGGACGTGTTTAGTTACTAAAATACTCGCTACTCGACTAAACTACTTGCCTAGTTCGTACGGGCTATAACGGCCGTTGTTCCAAATTCTTCTGAGCCGAAATTTTGGCTTTACACTCCTTAGGCCCGGTATATCATTGATTTTAAGCTCGGCTTAGTTGGAATGTCGAGCTTAGCACAGCTTGAAACATAATCCGTATATAGGTCGAAAGCCTAGATGTCATCTATATTACGTGTATTGTCTATGCATTTAATAGAGGAATGTGTTTCTTTTTTCCTTTAAAAAACAAATCTACTGTCTATGATCTCTACTGTCGTCTTTACGCACCGGGAAAATGCGATATTATGATCAAGATCTTTCAAAAATGACGACAGTTTATTTTTAGGCGGGTTTAATTTACGAGTTAATTTTTGATAAAGTTCCCTTTAATCAGCATTGTGCTATATATGGGAATACACTAATTTTAATTAGTATTTATTTTGCTAGAGTCAGTGCACTATTATTGAAATTAACCGCTGAAAATAAACTGTCCTGACATTGAAACTATTAAAATGCCTTATCCCTTGACTATCTATGATTGATTATCAATTAATAACATCGTCCATCATCAACATCCTCATATCGAATATAATATGTTGCCCATACTTGTAAAATTAGGCAATTTACGTAAATTTCAGTGGGAAGTATTCAAATATTATTTACGCTAATATTTACGTTACGTTAGTGGCACGTGATTGCTAGCACCTCAGCGTCTAAAAAATGAACTATTTTGAGGCTTATCGAAGCTTAGGCGGTAGATTTAGCACACCGAGGAATGTCGTACATAGCAAGGAAATGAACTGGCTGATATACCAGGCCTGGCTGATATAAATGCACAATTACGCTCTTCCCAAAGCAAATCTCCGATCAACGGGCGAATCGAGCGGTACTAAACAAATCACTAGCTGATCTAAGACTAAGATTGATCGATTGAAAAGTTGGGAACAACGGCCGTAAGAAGATAAAAATTTGACTTTACGATGAAAAACTTAAAGTGACTTTCGTATTTTTTGTAGTTCTTTCATCAATGGCCGTCATGTCATTTGTATTCGTATTTTTGGTATGTTTAGGACATGTTTGAACATAATTTTTGGAAAGCACTTTCATATGAGTTATTGGGCGTATTAATTATTATAATTCTGTATTATTTTCAGTTTTGCGTAAAATAAATAATTCATTCAATTGAAGCTAACCATATATATCAGAAACAATAGAGATATAATTTATTTATGTGTTTTATTTTAAATATAATTTAATTAAAATAATACGTAAGCACCTAAGTTTGAAAATATTTTGCATTTTTTCAAAGGTGTTCGAAAACATCTTCTCAGTCTATATGACCAGTTATTTCCTGTGGTAAAGAATTGGATCAATGAATTTCAGCATGGATTCTTTGCAGGTCGCTCTGTTGCTACAAATCTTATATTATTTACAAATTTCTTGTCTGCCTCCATGGATAAACGTGTGCAAGTTGATAAAATCTATACCGATTATAGCAAAGCCTTTGACAAGATCAACCACAGCGTCCTGCTTAGTAAACTTGCTAATCATGGTATTCACGGAGATCTCCTTCGCTGGTTATCCTCATACGTAACAAACAGGTCCCAGGCTGTGACAGTGGGTGGATTTCCATCCATCTGGAAAATAATCACTTCCGGTGTGCCTCAGGGGTCCATTTTGGGTCCTTTGCTTTTCTCTATCTATATAAATGATATTACGACATGTTTTCACAATGCTCAAATTTTACTATATGCTGACGATATGAAGATATACCTTACCTACTTGAATGTAGGCATATATTAAAACAAGTTTTGAATGAAATAAAAAGATATTAAATTTTTAATTTAAAAAATTTGATACGAGGAATAATCGACCTTTCTCATTGGAACCTCCCTGTACAGTTGCAAGCATTATTAACTTTTATTTTCAGCTGCTAGTCAATCGTTCTTAACAATATTTTTTCTGGACGAATTCTACTTTTATGCATTCTGCAGTTGAAGTGTATCTAGAAGCCATAATACGTTCATTTTCTCCATTTATTCACATGAATTAAACCAATCTTCGTGATTTAAATAAACGGCTTTATACGAAATTCTTCCACAAACCGACATTTAAAATGCTGCCCCAGGCGTAAAAAAATGTTCATTACCATAACCCCATCTTAAAAGATGCGTAATAATATTCCCAACATTATTCCATCAATAACTCAACATTGATAGTTTTGTTGGATACAACATTATTCCGGGAAAGGGCTCAATTGGACCTACATGTATGTACCCTAAGCAGTAGGGCAATAGGTATTTCGTTTGAATATATTGTGTTATTTTTGTGACTGGAAATTCTACCTCATAAAAATAAAGTCTGTTTTTTCTGAAAAGTCATTAGATTCAACCATGAAAAATCAAAAGGGCATGGCATAACGCATAACGCGTATTTATTGTTTTTGTGTTTAATTCGTATTCCCAAAAAAATCACATGACCAGTTTCAGTCCTGAAATGTATACGTCATTAGCTCCGTCCCTGTACTAGACGCTTCGTACGCACGTCATCAAACAAAGTAGAACTGTCGGAATTTTTTCAAGAACGAGCGACCATTGTGACGTCACACGTCGAAAATGCCGTTTTGGCGGGATTACAAAAATGGGCAACTTAAACTCGCCGTAGAAAATTTATTCGTCAACATAAAAATAAGGTAATAATCGTAATTTTTTGCTTATTTTTTTTAAGCAATAAAAAAACGTACAACTATAATATTATACTCGGGCTTTCCCATCAATAATCAAGCATTTATTAACATACTCGCAAGTTGCGAACGGCTCACGTGCATTGTGTGGAGCGTTGGGGGGAGCAGGACCGACTAGACTAGAGTACAGGGACGGAGCTAATGACGTATATATTTGAGGACTGAAACTGGTTATGTGATTTTTTGGAGAATACGCGTTATACGTTATGCCATGCCCTTTTGATTTTTCACGGTTGAATCTAATGAATTTTCAGAAAAAACAGATTATATTTTTATGAGGTAGAATTTCCACAGTCACAAAAATAACACAATATATTCAAACGAAATACCTATTGCCCTACTGCTTAGGGTAAATGTAGGTACAATTATTGTAAATGTCTTGCATGTTACGTACCATTTATGAACATACGAGTCGATACATTTGAAGAAAACGGAAAATAAATACAATTTAAGTACTTGCATTTTCCAATGCAACTTTTCCACTGAATACAATACAAGCAGGTATGTGTATCGCATATTTGCCGAACAGAACAACTTGGAAAACTTGCCTCTTAACCAGCACAATTCGTGCGACAGTTTCAACAAAACTAACTTGTTGGCGACAGAAAAGTGCGGCAAAACAATCGCAAGTGCTTAAGTTTGACACCGACATTGCCAGCAATTTTATATATAGGAAATATTTTACTTATTCTTATTTTAAACCTGATTTACACATTCAAATGGTAATATTTTACTTAAGGCAACACAGACAACATTAAACGGAACTTTGGCTAAATCGTCCACAAGTACCAACAGTAATAGGGAACAATCACACATTTTTTTTACCAAAATATAAAGAAAAAAATTACAAACTGGAATATTCAAATCATTTTTTTTTTACGATAGGAATAGTCTTTCAACAACGTTTTGAAAATTCACATTTCAAATTAGGACGAAAACGCCATCTGACGTCACTGCGCACCTTTTGACGTCACTGCGCACCCCGTGTCAGATGCCAATAGTCGAGCCTAATGTAATCCAGTAATCAATCTTCAGTTGATCATTTGTTTGTCGAAAAAAATGTCCGTAAATACCGTTTATAAATAGTGTATAGTATCTACCAAAATGTAAAATACAACATCTCAACACCAAACAGCTGGGACTCGGGAGTGCGGTGTGACGTCACAATGTCGCCAGTCACTGATGACTCGTTTTTGATCTTTGAATTTTCACACAACTTTGAAAGTGAATTAATTAATTTAATCATTTTTTTGGGGGGTTTCGAGTACGATATTCGAATTTAGTTAACTTTTTACATATATTAAATGCATTGAAAACACTATATTACATACACTGCATGTACCCTATTACTGGCGTGGGTGCTATAATTAAACACACTAGAAATTATACTCGGATTCAGTGTAAAAAGATCAACCATAATTGAGATATGATGTTATTATATTAAAGTTTATTTTTTGTGCTTGGTGGAAATTGAGAGGAAAATTGAATTGTTTTTGTCCCCTATTAGTTTAGTTGTGTTTGGTGCTAAATTATAGCAAGGGAAGAAGTTTTCATTGAATAATCTTGTGTTATAATAACCATTTCTTTAGCCAACGTTTCGGACAGCGGTACAGGGGAGTTACGCAGTAGGTAACTTATCATGAGGACAAAAGTACAGATTGTACTGAAGTTTATTAAATTCGATTATTGTTTTAAAAACAATACAACATTGTACATTATTTTTTTAATGAACACCGTACAAGAGTCCCAACAGCTTCCGTCTGAAGCCAGTGAGACTTTGACATGCCCAAAATTGTGTGAGGCTGAAGGTAGAAGGGAAGGAGATGGCGAAGAGGAAAGTGGGGAAGTACCCGGTTAATATCAATTAACGAATCATTTCCGAATGGTGGTCTTACATCAGGGCGATTCTGAGAGTTCTAGAATGTTTTGTTGCTAATTACAGAATTCGAACCGCTGTAGAACTCAATGTACACCAACTCAATGCATAACCCACATATAAAGTAGGCATAAAATTTAAAACAATAACTTTGTCTGCCGTAGACATACCAGCCTGTTACGATATCTATTGTTGTTATCTGATTTAAAAATTTAATCGATGTTTGCGATCGAAATTTTGATCGAAAAACATGTCATTTAGAACGTAAGTATATGTGTATTACAATTTTTTAAAAGCTTACGAAAAAATACGTTTTATATTTATATCGACATGCAAACTGCATATTGTAATTAAATTAATTAAATATATTCTTATAAAAATCATGGGTAAAGTAATTTAACAATACTTTTTGTGTAACAAAATTTTGTGTTCCAATTTTGGTACGGTAGTTCTATGGGCGGCCAACATGTTTTCTTTAAATGCGTTTTTGTGTTGGACATATTGGTCACGTTTAACATGTTGGACAATGAAGCATCTTCATCAGTTGACCACTCGTCATCATCGAAATATTCCACAAATGCTTAATTTTGAAATTGTGGCCCCGGTATATTTTCAATTCGTAAGCAAATTTTATTTACTTAGTCGCATTCGTCATCACCTTCCTTCAGAATAGACAGTTTTTGAAATAAATATTTAAAGAAAACATGTTGGACGCCCATAGCCCTACTGGAAAAAAATTGCAACACCCGTATACTCTACAATCCTACTGTACCATTGAACACCTCCTCCCTCCCACAATATCAAATGAATATTTAAAAATATATTTTTATTATACTTTTACTTTGCGATTTTTTTAAAGATGAAACCAAAAATAAAATTATTGAAGAAGAAGATAATACTAATAATCTAAACGAAAATATGAAAAAGAACAAGACACAGCAAAAGATAACGGCCGCAACTGGGACACGAACGGGTATTTTTTATGTTTTAAGTCAGAGTTTATTATACGGTACTCAACGTATGAGTAGTGGCTATATATTGGATAAGTTGGCCGAGTTTTCTAACTATTGCAAGTATTCTATTTTTATTTTTAATAATATTCGTTATAGTATGGATAAGCTATTAGGAGGATGGTGAGAAACCCCCTAACTCTTATTAATATAATTTACAAGTTCGTTTTTAATTTCGCTATATTATTGGTTGAAAATTTTAACACCGCAATTCTTTCACTGTACATATAATATATCCACAATTTCAAAGGTTCTATCTTCGAGTCATTGCAACATAAATGTTAAAGAAACACAAAAAATATCAACATTTATTGTGAACAAAGGCAAACTTTTCTATTACAGAATGCAGGTAGCGTGATTTAGAATCTGGTAGCAGACAACATAAAACAAACAACACACTTAACTTCCGACAGGGGAAATTACAAATAATTAGTGACTTTTACCGAAATACTGAGTGGTTCGTGGCGAGAAAAATTCAATTAATGGTCACTTAAGTAAAGTGAAAGTTAAGCGAGTGTCGAGTGTGGTCTCATGGACCCCAGTCAGGGAAGGGGGCCCTGTCACCACAAGCTACAGTTTACTTGACTAATGGTTTAAAAACAAAGGATATTTATTTTAAGGGATCCACCCATCTCGGTGGGGAATCGGAAGTTGAACGGATGAACATAATTCTTATGTATATTTAGAAAAAAAAACAAAATTAATATTCTTCCTCTAAACTATATAGTAAAAAAATGCCAGTTAAAAAAATATTTTTTATAATAATTGCTGATTTTTTGTGATATTTTATTGTCACTTAACTGGCATCTATTTTTCCTCCTTCATTTAACTACTGGAGCAACAGAGCAATTTAAATCTTTTTTCTCGGATTGGTAAAGGAAATTTTTCTGCCCACATTAAAAAAATCATACCTCCGAATTTGAATATGGAGACATACAAACTGATTATAGTTCTATATAGCCAATTAATTTACCTATCTTTTTACTATTATCACATATTGGTAGGATTTATTAGAAAAAAATTGTCAATTCTTTAACCTTAAAACATTTTAAAGAATCTAGAAAATATTTATTTTGGTATATTTTGAATGCACAATATAGTAAATACTCGCTTTAATAAAAAAAAAATAATAAAAAAATTTGCAACATTTTGGCAAAAAAGCAATTCGTGGTTTTGGAAATAGTGCCATAATGTGGCAAAAAGCGCTCGAGAGGTTAAGGTGCAAGTCAAAATAATTCATATTCTACGCTTTCGTAGATGGCGCGCTTATTGTATTTTTGCTTATAAACGCTTTTTACAAGTTATGCTTTGAAATATTAAGAAAAATTTATGGTTCGCGAAAGTACACAAGCAATATGAATATTAAAAAATAGTTTTGTTAATTAAAAAACTTTAATCTTTCAAGAAAGGCTAACAAAAATCATATTTCATCAGTGATTCAATTCAATATTGTATTTGTTAGCCTTTCTAAATTTAGTCTCTTAAAATTATATATGTTATTTTAGAAAATAATATCTATACATTATTTGCCGAGCCGAAATGGTAATTATATGAAATTCCCCCGATAGAAAAAATCGCAAAGTATGCTCCGAAAATTATTATAAACACATTTTATTCTGTTATTTAACATGTTAAAGGCATGAAAAAATGCACAGTATATCTTTAAGTGCTGCTTTACACATTTGTCGAGATATTTTGGTCTATTTTAAACATGTCGTGTTTTATTAAATAATAACGCATTACCTAAAAACAATAACCTATCCACCATCAAACAAAAAAAACATCGCTAAAAGCTCTAAAAGGATATTCTTCAATAGATTTATAAACCAGTGACATATTTAGTAATCTTTATTTGTAACGATTGTATGTATATCTTTCTAAATTTGTGGAATATTTTTCAACTAATTATTTCAAGTTTGCCTAGTCTGTTTTAATATCTATGTACCTTCCATTGAACTCCCCTATAAATTCGTGTTCTTGTATAAAATTATAATTTTCTTAATTATATATTGTAATGAGTTTTATTAAACTCACTGGGAATAATATATTATAAATATTATGTATAAGTTTGTAATACATTATCACAAATAAATATAATATAATATAAAATACATATATATATATATATATATATATATATATATATATATATAAGACTGTTTGTTGTCATTAGGTTTTAAATGACAAATAAAACAATGTGTTGCTCTGGAGTATAAAGAAACGACAATTAAAATTTATTTGTCATATAGAGGTTGTTTTATAATTTTTTAAAAATATCAGCCACATAGCATAGTGTAACCAAAGTAATGCCATTGAAAAAAAACAATAGAATAAAATAAAATTCATAATTTAAATATAAAGGAATCCTACATATTTCTAGGTAGGTTCTTAAATACTAGGAAGGTTGGTAGGTAAATATAAAGAAATCCTAGACATTTCTAGGTAGGAACTCTTATTCCTTTACATATATAATATAATAGCGCGCTCCCTTCAGCATTCGCATTTCCCTTTCTGACCACCTTCTTCGTCTTTTTTAAAGCTCACACCGCGCGCCGCACAACGCTGCCAAACCGAGTGACCATGTCTATATATTTTCCCTGTCTTTACTCTGTGCAGACAAGGGCGCTCTTGTGAGACGTTAGGTACAAAAAAAACTTCTTAGAATGTCTGAAATTCAAATTAGTTTTACGCGAACAGCACTTTATTATCGATGCATTTGCACAAGATATTTGCAAATGTTAAGAAAAAGCAGACCGAAAAGGAATGCACTTAAAACAAACTTCAAACGTGGATATAATGAAAACTCCATTTAGCGAAATAAAATTACTTTCTTCCGCTATAATACGGGGAAATCCTTAGCATGGCGTCCAAAAAATGCTTTAAAAATATACTAAGCTTTTTTGCTCGAAATATATATATATTTTTTTTTTAGGCCGAAGATATTGGAGAGAGAAGGGTAAATGTTGGTGAAAGTATACACTACATCACTATCATCATCATCCCATTTTGAAAGCGGAATTCATTACACATGTGTATAATAATTTATTGTTTGCATTTAGCACTTTTATTTATTTAATTCCTATCAAAGTTGTCACATATCCAAGCGACGAATTCTACGTACGACGATTGCTTAGCAAGCATACGTAAATCGTATATAATATAGAGGCCGCGAGAGCCAGAATGGCCTTTCTGAAATTCGCCGAAATGGACTTTCCTTGTGGTATACCATGGAACCAAATGCTCGCTAGATGGCGTCATGTAGTGATTTTGCTTTGAAATGTAAGTATTTCAAAGAGATTGACAGATAAAAACAAAATTGCTGAAAGTTTGTGATGTAGTGCAGAAGATTGAATAAATTTCGCACTTCACGTAGGTACCTACACGGAGAAAAATGTTATTCCAAAATACGATAATTTTATTCGTAAAAACGGGACTGAAGTTTTTACGAAGAAATTAACAGGGTTTCAATGTTTATAAGCGGGAACATGTAAGAATAATTTGTTGGTAAACGTAATTTCGTACGCATACCAACAAATTATTCTTATATTTTCCCTTCAATAAACATTGAAACACTGTTAATTTGTTCGTAAGAACTTCAGTCCCGTTTTTAACCGTTTTTACGAATAAAATGATCATATTTTAGAATAACATTTTTCTCCGTGTTGTTCTCGGGGTTCTCGCAACAGCTACAGTACCGACTAGGCCTAGGTTTTGCGAGTTTTGTGAATTCCTCTTTGGGCGCTTTTGCACATATAACATTTCATAAAATTCTTCTAATTGTCGGGAAAGAACAGCCCCTTTCACCAAATTGCTCCGTATTCAAGTGTAATTAATTGTTTTTCATCTTCAGTCAGAAGACCTCCGTCATTGTCAGATTTCCAACCCCTTGTACACTGACAACAATGAAATATTCATCCATTGTTTATCCGTTTAGTAATTTTTTGTTCGCAACTGTAACGTATTTCGCATATTGTGATTTGTTTGAATTTCCCGAAAGGCGTAGACGCTCTTAGGACGTAACATCACCTCGAAACGAAAACTAATGAATTATACAACATGTGTGTGGATTTGATGGATTTGTGCGCCAATGTTGAAATACGAAACGAATATTCCGGCGAAATGGAGCAATCATCGTGCAGGGTTAACAACTCTGTATACATTTATGTAAATAATTATTTAACAGTCAGATTTATACACATCTTGAGAAGATAACAAGTAGTAGTTCTGTGAAAAGTAAACCTCGCGTCCAAATAATAATGAGTATAATTTTCATAAGCAATAATTATCAGCCTGAAACACTCATCCACATTGAAAAATCTTCCGATAAATGCCGCCGACGGGACTCGAACCCGTGTCCTTCTGATGTCCGGTCAGGTGCTCTGATCCACTGAGATACGGCGGGTTACCTCTTCCCCGCCAAATTATTCAATATATACTAGTGTTATAAAATTTATAAAATAAAGTGTTATATAATATATAATGACCGGTCAGTGGTTCAGTGGGCATCGCGTTTGTGTCCCACCCAGGCGTTCCGTGTTCGATTCCTCAGCTGGCTAAGTCCTCCATCACAACACAAGCAACATCTTCCGCTTAGTGTGGTGGTAGTAGGAGATTTTCAAATGTTGTTGGGTTATTCGTAGCCTGGGAATGTTTGTCTTTCTTTAAAAAAAATAAAAAAATAATATAGTGTCATAAAATTTATAAAAAGTTACAAAATGTAATAAGCGGTAGTTGTTGAATGAAACACTAATATATATTGAATCATTTGGCGGGTAAGAGGTAACCCGCAGTAGCTCAGTGGATCGGAGCACCTGAGCGGACATCAGAAGGACACGGGTTCGAGTCCCGTCGGCGGCATATATCTTTTCTCGGAAGATTTTTCAATGTGGATAAGTGTTTCAGGCTGATAATTATTGCTTATAATAATTGTTAACCTTTGTGCTATGCATAAAAATCTTGTCTTAAACATTAGTTTATTAATTAAAAATAATGTATAATTTTCTTTTATTTAATAAATCGAAAGCCAAAATTTCATTTGAAGTCATAAGATTTGTAAGTGGGTACTCGAATACCTACCTACTTAATGAACTGTAAAAGCCCAGCAGGGCGTGAAATACAAATAAATAAATAAATAACTAAAAATACAACTATATTTTGAATGTAATATTTTTTTACTATTTCAAGTAGGGAATTATACAACTGGTCCAAAGAAGCATCACTACGTGCTTCCGCTCACAAGCAACAACTAAACTCACCATCTTGTGTATGTCAATGTGATGGTCTGCACACTTCACAACTTCTAAAAAACTCGTTGTCAATGGCAACGCAAGCAGTTGCTCGCAACTCGCTGTGCTAGTTGCCGTAGCTGGCCGTTGCCAGGTCGCCCGGTTGTCATGGTTTCGCCAGTTTTGTTGTCAAATTTGAATTGAAATTGAAAAATAGCGAATTACAATGTCAAAATAAACACGAGGATTTCAATTTAAAAAAAATAATATTTTCTGAACCATGAAAAAGGCCAACACTTTGAACCGGAAACGGAACGTACAAACAAATGAAAAAAACGGACGAAATTTAAAAAGTCGAGTTAAAACAGGCACGTTTCAGAGAGGAAGATACTTTCAGTATCGCCATCGTCTAAGACCACCATTCAGAAATGAAACGTTAATTGAAATGGCTTTATCCATGTTTGGTGAATAGATCTGAATAGCCAGATACTCCCCCACCTCCCTCTTCCCCATCACTCTTCCTCCCCACTACCTTCTGCCTTACAATATATATCCCAATAGGGATGCCATAGTCTCACTGGCTCCAGACGGGAGCAGCTGGGAATATTGTGCGATATTAAAAAATAATAATAAATGGACGTCATTAACTCTTTGTCAATAATTTTTGATATCGTTACTTAAGTGTTTGGGAACCAATTCGAAGTGGTTGTAAGATCCGTGCATAACCTGTACCTAATTGTATGGAGTTGAATGAATTAACTGTTGGAAGCCGAGTGGACAAACGCGTCGGTTTTCCATCTTGGCGTCGCGGCGTTATGGGTTCAATCCTCGGCCTGCTAAGTCCTTCTTCACTGCTCAATACACAAGCAACATGTTCCGCTTGAATAAACTAGGATGAGTTAAAATATTGTCAGGTTTTTGTAACCAGGAAAGTTTATATTTCAAAAATTATAATGTAAACAAAAGTAAAATAAAACGCATATAACCACTCGAGCGCTTTTTGCCACATTATGGCACTATTTCCAAAACCTCGGATTGCTTTGTGCCAAAATGTGGCAAATTTTCAAAAATTTTTTTTTATTAAAACAACTGGATATATAATATATTGTATATTCAGAATATAACGAAATAAATATTCTCTAGATTCTTTAAAATGTTTTAAGGTTAAAGATTTAATTATATATTTTTTTACATATCCGACAAATATGTGATAATAGACAAAAAAATAGGGGAATTCATTGGCTACACAGAACCATAATCAGTTTGTATGTCTCCATATTTAAAATCGGAGGTGTGATTTTTTTAATGTGGGCGGAAAAATTTCCTTTAGCAATCCGAGAAAAAATATTTTAATTGCTCTGTCGCTCCAGTGGATAACTGTCACATCACTATTGCTATGTGTTGCACATTGCACATCACTAGCGGTGATTACTTGTTATCTGTGGTCTCTCTTTAAAATGTCAGACGTCAAAGTCCGAAATAATAGTCATTATTATAAAACGGTTGCCGGTGTTAAAACATCAACATTAAACAAGAAACGAAACAGTACTCCCTTTTGTTGATCAATCACCTCAAAGGCGCTTTGAAAGCATAAAGAAAAAAGGCTATTTAAAGTTTCTAGCAGCTAACAAATAGAAAACAGTTGGCGAGTTCAAAGCTGCATAAGTCCTAACAGCACTCAATTGAAGACAGCTATGAATAATTAATACTAGCATTCACCAATCCCCATGAAACACCGAGCTTTATCCACCGTGCTTATGGAATAGAAAAGCGAGTTTAAATTGGGAGGCTTTCAAGAATTGGAGGGTATAGCCTAAAGTTTTAATTAACATTAATTCGGCTTTAGAGCTATAGAATTATTTTATTTTTAACACGGTGTGTGGAAACTCGCAGAACTGGCGGAAATCTGATGAATCCACATCACATAGAATAGAAAACCCAAACATTTTTTTTTGTCTGAGCATTTTGATTTTTTTTAAAACTTCAATTTTTTGACCTTTTTTAGGTATCTATATATAGAACATAATTTTTTTAAGGGTTTATTTCAATGTACACTCGTTTTTTTATTTTCATGTGTATAATGAAATTTTTATAACTTTTATATTTTTTTATTCTTATCTTTTTTTAATTTTTTATTCTTTGTCTTCCTTTTATTTTCTCCATTTCTTTTTGTTTTGTACTAAACACGCTCCATATATTTCATATATCATCATAATTTGACTGCCTTAAAACGGTATTCCAAGAAAGGCAAACAAATGCAATATTGTACAATATTTGTTTGCCTTTTTCGAAATAATTGAAGTTGTATATGGACAAAACTCTCTATTCATATTCGTATTGCGAACGTACGAGCGCAAACAAATAATTCAACTTAATATTTTAAAGCATTACTTGTAACAGTGTTTTTTTCCTAAAATAATTTAATTGCCACCTGTGAACGCGTAGATAATAACGTATATTCCGTGACTATTTATGTCGGGGGAGATGGTAAAATTTGCATTAAAGTTCATTTTTATCAACCAAAATTTCACGCATTTTGACGGTTCGACTAATATGTTTTTTTTTCTTGTTTGTGTGATCTCACTTAAGAGGATATTTACCAGAGAATACCGGAAATTAGTCCCTTTTAAATCAAATTCTAGACGTATTGACCCTTTTTTACAAAAAAACATAAATTGATTTTGAAGGATTGTTATTTTATCTGGTACACGCAGTTTTAAAATTTTGAAAAAACTAAGTGTATTTTTAATATACTAAGGTTATACCGTTGGTCGTTGGCAGATTTGTTCAACTTTCAAACGATAGATTATATTAAACAACACAAATTTAAAATCATATAATCATACAACAAAATAAATCAATACACAATCTAGTCAACACAGTTTTCAGAATTTAAATTTTAGTTAAATTACAATCATTAAAAAATAAATCCGAGAACGTGTTTTGTGACAAAAATACCTCAGTTTTTCTATTTATTTAAGGTCTTACAAACTAAAATATTTCAGATTTTTTTACACACTTATTTTGTTTAGACAATGCTTTTAATTTAAGTGAAATTAAAAATCTGAAAAATGTGTTTACTAGATTATGTATTGATTTATTTGGTTGTATGATTATATGATTTGAAATTTGTGTTGTATAATACAATACCTATGTCTTTTGAAAATTGAACAAATCTGCGGTATTCTCTGGTAATACCCTCTTAAGTTTGCAGGTTATATGCATACATATATACACACGAATGATTAAAATAACACAATATAAAAGCCTAAAGCGCTCCGCTGACTGGGCAACTAAAACCAAACTGAAACCGGCTGGTTTCTATTTTAAAAAAGCTTGTTTAACCATAGACGAAGAACAATCAGCTGACAGCTGGCAACTAGCAACAGCCGGCCACGGCAATCAGCAGTGCGAGTCGCGAGTCACCGCTTGCGCTACCATTGATAATAAGTTTTTGAGTGTAGTGTGCGGGCGTATTGTCATACAATTACAGTTGCCAGTTTTCAGTTGCCTTAGTGAGCGGATGGCGTAATAACCGATTTTGTACTTATTTTCCATTCTCCATGACATAAATAGGTGCTTCTAGTAGTAATCTAGTTTGACTACCGGCGTAGTCCAGAGACAAGGCTTTGGACTCCCATTCCGAAGGTCGCGGGTTCGAACCCGCAAATTCGAGTGCGCAAATAAATTTTATTTGATTAATTTGTGTTATTTCGCAACTAATTAATAAAAATAATAAATACTATATTTGCGGCATGTTCCAGAGTGGAAGATACTCTTAGTATCGCCCTGGTGTAAGACCATCATTCAGAATTGAAATGTTCTTGAAATGGCTTTAGCCGTGTTTAGTGACTAGATCTGAATAGCCAGGTACTTCCCCACCTTCCTCTTCCCCACCTTCCTCTTCCCCATCTTCCTCTTCCTCGTCGCATTCCCTTCCCCACTTACCTTGAGCCTCATAACATACCCCAATTGGGGATGCCATAGTCTCACTGGCTCCAGACGGGAGCAGTTGCGACTCTTGTGAGGTATTCACTATAAAAAAAATTATGGAAACGAACTTTAAAAAAAAAATACTAGTATTTAAGTATGCATGTGAACGTTGATAAAAAAATAATAAAAAAGGTCTCAACTTCTTTATTGGGGATGCCATAGTCTCACTGGCTCCAGACGGGAGCTGTTATTGTGAGGTTGTTCTCTTTGTTTATATATTCTTCTTTATATATTCTCTATAGAAATGAAAAATGAGGTTGAAATCAAGTTTTATTTGATTTTTATCACGTACTGAATGTGCAGCGGAGTAATGCAAATTTATCATATTAAACAGTTAAATTTTTTAAAGTTTAAATAAACCTGCTTTTAGGGTTATATGCCCCTCTCCAGACAGTGTTTTGTATTCGATATTATGTAGCAGTTATTCCGACAGCGGAATTCGATATATAATTACCTTTTCAGGCTTCAGTTTCGTGGAATTCCATCCTCCTAATGCACGGACGTGTAATTGGAAAGCTTTTAACTAATAAACGAGTACAATCCTGGCACCACCACTGTTTAGTAGGAGCTTTCAGTGTTTAGTCCCGACCTCGCGTGATATCGTGAAACACCAACATAATGCTTTTCATGTACTTTCATTCTAATCTGGAATGATTAAATTTGAAATCAAAAACAATTTTTTCAATAAATATATATTTTTTAAATAACTCTTAGTTATTTTATTAAGAGAAATTCCATTTTAAGACGTAGGTATAAACTGCAGAAATATAAAATAATGTAAAACAAAATGTTTATTTTAATTTTAACTTAAGAGAGTATTACCGGTTACCCGAAATTATTCCCCTTTAAATCAAATTTTTGACTTATTGACTCTTTTTTACAAAAAAACATAAATTGATTTTGAAAGATTGTTACTTTATCTGGTACACACAGTTTTAAACTGAGTATATTTTTAAGATACTAAGGTTATATTGGTCGTTGGTAGATTTGTTCAATTTTCAAACGATAGATTCTATTAAACAACACAAATTTTAAATCATATAATCATACAACAAAATAAATCAATCCATAATCTAGTCCACACAGTTTTAATTTTTTTATATTTTAATTAAATTAAGAGCATTAAAAAATAAATCCGAGAACGTGTTTTGTGGCAAAAATACCTCAGTTTTTCTATTTATTTAAGGTCTTATAAACTAAAATATTTCAATTTTTTTTACACACTTTTGTTCAGACATTATTAAAAATCACAAATACTTACAAGAAGTACACGATATTTAATAATTTATCATCGTGCGTATTGAGCATTTTTATTGCTTACTTGAATGTAGGTATATATTAAAGCAAGTTTTGAATGAAATAAATCGATGTTAATTTTTTAATTAAAAAAAATGATAATAATGGAACCTCTCTGTAGAGTTGCAAGCATTTTTAAACTTTTATTCTCAGCCGCTGGTCAATCAATCTTAATGAGTAAAACCTCTATTTGTAATTATTTCTCTGATGTTTCGTGAATAATGTTATGTTTCTATTGTTTGCATTTATATTTCTGTTATGATTTGATTTGTATGTACCTACAACCCGTCTTCTTATGGTTTCCAATGTATTGATATTTTTTCGTTTTATGTAATTTTACGTTTTATATAATGTTTGACTTCATAGTCCTTTCTTATAAATTTAATTATTTCTTATTCCTGATTAGGCTGTCTTATTATCAATAATTGGCTTTATTTTCTCTATATTACTCATGTACAATCTGAAAAAATTTTAACTGTCGATTTATCGAAAATGAATAAATAAATAAAAAAAATATTTAACTCTGAAGACAATACTAACGACTCTCAATCGAAAATTTGAAATAGAAAAATCAACGTAGGTACCTTTTTTTGATTTTGCTGTTTCAAATATTCGATTGAGAGTCCCTCATTGTTTTCAAATGTTTAATATATAATCTGATTCTTACTTACAATAATTCATGAACGGAGCACTCTGGCGTCAAGCAATTTTTATTTTCAGGTATCTATAGTATAGTTCTCTAATTCTAGTTATAATAATTGATTCAAAATTTATATTTCAGCTCGCTGAAAACCTTGTAGGTAATAGACAGTCTTCTTCTAAAAAATTATTCCATCATGAGCTATAAAGGGTTTTTGAAATTTTCATGCTCGTTTAAACAAAAGTTTTTATTCAAGAGGGATGCATTGAAAAGTTATTTCGAAATTTTTTAATTTTTTAATTCAACTGAGAGAAAAATTAAAACCGAGTAAAATATGCTTCTTCGTAAAGTAGTTTAAAATTTATTTTAATTAAAAAAAGGTTCTGATTAATTTTATACATTACTAGCTAACCCGCCCACGCGTTGCTGTGGCTAATAAAACCCAAAGCCATCTACTGGATGGTTACCTAACCTAGATAACCAAGTGTTGTCAATAAATTAACTCACACCGCCATCCGTCAGAAACTTATGGAACTTAGAAATAATTTCAAATCACTGTCCCATAACAAACATTTCATTCGAAATAATAAATTTTGAGGTTAATAATCGAGATAAAAACTATCATATCTTTTAAGTTGGACCAAATTTCACACAGTTAGCCAAATTTCATCAAAATCGGTTAAGTAGTTTCGGAGTTTACCTCGGACGAACATTGTGACAGGAGATTTTTATATATAAAGATTTTTTTTTATAACAATTGAAAGATTTTGAAAATTTTAGTCAAAAATAGTTTTGGATAAGAGCGGACGAAAAAATCAGCTTGAAGGAAATGTTCGATAATTCGTAATATTTCGTTAAAATGAAATAAAACAAATAACTTTGTGTACACCACTATATAATCGCAATTATCGACATGTTTCGAAACCGATAGTTTCTTCATCAGGATAACAAGAACACGAATAATAATGAATTTTGCGAAGGTTGAAGAAGACATAATATTTCTAGTCGATTCTCGGATTTTTTCTATAAAACAGCTTTTTCTCTCATAAACAGCAAGTTTCAGACCGAAAAAACAGACGGGATGAGGTTATTTGTATGAAGAGTTGGTAATAAAAAAACAGATCGGTTTATTTCCAACTTAATAAACAGAATCATCGTATTATCACTTCATCGGGGCGTACCATATGCGATATAAATCAAACAACATAATCCAGAGAACGATATATTTCATTGGCTTTACGAGTATTTAACCTGGATATAATCCTAGCATATTGTTCTATCTGCGAAACGCACACAATTCACAATTACGTGGTTATTTACGATTAATTTTATCAACTACCACTCTAAATGAAAAATAGATATTGCTACTATTGCAAACGAGATATTTTTTCAATTCATAAACTGGTTGCGCAGTAAATCATTTATTACAACTTTATTGCGAAAGGCGAGTTAAACGTAATTTAAAATACTGTACGGATTTAACCATATTAGTTTTTTTTTGTTTTATGTATCATAAATAAATTTATAGTACTTCAATAATTATATTTGACGCTTTTGCTTGTATATTTAAAAATGATTTTCTTTTACTCCAAAAAAAATTATGTAACATTTTCACAT
The DNA here is from genome assembly GCA_951813805.1 of Limnephilus auricula. Taxonomy (NCBI): domain Eukaryota; kingdom Metazoa; phylum Arthropoda; class Insecta; order Trichoptera; family Limnephilidae; genus Limnephilus; species Limnephilus auricula. The sequence goes on from OX638396.1 coordinate 14,934,965, forward strand.
ACTTAAAAATGGAATTATTAAGTGAAAATTATAAAGTTATACTTATTCCACGCTGGAACGTGCCAATATACTACACATTATTTTTTAATTAAATTATTGTTAAATAAAACAAATCAATCAAATAAAGTTGATTTGAGCACGCCGGGTTCGAACCCGCGACGTTCGGTTTGCGAGTCGAGAGTCTTACCTATCAACCACGGAAACTTTAAATTATTCAGAAACGTTATTGAAATGGCTTTAGCCTTTTTTGGTGATCAGATCTGAATACGCAGGTAGGTACTCAATCTCAGTTGGGGTTGCCATGAATCCACTGGGTCCGGTAATGTTATTCTCATGGAGAATTACTAACTTGTTCAAATAAATAAAAAAAATTTAAATGAAAATAATAAGCATTAACTTTGTGGCTCGCCATAATTTACAATAAAAATATATACATTTGTTTTAAACTACTTTAATTTGAATTAAACTCTACCGGTTTCAGAAGAACCCTTCCTTCGTCAGGAGAATATTAAAAGTAACCTGTGATACAAAATATTGACAGATATATACAACATTTTTAGGTGTTTGAGTGGCAGGTTAAAACAAAGGGGGATGGGTAATTGCGGGAATTCCGGCAACAACAGAGCGTTTTACTGGAAATATAGATATCTTTTAGTCCATTCTACATATATTTTTTCAAAATTATTTATTTATTACAATTAAATTAATTTTTTAAAATAATACATTTTTTATATATCGCGGTAACACCTTTTTTTTAGGCAATGCTCGTGCGAAAAAAGCGGAGCAGCGAATGTAAAAAATAAATTAACACATATTTTTAGAATGTGTAAGGATAATGAAAATTATAATAATATATTTTTTTATATATGTGTACATAACATATGGTACATGAAATCGAAAAGAAAAATATATAAAAGATGATGAGAGAAAAGAAAAAAGAATTTAAAAGAAAATGGATTTCCAAAATCATAGTTGAGAGATGTATAATTAATTATAGTGACTGTAATATGCTGTTGATATAGTGTATTAATTGAACTTTTGAATTTTTTATAATTTGTTTCCAATCTTATTATAAGGGGTAATTGGTTAAACCATTTGACTCCAAAATATTTATAAAATTTTTGGGCTGTGGTGGTGTTACAGCGCCTGATAGTTATATATTTCCAGTGAACCGCTTTTGCATATATCTGTCAATATTTTGTATCATAGGTAAGTTTTAACATTTTCCTAACAAAGGAAGGGTTCTTCCGAAACCGGTAGAGTAATTAAAATGAAAGTGGTCTAAATCAAATTTATATATTTTTATTGAAAATATAATTCTCGTGTTGTCGAGCTAGAGGTTTTCTGTATAATCACTATCGTCAAAATGAAGTAATCATAATAGTATATAGTGAAACTGGTACAAGTGAGAAACTAATGAATCTACATAACATTCCGAGTCCATTCCGTGTCCATTCCGTGGTACCTACACTTTTTTGATTTGAGCTTTCGTTTTCGAGTAAATCGAGTACGCAATTTTTAAGGTTAACTTTGAAAAAATATGTCAGACGCTAGGTGGTTAATATCAGCTCTATGTCTTTTAAAATGCGTCGAAGCGTAGACCCAACTCCACAAAGTTATTTAACCCTTTAAGAGGGTATTACCAGAGAATACCGGAAATCAGTCCCCTTTAAATCAAATTCCAGACGTATTGACCCTTCTTTACAAAAAAACATAAATTGATTTTGAAAGATTATTATTTTATCTGGTACACGCAGTTTTAAAATTCTGAAAAACTAAGTGTATTTTTAATATAATAAGGTTATACCGCTGGTCGTTGGCAGATTTGTTAAATTTTCAAACGAAATATTGTTATTATTATATTGTTATTGTTATTGTTACAACACAAATTTCAAACCATATAATCAGAATTTTAATATTAGTTCAATTAAAATAATTAAAAAATAAATCCGAGAACGTGTTTTGTGACAAAAATACATTATTGAAAAATCATAAATACTTACAATCAAAAAATACTTACAAGAAGTACACTATATTATTTTTATTGCTTACTTGAATGTAGGTATATATTAAAGCAGGTTTTGAATGAAATAAATCGAAATTAAATTTTTAATTTAAAAAATTTGATACGTGGAATAATCGATCTTTCTCATTGGAACCTCCCTGTACAGTTGCAATTATTTTTAAACTTTTATTCTCAGCTCCTGGTCAATCGCTCTTAATTGTCAAGTACAAGTTTAAAAAAAAATCGAATTGATTACATGGTTTTTTTTTTAAATTCTCAGTTTCCTGCTTGTGCTACGAGTTTCCGGACATCGTGTATGATTATTATCAGACAAAAGGAATCATCAAAGAGGCCTTTTCAGTAATTATTCCTGTAGTCTATGTTATTTGGTTCAGCCTGAAAGAGCTGCAGTTTCGCTGCAGGAAAAATGTTGCTATTATTATTTTTTAATGAAACAATTCATTTTCATTACTCACGGAGTAACATGTTTCTTAACCATTATCTACCAAAGCTGTAAGCCGTAACATTTCAGACTTTAGAGCGTTTATTCGGTCATTAGCTCAAATTATTACCGGTAGCATAATATGCTATGTAGAACAGAGAACGTTAGTGCACATTTGCAGTAAACGCAAACAAACGGTGCTATACTGCAAGTTACCTAAACTGTGGGTCTGAAGTAGTGGGTATCCTGTTTTTCTTAAATCTTTCTAATACTGGTCCATATTGATCTTCCTCTTTATTTGGCAGCTGTTCATAACCAACTTAAGCGATAGCTACCCACATTTGCGCAGCTCTTGATAGTGATTTTTACGAAGTAAAATTAATTTATTTTGAACTTCCCGCAATCGGCTAAAACACGGAGAAAAATGTTATAAAAAAATACGATAATTTTATTCCTAAAAACGTTTAAAAACGGGACTGAAGTTCTTACGAACAAATTAACAGTGGTTCAATGTTTATTGGCGGGAAAATGTATGAATAATTTGTTGGTATATCTACGTACGAAATTACGTATATCTACCAACAAATTATTGTTACATGTTCCCGCCAATAAACATTTAAACCCTGTTAATTTGTTCGTAAGAATTTCAGTCCCGTTTTAACCGCTTTTACGAATAAAATGATCGTATTTTTGAATAACATTTTTCTACGTGTATGGTCGCGAGGAACGCCCGGAAATATTTAGGCCTCAATGCTTTTTTAATACGTTATATCTGGAGTGGATGTAGGATGGCCGAAATGGGAAAGAGTAGACACATATATATATATTATTTTTTATAGTAAACACCTCACAAGAGTCCCAGCTGCTCCCGTCTGGAGCCAGTGAGACTATGGCATCCCCAATTGGGGTATGTTGTGAGGCTAAAGGTAAATCAGGGAACGGAAGGAGATGGGGAAGAGGAAGGTGGGGACGTACCTGGCTATTCAGATCTAGTCATTAAACACAGCTAAAGCCATTTCAAGAAATGTTTCAATTCTGAATGGTGGTCTTACACCAGGACGAAACTGAGAGTATCTTCCATTCTGAAACGTGCCGCAAATATAGTATATATTATTTTAAATTAATTTATTGTGAAATAACATAAATTAATCAAATAAAATTCATTCGCGCACGCCGGGTTCGAATCCGCGACCTTCGGAATGGGAGTCCAAAGCATTGCCCCTGGACTACGCCGGCCGTCAAATAACAGTGAATGTTGTGGCAAAACGATCCTTGAGGCGAACGTGTGGTGTAGAAGTACAAAAAGAAAGGAACAAAAGTATGAGATGAAGTTCAATCTGGATTAAGCAAATACTTTATGCCCTAAGAGTTGGATATTAGAGAGACGGCATGTGCAGTGTGCCCGCGCGCTCCAAGTGTGCCTTTTCGAGAATTTTACCCAAACGGCTTACATTGGCTGCTGGTTTTTGGACGTTTAATACGTTCCGACAGCAGCCATTTTACATGGTGACAGCCAATGTCAGCCATGTGGGTAGAATTCTCGAAAAGGCACACTTGGAGCGCGCGGGCACACTTCACATGCCGTCTCTCTAATATCCATACTCTTAGTTTATGCCGGAAAAAGGTGTGAGGCATTCCAACCTATCTGTGGGTGAATCAGTGATTTTTCCGATTTTCCACAGCGCAAAGATTCACATAAATGTTTTTTTTATGTAGACACGTAGACCAGGGGTGTCAAACTGGATTTTCTTATAGGCCATTTATAAGATTTAGCATGTATAAGCGGGCCAGAATCAAAATTAAAAAATCTTTATTTAATAGATACCTGGTTATTATAAATTTTCATAAACGTTAAAATGGAGGATAAAGTAGGGGACGTCCGAAAAAGACATGGCACGATCAAGTGAATCAGATACTTGAGTCGGGCCATGTCAAGAGTCAGAAAAATAGAAGAGTATGTATGAGACGATGTATGAATGTGAATGAGGCAAAGAGTATGTGCCAAGACCGAGGTGATTGGCGGTCCGTCCTCTCTGCCTACCCCTGAGGGAAACGGCGTGATGGTTAGTTAGTTAGTTAGTTTTTAGGAGGGTAAAACGGTAAATTGTCTTGAACTGGACACAGTGGACACCTGATTTCTCTTGTTTTTGATAAGCTCATTGATGTCGTGTGTCATATTCGTGGAAGTTATTTTAAGAATCCATTGTAGATGTTCATTCGAAACCCTTGTGCGATATTGTTTTTATTTCTACGTCGTACACTAATAGCGAGCAAACTGATATACAGAAAAACCTTGTACCATAGATACGTGAAGTATGTATTCGTAAAAAATATGCTCCAAGTGTTCGGTTTTCGATTCGGCTATTAGATTTAATTCGTATCATTCATCCAAAAAATATTAAAACAGAAACCTATGAACTGCTTACTGCGGCTTAAAGCCAACAAATCCATCGAGGTTTCACTGTTTATCCCATATTTTTAGGTTTAATAATAAATTAAAAAAAAAAATCTTAAAATTTAAAATTAATTTCATTTTTAAAAATTACCTACCTAAATTCGGGCTGCAATTGCTCTAGTTGTTAAGGGGGTATAACCAGACAATACCGGAAATTTGTCCTTTTTAAATCAAATCTATACTTATTGACTCTTTTTTACAAAAATTGATTGAAAGATTGTTATTTTATCTGGTAACAAAACTAAGTTAATTTTTAATATAGTAAGGTTTTACCGTTGGTCGTTGGCAGATTTTTTAAATTTTCAAATGTAATATTTTATTTCACAATTTAAAATCATACAATCATACAACAAAATAAATCAATACATAATCTAGTAAAGACACTTTTCAGAATTTAAATTTTAGTTAAATTTTTAGTTTAAAAAATTTGATACGGAAATAATCGACCTTTCTCATCGGATCCTCCCTGTACAGTTGCAAGCATTTTGGAACTTTAATTCTCAGCAGCTGGTCAATGGGTCTTAACGCAATAATCACCTGCTCATTTAATTCTGGAAATTCGTGACCCTCTCAAAGTTTTACATGCAGGGAATCGTACATTATAATCTATATAACATATACAATGGACACCTGTACTGTAAATATGATTTGCTTATGTTCAATACAATTTACATGTAGATATATTTAACAGATCTGGGCTGATTTGGTAGCAGATAATTATGCGACAATGTGAATTATTGTATCATGCATTTTAAGTAGCCTGCCGCGTGATTCACACGATGAAAACGCCGCTTTCTCTATGGAAAATTCGACATAATTTGAAGCAATTTGAATTTATTTTAGCCACGTTCCTCGCCAAATGCTCGCTAGATGGCGTCATGTAGTGATTTTCCTTTGAAATGTAAGTATTTCAAAGAGATTGACAGATAAAAACAAAATTGCTGAAAGTTTGTGATGTAGTGCAAAAGATTGAATAAATTTCGCACTTCACATAGGTACCTACCTACAAAATTATTATTTCTCTACTAGTCTATTAAAATAAAAATATTTTTTTACTACACCCACATCAACTAAAAGTAGGATGAGTCAAAGATTATTGAAAAAATAACCTAAACTGTTTCCGTTTCTAAAAATAAACTATTACTCGAAATCTTTTAAAAATTATAACAAAGAATGAAAGCGTTTATTTGTAATGGTTTACGATGTGTTTAGTAAAACGTAGGGGTTTAGTAAAATGTGGAGGGAAGTTATTTTAAACGATTTGTGCGGATTTCTCAAACGATTTGTTATCTATTGGAAACATGCATAGAATGAAGAATACAACACTAGAAGTGCCTTCAATACAATTTTCAATGGGAACCAATGTTCAATTTAGTCCAACCCCTATGGAATCACCATGCAGGGAGGAGGACTAAGAAAATATGATTACACACCTTTTCCTTCCCAGAACTTCATCTCTCTTTTTTTCCCAAAAAGACCCTTTACACAACATTCCCAAAGATGAAATAGGCTCTGAGGGATTTTTTTTCCTCGGGGCCTCCTGTGTGGAGCTAATGTTAAAAAAAAGGACTTTGTTACGCTCAGTCAAGGAAACCGAAAACTAAGTTGCAATCTCTCATTCTGAAAGTCGTATATACTCAGAAAGAAGGGCAGTTTAGAACGGAACTATCGGAACGGAATATTGGAACGGAATATAATATTCCTATATTGAAATAGCCAGGTACTCGGTATCTTTCTCAATACTTCTTTTTTCCTTCTAATTTTCTAATCACAACACTTCAAAATTAGTATTGCAAACATGATACTTGCGTGGCACAAAAAACAAAATAACGAAAGCTTCCTACAAGATAAAACAAATTGCCCGATTTTAAAGTTTGTGTACATACTTCATTTCCCTTGTTTTAATTATAAATTTTCCAACTTGACAGTTGTCGTTTGTTCTCAATTCCATAGATGGCGGTAATGTGCAGTCGGGAGTAGTTTCAGCTCCCGTTTGGCAGATTTGCGCCTGGCTGCAAACATTCCTTGTCTCTCGCAAGATTTTTCAATTTGACTATGCAAAACGGACGAGTTAAAAATGTTCTCTCCTGCCATAGACAATGGCTGCACGGGGAAGATATACCTGCTGGGCGCAATTGCAGATAGGGCCGGTCACGGTTACAAATATTATAAAGGGGAAAGAGAATTGATATTAAAATGTGAGGACTAATGACATTACAAACTACGATGTCATTGGTGAGGACAATAAAATATGGATATTTTTTTGAAATTGGGAACATACATAAGATTGATACACTTAAAACTAGAAGGCAATTGACTGATCTAATATGTTTACACAAAACTATTAACGGCCATCTTGATACTACAATATGTCTTAGCAATATTGAAATAAATGTCCCCAACTCCCATTGTTTAAGACGCCATAACATTTTTCACCTGAATACATTTAAAAATAAAATCGCCTACTTCAGCCCTCTGACCCAGATGTGTCGACTATATAGAGATATAACAAGATAGAGTGTGCTGAATTAGATATTTTTATCGATAAATTGCACGGATTCAGAAAAGTTCTGGCGCTGTTAAAAAATTATAACTAATTATATTGTGTCAATTGTCTCTCTTATGCATGCTTCTAATGTTTTTTTATACCTCTTGCCACTCATTGTAATGCATTACTTGAGTGAGCTTGTACATAATTTTTTTTTGTGATGTTTACTTTCCTAATTGTATGTGTCTGTATTTAATTGTAGATTTATTTAATGTATCTGTAGTTAATTGTATATAATTGTAGATTTTTGTTATTGTACATTAACTGAGTTTTATAACTGGATTGTTCTCACGCAAGTGAGAACATCTGTAAAGCCCAGTATTAATAAATAAATAAATAAAATAAGGTTTACAATTTTTTAATGTGCCTATTTTTACTAGGGATATTCTGTGCCGAGGCAGGCAAGTTTCAAAATATTTTATTTTAACGGTTCGAAGCAAAAATATTCGACAGAATTATTCAGCTATTGGAAACAATATTGGGATTAGAGAACATTTATTTTAGATCTGTTTGTTAAGATTTTTTAATTGTCTTGTGTTGTCAGGTAAGTAATTGTTTATTTTGGTCGCAATGTATTTGATGTTTCTATTTGTTTGACCAATGATATTAATATTGTAAGTTATGAATTTAGTTTTTTGACGGTGTTTAAGCCATCGTTTTAATCACAAATCACATCAACTACGTCCTACAACTTATTCTGGTGGTATGACGAAGAACAAAATAAACACCTACCCAATTGATAATCTAGGGGAGATTGAAGGAAGACGCAGAAGAAGAAAATGATGACTCTTCGAAATCTACATGACTTGTACGAGTGCAATTCCATAGAGTTGTTTCAATAACATTTAAAAAATGTGTAATATACCTTCCTATCTATATCAACAACTAGCTAATGACTCGTAACAAATGACATTTCAATGATTTACACATTCTTGAATTTAAAGTAAATAAATAAGTGTACATACATAATACGATCACATTTTAGGGAATAATTTTGGTAACAATTATTATAAGCAATAATTATCAGCCTGAAACACTCATCCACATTGAAACAATCTTCGAAAAAAAGATAGATGCCGCCGACTGGACTCGAACCCGCGCCCTTCTGATGTACAGTCAGTGCTCTTAATCAACTTAACTTAATTAATTTTGGTGTCAAAAGTTACCTCCTCGTAAAATTTACCGTCGCATAAGAACCGCCCAAGAAAAGAAAATTCAAGTTTTTAATTATTAGTTTTGCGATTGCAAATTCAATTCTTAATATAGAAAAGAATAAAATAAACTTGAACGGATTCAATCGTCGAAGAACAAGAATAACGAATTAAATTTGTAGCGGCTTACCTATCGATATCTACGCTGCACTAATTGGCACCGTCCGGCGCTCCGCTGCACCTACCTTTTTGTTGTTGACCACCTTCGGACCTGCGGCACATTACACGTAGCGCTGCGCAGAAATTTCGGGAATCTTCCAGCGTGTGCACGATTTCGCCTGCCGTTCTCGTACCGGCCAGGTTCGGTATATAAGGACTCGAGCAAGCCAAGTCGAGTCAGTCGATCTTGATCAGTCTTCACGGCAACTGGCCGCCGCGAAACACATCAGCAGTCCCGCGTCGGAATTTGTAAATACGGTGCATATGTAAATAAAGTACATTTGTAAACATTATAAATAAACATCATCATCATCAACAATCATCCTGGTATTTATTATTCCGACCTACAGCACGCGGAGATATCACGACCCACCGATATCTCCTCTTCCAACTTGGAGGCCCATTTTTCTCCTCACATAGGAGACACGCATCCTGCCGCTAAAAATTAATACATTTTTTTCGAAGGAAGCAACATCTTGGGGATGTCACTTTATGATAAACACATTATTGAATTTAATATTTAATGTATAGACAGCCGATCAGGTTTCGCTTGGCTCAAGCATCTTCGGGGCTTAGTAGATATTGTATATAAAATTCCATAAAGTGGTGTATTAATAAGGATATCATATTATATAATTTTATTTTATACCTTTTCTGTTTAATATTATTACATTGAGATCTCTTCTTCAATGACTAACATTGATGTGTATAAGCTTCAAAAGTTATTCCAAAAATTGATTATTTAATTCCACAGTTTTGTAAAATAAATTTTAATTTATAAATACAAAAATGGCAATTATTAATAAATAGGTTTAAATAATTTCATGTCAATTAGTCTGGAACTTAAAATGATGAATATAAAAGTTTTATTGTTTAGGGTGTATGTTAATTAATTAGGCTGATTGGTAACATTATTTGTAATGAGATATGAGGTAATTACATGGGTAATGGATTGGCTACAATTGCTAGGTTCCTACCTTCATGTAATAATTATTTAATTGTGGCTGTCCACCACACACTAACATACATTACAATACGGCCCTGAGCTATCTTCTCATCCACTCTTCCCATTTCCCTCCCCATTCCCTCTTCTGCTCCCGGTTTCCCATGACTCTCCTCAGACGATATGGCTGTAGAAGATTCAGCGACTTTAACAGAATGCTTCGTCTAATTACATTTTTTCTTATTCTTATTATTATGTACAATTATTCTCGTGTGGTGGATATACGTTGCTCACAACGTGGTAAAATTTAATATTTTTCTGTACGAGTTGAAACAGTAGTGCACATAATACACGGAGAAAAATGTTATTCGAAAATACGATCATTTTATTCGTAAAACGGTTAAAAACGGGACTGAAGTTCATACGAACAAATTAACAGGGTGTCAATGTTTATTAACGGGAAAATGTAAGAAAAATTTGTTGATATACGTAAATTTCGTACGGATTACCAACAAATTATTCTTACACTTCCCGTTAATAAACATTGAAACCCTATTAATTTGTTCGTAAGATCTTCAGTCCCGTTTTTAACCGTTTTACGAATAAAATGATCGTATTTTCGAATAACATTTTTCTCCGTGTATGTCGTGAGAAGATACCAAAATGAAGAATTTTTGCAGAATGATCTCAACAGCGTAGGATCACAAAAATCTGTTTTTTTTTTAAATGCTTGTCTAAACCTTGAATATCTTCATCTGAATAAATCTCCCCACATCCTACTTCTTGCTTTTTGCATTAAAGTGGTGCTTTTTAAGAGGCATACAAACGAAAATTAACCGAGTCCAAAATCATCTAACACAAATAGACCTACCTGAAACACATAGAATTCAAACTTATCGAATCAAAACCCTTTAAACCCAAACATTCCTAACCCTTATTTACTGATCCTAAACACAACAAACACAGGTACATCGAACCTAAATATACCGAACCATAATACAACAAATTGATTGAAGTCAAACACATCGATCCACAACCGGGGACATAGATCTTTTTACGTGTCTTGCACCTCGAAAGCTTTTATATTTCATTACAAGGATTAATGTCCAGAAAGGCGATTCCAATCTATTTATTTTTATTTATTTACACATATACGGCACAACATGTGCCATTAACATAATTGACATAACATATAAATAGTACAACAACATGAAGCATAACAGTTTAAATGTATGTTAAATATAAGGAGAAAAGGTAAAAAGTAAGTAGTAACGTTATAAGTAGTAGGTAAAAGGTAAAATATAAATATAAAGTGCAAAATATGGTTTAAAGTATAAGTATAAAGTACAAGCTTTAAATTATTAAGCAAAGATAAAAAAGTTAAAAGTGAGAATAAAATAATAATAATAAAAAAAGTTAAATGTAGAAATACAAGATTTCTTTAAAAGGTACAAAGATTTAAATATAAAAAATAAGAAGTCCTCATAGAAGCAAAAAAAAAAAAAAAATTAATAGGTAGATATTATGGATCATAAATCTTAACCGAAATGATGAATTTTTCAAGTACCTATGATTTCTAATGAATTAATGTTTTGCAAGTACTGGTAAGCATATTCTATTCAAGGATAAGGTATTGTACTTAACCCTTTCGTATTATGGGGATTATGTTTACGGTTATTGGTCGGAATATTGATTGAGATATAAATCAAATTATACAATTACATCCGATAATTTCCGTCCCATAATTTAATAGTGTATTGAATAAGAAAATGCAAGTCGAAAGCGAACGAGTTGCGTAGTGCTGACAGTCCGGCAGTCTAGATCAGAATGGGATCTGTTATTTCGTATCGTTCAGTAGACGTTGATTTGAGAAAATTTGAGGAGTCGCCATTGGTGAGCATGGAACCAATAAGAATGTCGCTAATCATTCGCTTACCACATCATATTTGAAAATACATGGATTTCAGAAATTTTTCCTTATTATTTAGAAGGAATAAAAATTGTCGATATTCGTTTTCCTGCTGCTGGTGTTGCTAGCTTTTCAAACCATTTTTTTATTGAACTTTAACTATTGCTTCAGGGGGACTCATTTATATATTTTAAATTATATAATTCATGTGTTTAATCTTGACCGAAGTTTTTCATTTTTTGTTATGTAGAGTTTTGAAGGAATTTATTGTTACATTTTGGGCATACACAGTCAAATTAGTAATTTTTTTAAACACACCTTCTGAGACCTTATGTTCTTTCAAATGATAGCAATTACTTCTAAATCATTAAAAGAAAATTTTTTTTTTTTTCATATATAATATAATATAAGCATTAAACATCAAATATGTTCTACCAATGCCAGTTTTAATTCTATGAAAGGGTTGACCTTAAAATTAACGATTTTTTCGTAACTAGGGGCGGGGCGGTTACGGTTCTATTTTATACTTAAGGATAAATAATTTACTTTTTTTTAAACTGCGATTGCAGTTAAAATAATATAAGGAATATTTGCAGCACGTTCCAGAGTGGAAGATACTGTCAGTATCGCCCTGGTGTAGGACCACCGTTCAGAATTGAAGCGTTGCTTAAAAATGGCTTTAGCCGTGTTTAAAGTGACTAAATCTGAATAGCCAGGTACTTCCCACTTCCCTCTTCTCCATCTCCTTCCCCTCCCTACTTACCTTCAACCTCAATATAATACAACTTAGGTTACGCAACACGGCATAGCACCCCAAAAACCATAGATGCCATAGTCTGACTGGCTCCAGATGGGAGTAGTTGGGACTCTTGAAAGGTATATACATAAAAAAAAATCAAATAAAATTTATTTGCGCATGCCGAGTTCGAACCCGCGACCTTCCGGCTGGGAGTCGAAAGCCATATTTCTCAACTACGGAGCCCGTCAATATATACGATAAGAAAAATCATGACATCACATTGATGACTTTTACACCGTTTACCGACGTTTCGGACAGCGTTGCAGTGTCCATCATCAGGGCAGATCCGGCAGATCCCGTTCCTCCGAACCGTCGGCCAAAGAACGAGGTAGCGCAACACGGCATAGCACCCCAAAAACCATAGATGCCATAGTCTGACTGGCTCCAGATTGGAAGAGTTGGGACTCTTGTAAGGTATATACATAAAAAAAAAACAAATAAAATTTATTTGCGCATGCGGAGTTCGAACCCGCGAACTTCCGGCTGGGAGTCCAAAGCCTTATTTCTCAACTACGAATATAAGATAAGAAAAAGCAGGACATCATATTGATGACTTTTAATTTTTTTTATTTTTGTTTTGTTTATTTTTGGGATATTATGCCGTGTTACGCCTACTCCTTCTTTAGCCGACGTTTCGGACAACATTACTGTGTCCATCGTCAGGGTAGACACACGAACACAACATTTATAAAAAACGTCACAAATACACAAGCATTATATTAGACAACATAATAAACTGTACACAAATACTGTTAAAACTGAAAGTGGCAAGAGAAGGATTGGCCACGAGGGTGTTTAAATTTATAATCTCCTTCCAGACTCCCTAAAAACGGAGAAAAGTGTAAATATATTTAAAAGAAAACTATTTAACCTTAAGTTAAAAGAACAAAATTAATATTACTACTATATGTAGATACTTAAGTTAAGAAAGTGAAATGTAAATTTCTTTTAACTTAATAAATGAAAAAAAAAAAAGATGAAAATCTTAAATCATATTTGACTTTTAATTTTTCAAAAATCCTTTATTCCTGACCATCGGTGGAGGTTTATCCCACATCCTCCTTAATTATTCCACCATTCCCACGCCAGATGCAATATCGCGCATGGCTGGAGTAGAAAGCGGACCCGACTACGCTTTAAATCAGTTCAATTAATAATTAACATACAAATTAACAAAGACAACAACTAATAATTACCGCACAGAATCAAGAAGGACGGACGGGATGCTTTTGTATGCAAATATTTGGATCGCGTCGATCAAAGAGTATGAGATTAGTTCTATTGAATGGTGTTTGTTTGGACTCTCCAACGCTTGGATAACGGACTTATTTATTTTAATAGATGATAAGTTTGATCTATTGAGGGGATAACCGGCGGTGATTTTTCCATACAAACGTATTCCCTATTTATCTCTCTGGATTTTAACTAGATCTCCTAGAGAAAATATTGTTTTTACATAAAATAGATATCAACTACTAGCGTGTCGGTACTTTTTGATAAGTTACTTTTTATAGAAGTTATGACCTTCCAGATCAATAAAATTGATTGGTTTAAAGCCGTCAAAAGACGTTCAGTATACAAATTAGACAATGTTTTTTTAAAAAAAGCAAAACGTACAGACATAGAATAGTTTTTTCTTATGTAGTTGGTAAAAAAAATTGAAAATCAGTCCACTTTTGGAGTAGAAAAGAAGGGAATACAAAACCACGATTTTAGTTAGGTATTAGTAGCCCGAGGTGCATTGTCCCTTTCGCTCAATATCCGGTGGAGTAGGAGCAACAGTGACAGCAACAATTTAGTAAAATCTATTTTTCAAATTTCTCCACCACCGGGATTCATCTTAATACTGAAATGAGATAAGGGTTTAAGATCACGCTTAGACACTTAATTAGATGTATCTGTAGTGGTGTAGGCACCAAATGATTTATTTTTTACTTTGTTTCGGGAGGAAGCAGGTCCGATTCAAAAATATAATTTTTTATTTGTCATAATATATATTACAAGATTATAACCTAATTATAATTTTTTTTTTACATTTTTCTTCTTCTTCTCGTGCCCTGTCCATTCAACAACGGACGTTGGCTATGATGTTGGCTATGCGGACTTTGTTTACTTCGGTCCGGAACAGCTCTACAGTAGACTGGCCAAACCACTGTCTCAAGTTGTTCAGCCACGATGTCCTTCGTCTTCCGGAAATCTTTCCCTGCATTATGAGATGCAAAATCTCGTACTTCTCCGGATGTCTCATCACATGTCCTAGATATTGAAGTTTTCGGATTTTTATTGTATTAATAACTTATTTTTCTTTATTCATCCGAACCATAACATCTTCATTCGTATAACTCTGTCCATCCAGCTAATTTTGAGTATTCTTCTGTAGATCCACATCTCGTATGCCTCAAGTCGATTTTTTACATTAACTCCGCAAAATAATTTTCCTCAGGACCTATGGCATCTGTGAAGATGCTGTGTGGAAGGTCTTTTTGAGGAGAGGAAGGAGTGAACATGGGTCTTGAAGAGACTGATGTTGTAAGAGGGAAGAAACACAGATGCCGGAAAATCGCCGAGCACAAAGCCGAGCTGTTGAACTAAAGGACGAGTCATATAAACGACCCGTTCTCATGTGACAAATGTCAACCGTCTACATATTTTGGGCGCGCGTCTGGCGTGTTTCCAGACTATTCACCGGTGCCGAGGGGATCAATGATGCTTTTTCCTCGGAGCATCTTCCATTGAAATACCGGTAGAACAAGGACAGCATTCCCACCCGACGCCTGTGCTCTAAAGATTGCAATCCGTTTGTTAAAGACGGGAGAATCTATCACACGGATCGCCCATTTCTGCACAGAGTCGAGGGTTTTCTCAAGTATAGTGGGGCTCCAGACCAGAGGTGGCTGCCAAATTCAACCGTAGGGCGCCCTTGCGATTTGTATAGGGTTAGCAGTTGTGTAGGTACTATTATCTATTACTATTAAAGTATCTGCGGGCCATGTACAGAACGACCAGTTTTTGAGAGGCTAGCTTAACTCTGGCTTCGATGGAGCCCCCGTACCTGAGCTGATCACTTAGAGTTACACCAAGCATATCTATGGAGGGCCTGAATTTATTTATAATTTTATTTATAATACATTATTCCCAGTGAGTTTAATAAAACTCATTTCGGGAAGGACAACTTTATACAATTAAAAGAAAATTATTTTTACACAAGAACACGAACTTAAAGGGGAGTTCAATGAAAAGTACTTAGATTTTATGACACACTTGATATATTTGATGCTCGGTAGAACTCCTAACTGGACCGATAAATCCTACTGATCCCTCAATTTAAATATTTCAAAAATCTTTCGTTATCCTACATGTATTTGAAATAACTGATTTTTGCATTGTTATGTATTGCTAATCTTTGTTCGTTTACTAGGACTACCGGATAATTTTGTGAGAAAAGTAAATGTAATTTTTTCCTATATAAAAACATATCCGTTTCTAGTTTAGTTACATAAAATATGAACGAACGATTGATATCGTTCGTCCATTTCATACGTTACACAGGAATACCTGCTCTAGTTTATTCGGGTCTCAGATTATCAATGTTCATCTGTATCAGTGACGGTTCGTGGTCTTTTTAACGGGGGGTTCAGAAATTCAAGAGAAGATATATCTAATCGAAATTTATTTACCAAACTAAAGTTAGTGGGAGGGGTACCTAAATACTGTTGTTTTTAAATGACTTGACACTCCTCGACAAAATTATTAGATAACCAGAAAAGTTTTAGAGGAATTAAATAATGAATTTAATAATTTTCAAAACAACTTGGAAATGATGAAATTATTATTATTATTGCTTAGCAACTCCTACATTCCATTAACCAAGAAACTGTCATTTGTCATTAATTTTCAATATGTCCGAATTAAATTAAATATTTTAGGTTAATCTACCTTTCAAAATTACAAAGAATAATGTTATCAAAATAAAATAATACTCATAAAAAAAATTACAAATTAATTTCAAATATTGATGTTTACCTTCGTTACTGGAATCCTCACGAAATGAAAATTTTAATATCGCATTTATTTAACTAAATATCGTTTGGTTTATTTTATTTATAATTTTTTTTTGTTTTCCTCATTTTTTGTGTCAAGTGATAGATTGTTGAATGTTTTTATTGTCTAGTATTTATAGTCTCTGTCCAAAGCTTGTGTTAACCATCGGGGTTTTCCTAGTTTTCTTTGTATGCTTGTCTAACTTGTTATTGGTATTGTACTCTATTTGGTATTGTACTCATGAATTGCCAAATAGTTATTTATCACAACGTATTGATTGGTCGTATTTCTGAATCAGCAGGTGATGCATCATCCCTATCACCTCCATCGCGAAGACGTCATCCCCAGTATCCCTTCATCATAGTCTCCCCTTCCCCCTATCCCCATCCCCCCACCACCCAACACTGGCCACTCCGTCGTGCAAGCCGAACGCTCACCGAATAATAATCCAATCGAAATTTAATCACGGCTTTGAATTTTTTTCTCGTTTTTTTAGTTCTCACAAAGCGAACGTAGCTCGCCTGGAGGGTATTCCGAATTACTCGCGGTGTGCTGGTATTACTGTCAACCAGGGTTGTCCATATCTTCTAAGAAAGTACCTTGTAGGTATAAGGTGCCAACTAAGAGCACAGGGTGCCAACTCTCAACGATGAAATATAACTGCAAAGGGCAGAGTATAATATGTAGAATGTCGTTGAATGCAATCGTTGAATGCAATCTTTAATTCTGAAAAAAGCATCTGGAAAACTAAATGCATGAAAAACATGTATTATGGACGTGTGGTAAATATATATATATTTTTTTTTTCAAAAAGACAAACGTTCCCGGGTTACGATTACCCGAACAACATTTGAATATCTCCTACTACCACTAGACTAGCGGAAGATGTTGCTTGTGTTGTGATGGAGGACTTAGCCAGCCGAGGAATCGAACATGGAACGCCTGGGTGGGACCCAAACGCGATGCTTACTCAACCACTGACCGGTCATTATATTACAGCAGCGAGGTTGCACACACTTTTTCCCTCCCTTTACTGAAATAATTGTTTTTTTTTATTAATGTTACAATATTATTAATGTCACTTACGAATGGAATAGGTATTAAGTTTAAAATTACACATTTAATTTAGAGGTAGAATTATTGGTAGTTTCCGTAGTCGAGGAGTAAGACTCTCGACTCGCAATCCAGAGGTCGCGGCTTCTAACCCTGGCGTGCGCAACTAAAGTTTATTTAATTATTTACGGCCTTACTAAAAAAAAACACTCCGCGGCCGTTAAACGGTGTTTCTGTAGCACGTTGTGTAAAGTCTGTACATTTCGTTTTTCAAATTCTTACTAAACAAAATATATGGTTTTGATCTGACAACGTCGCCATTTTACCAGCCTTACTAATAAACTTTCTGAAAAATTTGTACAATGGTCAAACAACCATGTATGAAGAATCCTTACTAATTAAGAACTGACAAAAAATTGTTCATGGAAAGATATGTACATTGCTTACACGGCCAAGGAGGGTAGTTTATCTGTTGTATATATTTGTTCCATTTGTAATTTTCAACGAATTTCGAATTTTTTTTTTAATGTCCTATATATTTATTATTTTTTGAGATGTTGTAAAAACAAATACCATTTTAGAACCAAAATTTAATTACCTTTAAGATTTTCATATCTAAAATATACTTAAATGTTTAAAAACTGTAGTATTTTAAGATTCAAACATCAAGTTGGAAAAAAAAACTCACTTACCCCAAACACTTTCTATTAAAACATTGAAATATTTGGAAAAATTCAAAATTCAAAAAACACAGTCCTTTTATTTAATGATTTTAAAATAAATCTGTCACCTCACTTTTTACTCCTTCAAACAATAAAAAAATGTAAAAAAATCTTGAAATTCGCTTTTCATATCCAAAAATTTACAATAAAAAAACACACGTTTGAATACATTGCTTGCACATCTTAAGGCATTAATTTCTTTGATACGTTTACTAAAATATGTATTAGACATTTTAGTCATCAAAAAACATCACTTTCAAGAATTTATAATAAAATAAAGATCTTAAAATGCAAATTATTTCTGAACATAACCTATGAACCATTTTCTGACAGCTTAATTTAGAACACGCGATTTTAGTGCCACAATTTGACTTAAACTAACGAAAAACAACACAAATTAATGGTAAATATATTGATTACATGAATATAAGTGCGAATTAGTCATAAATATTCAAATCATTAACGAAAACATCATATTAATCACATACAAAATCGCGACCGACTAACTTCTGCATTCGCGGCTATTTTTTTCAGCGGTAAAGCAATGCGCAGGCGCATCAATCACACCACCTAGCGGATTATTATGAAAACTCCAATTTACAAGTAAAATTTTCAGCGTTGCCACATTTAAAACACCGTTTAACGGCCGCGGAGTGTTTTTTTTTTAGTAAGGCCGTTAGTGTTTTTTCATAATTTATTCATTTAAAATAATATGTTGAATATTAAATTTATTTGAACTCAGAATCACGCCGGTGCAAAACCAACATTCAGAATTGAAACGTTACTTGAATTGGCTTTAACCGTGTTTGGTGACCAAATCTGAATAGTCAGGTACGACGCCACCTTCTTTCTTCCCCGTCTCCTCACTACCTGCAGCCTCACAACAAACCCGAAACGGGGATGCCACACGGAGAAAAATGTTATTCTAAAATAGATCATTTTATTCGTAAAAACGGGACTAAAGTTCTTACGAACAAATTAACAGGTTTTCAATGTTCATTGGCGGGGACATGTAAGAATAATTTGTTGGTATACGTAATTTCGAACGTATACCAACTAATTATACTTAAATTTTCCCGCCAATAAACATTGAAAGACTGTTAATTAGTTCGTAAGAACTTCAGTCCCGTTTTTAACCGGTTTTACGAATAAAATGATCGTATTTTAGAATAACATTTTAACAATAAGAACTTCAGTCCCGTTTTTAACCGGTTTTACGAATAAAATGATCGTATTTTAGAATAACATTTTCCTCCCTGCATACTCTCACTGATTCGAGACGGTTGGGAGCAGTTAAGACTCTTGAGAGGTATTCTGAAACTGCAATTCCGGGTTAAAATATGCTTGTGACCACAAATCCGGACGGGTGGCAACCTTGCTTGCCTTGTTCATTTCTTATTTGTATGGATTATTTAATGCGATATTCCTTTCGCCTCTTTATCGTGTTATATTTATTGGTATTGTTTACATACAGATGTTTTCATCGTGATGGCTGCTTTATTAAATTTCTTCCTTTGATGGTTTTAATTTAATATCAGTAAAGTTTTCTTGGCCTGTGCGTGGGTACTTGTGTGTTTTGGTTGGGGCTATTGTTGTGACTTCTGCCGTCATAATAAAGGTCTTTTCAAATTAATTTTCATATTTCTTTTTGAACAGTTTGAATAAGATTACTGCTTATTAAAAATTTGTTCCTGGAATAGGATAAATAAACGACATGAAAGTTGAAAGGACAACCTTGTATTTTGTTGGGATCCCCGTCTACAAGAAAAAATAAAATTCTGTTCAATTTTGTAAAATCATTAAGAGCGTATAACCAGAGAATGCCGGAAAATGGTCCTTTTTAAATCAGATTCTAGACGTATAGACTCTTTTTTTTTACCAAAAAAACATAATTTGTTTTCGAAAGTTTGTTATTTTATCTGGTAAAATCATTTTAAAATTTTTGAAAAACCGAGTTTATTTTTAATACAGTAAGGTTATACCGTTGGTCGTTTGCAGATTTGTTAACTTTTCAAACGAAATATTATACAACACACATTTCAAATCATATAATCATTCAGTAAAATAAATCAATACATTATCTAGTAAGGCCACTTTTCAGAATTTTAATTTTACTTGAAATAAAATCATTAAAAAAATCCGAGTACGTGTTTTGTGACAAAAATACCCCAGTTTGTCTATTTATTTACGGTATTACAAACTAAAATATTTCAGAACTTTTTTACACACTTATTTTGCTTAGTCATTATTGAAAAATCATAAATACTTATCATCAAAAAATACTTGTAAGAAGTACACGATATTAAGAAATTATTCATTACGTGTCTGAGAATTTTTAGTTCTTACTTAAATGCAGGTATATATTAAAGCAAATTTTGAATGAAATAAAGTGGATAATTGAGTTATTAGTTAAAAATTTTGGTATGGAGAATAATCAATCTTTCTCATCGGAACCGCTCTGTACAGTTGCAAGGACAGGATCGCAGGTTAAAATTAGAATTCCCGACCGCTGGTTAATGGGCCTTAAACAGAGATTTTTTGAGCTTCTTCCGGTAATAGCGGTAACTTTTATGCGAGTTGTTGATTTTATTAAAAAATATTTTTTTGTGGAAATTAAAATAAGAATTCTGCAATGAAAAATGAATTAATGAAAATTCTTACTATTGCATGGAAAAATTCTTTTTGCATGGAAATAAATTTACAAACAGACGAATTACTTATTTTATTTTAGGGAAATCAACAGTTTACAATGTGGTTTATTTATACATGTGTAACCAATTATAGATTATAGATTTCCTAATTTTTTTTTTTTCATTTTTTTACTTTTTTCCTAAAATCTACAACCAATTATAGATTGCCTTGTTATCCCATTGAAAACATTTTTTATATTGTTTTTATATTTATTTTCATTATAATTCAAGATATCTACACCAGAGAGAATGTTATTATATGTTGAACACATTCTTATAAGACAAGCATTTTTATTTAAATTTGTTTTATAGTGTTTTTCTTAAAATATTACACGAACGTGTGTGCCGTGTAGGTACTTTCGAATCAATTGTGTTTAATACTATGGGAGAGTCAGTAATATTTTTTATGATTTTATATAGCAATATTGCATCTGAGGATTGTCTACGTACTCAATGTTACACATGAATATAGTTATTTCTAGTATTATATAATATCTTAAATTAGCTAGTGTAGGTGTTCCTCTGGCACCGAACCCTTTCGTGTGTTATTTTGTATTTTTAAAACGACGAGTGGATTCATTTTAAAAAGGTATATATTTTCAAAATGTTATTCGGTGAAAATAAATGAATCATTTCATGAAGTCGCTGAGCCTTTCAAATAAAGTGGACTGTTTAGTCATTCCGTTTCCAATTCTTCCGTCGGTGGCAGGTATTATTTCATATTATATTATGCAAATTCGGGACGAAGCCCCGGCATAACCCGTTCCATTCACTGTAGTATTTTAATTTTAAACGGTTTCTGCAACTGAGGGGATTTAATATGATATCCGGGACCGACACGAGACCACTTGGCGGGTACACTTTAGGCCCAGGGAGGGGCAGCGCGGTACACTTTTTTCATTATATTATTACAATGGTCATCTTCCCAACATTATAATGACGTAACGTTTAAGAGATTTTTTTTTAATATTAAATATTAAATGATGTGGTTGATAGTCCAGAATTGCTGGCATTGATTAGCTTTCGGATTCCACTACATATTACTAAAAGTCGGGATTTATTTCAGTGTAGAAATTTTGTGACTAACTACCATGTATATTCCGCATTACCCGACGACCGTCCGTGGTCGAGTGGTGAGACACTTGACTCCCAATCGGAAGGTCGCGGGTTCGAAGCCGGCGTACGCAAATAAATTTTATTTGATTAATTTGTGGTATTTCACAATTAATTAATAAAAAATAATATATACTATATTTGCGGCACGTTCCAGAGTGGAAGATACTCTCAGTATCGCCCGGTGTAAGACCACCATTCAGAATTGAAACGTTGCTTAATAATGGCTTTCGCCGTGTTTAGTGACTAGATCTGAATAGACAGGTACTTCCCCACCTTTCTCTACCCCATCTCCTTCCCTTCCCCACTTACCTTCAGCCTCACAACATACCTCAATTGGGGATGTCATAGTCTCACTAACTCCAGACGGGAGCAGTTGGGACTCTTGTGAGGTATTCTCTAAAAAAAATAAAAAAATTACTTAGAATACTAAAGGAGGGAAATAATTATACAAATTTTCTATTTTTCACTAAACAAAAACAAAACGTGGTTACTGAAGCAGTTCAGTTATGTACAATAAATAATGTATAATTTTTAATAACCATATGAAATGCTCCTAAAAAGGGCGTTAATAAATAAATCGTTAAAAAACGTCTATCTGATTAAAAAAACTGGATTTAGCCATAACAAAATGAATATAAAAAACTGCTATTTCGATGGGTGGCCTACGGTTCAGCCGCCTTGTGGCCGGCCTGTGACTGTCACAGCAACTATAGGCGCGGTAACTATCTTACTAATATTATAAACGCAAAAGTTTTTATGGATGTATGTATGTTTGTTACTCTTTCACGCAAAATTAACTGAATGGATTTTAATGAAACATTACAATAATATGGCTCATACATCAGAATAACGTATAGGGTATAATTTTTAAAGCTAGCTATTTATTTTAAAGATATTAAAAATAATAATTATTGTTTAATAGAAAATGTAAAAATTTGATAATTGTAAATCAAAATTCTATTTTAGAAAATATTTAAATTAGTGAATTTATTTGAAGTGCTCGCCTAATACTTTGAATCGAATAAAGAATTATATATTTTTTAAATAAATAGGTTAAGAATTTTGGTATAAACGTAGATGGGACCTAGGAAAAGAAAATAGATTACTCGAAGTACTAATCCTACGCAGACGAAGTCACGGGCAGAAGCTAGTATATTATATAAAAAGTGCTAATGTGGAGAATTGGGTTTTCCATCAAAGTAAAGCAATTTAACAAAATTTCCTATTCAAACGTTTGTGCATCTCTATTTCAAGGCTCTTTGCTGTAATTCCTGGAATTGACTTACATACTAACCAGGTGAATGTCATGAATGCATTACTCTGAAAGTAAACTCTCCCTTTGCTCACGGTTCAAATAAGTTACGAGAAACTACTGTGGACTGGCTAGTTGGAAGTTGTTAGAGTTTGTTTTCTTAATTTATAATACATAATGTATTCTATGGTTTTATATACTCAAGAGGGGGCGAAGAAAAACTTTAGTTCAGTTATATTTGCTTCGGATTAATATTTATTGTACTCATTGACATATTAAGCGAAGTTTCTACCTTTAAAACAATTTTAGTGATTTAAAAAAAAATTGTCAACAAAACTATGGTAGAAGCGACCCGTTCTCGTGCGACAAATTTCAACCGTGTTCAGATGTTCAGTGCCGAAGGAATCAAGGAAGCTAGTTCCTTGGAACACGGTGTTTTACATTTTTTTTTTGATATTGTATCAATTTCAAAGCTTTATAACTCACAATGGAAATGTCATAGCCAGCTGGAAGTAGCTGTATTGACTTAGACACGTATGACAGAAAATATGCACAAATTTTATGAGGCACGTAGATCTGCTCCATAGCTAACCAAAGCACGAAACCACCACACTGTTTGGTACCTATTTATTTTGTACCCGTATTTCAAAGCACTTTTTGGGAAAAAATATATGTTTTACTATCTTAAGTCCACGGCGCACAGTGTTTCGTTTCATACAAGCTAGACGGAAAAAACTCTTAGATAATAATAAAGTGTTTAGAACCCTCTTGTGGGGAGTATTTAATCCGAATATATTGAAAAATTGGGTTGAAAGTGATTAATATAATTTTTTTTCTTAAAAAAATAGGAAAAAAATCTTTTAAAAATTAATTCTATATTAATAGGGTATTTAAAGGTTTATAATGAAAACATCTTTAAACAGTAAAAAATGTCTATTTTAAGGATAATAAGTAGGTAAAAGCACAGTCAGAAAATATAATACAAATCACTAAATAATTGCAGGTAAAAATAAACAAAACAATTATTACTTAAAATTTAAAATAAAACAATAACTTTTTATGCACCACTTTTATTTTTTTATACTTTGTCGGCATAAAGTATAAAAAAATAAAAGTGGTGTTTACAAAGTTATTGTTTTATTTTTAATTATTATGTCACATCACAAAGTAACTGCTTCATACGAACAAAAATTATTACTTAACTAGGAAAACTATTTTATTAATATTTAGCAACATAACTTAATAAAAACAAGCACTAATTGTAGAATGTATAGTCAGAAAAAAAATCAATAGATGAACAAGAACTTAAAGTAAAGAAACAAAACTAGAGAAATGAACTATGGGTAGATAAATATATGTACCCATAGTTCATTCATTTAAGACAGAGAACAGGACTAATTGATTTGTGAGAAAATTTAGTACCTAAACAGAATGCTTATCGAAACTAGATGCTATCTGAGTTAGGTTCAGAGTCTTCAGAGGAGTTCTTGACTCGGAATTGGGTGGAACAACTAAATTTGAAGTCCTCGTACTCACTAAATCACATACTTTCATTCTTTTACTCCGGTCACTACATGCTACAAAGTCCTTTGCGGGCCTTCCAGTAGATGTAGATGACTGATTTTTGTCTAATTGAGAATTTTCACGAAAATCTTCAATTATGAAAACGTTTCCACTACCTTGAAGCCACTCACAAAATTTAACAACAAATTTTTCGAGAATCCGAGAGGCTGCAATCCATTTTTTGCTTATATTCAAAGATATTAACTGTATTTAGCTTTTCAATTTTTTTTCACTGCTTGCACTGAGATTTTAAAGTTCAAATTTACTTAAAATAAGATTATATATTCCATGAAACTTTTCTTTATTGGGAAAAATCCTCCAGGTATCGAACAACTCCTGCCTGGAAATCTGGTATGTGGTGCCTGTGAAATGACAAAATATGATTGGTGAGTATTAATGAGCAAAAATATCGAAACTGATTTGACTGGAATATTAATTGTTCAATCTAAAAAAAAAAAATTACGCGACCTTATTGATATAAACTGCGAAATAAACTCTCGTGTAGTTAGAAATTAAATATTTTTAAACTACATAAAAACACTGAAGTTAAATATTATTTAAAAAAAAAACTGATATGTTTTCTATTCAAACTTTACAATAAAAACATACTACATACCTTCCAAAGTAGCCTCCATTTTTTTTAGAACTGAAACAAAACACTTTAAACACATAAACAACCTTACAGCTCGGGCGACAAGATGCGAATGAAAATAACTCGTAATTCATTATCTAATTTACCTAACTTTGGAGCTCTAGTATGAGTCAACCCGTGCATTAATTACCCCAATTAAAAATGTATTCGTCATACTAGCTACCTGTTAATACCCCCGTGATGTCATTTTTCAAAAATTCCAAAGTGAGTTTTTTCCGTCTAGCTATATGAAACGGAACACCGTGCGGCGTTGCCAAAGATTTACGCAGAGTTAACGAACTATAATGCTTCCTCTTGTTTTGAAGGTGTGCAAAATGGAAATGACGCTTTAAGCTGAAAATGGTTGCGTTTATTCTGTAAAATGCATAAACGTAACGATAATGAGGAAATTATTTTATTTTATTTATTTTGGAGAGATAAGATGATGTCCTTCGGCATAAAGGGGTTTCGAACACTTCCGTCAATAAACTTCTAAAACTGTTTACCAAAAACAATTTTTCGACGAACTCGTAGGAACTTCAAGAATTCGAATCAGAAAATAAATAGAATACCCACACAGAGCAAACAATTTTGACTAATAAATAAACTTGTTTATGTAGATATATGTAATTTTTTGAGTGTATTATGTAATATTGGTGACTCATTTGAGCTAGTGGATAAGTTTTTGTGCTTTGGAAGCATGTTCACGAAAGTCAACACCGATAAGCTAAGGGAGTTGATGCAGGAATTGAGTGTATGAAAGCATCACATAGATGCATTACTCCTGTGTAAATTAGTTATATATAAGTTTCAATTTAAAGGACCTGCGCATTTCATACGCTCTTCTGCCCTGTTCAAAGCGGATCAATGCAAAACAAATTGAAAACAAATCAGACTATGTAATTACGATAACTTAATATCAAAAGTGGACATTTTTAATTGGGGCTGAATAATTTAAAAAAAGTCCATAATATGCTATTTTTCTTATTTGTCGAGAGTAACTTTTCTGTTGTTGTTTGTATAATTCTGAGAATAAGAATTCTGTTGTTGTTTGTATAATTCTGATAATAAGAATTTCTGTTGTTGTTTGTATAATTCTGATAAAAATTACTTCTTTTGTTTGTATAATTCTGCGAATCAGAATTTAATTTGTTTTGTGTATGTCCTAGTTTCTTTTGATTTCAATAAATTACAACTGTGACCATGTGTCCTCAAAAAAAAATTGTCGTTGTTTTACATATTTCTTGATTAATGTTATATCCAGTCTTATTTTTACAATATGATATATTTATTTAAGGTGATACTCAAGAGAATTCAAAATCGACTCTTTCACACATGGCGATAGTTGAATTATTTTAGGAAAAAAAACTTTTGCAAGTTATGCAATACATATTAAGATGAATTAATTGTTTGCTCCCATACATAACACAATATGAATATGAATAAATAGTTTGGTCCATAAAGAAACACAAATACAATATTGTATCGGTGATTCAATACAATATTGTATTTGGAGGGATGGATTCATATGTTCGTCACTCCTGGCCATATTGACCCCCAGATTTCTACCGACTCTTCATACCCCTTTCCTTTCCAGGACTTCCTCTCCTTTCTTTCCCTAAAAAGCTCTCCACACATCTCCCCAAAGATCACATAGACCCCGGGATTTTTTTTTTCTTCAGGGCCTTCTGCAAGAGCAAAACATGATTTTTTTTATAATTTGATAGAAAGCTGAAAAGCACCTTGAAATTGTGTTTAACGAGGATCTTTCACATATATAAAAATACAAAATTGTGCTGAATGGGTGACACTGTTACATTTGAATTTTCAGTGAAACTGGCCCTAAGTGACATTATTCTGTTACTTCGGAAGGGCAGGCAGTTCTGTAACTATGAATGGTTACCCCACATTAATGTTGAAATAATGGACTAGGCTGTGAAGCACCACCATGTGATGATGTCGGCGTAATGATGCTTTATACTTTTGATGAAATAGCTACAGAAGATATGAAGGACATTGTATACTGTAATATTTAATTCTGACTTTTAAATCAAATAATAATTTTAATAAGATAATAAATAAGTAAGAAAATATAATTAAAAACTTTGAAAGATGAAATATGCAAAATAGCATACAAAACAAATTTTACGTAAGATATTTGACTTTCTCCTATCTCCAGAGGGCTATCAAGTTGGTTTCCACACGGAGAAAAATGTTATTCGAAAAAACAATCATGTTAATCATTTTAACAATCATTTTAACAATCACATAGTAAAAACAAATAAAAACGGGACTTTTTTTTTTTTTTTTACATTAACTCCACACAGGAGGCCCTGAGGAAAATAATTTCCCTCAGGGCCTATGTCATCTTTGAAGATGCTGTGAGGAGGGTCTTTTTGAGGAGAGGAAGGAGTGAACGTGGGTCTTGAAGAGACCCATGTTATAGGAAGGAGGAAACACAGAGGCCGGCAAATCGTTCCACAGCCGAGCTGTTGAACACAAGAACGAGTCGTAGAAGCGTCCCGTTCTCATGTGACAAATGTCAACCGTGTACATATGTTGGGCGAGCGTTTGGCGTGTTTCCCGACTATGCACCGGTGCCGAGGGGATCAATGAGGCTAGTTCCTCGGAGCATCTTCCATTGAAATACCGGTAGAACAAGGAAAGCATTCTTACCCGACGCCTGTGCTCTAAAGATTGCAATCCTGGGGACTGAAGTTCTTACGAACAAATAACAAGTGTTTCAATGTTTATTGGCGGGAAAATGTAAGAATAATTTGCTGGTATACCTACGTACGAAATTACGTATACCGACAAATTATTCTTACATGATACCGCCAATAATCATTGAAACCCTGTTAATTTGTTCGTAAGAACTTCAGTCCCGTTTTTACTATTAAAATGATCGTTTTTTCGAATAAAACTTTTCTCCGTGCATCAAGGAAGCCACATCAATAATGATGGTATTATTCTATAGGCGTAGTTTGCGCTATGGGCCATCCATGCGGTCTTGAATGGTTTTTGTGTTCTTTATTTTTGGTATTATTCAGGTTTTAGCCTTAGAGTAGAGCCGTTTCTCTAAGATATTTAGCCAGTCAACGGCATCAAGAGTAACTAGATTCAACACGGATATGCTCCTAAGAAACCTATGGAGTGGGTATTCTTTTACGATGTGTTCTGTAGTTTGTATGTGTCTAGATTAAAACAATTTAGTATCTTTAACCATTCTGCTGCCAACAGGTACCGGAAATTTCGAAAACTACTATCATGAGTCTATAATTTTAGTCCATAATTTTTTGTGTTCCTGCAATATCTACCGTATTGTTACGACACTGAACTGGAGATTTTCTTAGGTCTTGAAGTAAAAGTTACTTACCGATTAAAATTTTTCGGTTTTATGCAGTATTTTGACAGCTTTTGCTTTGCAACAGTGTACATCATCAGGGGAAATTTGCAGATTATGGTGAAGTAGGTTTTTATGTTTAAGTTATACAGTTTTGAGCGAGTAAATCGTCTAAGGGCTGGTTTTTCAGTAAGTATAATAATAATCAGATAAATGAATGTTTTCTCCGCATTTTGTTTTGGTATAGGGTAAAAACCCTTTCGTTTCCATTGATATTAATAAGGTTTTTTTTTAAATTTAAAAACACTGAAATCAATTAAATCACGGTAATACCATACCATAATAATATCATAAATAAAAATTTAAAATGTAGATTTTTTTGTAATTTCACGTCTGTGTCCTCGAGATTCCTGGATTTTGGTTTCACGCTTTCCGCGATGCTGCCTCCTCTACACTACTTCTGTAGTGTTAGGCTTGTGTCTACTCGAAAATAGCAACACGTATATCACAAGTTATCAGAGTGACATGTAAATCTATTATGACACGACTCCGTATAGCGTTACAAAGGTATTCTCAGTAGTTGATACGATTACCAACATATAATACCTACCTACATTCCTGCCTATACCTTGCTAGGTACATAAATTATGCAATACGCGTAATATTATATAATACAGCTATATTTTATGTAGGGTGTGTAATTTAACCTTTCAAATAAAATTTTTAAAGTTCAAAACATTATGTTTATTTTCCAAAATTTTGTGAGATTTTGAAACTCTATGTGTATCCAACAAATATTAAACCGCTCACATATGTAAACACAACTTTAACCACTTGGGTCTATCGTCTTTGTGTAGGTTTTTGGTCTTAATGATCTTGTCAGATTGATAAAAATTTTGTGCTATTTTTGCTTTACAATTAAAACCCAATAAATGAGATATTTCTAAACGTAGCCGAATACTAAATACTGTTTTTGAAAGGTAATGAAATACACTTTCAAATTACATTATAACAAATAAATATTAAAATTTTTAAATAATAAAATTTTGAACGCAAACATAAAAATTGTAAAAATTGAATGCAAACATAAAAAAAACACCTGTGATGTTTTTAATGTGAACACGGTACTAAAATCACGGATAACGTAAAAAATACTTACTTCATCATACAAATGTATAATAAACAATTCAATCACCTCACTTTTTTTACCATTTCATACAAAAATATTTAATAAAAAATTCAAAGTCTAACAAAAGTCGTGCGATTTGGCGGGTGAAACTTTATATACAAAATAAGTATTTTTTATCTAAGTCTATAGTCCGATCTCCAGCTTCAACAAAACGTTCAACATCGCCTTCAACATGTCGAGAATATTTTTTGTTTTTTTCCACATTGTCGTCTTCTGCGTTTGTTTGAGCATTGGAGCTCGGTAAACACAGATTTCAACAAACATGACTGTAGGCGTGGCTACAAACATGACGCGTCTACAATCATATTTTTACAGAGCTTAAAAATATTGCCGTTTTGCAATAACACCCAAATAAATAGAATATTTCTGAATGTATCCGAAAACTAAAAACTGTTTTTATGATTCAAAATAAACATATAATATTTGAAATATAAACATTTTACGTGCAAACATAAAAAGTTTTAAAAATGACTCACTTTACGCATTTGTCTAACTAGAATTACTGTTAATGAAAAAAAAAAATAAAACACAAAAGTAAATATTTTTTTATATGCTTATGGGAAAACTTTGAACAGAAATGTGAAGCGTGGTTTATTCTAGATATTCTCCTTTTTGTTTTAGGGTTGTTACTAGAACAACAACGGAGTTATAATGATTTCTGTGGGAACACACGCTTTAGCTTGAAAACATGCTTACTGGAATTGACTGCTATCGTTATATTGTCATGAAAACAAGCTTAGGGGTCTGAGTGGTTAAAATTATGTTAGAAACGGAGCCTTTTTGTGGTGTAGTTTTCATTTTCTATTAGTAGATATCACTAAATATCAGTGTTTGCGGGGTTGAAAATCGGGGTAGCACAAACATTGTTTGAAGTCGGTATTATGTATGCCTACACCTAACTATTATACCTAACATAGAAACAAAACAATGGAACTATCACTTACGACATACTATTATATTAATTTGCAAACACAAGATAGACTGATAACTGCAAATTCACCCTACTAAATTAATTCAAATAGCCTTACTCCACCGTACCTACTACCACGCACGAAGTGTTCGTTTTTTGAGGCGCGCCTCAAACTGAACAACACGCGTCGGCGCAACGGCGACAATTTATTCCGATTCCGGATGTGACTTCCCACTCCCTTCCGTTCACATGAAATTGAATACAAACATAAAAAAGCGGCTCTCGGAGGCGGACGATATCTCTGCCTCCTTAGCCTATATTATTGTATTGCGTTGTGTAGTAGCAGGCGCAGCGAGCGGAAATCTGCGTGTGGCCGGCCGCGTTGCACTGGTGTAATGAGTTACATAATATAAAGATAACCAGTCCTAGTGAAATACAAAAATATTCATAGGCAACTGAAGTACATTTAAATTAATACATGGATACTTGCATCTTGTATCTTTTTACCCTTTTTTTCTCTATTTTTGTAAAGAGGCACAGCCTCCCCTGCCTCATAGCACGAACCATCACTAGAAGATAGATATTTGTCTACTTAGTAAGAGACGAAATCAAAAATATATTGATATATACATCAGAAAGATATATTTAATTTTACAAACTTTAATAACACATAATTAGATACTTTAATTAGGTAGCTACACGGATGGCTTATATTATAGTATTTGGTGAACATTGAACATCTGTTCTTAAGAAGTAATTTAATTGTAGCATTCTGTGCACCAAATTATTGCAGCTGTTTCTTTTATTTCTTTGTTATTGCATGGTCGAAAGAATTCCTCGATGAGTTTATCTTTTTTTTCTTCACAATCGACCATAGATTTTCGTTAGAATTCGTATAGGAGATTTTTCCACATGGATATATGTATTTTGACAGGGAGCTTGTCGTGCATGAATGTTCCATCCCCATTTGAACACCATGGTTGCCATATTAAAAAAAAAACATAGACTGAACATAGCTCTAATTAAATAAAAACAATTAGCTGTAAAACTTACATTCTAACATAGCTCTAATTAAATAAAAAAAAAACAATTAGGTGTAAAACTTACCTTCTAAGAAGAAAAACGTGCGAAATTGCATTCGATTCTAATAATCTTCACATGTCTGCAGGTACTTTCTCTAGTGACATGGCAGTTGATCCTCCGACAGTTGCCCCCCCGACATACTTATTTGCAATATGTAGTCGGTTTAGGGAAACCACCTTACACAAAATATAACAAAGTGTCCCCGTGTACGTGTACTGCCAAATATCACAAGTATAAAACATATTTTCATTCAAATCCAACAACAAAATAATTACTTGTTTATATTCTGTATATACCAGCGTTTAAGTACCGAAATCGACAATATAAATAAATTCGTTTGAAATTCACACAAACTTTTTTATTAAAAGTATTTATGAAGACGATTTTATATTTGAAATTGGTAAAAAATGCAAAAAAAATAAATTATTAATTACAAAATAAACTTTACACACTTAATAACTGATCATTACTGCCAATGATATGCACTTCCTTAAACGTTGGAAAATGTAACATTTTAAATTTCACTAGAAATAGAATTATAAAGGATTTTCTAATTTAATTAATAATATTAATCTCAAAAAAGGGTTTTCAATAAGAGATCTAGATTCACACTCTTGATTCTAAATTCATATTTGATGAACATATCAACGACATTAAGTGCAAATCATTAAAATTATGGGATTTATTCACAGTTGGGATTAATTATCAATAAAAAAAAATCTTTGAAAGGTTTTTTTTAATTCCTATTTTTGAAACTGATAATTAATCATTATTGTAGAAAGCAATCACTTTGTGGTTTGACATATTTAATAAAAATAAAATACTTTTTTGTTTTAAAACCACGATATTTATTAATTTACTTTACCGACCGGTTTCGCTTTACTCAAGCATATTCAGGGTACCAATTAATACTAAATAAAAACTACAAAATGTGTGCTTATATATACATATAGAGAGAGACAACAATATATACATATAGAAAGAGACAACAATATAAAACCGAAACCGGTCGGTAAAGTAAATTAATAAATATCGTGCTTTTAAAACAAAAAAGTATTTTATTTTTATTAATATGTCAAACCACAAAGTGATTGCTTTCTACAATAATGATTAATTATCAGTTTCAAAAGTAGGAATATGTAAACCTTTCAAAGATCCTCAATCAATTCTAAACCTTTTCAATGCCTTAATTAGAAGTAAACTTGAATATGGAAGCACTATTTGGAATCTAGATTACTGCAAACATGAAAATATTGTAGAATCAGTTAAAAAAAAAGCTAATGTTTTTCTTCAAATGTGGAGTACATGGCCATCTTAGATCATAAAACTTACGTCGTGATTACTTCAAGATTGATACACTGAAAACTAGAAGGCAATTGACTGGTCTAATATGTTTACATAAAATTATTCACGGCCATCTTGATACTATATTATATTGAAATAAATGTCCAATTCCCATTGTTTAAGATGCCATAATATTTTTCACCTGAATAAATTAAAAAATAATGTCGCCTACTTTAGCCCTCTGACCCAAATGTGTCGACTATATAACAAGATAGAGTGTGGTGAAGCAGACATTTTCGTCGATAGTTTGTACGGATTCAGAAAAAAATATTAACTAATTATATTGTGTCAATTATCTATGAATGCCTATGAATGCCTCTCGTGTTTCTTGTGCCTCTTGTAATGTGTTACTTGAGTGAGCTTGTATATAATTTTGTATTTTTCTTTGTGATGTTTTTATTTTTCTAATTGTACGTAACTTTATCTAATAGTATGTAATTGTAGATTTTTGTAATTCGTTGATAACTGAGTTTTTATAACTCAATTGTTCTCACGTAAGTGAGAACATCGGTAAAACCCAGCATAAGCCCTTTAGACCACACGACTGAAGTAAATACTTCTTTGGTAATCTAATCTAATTTTCTTTCTGGCATCGAATAAAACCATTCCAATCATCAGTGTATAAGAATCTATATTGAAGATTCGTTTCGATTGTTACCAATCATCGTGACAAATCAGTCGTTTCAATGCACTGAGTTCGCACATTCTAAACGAAAATTTTAAATGGGAATTACGCTTAGAATGGAATTGTTGATTTAATTCTTACAAAGTTTAACATAAAACTTTTTTGATGCGGATTCTAGATCGAGAGCGACGTTTATTCACATTGGCAGCAGGAAATTAATAAAATTCCAATCGAAAAATTGCTAGTTATTAGTTTTGATTTTTAGTTAGATTTTAAAGTTTAAAATGTGTGAAACAACAACACAACTATTGAAAGAATAAATGCCAGCATTTATTCCAAACGTCATTACTATGGATTTGAGCATTGTTGTTA
Source organism: Limnephilus auricula (assembly GCA_951813805.1). Taxonomy (NCBI): domain Eukaryota; kingdom Metazoa; phylum Arthropoda; class Insecta; order Trichoptera; family Limnephilidae; genus Limnephilus; species Limnephilus auricula. The sequence continues at coordinate 14,969,370 of OX638396.1, forward strand.
CGATTAGATTGTGAGGAATGAACCTCATCATTAATTTAAATTTATTGTCGTTCGCCTCCGTAACGTTCGGAACGCCCGATATTACGCCTCACGTAACGCTGTAATTTCCGTAACGCATTCGCCAGTTTACCCCTTAAATCAAGCGTGCGTAAAGAAATATTTACTTCAATAATTTGAATTTCGGGGACCAACTGTTGGGGGAACAACTATCGGGTCACCACTTTCCCTAGGGCACACTTCCGAGAAGCGCTGTTACTAAAAACGGAATTCTCCCCAAAACCAAAAATAAAATCGATTGACATAAATAATAATATTACCTATGAACGATTAACCGGAAAATATCTACCTTTAAATATCGCACTGAAACGGGTAGATACGAGTATTGTATCGTACTGATATTGAGTAATTTTTAATTTTGATCCTTAAAGTTGTAGTCTTACTTAGAAACTCATTGAAAGGAAGATGATGGATGAGTCAGGTCATAATTGTCGTATTTTATTTGGAATTCCTTTGCTTCCCGAGTTGGCCAAACATTAAATTGTGAGCGAAACGCTCCGGCGACTCCACTCTGTTTATTTGGAACCTGGGATATGGTGCATTATGACCTGATCGACAGCTCTTTAAACTCTGGAAGGATAGAATTAGTCCATGGAAAATTTCGCAAGTGGAAACGGCCATAGAAAAGTTTGACGCGAATGGAAGTTGAGAAAGTTTGACACCCAGTGAGGTTGATTAAACAAACATAACTGGTCATTTGTAAAGCGTTTTGGGTGGATTTAACTAAGCTGTCAGATCATCGAGAGAGTTTATTTTCCTTAAAACTCCTTAAATTGTAGAAATTGACAAAATATTTAAAAAACTAAATTGTAGGCAAAGAAATTATAATTTTCGTGAGCTGGAGAAGTAAGATAAGAAAAATACAATTTTTATAGTTACAGTTATTGATTTTTGTTTGGTGCGTTGTACCTATACAAGAATCCCACGAAGTAGCAACATATTTATTTTATGAAAAGCATCCTTGTTTTAAATAATTGTCTCACATCAGGATGATGCTGAGAGTATCTTCCACTCTGGATCGAGGTAAAATATACGATATTCTCATCCAATTATAACTCATACGCAAACATAATATTCCTTTCTGTTCACCATCTCCTATACCTTTTATAACCCATATTTTATTAACTTTATTTTCAATAATTTTCTCTATTTAATTTACATAATTCTTATGAGGTATTTTATTACTTCCAGGTAATAATAATAATTGGATAATTTGTAGAGCGCCGTTTTTGTGAGAAATCACCTCAAGGACGCTGTACATTTCATTATGACTTCTTAGGCATAGATGCTATTACCTAAACAACATAGCTAATATTACATGTACAAATAAAATTGATGTTTACATTACCTTTGGTGGGCCAGGTTAAAAAAAAAAAAAAATCAAACATCACTTCAGAATTTTTTGGTTTTGCTTTTTATAAGTTAACAGTAACAATTCTTTCAGATTTTGGTACTTTATACAACTCTTGTTACTAATAATATTATATTTTTTGTAGTAGAAACTCGTAAACAAATAATGATTTAAAAAAAAAAAAAAATTCATTGATGGCCACCGGTGGGCCAACGGCCAATTAAAGGGTAAACACCACCCTACAAACCACGTGGCCTTGTATCTCAATTTTTCTTTCCTTTCCTTATTACACCTAAATTTGCGCTATTGTTAAAAACATGGCTATTGGAATCAGATTTTCTGTATTGAATGACTGTACCTCTTGCACTTTAAAATTTTTTGGACTTAGTATTCTATTATTTTTTATACTTATTTATGTTTTTATTATGTATTTTATTAAATTGCAATTTTTTTCTTATTGTATTATACTTGAGACATTTAAATTGTACAATGTTTTGTTCACACTGTTTTCCTGCAGACAAGCTACTTGCAGTAGCTTTGCAGGTATATTGTTAACATGAAAAAAAAATCTGTTTTCTGTAATTGCAAAGTGAAAATTAATAAATAAATGACTAAATTGATTACCCACGCGGCTTTTTGACCCTCTACGAGCGAGAACATAGGTCGTTACTGATACAATTAAAAATACAAAGAAAACCAATTTTAATCTTAATGTCTAAAAACGTTGCGACTATATTAAGTCCTTTAAAAAAGCGTTACAAAACATAAATATAATATTTTTCAATTTAAAAATAAAACAGAGGATTATACGAGTCAAAATGATCGAATAAATTATTTATCTACCGTTTCAACCAATGTTGTGGCATTTGATGAACTTAATCGTATATGCTTGGAAAATAAATAAATAAAATGTTTTTCTTGTTTGGTTTTGATGTTTTGCTCCTTTTACGGGTATATCTATTAAATATTTTTAAGAATTCGCCAGCAAAATCATTACAATAATATACTTCCCAATTGATAGTCGGTAAGTGCTTAAACTAACACTCTACGATTTGATGTTCTACACAAATATTTCACAATAAAATTTTTAGGAAAACGTATAATAGTAGTAATAATACCCGTGACAATATAACAGCCAGAAATGTATGTGAATTTGAAATTGAAAATATCGAAAATTGTATGCAATTCAGGGCGGCAATGAAGCTCATTTTTTGCTCTTTTTTCCTGTCAGAAAAGTGCATTTTTTGCAGTAAATTCAGTACGCGCAAAATCCAGGCAATTATTATTGTGTAGCATTTTGAGGGAACGCAGTTTACACACATTGTGTACACACAAAAATTTGATAACTATAGACATCTGCGTTGCTTCATAGAACTTTAAACTATGATAGGTATGTAGGAAGTCAGTAAAAGGGATAAGAAAAAAGGGAGCTACTGTTAGGAAAAATCCATTTGTTGATAAAGTAGAACTAGGTACCGATCTTTCACTAGCTTTTTGGCATCTTAAGATATGCACAGTTTTTATTCACTGGGCTATCTAGGAAAACGTCAATGTTTCCAGCTATTAAATTCAGAGATTTCGTATGTACATTTACTGCAAAAAAATAAAGAAAGACGCGAAGATTTTTATTCTAAATTTTAAATTTTATAATAAATAAAAAGAAAAATTGAAAAACTGATTATGAAGATTATTCCGAAAATAACTTCGAGTTGCGTCACTTGATAGTGAAAATGATAATTTAATAAACAATTTCGTAAATTTACCACAATATCATAAACAGAAGAAAAGAAAAATAATAAATTTAATAGATGTGGTGTAAATTCCATTCATTTTTAGAAAAAAGTCATAATAAAAATATCACACGTTCGACAATCTTTAAAACTGAAATGCATTCCAAAACCGCCTTTTTTAATGGCGTTTTTTAAATACCTACATCTATTTGATTTTCACTTTTACTTTTTTGATTGATATAATGTATGATTACAGGGGAATATTGGAGGTGGAAATTAACCCACTTACCGACATCCGATCAAACAAAAACTTGGTAGATAGACTCATTGTCGATGACAATGTGTTCTTTCGTGATTGGTGATAATCATGTTCATACGCGAAATTCGATGACATTAGAAGTTTGTCGAGTGAGGCAGGAAAAAGAAAAACATGTAAATAAATTGGTGGTTAATAATAACATTATTAAATAAAATTTAAACACAAAAAATAAATACCCCAAAATGATTCGGAAGCCGTTATAATAGCATTAACAAGACCAAATAAAATAAAAATATTTGATTTTATACCACTTTGCATATAAATCATTTCAAAAGTTTGTCATACAAGATGGGTGCCATGAAAATTCCCTTCAATGCTACTCATACCAAATTTGGCTTCAATGTTACTCATACAAAATCACACCAATACTCTGTCCAGGGCTTTTTAGTTCCATGTTCGCCACTGCCTGTAATTTTGGTTCCATGACAACTCAACAAAGTGGCATTTCAACACCTCTTGGAAAATTAATTAAAAGTGATGAAATAAAAAAAAATAAAAAAACCTAACCTAACGTCACCTATTAAACAAAGTTTTTTTTCGTTTTTAATGATTTTTGAAATGAGTGTTGAAGTTTCATATTGTTGAGTTGTTCAGACATCGTGTTTTTTGTCAATCTTTATATATAAAAATTTCGCGTCACATCGTTCGTCCAATGTAAATTCTTAAACTGCTCAACCGATTTTGATGAAATTTGGCTTACTGTGTGTAATTTGGTCCAACTTGAAAGATAGGATAGTTTTCGTCTAATTGATTATTGACCTCAATATTTATTTTTGCGAATTAAATGTTTTTAATGGGACAATTATTTGTAAGTTCCATAAGTTTCTGATGGATGGCGGTGTGACTTAATTTATTGACACAACACTTCGTTATCTAGGTTAGGTAACCATCAAGTAGATGACGTTGTGTTTCTTTAGCCACAGCAACGTGTTAGTGGGTAAACTAGTATTCATATATTTTTTAATGTTACTTGTTTGTTATTTTATTTTATTATGTATTGTTTAAATTATAATATTGTTACAGTAATAAACATAATACTATGGCAAAAACAAAATAGTGAAATACACATTTTGAAAGATTTCTACTACAATTGATCGATAACTTGATCGGTTGATCGGTTACTTCACTTCTTTGAAAGCCACTAAAAACAAGCAATTCTTTTTTATATATAAAAAAAATAGTAGAGGCATACAAAATGAACAAAGCAATTTAAATCTTTTTTTCTCGGATTGTTAAAGGAAATTTTTCCGCCCACATTAAAAAAATCATACTTCCGAATTTGAATATGGAGACATACAAACTGATTTTGGTTCTATATAACCAATGAATTCATCTATATTTTGTCAATTATCAATAAGTATTCGTAGGATTTATAAAAAATATTATTAAATCGTTAACTTTAAAACATTTTGAAGAATATTTTCCATATTTTGGCGAAAAGCAATCCGTGGTTTTGAAAATAGTGCCATATTGTGGCAAAAAGCGCTCAAGTGGATAAACAGGAACAAAAAAACTAATATCGGTTGTGATTTCTTCTGACTGTAATTCCGGTTCAATGAATCATGTTCAATGAACTCTAAAACTCTTGCATTGTTTTTAAGTGTTTGTTTAGAGAAGCGATAAAGTACCTACATTTAATATAATATTTCGTCGTTGCATATAGATAGTGAAGCATGTTATACTGAATACATTCCGAGAAAATCGATAAAAATAAATAAACGGAAAATAACAATTCTATTTATGGACAAAGTAGAAAAAATTAATTTCGTTCATTATAAGAATATATTTACGGTATACTTTAATTATTTTATGCCAGAAAATTGAATTTTAACGCGTTTTTCTCACATGCTTCATATTTTATGCAAAGTTTTTCTCACATGGTTCATATTCTATATACAGTTTTCGTCATAATTTTAACATTAATGTAAACATATTTAATTTAAGGTTATTCAAATTTGACAGCTAGGCATAACAAAATAATGTTAATATTATGTACATACCAAGGATATTGAATTGTGTAAAGGATATGACTTTTTAATTTGTCGTAATGTACTATTTTTATTGGCCTCACATGTTTTTTTTATTGCCTTAAATATTTGATATTTTTACATGGCTTATATTGTAGAAGATGGAGAGAATTTTTTTTTTATATTTAACTCATTTTCGTCAAAATCGTCTCATTGTTCATAATGTTCATATTGAATACTGTCATTCCGAAGGTCGCGGGTTCGAACCCGGTGTGGGCAAATAAATTTTATCTAATTGTTTTGTGTTATTTCACAATTAATGATTAAAAATAATATATAATATATTTGCGGCACGTTCCAGAGTGGAAGATACTCTTAGTATCGCCCTGGTGTAAGACCACCATTCAAATTGAAACGCTGCTTGAAATGGCTTTAGCCGTGTTTAGTGACTAGATCTGAATAGCCAGGTACTTCCCCACCTTCCTCTTCCTCATATCCATCCCACTTACCTTCAGCCTCATAACATACCCCGATTGGGGATGCCATAGTCTCACTGGCTCCAGACGGGAGCAGTTGGGACTCTTGTGATATTCACTATTAAAAAAAATACCCAACGACTATTTACTGAATCGTGTTTCGTGTGACGTCACGAGACAATATTGCATGAGAAGGTAAGTTTTATCGAAGTTCTCTTTGGAAGTTCATAACTTCGTCATTTTTGGAGATATCGAAAAAAACTACTTTTATGTTAGTTTTTAACTCTATAATTATATACATTTCTTTCAGATTATCCCGTGATTTTTAAAAATTTTAATGGAGAAAGCTATAGATCTCACCAGGAAAGAAGGATTTAAATCAAATATAGCGTAAAACAATAGAAAAAAGAATAAAGTAAAAAATAAACACCAGAAGTGTTTTCCATACAAATTTGAATGAAAACCAATGTTCCATTTAGCCCAACCATCCAACATTCCGTCTCATTTACACTCGCCTGAAATCGCAGACCTCTATCACATTTGTATTTAAAAACCCAGTTTTGTATGGAAACATAGGTAAAAATTGGATAAATAATTGGATCATGAAACACGCCCAAAACACACTTTTTGTGTTTTTCTTTATTCTATGCATAAAACTAATCCTAATAATAATTGAATCATTAAAACGAAATGAAACGTTGCTTGAAATGAAGAGTTGCTTGAACAGATTTGTAAAACCAGGTACTTCCCCAAAATCCTCTAACCCATATCCTTCCTTTCCCCAATACCTCCAACCTCACAACCCCAATTCGGGATGCCATAGTTTCATGGCTCCAGATGGGTGCAGTTGAGACTAATAATTGAGACTAAATATTGATATAAAAAAAAAAAACTCCGACAGGCATATTTAATACGTGCTAAATATAATGTTCCCTGGATTTACCTAAATAACGAACAACAACTGCAATGAATTTGTATAATCGTATTTAATCCGTGAATCTAGAATCATCGCGCCTCTGAAAGCATAATGGCACAATCTATCCTATCTTTCAGCATTATAAAATTGGTGTCGGTTAATTTATTCGCAGATAAGCCCCCCGGCGGGTTTTAACTCTCTTTTCGGCAAAATTGGCAAACCTGAAATGTATTTCACAAATAGTTCGAACAATGGCGGCAAATAACAAATAATAAATACACCTTCAGTACTTTTGGCTTGGCTCATTAAGGGAGCGGGTTTGCTGCGGAAACATGTGGGATCACACCGCGGAAACATTGTTAGCCCTGTAGTGCAGGGGTCCGCAACCAGAAGGATTGTCCATTGTAACAACAGACCAACGACTAAATAATATACCTTTACTGCTTTTGGAGGTAGCAGTCTCGCCGCGGAAACGTTGTTAGCCATTATAGTGCAGGGATCCGCAACCAAAAGGAATTGTCTATTGTGGCAATGAATGAATTTCATAATATGACTTCACTCCTTTTGACTAGGCTCATTTAACCCCTCATGCTAATTTGTTCGCTTCCGGGAACAGCTCATATAGGTCTCATAGAAATCGTTCTATCTCCCTTACTGTTAGAGAAGTAAACATAAAGAAAACACCACTCTTTTATATTCATATCTAAAAAATTACCACAGAAGATTAAAGGTAGATTCAGACTGGTCGACGTACGTACGCATCGCTACGCCAAACAATGCTTAGCAACCCATATATTTTCTATGAAAATGGCCACAGACATCGCACGTCGCGATGCGTGTGGCCAATGTAATTCTAAAACATATATTTTCATTGAAAATCTATGGTTGCTAAGTAGCCCAGATATTGTTAGGCGTAGCGATGCATACGTACGTCGACCGGTCTGAATCTACCATTAAAATGTACACAAACATGAAACCAAAGTTCCAAATGCAATTTGAGAAAAAAATATCTGTTATTTTTAAATATATTATTTTTTCATGAAACAACCAAAAAGTGAGGTGACAATAACGTTTATAATACATTTGTCTAATAAAGCATGTGTATGTTCTTAGTTTTATTGTTGTCATTCATTTTAAAACTTTTTTATGTTTGCATTAAAAATTTTAATATTTCTAAAATTACGTTTTTTTTTTGTAAAAAAATTGCACCAAGGTTTGTAGTTTTTTTTTTGTAAAAAAATTTAAAGATTATTTCATCCGTCCAGAAATATTCAATATTTTTGTATTTTATTGCAACGCGGAAATACTGTGACCTTCTGACAAAATATGATCGAGGCCGGAGGAGTTAAGTGAGCGGGCTCACTGCGGATACAACATATTTATGGGATCACACCGCTCGCACCGCGGAAACAGTGTTAGCCCTGTAGTGCAGGGGTCCGCAACCAAAAGGGATTGTGCTTTTTTAATTTTTTAAATTTAATATTTGTAGTTTTTTTTTACAATAAATACACAATTCTTTATGTTACAATGTAACAAATATATCTTACAATGTTAAAATGGTCGATAACAATAGCTTTTCCTTTCCACGCTTTGTTACAACAGATTAGGGAAAACATGTTAATATAATACCTTCACCGCCGTTGGCAAGGTTAAAGGAGCGATATCTCCACGGAAACATTGAAAGCCCTGTTATAGTGCAGGAGTGCACAGAAAAAATTAATTGTTTGTTGTCACGATTGTGCCAAGGGTTGTATTTTCAGGCGCTTACTTACTATACGTGGCGAGACTCACTCCGAGCTATTATAAAATGCCGAACGAACCTCATAATGGGTTCTTACATTATTTTTTGACTGATTATGAGGAAACCGGTCGTCGTTTTGTCAATACAAATGTATTCCCCAATTTCCTTCTGGATTTTTATAGTAGTGCAAATAGATTTTAGGATCCTCCAAAAATCTTTAAAATTGCCTGGTTTGAACGCTATAAACAGAAATTTAGTATAAAAACTAGACAATGTATTTAAACAAAAATGCAAAACGTATACATAGAAGATTTTCTTCTAATGTAGTCGGTAAAAATAAATTCGAGAGCATCAGTGTGCTCGCAAACCTCCGCTGATCCAACCCTGTTCTATTTCCATTGTAGTTGTAATATTTATTATAACATACAAACCATTACAGCACCCTGGTTCCGTACAGGGATGTGGCGGTTAGCCATTTCTGTCCTCGTATAAATTCATTGCGTGATGTAAATCAGTCTATTGTTTCCAACATACTCATACTAAGTTATAGATAATACTGGACGAATATTACAGTTCTGACCAATTTCTAGGAATTGTACAACCAATTTGACGGAATAGAATACTAGTGCGGTTCAGGTGGAACATAAAAAAAGGAATCTTTTCACTTGTTTCTACAATATTTTTCCTAGTTGTTCTGGAGAGAGTGGACATCGCGTCCTACAAGAATTTTTCTAATTTTCTCTTATTTAATAATTTAATTTTCTAATTTCTCTTACTTAATCAAAACCAAAACTTCCACTTTGTACACACCACTTATTTATTCAAAATTATCAATTATCAATTAAATTGTGATTTAAAAAAATACAAACGTATTCATATATACGAGGGTCAGTCAAAAAGTCCTATTTTTTCTCCTTTTAATTGTCAAGAAATTAAAATGAAATTGCATAGGTTGAAAACCACACTTTTCACGATTAAATGGTCACTTTCTCTAATCATATATTTATCCATTTCCACAGTTTTGGTCCATGAATTAACAAGGGCATGTATCCCAGTATGGTAAAAAGCACTGTCCTGCTTCCTGAGCAATGGACGCATGGACGTTTTCACGGCCTCCTTATTTTCAAAGTGAACCTTACAATGAGCTTCGCATCACACTGCCTTCACTGAGGTAGAGAATGCGTAACAATTCTTCTGTAGTTATCCGGCGGTCACCACGAAAATGTCATCGACTCGCTAAATGTTGCGTGGAGTCACTGCAGTCAACTGCCTGCTGCTCCGCTTTTCGTCAGCCAACGGCGTTTGTCATTCAGCTTCGTTATATCGACGAAACCATCATCTAATAGTGCTAACATCAATGTTGCTGCACCGTACACATTTTTAATCTTTCATGATTGCGAATGGGCGTTTCACCTTTTGCATTCAAGAATTCAATCACAGAACGCTTCTAATACAAGCATCGATGTCGGCCATTTTTTAAGCGACTGCAGTGCTGCCATCTGTTGACGCAGAAAGTTATTGCTGTAGATTGTAGAAGATTGGAGGAAGAGTGACAAATTCAAATTTTTCACTTAACTAACTTTATTTGCAGAAAAAATGAGGCATTAGTTTTTGACATAAAACCATCACCGTCATAAAATTTAGCTCATTTAATATCTCTCTTGCTCGTGTGTTAATATGTTTATTTTGCAGTATTTTCTTTTATATTTATTTTCTCTTCCTTGCAGATAAAAATAATAATTGAACAATAACAAATAGGGGTGATATAATGTAGTTATTTAACGCCCGTAGGACTTTTACAAACATAATGCAAGTTGAAAATTTACAAAAGGCAGATATGTAATGTATATCAGTACATATAATAAATATCAATAGGCACAATAAATACTTTTCAAGTTATTTTAGTTATTCAATTAATTTATATTTTTACTCCCGTTAAATAGACTTTTATTTAGGTATTTGTATATTTTATACAATATATATTCATAAACATAAATAAGAAGAAAGATAGATTCTTTTAAAAAATGATCTGCTATTTCGTTCAACCTACGTACTTTTGCACATCCAGAATTAAACAATTTCACTATATAAATACATCAGCTCTATTCGATGACAAAAACGTAAGCTTATATTATTAACCACTAATTATAACATTTTAATTAATGAAGACAATATTAGCGAAACTCAATCAAAATCTGAAACAGAAAAATCAGAAAAAGATCGGGTCACATCTGGGACTCGAACCCAGGACCTTCGGCTTTCCAGGCAGATGTTCTATCCACTGAGATAATGTATCCCTATCCGATTCGGTCATATTTAACTGTATCATACCTCGACTGAAAACTACCAACATTATCTTGATTTTCTTAACGCATATTTTATTGGCTGCTATCTTTATGTATGATGGCAAGATTTAACTCGAACATCGAATATTGCCTTCATTAATTAAATATTATTATCTACGATATCGGAGTATTAAATTTCCCAAATGTTGGATTGGTCTCATAGGCGATTGCGAAGAATAGTTACAATAATATGGTAGGTACTGTCTTGTAACAACTGTCCTGCCAGGAACATGGAACGAAAATAAATATAGCAACTCAGGGGTATTCAACATAGAATTAATCATTTTAAAGTATAATAATTTTATAATTATACTGTATATTATCTGAAATGTTTCTATAAGTTATATAAATGTTTATGATTCTGCCAAGGAATCATACTTTGCATTTTTTAAATTGTGTTATTTGCATTTTTGAGAATTTCATCTTTGCGTCTTTTTGTACACATATATATTTAGTTTCTTCCACCTTAATTATAATTTTTTTATTGACGTAAGCATATGGATCCTCGTATATTTTTTATGCTTTTATTCATGTATTTTGTTTAATTAACATGTTATCTTCATTCATAAAGTTGGAGCCATTTTGACATAGTAAACAAGTTACTATTTATCTATTTTATTGCTTTTTCATACTTATCTTCTGCCATTTATATCATTGCATCGTCTGCAAATAGTCCAGTTTTGCAATTGTTTGGTATTTTTACTTTATAATTTATGTAGAGTATAAGCAATATTGGGTCTAATGCCGATCTTTGCGGTAACCTCCAGCGTATTTTCAATGGGATTTGATACACCATTTCTTATTTTTGTTGTCTTCCCCCATTCTTCCATATCTCTCTAATTTTTGAATAACTATTAATCCATCTATTATTTCAAAGCTCTCCGCAAATCTAAAAACACCGCAACATTACACACGTTTGTTATCTATATCATTCTCCCAATCAACACTTACTAAATTTAAAGCAGTTTTGCAAGCATTTTTGTTCCTAAATCCAGATTGATCATCACAAAGGATTTTTTATATTTTAAAGTTGAGTTTAATTATGTATTCCACTACTTGCTTAATTTTTAAATTTTATTTCTAATATTTTAGTATCACGTTCACAGGTTGATAGTCTTCACATTTTTGTATTTGAAATATTTGGAATCGGTATCATTGTAGATTTTGTTTTCTTAAGAAATACAAACATTCTATATAGAAATACATTGAGAATAACCTGACAACATTTGAAAATCTCCCACAATTGAGCCTACGACGCCTTGGTGGGACCAAAGTTTTTTTAAATAATAATTATACTAAATTTTTCTGTAATAATGCACTGCTAAAATGTTAATAGTGATCCCATCGTGGCGGGGCTTCGATTTGATGTTAGATATTATTCTGTAGAGTTCGTAGAATTCGCCATTTTTTCTTCAAAATTAAAAACTGCGTCTTCTGTTATGATTGAGACGTTTTTATTAGTTTCTTATATACCTTTCATAAAATATTTATTAAACATATTGACTATCTTCTTTTCTTTCTTTTTGGTAATAACATATTTTTTTCCAAACCTTTACATCCATTCTTCATTAGTGACTTTAGTAATTTCCACATTTTAACACATAATTTGAAATTATTGAGAATGCAAAAGTAAAACCATTATTATAGAACTAGCGCAGATCCGTGAAAAATCACGGGATAGTCTTTATTATTGACAAATCAATTCCAAAATTGGAAATGTCACATAAAATAATTTTCTGTTAAAAGTAGATAGTTTATCGATTGTCTAAATTATGCATACAATCAATTCCACTTCACTTATTTTTTATTATATTATTATTTAAAACAATTTTTTATTTGAAAAAATAAATTTACAATGTTCTCCAGTAGCAATAATATTATATAATAATAATAATAATTGGATAATTTGTATAGCGCCGTTTTTGTGCGAAATCACCTCAATCACCTAAATATTATATAATAATACCAGCGTCGACCTGCATAAAATCACAGGATATTTTAAATCCAGGATTAGTAAAGCTGAAAGTATTTATAAAATATTTGCCGGAGAATCAAATTGCCTTTCACAAACATATTTTGCCAAATAACTTTGTAATATAACTAGATTTTTTTTGACAGATTAGAGAGATGTCAGAAATTTATCTTTCGAATAAATAGCGTTAATAACATTCTCTGTTAAACCCCCTTCTTCGCTCATCACACAAGCAAAATAAATATCTAGTTCACCTGCTCGTGCCATGTCATACATCACTCATTCATTTCAATTCTTGGTTAAATTTATGAAATTCAGAACTCAATTTCCTTGTTTTTCCAAGTAAGCATATAACAATACAATAATTATATACCGAAGACTTTGTGAAAATACCGTTTAAAATAATTTGCGGTAATTTAGAAGTTGTTGAAATATTTTTAATTTTATGCCGAGTTCGAAATAACGATTGAAGTTATGCATACATTACTGCAAACTGTAAATCTCATTATCATAATTATTATATTATCAGTAAACGTACTTCATTACCCATATAATCTGCATACTTCACCCGCCATAACACAGGGACATCCCTAGCATGGCGGGCGAAATAACACAATATGTACACTATGTATAAAATTCTTTAATAAATAAATAAAATAAATAAATAAATAAAATAATACAGAGTGTTAGGGACGTACATGACTTACTTAAACCAGTGATTCCTGACATTATTTTAAGTAAAAAATCTCTTGAAATTTTGGTCTCCGGTAACTTTTACGGCGCCTTTTTTTATTTCAAAATCAAACAAAACAAATTTCTTCCGCGCGTCGTCACTAGTCACTCACTCGAGTAACCGCCTCACCTCTTACACCGCCCTCGACTGGCCAACATCTTCAATTTTTAATGTTTTTGTAGAAAAAAAAAACATCAATAATGTCACCGGAGGCTAATAATTTAAAATGACTAATTCTCTTGATTCCACTGATATATAACTCATCTACGGATATAAGATAGTATTTTGAGACAATCGTCTTCATTCGCCAAAATTCATTGTCGAAAAAGAGAAATGCCAAAATTTTAAATATTTGAAACAAGGTTTGAGTAGTTTGAAATTTCTGACAATTCCGTATTGATTTAGCGCAGTTGGGACCGGAAGCAGTCAGCTGATGCCGTCGTTTAGCAGGCGCGCCTCCGGTGAGCTTTTACCGTGTATTTATGTCGGCCGGGCCGTATAAACGCTCAGCCAACGGAGTATGCGCTCCTGGTACTTCAACAATACTATCATAGTACCTACATCTGACAGTGGCGGTTTGCGGGGTTGGAAAGTGGTGAGGCACAAACTTTTTTAAAAGTAAGAATTATGGATACCTACACCTATCTATATACTATGGAAAAAATCAATAGAACATCAAACTATGATAATAATTAAGACAATTCTCATACACATAAGGAAAAATGATTTAACACTCAAAACTCAACAAAATATTTGCACCCGATATTCATCACACCAAAAATGCAAAATTCCTCCAACAAAAACAGCTTTCGCCCAACGACAGTTCTCTTACATCGCGCCTAAAATGTTCAACTTACTGAGTATTGATATTAAGACATCGAAAACTGATGATCTTTATGCCATTAGTGTACAGAACTGGTTATTTGCTCAGGAAAGGAAATATTATAAAGAATGCCTTACATCTTAAAAACTGTTCTTATTTTCTCATATTTCTCGAGTAAAAAATCTTATCTCTAAATCAATTTTCAACCAAAACTTTATTTTACGCTATTTTATTTTATTTTTATTTCTATTATCCTTAATATTATTATTTGTTATTCTATTTAATTTCAATTTTATTTTTATTTCTACAAGATTCACCTACTTTAACTCCTTTCATGTATGTGATCATGTACCTAATATTAGTATGAATACTTTCCCTAATATGTATGCTATATGTTTTTACTTTCATCTACATATATGGATGATTATACCTAATATTTTATAATTAATATAACATCATATGAATATAGACTACCATAATACGGGCATTTGCCTAGCTTGGTAGTCAAAAAGCCATGTAAAATAAACCTGTAACAAAGAAAATGAATAAAAATTAAAAAAAAAATTATAATTATGTGCAAACACAAGATAGACCGACAACTGCAAATTCACTATACTAAATTAATCTAAATAGCCGTACTCTGTAGGTACCTACTGTTGCGTCTGAGAATTATCACAAATAATCACAAAACCAAACATAAGTTAGTCACTAGAGCGCTAGAGTTAATCGTAAATGATCGGTTCTACTCCGGAAGTGTTCGGTTTTTGATGCTGGCCTCAAACTAAACAACGCGCGACGTCTTCCGTTCATTTCGATTCCATATGACTTTTTCACTTCCCTCCGCCTAAATGAAATCAACATCTCTCGGAGGCGGGCCCCGTCTCTGCCTCCTTAGCGTATATTATTGTATTATTGTAACAACTGAGTAACTACACATTCCGCCTGTGGCCGGCCACGTTGCACTAGTGTGATGAATCAATTGTTAACATTTTAAATAAAGTTTTACCGTTTTTTGATGAGTGGACACGTGATCTTGTATATTTTATAGACTTCTATATCTTGCATAGACTTAGTTGTAACGATGCTGATGAACAAAAAAAAACATCAAACGATGCGATGATGCAAAAGTGATTTAGATCTGGTCACTAAAGATAATGTAATTTAAATGGTACTTAGCGTTTTGTACATGATAAATGTCATAAGACGAGAGCACTTTAAGCAATGTTGTGCCAAGTCAAATCATAAACGGTTTTTCAAAGTGTCAAGATCATGAAGCCATGAACATAATATTCGTAGTTGCACGGTCAAGATAAATGGAAAATTTACCTGGAACCACTAAAACCCGACATTTCAGCGAAGGTAAAATGAAAAGTTTGACACGTAATGGAGTTTCCTTATAACTCTTTCGCTGTGTGCGCTTTCATGCAAAACTCTCAGGCCATCTACATTTAATGTTCGGATCCATTTGAATATTATGTTTACGTTCGCCATTTCAGTGTTTCAGTATTGTTTTATGTACGTTCAGAACCAAACAATGTATTTCTGTGTTTCGTACTGTTAAATCTGTTATCAAAATAATATTTTAATATTTAAAAAAAAATCTGTTATCAAAGTTAAATACAATGTATGATTAAAATCTTCAAATAAGTACTCGAAAACTGAATCATTCATTTGACGCATAACTCAATGGCAGTAGGTGTAAATAAGTATCTCCCTTGTTAAAATACAATATAATTCATTAAAAAACCATTATCTCTTGATCATGGATGTTCAATTTGTCATCAAACGAACCAAAACATGGTCACGCACTCAAAAACTATTCGGTATAAGAACAGAATATAAGCAGTTATCAAGGTGGTACGTTCGTTATGCGATCAATAATAAACTTGTAACGAACGTACCTAGGTAAACAATTTTGAAAATCATTAGGCGGCCCGTAATTTCATTTGACAAAAATATTTTTAAGAAATTAGGTAAACTTTATTTTGCCCATAAATTAGTTAATTTAGTATCAGAACGCAATTAATCAATCATTTTGTTCCCCAGTTGTGTCCCCCAGGGTTCACAATTGGGTCATTTTTAATTTTATTGAGTTCATATGACAGTAGGATTAACTACGAATAATCACAAATTTCTTGCGGGTTTACTAAGAAATTCGTTTTTAACAAACAAACCAGGATAGTCGAGTTTTTGGCTACCTTACGCATATTTCCTTATTCTTGGGTATCTGAACGTTGTGGATGCAGTTTTGCTAGTATTACATAGTAATGATGATGGCCTCCATGGAGGAGGGGTAAAGGACAGAGGTCGCGGGATCGAATCCCTACGTGCGCAAATACATTTTATTGAAATAATTTGTGTCGTTTCACAATTAATTTAATAAAAATGATATACATTATATTTGCGGCAGGTTCCAGAGTGAAAGACACTTTCATTATCTGGAAATGGCTTTACCCGTGTTTGGTGACCAGATGCCCTACGTGGTTGAGGGGTAAGACCCTCGACTACCAATCCGGAGGTCACGGTTTTAAATGCCGACGTGCGTAATTAAATTTTATTTGATTTTTTTGTATTGTTTCGAAATTTATCCTTTTCAAAAATAACATGTACTACATATATTTCGGAGTGGAAGATACTCTCAGTATTGACCTGGTTGACTATCATTCAGAATTAAAACTTTGTTTGAAATGGCTTTGGTGTTTGGTGATCAGAACAGAATAGCCAGGTATGAAAAAAAAAAATTATGAATTACGTAGCGCCGTTTGGTGAAAAATCACCTCAAGGGCGCTGTACAAAATAATAATTTATTTTGCAATCTAACTACTATAATATTCCACCTTCCTCTTCTCAATCTTCTTTAACTTATCCGAATTGCGGATGGCATCGTCTCCCTGGCTCCTGATAGCTCGGAGCAGTTTGGACAATATATTTCGGTATTCATAAGAAAAAAAATCCTGAATGCACTGTGGTTTGTGTTTTCAAGAAGTTTGAAAAGTAATAAAAAAATCTTTACCAAAGTGTTATACAGACACTACACACAAACTTCGACAGAACTATTGACATAATTTATTCAAGGAAATGAATTCAAGTAAGAAGGATTACATAAACAAATTGAATAAAAATACTTATAATTCGTTTACATAAAGTTGGTAAAGGAGAGAGAGCAGTTGTGAAGCAAATCCGTGCGGAATATTGATAACTTTATTATCAGCTCCCACAACGGACCGTTGGAAATTTAATTCGCAATTTGGTCGAGAATTCAATGATTTAACTCCGCCCTGTTAGCACATTTATTGACCTTAATCGCGGCGATACAAATGGCAAACAAACACCGGGATTTATTGAACTGGCCGGCCTCGCAGTAGCAACCGTTCAAATGAAAAGCCAGTAACGTATGGAAAAGTAAACATTATTAAATCTTGTGTTACTTTGTTAAATCTTTAAATAGTTGCAGAAGGTGGATGTATATTGTTAATCTTTAGAATGATTATAGATATTTGTAATGATGGTACACGGTGTATTATAATGTTGGTTTATTGGAACTACGAGTATGTACAGTATATTGAGTCTAAACTGCTAGCTGGGAACAGAGGGCGCTACTACTACTACAAAGGCTTATATAGACACTCTGTCTCTCTTCATCTTCCGTCTCTGTCAACTACTACGGAAGTCAAGGTGAATCCTATCTCACATCCTCCCCTACTTAACTTAAAGCCTCCCCTAGCTATATATTTCATTATACAAAATTAATTATAAATAAGAACACAATATAAGAACACAATATAAAAACACAATATAAACAATCACTATTTTTCTTTTTCTTATGTCCTTTCTTTTTCCTTCTTCTCTTCTCCCCTCCTCTCTCCCCTTCCGGATCTGTGGAGGACCGATCACCTTGGACGCAAACGTCCTTGCCATGGGTTGGACCTGAAACATGGAGAAAGAGAATTAGAGACACTTCTATTACGTAACATCCCTGAGAGGTTTAGCTCGTCCGCTGATAGTGCACCTGTGTCAGACGCGCTGAAGCTCGGGCTTTCTTCCTCCTGCCAAGAGATATGCAATTTCTTTAACTGGTCTAAGTGTCTTTTCCAAACCATATCAGAATTATTAATCTTAACGAAATATATCTTGTTGCCCTTTTTATCAACAATTTTGCCAGGGACCCATAACCTTTTCCCTTGAGACCTAAAGTCTCTGGTCATTACTTTCTGACCTATTACAAAACTCAATTTATTTCTACCTTTATAATTTTTTTTCTGATTGACTTGACTCTGTTTAACATTTTGTAGAATTTTCTTCTGTTGAGCAGAATCGGAATTATTATTTCCTTCCCCCAATTTCTTTGGAATTAAAGTGTCAAATACCGTTCTAATTTTTCTTCCCAATAATAATATAGATGGTTCGAAACCCGTTGTTGCCTGAACCGTGTTCCTGTAATCTGTTAAAAAATTATCCAATTTTACTTTGTAATCTACTGGAAATTTATTTTGCCCACAAATTTTTTTAAGAAATTTTTTTAATTCTCAATCTAAAAAATTGAATGAACCCAACATCACTGCATAAAGTTGCAATCTCGATGCTGCAATTATAGGAACCTTCTTGTCCCTACCAAAAATTCTCACTAACGGTTGGTTATTTGATAAAATATATTATTAATTATTTGATAAAATAAGTTGATAAATTATTATTATTATGAATTATATTATAATTAAATTTCAAAAATAATTGCACTACAAGTTGTCCCGTGCTGCCTGCGACAATTTTCAGTTCTAAAAACAAATACACCACTCTGTACTTCTTTGTGTTTTAATCGTTCTGAGATTTACACCTTCCTGCAAATCCCCAGATCTGAAATCCTATACCCCTTCCGATATTGAATGCCTGGAATTCGCCTTCCCGAAAACTCACATTCGATTTCAATCTAGTTTACCCTGAACCTCTTTAACTGAATTAACTGAAAATTTCACATTCACAACCCTAGGTTTATTAATAAAAGGATTTACACTGATACTTTACACTACCTTATTTTTCAACTTGTTTTAATTTTAATTCAACTTACTTGTCAAACGTATCCGTAAATATTTCTGGAAATTTCACTATCAACCGATCCTTTAATGTATTCCCACTAACACAATTCACGATTCCTGAAATTCCTAAATCAAAAATATCCATAAAATCACGTCCTAGCACTGATAAATATGTACTTTCGACTACAGCAATCTTTAAATCCCGACGCTTATTGTTAAATTCAACAGTAGAAGTGAAAGTACCTACCACTTTTATGAGAGTATTGTTGAAACCCCGTAAGCTGATTTTTTCCCGCGTCAGTTTTATGTTTCTAAATTTACTTAAGTACGATTCCTGGCTTAATACTGAACATGATGCCCCAGTGTCTAACATGAACCTACATATTATTCCATTTAATAAAATATTTACATAAAATGGTTCCACACTATTAACATCGTCTGAATATACGCCCGTTTTTGACAATAAAGTATAAACGTTATTACGACCTGAACCTCGTTTACATTGTTTTGCTAGATGACCTTTCGAGTTGCATGTATTACACACATAATTCTTAAACTTACAATCTACCGATGTATGCTTATTGCTACCACAAGTGAAGCATTTTCGCTCTAGCTTCGGTGACTTGCTATTATTTCTAGGAGGATTGCTATTATTTGATCTATAGCTGTCTCTATCCCGCCTATACGTTTTACTCGACACTCGTGTGGCGTTACTATTTACTCTGCCATACGCGGCTACTATATTATCACTAAGACCTTGAACTTGATTTGAAACTACAAGTTCAATGCACTCTGCTACTTGAACGCATTTTTCGAAAGTGTGTAATTCACCTTCCAAAAATAATTTCTCTCTTACTTTACCCGGGAACGAAGAAATCTCGCAATTTCTCTGATAAATTATTCCCAAATTTACAATTAATTGATAATGCTTTTAAACGAACTACAAAATCCTTGATTGATTCGTTGACCGATTGTTTTGCTGAATAAAATTTCGACCTCTCTTCGAAAAAACTTTTAGCCATACCACAATAATCGCTCAATTTAGAAATTAACTCTTCCAATTTTACCTCAGTTACTTTCTTGGGTATACATAAATTTACTAACAGTGAGAAACTATCATCCTCTAAAGCATTCAGAAAAATAGCCCTCTTCTTTAAATCTGTCGTAAATTTGTCATCATGCACTAGGAGGTACTGTTCGAGACGGACTTTGAAATTCTCCCAGTTACCGTCACGCAAACTGAAGGATCCCAAACCCCTGGACTCCATGTTTCCCTCTCACAGTGATCAAATTAAAAGAAAAGAGAAGAAAAGATAAGAAAAAAATAGGACTTCCCTGAGTTAATCTTCTGGTCCAGACTCCTCTCCTTTGACCTTTGAAGTTCTCCTTGAAGAACCGCTCCTGTGCCTAGGACTCCGGTCCTCGGCTAGTGGTGATGCTGATGACTCCCCTTTTAGATCACGCCTGTGACCTGGACACCGATCCTCGACCTTGACCCGTGGTGTTGCTGCTGGTTGCCCCTCAGACCACGCCTGTGATCTGGCACACCGATCCTAGATCCTATGACCCGTGATGTCTCTGCTGCTGATCCCCCAGACCACGCCTGTGATCTGGAACACCGATCCTTGATCCGTGGTGCTGCTGCTGCCTCCGTGACTCCGGTTAGAAGTAGAGCTCTCACGCCTTCCCGTGGAGATGCCACTTCTATCGGTCCGCGACCGACCCGACAAAATACTAACTTGCAACAATAGTATTGGACACTGTAATTCGTGACTCGCGTTTTTACTTTTTTGTACCGTGAATCCGCGTGATTCTTTTTATAATATGATAATTATAACCTGTACCGGCTGCGCCACTGTTAATCTTTAGAATGATTATAGATATTTGTAATGATGGTACACGGTGTATTATAATGTTGGTTTATTGGAACTACGAGTATGTACAGTATATTGAGTCTAAACTGCTAGCTGGGAACAGAGGGCGCTACTACTACTACAAAGGCTTATATAGACACTCTGTCTCTCTTCATCTTCCGTCTCTGTCAACTACTACGGAAGTCAAGGTGAATCCTATCTCACATATATTATGAATTATGCAAAAGTTTATAATAAGTGACCAACTATTTTCCATTAGCTTCGAGAACCGTGTCCAACTAGCAATTAAATAATTAATCAATTCAATTTCATGTTATTATCCTGACGAAGAAACCATCGGTTTTGAAACATGTACATATTATAACAGGAAATGAGTATATTTAAAACAAAAGTCAAAACATGGCTGAAAGATCAAAGTAATAATCAACTTGCAAACATTATGAAGACGATGTAAAGACAATTCAAGACTAAATACAAAAGTTTAAAAAAACTACAGGCTGCCTCAGAACAGGAAACCCTAGTGAGGAGGACTGTGAAAAAATACAAACATTATACTTATATTATACTTTATACCTACATAATGTACAAACTTTGCTATTGAAACTAATTTAAAAAAAAATGGTTTACACAAAAGTAATTTGTTTCATTTAAATAAAATGATGCCACAAAGTAAGTTTGCAAAGATTGAAGAAATAATTAAGCAACAAATGGGAAAAATAAAATACGTGACTTAGCAGGGGTGCCCGGGTTCATGGGGTTAGGTTTGTCCGGGACTTGGGGGCAGATGCGTCTGCCGACCATTTGCATGGCAGGCCGGATCGGGAGAGGCTGGTTAAGGGAGACCTTTTGATCTCTCCAGCCGGACCTTCTCGACCCATCGCCTTGCACCGCAGTGGGAGGGATGGCTTCACACGTCCTTCACTCCTGGACATATTTATCCCCAGATTTCTACCCACCCCTCAAACCTTTTTCCTTCCCAAGACTTCCTTTCCTTCCTTTCCCTTAAAAAACCCTCTACACATCATCTTCAAAGATGACATAGGCCCTGAGGGAATTTTCCCTCAGGGCCTCCTGTGTGGAGCTAATGTAAAAAAAATGTGACTATAACAATGTATTCGGGCCTTCCCATCAAAGTTTGTTTGAAAACGGCTCACGTGCATTTTTTGAAGTGTCTGGGGTGCTAGCATGGTCGATCAATATGAAGTTACCGACCGATTGTCGGTAACTTCTCATCGTTCCCTAGGACGACTGCAGATCGCAAATGAATAGGTGACAGTTCACAATGACTAAGTATTAATTACTAATATATTCGATATCAATTGTCCTAGGAAACGATATGAAGTTACCGACAATCGGTCGGTAACTTCACATCGATCGACCATGCTAGGGGTGCTGGACGAAGCTTTTGACATAACTAATAGGTTTTCTTAAATCTGAAAAGGTTTTCGTCGTTGTTCATACATAAATTTGGGAGGTGGCTGTGCGTACCACCGCCCTGCAACCATTTATTGAATAACCACATTGGATGCCACAGGTCACCTCAAGTGGTTCGCAACGTTTGGTGACTTAGCAGGGGTTCCCGGGTTCATGAGGTGAGGTTTGTCTAAATCTTGGCGGCACATGCGTCAGCGCTCTCCTACTAGTGTGCAGAGCAGCGGCCTGGAAAGCCGAAGGTCCTAGGTTCGAGTCTCAGGTGTTTCCGTTTTTTTCTGATTTTTCTGTTTCAAATTTTCGATTGAGTTGCGCTAATATTATATTCGTTAAATAAAATATTATAATTTTAGGTTTAATTCATTAAGTTAATAAAAACAAAAAAACTACATCTATTTGTATTTTTTCTTAAGAAAATGAAGGTAGTTGGTAGTTCCCAGTCTAAGTATGATACAGTTAAATATGGCCAAATCGGATAGGGACACATTAGGTCAGTTAATAGAACGGTGCCTCGGCAAGGCGAAGGACCTGGGTTCGAGTCCCAGATGTCTTCATTAATTAAAATATTAAAATAATATTCTTGATAAGTTTCTAATTAATTTCTACTTTTGGCATTTTCATCGAATAGCCGAGCAAGTGGGCTTAGGTACAAACGCATTAGGGGGCTAAATTAAACTCATCTATAATTTGGATACTGGCCGCGCGTGGAGGATTATTCTGATTTATTAACTCCAGGCGTATAGACTGGAAAGTGCCTGCTTTCGCTTACTACCGGCTGTTCGTCCTAGGTACAATAACTTATCGATTAAGTCATTATTATACAGGGCTTTTAGTCTACAGGGTCAACTCACTCTTATGAAATTAATGAAAATATAATTAGTAAAAAAAAAAAAACATAAAAAAATTTCGCTTACTTTCACAAAATTTCATTTACTTTTTTTAGTAACAATAAGCTCAGGAATCGCTGGTTAAAATCTCTCGGGTACGTCATAGGTACAATAACTTATCGATTAAGTCATTATTATACAGGGCTTTTAGTCTACAGGGTCAACTCACTCTTATGAAATTAACGAAAATTGTCAGTCAAGTGGCGAGTTACTCGCTACTAGACTAAACTACTTGCCCAGAGCGAACAAGCCTTTAGTTCTTCTCCGCGCTTCTCCTTGCTGCGGCGCCGTATATGTCAATTCATCTCACCTACTAATCACAATGCACGCATGTGCGCTTCGCATTCTGAATTTCTACACATAGGTATAACGCATGCTTCCCTTCACAACACTTTCAGTTTTTAATCTCTGATAATAATGTTTTTTTTTAGATAATCTCATAACTCTGCAGAGTATGCTCGAAAAGGTATTAAAAAAAAACATACCTGGATCCATGGTCCCAACTGCTCCCGTCTGGAGTCACTGAGACTATGGCATCCCCGATTATCGTATATTGTGAGGCTGAAGGTAGTGGGGATCAGGCGTGGTCCCTTCATACATACTGTGGATGCTGCGCTTCCCTTCCTCTCAAGGATTATAATAAATATAATAATAATTATTTATTCCGAATTAAAAAAAGATTTGAGCTTATATTTTTCTAGCCATAAACAGCAATAGATACCGCAATTTTACTTCACCGTCCCAATTTCAGAGACTAACAAAGACAAAACGCGGTATTATAATAACATTCTCAATGCTCGAATGTCGCATAAACACACCAATGCACACCAATACCAGCAACAGTGGATTCTCTGCTTCGTTCCGTATCAACGAAGCTAGAAGAAGTTTGATATTCGCGCATGCGCATTGAGTCCTGCGTGCCTAAGCTTGCTTGAAGCCGGATACGTTTTCGATAAGAGCATCCAACGAGCATCCAGCACAGAAAACGACTGTACAGAATAGCATAGCCGAAGCGGATTGTTTGCGAGATCATTTTTTACAGTTTGGCTTGAATAACTGAAACAGATTGATGGGGTGAATATCTTTCGAATACTTATTTAATTAATTTAATTTTGAAAGTGTAATAATTGATGTAAAGCGTAAAGGATTTATAGAGCTAATCTGATATAGGTACTATTTTTATCAGTAATTGCATTTTGTTCGTGGGCTAGTCTTTAGATATAGAATTATATATATCATTTGATAGTAGGTATATACTTCAGCATCCCTTATAAAAAAAGTCACCGACCACCACTGCCGTATGTACTTTTTTAATTTGAAATCTTCTGAGAACAAAAAAAATAAAAAAATAAAATAGATCCACATTTTATACTAATGAAGAGAGAACAATAAACAAGCTGTACATTTTTTTGATTTTTATGGTTTTCAGTTTTTTGTTATGTAATTATTTACATTTCTTAAGGACTAAAACCTGTCAATTTGTCTGTCCTGGAACGGGAAACTTTCCTAGTTGGACAGGCAAAGCTTTCTTATATGTAAATTGTACTTTTTTTGTATCCTTCTATAATAAATAAATAAATAAAAAATAAATAAAATGGCTGTTTAACAAAATTTTGCTTTGGTTTTCATATTATCTATTGGGTCAAATATTTTCGCTATGTTTTTACGCTCCATCACAATAAAAAACATACCAATTAATTATAATTGATGTTTCAATTACAGTGATTAATTATCATAAAAAATATAAAAAAGAAGTTTAAATAATCTCTCCTAACAAATTCGCAAGTTATTAGAGGTTGTATTTATCGCGAGATGGGAAGATACTTTATCTGGAATTCTGAAGGGATCTGCTTAACTGTGAGCATCGTCCAACTAATACGAAAATCTCTTGAGACCTTACTCCATAAAAATTCCGAGAATTATTATTCTCTATTTTCCGTAACGTGCTAAATGTAATTCAGTTAAGTTGGCCAGAATGAGATCAGCAGATATTAATGAGAATAATATAAGACGAGGAAGAACTATATTAAATTGTTTCAGATTTTATGAGCTTTGAGGATTTATTCTTATCGTTGAAGAGGAAGATAACACTAATACTATAAATTAATATATGAAAATGAACCAGACACAGAAAACTAATAAAATATAACAGCCGCAAATGGGACTCGAACCCGGAACTTCTCGTCTTAGCGGGTCGGCGCGCTTTAACCAATTCAGCCATTGCCACCTATAATAAAACCGTCATATGTATTTGTCAACTTTTGTTTCAAATTTTTGAATTAACAATATTCCCTGAGGCGTATGTGTGGTAAAACCATTTATGACCGTGTGAGAAATGTGGATATCCGCAAAGAATGCAAGGCTGATGTAAGCGTAATGAGTAAGATCAATAAAGGGATCCTCAGATGGTTTGGACTTGTAGAGCGAATGAACGAAGAAAGGAGTGTAAGGAGAATATATGACGCAAATATGAATGGAAGAAGATGTTATGGACGCCCGAGGAAGACATAGCACGATCAAGTGAACCAATACTAGAGTCGGGCCATGTCAGGAGTCGGAATAATAGAAGAGCATGTATGATAAGATGTATGAATGTGAATGAAGCAAGGAGCGTATGCCACGACTAAGTTGTTTGGCGGTCCGTCCTCCCTGCCTACCCCTGCAGAGAAACGGCGTGATGTAACAATATTATCTTCTATTAATTTTTATTCCACATTATCGGCAGCTACCTTTTTAATTGGAAACAAGTGTTAAATGAACGTAATACATAATAAATTAATAATAAATCTTTTATTATTTTTCTGAGTCTACTTCATTTTAAAATTTTAATTTAGATTATTAGTGTTACCTCCTTCTTCAATGATATATTACATTGATGGGAATAAACTTCAAAAGTTATGAAAAGAGAGTTTTTCTTATAAAAATTGAATATTTATTCTTATTTTTAGTAGATGTTATAACACACTAATCTAATCGGTCTAATCGTCGAAGTGAGTGCACTCTCTTATGGATTGCCTACGAAATAGCGTATTTGTTGAAGGACTCCGTGGAAAGGGGGTCAATTACTTGGCTCTATACCCTCATTACAAAGTTGTGGATACTCTCAATATCGCCCTAGTGAAAGAACAACATTCAGAGTTGAAATAAGGTTTAAAATGGCTTTAACTGTTTTCAGTAAACCATCTTAAATTGTCAGAAACATATTTACTTTCCATTTACCCATTTTCTTTCTTTAGAACATTTTACCACATTTCCCAAATATGCGTAATTGGTTTTCTAGTTTTGGGAGTTTGCAACTGTCCGAAAAAAAAACCGAATTTTATTTAACTTTCAGCAATGACGGTTCAAACACTTACAAAAAGATCACCTTAAAATGGATAGGGGGATAAAATAATTTTCTGTAAAAATATTATGTTGTAGTATAGGTACGTACTTTATGGCTTTAAATTAATGAATACAATATTAGCAAAACTATGAAAAAAAAGAAAAATCAGAAAAAGATAGGGTCACATCCAAGACTCGAACCCAGGACCTTCGGCTTTCCGGGCCGCGGCTCTGGTAGAGCCACGGCCCGGAATTCGAAGGTCCTGGATTCGACTCCCAGATGTGACCGTATCTTTTACTGATTTTTCCGTTTCAAATTTTCGCTTTCGATTGAGTTTCGCTTATAATTGTCTCAATTAATTAAAATATTACAATTTGAGGTTAAACTAGATAAAAAAAACTTGGCTTTTTGAATTCTTCAAACAAACTATTCCAATTTTGAAAATGATACTTAATTTCAAAGCAAAAGTTTTAAAATTCATTGAACCGCAATTACAGACAGATGGGGTCACAACCTATTTTAATATAATTAATTCGCCGACACCACTAATGAATTCATTGATTAATAATTAAACATTGTCGAACTCTATCTAATCCAATTTAATAAATAAAATTATATTATGTAGCCACAATTTTCAGCATTTTTATGACTTGTGAGATGCCTAATACCCTGACTTATTTCATAGATGTCTCAATTTTGAGCCCCTAAAAATCCCATTGATTTGAAAGCTTTTGACTTGCA
Source organism: Limnephilus auricula (assembly GCA_951813805.1). NCBI lineage: Eukaryota > Metazoa > Arthropoda > Insecta > Trichoptera > Limnephilidae > Limnephilus > Limnephilus auricula. Next base: position 14,997,088 of record OX638396.1, read on the forward strand.
AAGTAGTAAAATCTTCGAAATAAACTTTGCTAAGACAGAAATGGAAAATTACAAAAGTTGAATAGTCAAATGTTCAAATTCAAATATCCAGAAACAACGTGACAAGCTTTTGTTTAATTGTTCTGCAACACTTAGAACGGAATCTGTCTCCGTTGGCATTTAAATACTGAAATATGATAAAAGTTTTATTTTCTTAATTAAGTCGAGCAATTAATCATCCGATGAACAAGCCATTCATTGACGGTGTTAATAAACGGAATAATACAATTAATTACTGAAATAACGTTGTGACTGGTATTTTTGCAATAACTGCTTGGAGTCAAATATGATATATGATATAATATTAAATAAACTTCCTTAATGGAAATACAATTAGAATTCTTACTTACTTTGGAATTTCAAGACGTTATATTTGTTGTGGAATTCTTTAGAGGAGGCCTTCACCCTCGCCTGAGAGAGGGGTTCTTGCTTATGAATAATTTAAGATACCTATATAACATTTTCAAAAAGATTGTAAATAACATTAATTATACTTTTATTACTTTTTTAGAACTCGGCAACACACCTATTGCAAGAAATAAAGGCTTTTTATTATATTGGTTTCAGAAAGAGTTAGTACGGTACTATGGCGAACTTCACTTTCGTTTGAATTTCTTTTAAATTTCGCACTCATGCAGCTAAGTTCTGTATAATATTAGGTATGTCAAAATAATATGATGACTTCAATGTTTTGAATATTCATTATGTAAGTAAACGTTAATCAAGATTTATATGCGTGTATTACAATTTTAGAATAGTGTTAACAGCTCTAAATAACTGTGATGTATGGCAGTGTAGCAAATTTTCGCGCTAGATATATATCTACATATATATATTTAAAAAAAAGTTTTTGTGAATGATTTTTGAGGTATTTTGCCGAATTTGCACTCCCCTTCCTTTATTTAACTTTTCAGGACACTGGTAAACAGTACGAAACGCCGCTTACGGTTGCTTCATTTCTTTCCTGCAGTTCGTGGTTCGGTTGATACGTGTAGTCGGTATACGTGTATTAGCCTAACAAACGATTCGTTAGGCCTCTCATTGTTAGTTAATTTAAAATCGATTTTTGACATTCGGGAGGCGGGCTTGGGTAACGCCTCTCCGGAAACCTTATTGAACATTTATTGGATAACAAACACCCCTGTCATAGGTCACGCCAAGTGGTTCGATATGTTTGTTGACTTAGCAGTGGTATCGGCTTCGTGGGAATGAGGTTTGTCAAGGTTTTGACCTTTCCAGTCGGACTATCGTCTTGCACTGCAGTGGGTGGGATGGATTCATACGTCCGTCACTCCTTGAATCCCAGATTCCTACCCACCGCTCATACCTTTTTCCTTTCCAGAACTTCCTCTCCTTCCTGTTTTTAAAGAGACCCTCCACACAGCATCTCCAAAAATTACATAGGTCCTTAAGAATTTTTTCCGTGTGATATCCCGTGTGAAGCTAATGTAAAAAAATGGTAAATCATATATATTATTCCTTATTAATTAACTGTTATCTATTCTAGGAATAAAATTAGATATTACACATTTTATTCAAATCATCATTGTCATTAGCCTGATCCCGAGACAAAAATATACAAAGTTAATAATATTATTGGTTAGGCATTATAGACATTATAATATTACAGTGTTTTTGTTTGTTCCAAAAAATAATTAATATATTTTATAATATCTTAATTAATGAAGATAATATTAGCGAAAGTCAATCGAAAATCGATCGAAAAAGATACGGATACATCTGGGACTCGAACCCAGGACCCCTGGAAATTCGGGCCAACGCGCTATCCACTGCGCCAACGTATCCCTTGAGTCCCAGATGTTTCCGTATGTTTTTCTGATTTTTCTGTTTCGGATTTTCGATTGACTTTCTCTAATATTATTTTCATATAATTTGATTAAAATTTTAACCGCTTGGACACATAAGCTTGTTTTCACGACAATTTAACGTAGGTAGACATAGGAATGACGTATGCCCCGCACCTGAGTTATTAATTAAAATATTATAATCTCATTAAGTTAAAACAAAAATAAAAATTAATATATTATTTATATTACAAAAATGATGATTTGGCAATCTCTCGGCAGTAAAATGTATTGTTTGAAAACTGCTAAATTACCGTGATCGGCCACAATGGATTATAGACTGACATTAAGGCGATCCGCCCACTGAGGCAACTGAAAACTCTCAACTAGCAACTGTTTTTGTATGACAATGTGATGGCCCGCACACTACACAATCACTCAAACACCCGTTGTCAATGGTAACGCTAGCGGTGACTCGCGACTCGCACTGCTGATTGCCGTGGCCGGCCGTTGCTAGTTGCCAGCTGTCAGCTGATTGTTATTCGTCTATGGTTAAACAAGCTTTTTGACCAATCAAGACAGAGAAAACAGCCGGTTTTAGTTGGTTTTCAGTTGCCTCGTCAGCGGAGCGCCTTATTGTTAGAATAATATAGTTACATTGTAGTCACGGAAATTGTCTCCAGACTGGAATTTTTGTAATATATTGTCCGCGCAAATATATTCAATAATCATTATTTCTGAGTATTATGCTCAAACATTTTGGGGTTATTTACACACCCCAGGCTTGCATATTATAATACAAAGACCCTGCACACACCATATCCAAAAATGAGGGATTTTTTCCTCAGGGTCTCCTGTGTGAAGGAAATTTAAAAAAAAATTGATAATTATTATTGTCTATTAATTAAATTGTTATCTACACTAGGAATAAAATTAGAAATTACGCATTTTAATCAAATTATCATTGTCATTAGTCTGATCCCGAGACAAAATATATACATAGTTAATAATCGTATTAATTAATACCAGTTAGATACCAATTAATTGTAGCGAGATGAAATTTCAGGATTGTGTCTCTCACGCGTCATTAGTGAATGCAAGTCAAAGGACCATCTCATTAAAGTAATTTAATAATGATCTCAGTGGGGAACCGTCGTTTAGACCTCGGATAATTTTCCAGCCATTTTCTTGGTAAAGTAAACACTTTTACAGCTTTTATTGTATCCACTCGGAAAACTCGACCTGATATTAACCCGGCACCAAAAGGACACTTGTTTAAGCGAGACTAATTAATAATTCACGGCTTAATTGAAGACGCCAAAAATATCTTTAGGTTTTGAATTAAATACATTTAAAAAATATATTATTTTGGCAAGGAGTAAAACGGTAAGACTATTGAATTTGGATGTGGTAACTGTTTAATAACCGAGTTATAAAAAATATCAAAAAATATATTTTTAAAATTCTTTTTAAATTTTGTGTATTTGAGGAATGTTGCAGGAAGGAATTAATCTCAATGCAACCTTTCCGTTTAAAAATATTGCTCGAAAAGCGTCTTGTTTTGTTTTTTGAGACTGAAATTCATTATCGTATTGTTGAGTAGATTGTCATATTTAAAATATTTAATTTCATTTTCTACCTGTCATTTTATATTTAAATTCATCTTGGTTTATTTCCGTCTATGGACTCTTTTATTTTCAATAAAAGTCTATGTCGCATTTTATCTTAATTTCTACAACAAATTATTCTTTGTATCTTTTTGTCTATGCTTTCACAAGAGTCAAATCATTTCGAAACTATTGGCATCATTTTCCTTGCAAAAACTCATTAATTTCAATAAAATATATAAATTTGTTATAGACCACTTAATGATTAAAGTGGTCTATAACAAATTTATATATTTTATTGTAAATTATGGCGAGCCACAAAGTTAATGCTTATTACGAACATGTCATTAATTTCATTTCTAAAAGACTTTTCAGCCAGCATCAAAAATCATTTCACGTTATTGCAAGTTTATCTGAACTCTTTATATGCAAGCAACCAATATACCAGTAATTTCTTACTAGTGTTTTATTCCGAGTGTAGCCTTCAGAATTACTGTGCAATCAACCACCTTGTTTTGGAAAACAAAAGAAATCATACAAGGAGCTTGGTTTCCGACCGACTCCGGGTCTCCAGAGACCTTCAATGGACCGCATAAAAAATGCGATTAAGTCCCGGGATGGATTTATAACATATGTCCCTTGAACACTTTAAGTTTATAAGTTCTTAAAACAAATATATTTTTGAAGATTATATCTGTATACTGTCGAGCCGAAACGGTAATTACAGAAAATTCCCAAAAATTAAAAAAAAACACATACGGTTCTGTTATTTAACACATAGGTTCGAAAAAAAAATCGGAGTATTTCTGTAAATGCTATTTAAGGTATTGTCGAGATATTTTTGCTCTATTTTAAACAAGTCATGTTTTATTAAATATTTTCGCAATTTTCGCTTAAATATTATCGTTTTTAATATTAGCGCGTTCCCTCTAATATCTCCCCTTCTTCATTATGAGCGCCTAATACCGGGCCTTAATATTAATTATTTAAGTTTAGTCTGTTATTTAAGTAATTATTATGGTTTGTGATACAAAAAAATGCCCCCTTTATAGCGCCTGCTCGCGTCAAGGCAAGAAGAACATCCCAGTTTTCAAGTAGTAGTTCATGATTTGTGATACAAAAAAATGTACCCTTTATGGTTATATAATTATTAAATGTTTTACATTTCCGATTGCTATTTAGGAAATGTATAGATTTCCTAAAAAAATGTGTCTAATATAATATATTTCACACATTTCCGGGCGATTTTAGGAACTATATACATTACCTAGGAATTGAATACCATGACGGATTACATACATTTCAGTTAACATATACATTACTAAAAAAGTTATAATTTATTCACTTCCATTAACTTATCTAATAAATAACTACATAGTGAACTTTAATTATTATAATTGGCAAAGACAGCTTAAAAAGCTGTTATATCTTTTCATAATAAATCAAAAAAATATATTCGAGTGAGTAGGTACTTATAACCGGATGGTTTTAAAGAGGATCACATCATAATGATGTGTACGTGGAGCAGAAAAATGCTTTGTGCTTTAAGCCGGCAAGGAGTCGGATATCGTAACCTTCATTATATAAGTAGTATTATGTAGGTAGGAACTGAGTTCAAATAAAATCGTTTTAACGAAGTAGTCAGACAATTTAAAAAAATAGGTATGTCTGCTCCTATATTCTTACGACTAATTAAACGAGGATTAAAATCCATCCCTTTTTATTTTTATATTGGGTAGGTATACTAACAACTTTCAGTTAGCAGTAAAAGCATTCGTTGTCGAGGGGTAAGGCTCTCGACAACGGATGCTGAGATGAGTAGGTCACGGTTTCAAATTCACAAATTTTATTTAATTAATTTGTTTTGTCTCACAAATTAATTAATTAAAAATAATTTAAAGGTTGCTAAGGGACGTACTTAACTTACTTTAAACAGTGATTATATATTGACATCATTTGACGGCCTACGTAGTCGAGGGGTAAGACTCTCGACTCGCGATACGAAGATCGCGGGTTCGAACCCGGCGTGCGCACATAAATTTTATTTGATTAATTTGTGTTATTTCACAATTAATTATTTTAAATAATATATAGTATATTTGCAGCACGTTCCAGAGTGGAAGATACTCTTAGTATCGCCCTGGTGTAAGACCACCATTCAGAATTGAAACTTTGCCTGAAATGGCTTTAGCCGTGTTCAGTGACTAGATCTGAATAGCCAGGTACTTCCCCACCTTCTTCTTCCTCGTCTCCTTCCCTTCCCCACATACCTTCAGCCTCATAACATACCCCAATTGGGTAATAAATAATATAAAGTGTCACTTAGCCGATTAACTGCAGAACCCCTTACTCTGACCGTTACTGACACTGTCACTGGTCACTCAACCGAGTAACTGCCGAACCCACCGTTACTGTCATTGGTCACTCTACCAAGTAACTGCCGAACCCCTTAACCTGATCGTTACTGTCACTGGTCACTCAACCGAGTAACTGCCGAACCCCTTACCCTGACCGCTACTGTTATTGGTCACTCAACCGAGTAACTGCCGAACCCCCATAACCTGACCGTTACTGTCACTGGTCACTCAACCGAGTAACTGCCGAACCCCTTACCCTGACCGTTATTGTATTTGGTCACTCAACCGAGTAACTGCCGAACCCCTTACCCTGACCGTTACTATCACTGTCACTGGTCACAAAATAGAGTAACTACTGAACCCCCATAGCCTGACCGTTACTGTCACTGGTCATTCAACCGAGTAACTGCCGAACCCCCATAACCTGATCATTACTGTCACTGGTCACTCAAACGTCTCAACCGAGTAACTGCCGAACCCCTTAGCCTTACCGTTACTGTCACTGTCACTGGTCACTCAACCGAGTAACTGCCGAACCCCTTACCCTGACCGTTATTGTCATTGGTCACTCGACCGAGTAACTGACAACCTTTTACCCTGACCTTTATGTCCACTGATTCTGTTAGTTGTAAAAAAAACTCTTAAATGTAACCGAAGACAAAAATATAATTTTATTTTTTACTCCAAATGAACCACTTTCCTCAAACACAAGAGCCTTGTCTGTTCATGGTGAGGAAAGGCTATTATTATTTTCCTGTGTAAAAATTATAAACACTAAATATTATTAAATATATTTAATAATTTTATTAAATTATAGCATCGTTTCGATTATGAATGACGGTCTGACAGTATCGTAGACTCTTTAAATGTTATAAGAAAAGTAAAGATTCAGAAAAGTGTACGACAGAAAAGAAGAGGACATAGAATATTAGTAGGTAGTAATGTTCTACGATAATACTTTACCAGATTGGTACCTAAAGTTGCGTTTTACGTGTGTTGTATACAATATATTGCGTTGGTAGGTACTTACCTACACAATATCTTCTAAGTGAAGCAATTAATTTAATTGATGAAACTTACAAATTATCACTGGTCGTAAAATTCTCACTTATCTACGTTGACAATTAAATTAGTTTAAATTGAGCCTGCTTCTAGTTCCTTCAGCCAACGATGAAGAAATTAAAGAGGATGTCCATATTTAAGGAGAAAACTGTCGATAAACTCCTTTTTGACTGAATTGTAGGACATTTATAAAGAAGATGAACTTAAACTCGCTTTTACCTGATGATCTCCTCACTTAGAGCCACTTTTTAATTATTGTATTATGTATCTACTTGTATGCATTGGCTTTAATTATGTGTTTATGTATACGTGTATGTCATGTATGTGCATGTGTGTGTGTGAATTCTGAATGCTGGACTTACACCAGGGCGATTCTGAGAATATCATCCAGTGCCGCAAATATATTCCTTTTATTATTTTAAATGTTTTAATTGTGAAATAACACTTCAAATCATATTTAATTTACTTGCAACCTTCGGATTTGATAGTCGAGAGATTTACCCCACGACCACTTTTGCATATTAATGCAGGTCTTGAAGAGGCTCGGATTATACAGAGTTGGAAAAAAACAGATGCCCGTAGCTCGTTCAAGATACGAACCGACTTTCACACAACATTCAAAGAAATGAGATACAGATGTATGAATATGAATGAAGCAATGTGCGTGTGAGACAAGGTAAAGTTTTATGGCATTCTACCAAACTTCTGCTTTAATTAGAAATAGCTTGCTGGCCACCTGGTGTACTTAGATTGATAGTTATGCGACCGTTATCTTTTTTGTGTCTTATTCTGTTTTCACATTTTCAATGATTTAGGTAATAATAGAAAATAAATAATTTACATAGTTATTTCTTGATTCATCCGATAATCCGAAAACGTCCAATGAATGAGAATTGACACAATCAACCTAATCCTGAAATATCACAGTCTAAATTCATATTTCTTAATTCTGTTTCTTTTACAGTTGACTGATGTAGCAGATAATCCGAAAAGGTCAAATGACTGAGAATTGACACGATCAACCTAATCCTAAAATATCAGAGTCTGAGTTCATATTTCTTAATTCTGTCTCCTTTACAGTTGACTGATGCAGCTGATAATCCGAAAACGTCCAATGACTGAGAATCGACACAATCAACCTAATCCTGAAATATTAGAGTCTGAGTTCATATTTCTTAATTCTGATGCAGCAGATAATCCGAAACCGTCTAATGACTGAGAATTGACACAATCAACCTAATCCTAAAATATCAGAGTCTGAGTTCATATTTCTTAATTCTGATGCAGCAGATAATCCGAAACGTCCAATGACTGAGAATTAACACAATCAACCTAATCCTGAAATATCAGAGTCTGAGTTCATATTTCTTAATTCTGTCTCCTTTACAGTTGACTGATACAAATAGGCCTACTGCCTCCAAGGACTCGACCAGTGTCAAGGATCGCACAATTACTGTCGCCCGGGTTAGAGCATTGAGATCCCCACAAAGGCTTACGTCCCTTAACGAGAATGCGGCCGGACCGGGCTCTTAACCGCGCAGTAAAACAAAGACAAAATTACGTACTTTCTACTTCTCGAACCTGCTAAAATTATGTTGAAATATCAAACAATTTTGATATTTTTTTTATCACCTAGGCATTTATTTCCGATGACCGTCAGGCTCTTTTAGAGCTTTTGCCTTATTTTTGAAGTTATACGTTAAAATATATCTGATAATTAATAATATATCTGATAATTGATTGTTTTTCCCCCTAGAAATCTTCCATTCCTAGCCTCTTCTGTCCTGTCAGTAAGTTGTCTCTTAACAGTGAACCATTGCACCATTTCTGAGTAGGGATATACGTACATAGAGTATGGAACGTCATACATATTTTGGCACTATATATCTTAAGTACACATGGTAATAAATATGTGGTTGATGATGGTATAAAAGTATTGAACGAATATCAACAAACAAACATTCTTTAATTAAAACTGTTTGTCAGTGCTTCTCAGTTCAATTATAATCTCTCTTTTCTTATGTATATTTTGTATCTATATGTAAAATGATTGTAATTCCTAATTAATTTAATTAATTGATTAATAAATAATATTGCATGAGAAAATTTTATCCCGATTCTTGACTAACCAGCTCAAGAATTTTATTCACCTGATCGTATCATATATCTTCCTGGAGAGTCACGGACCTTTTATTTCTCGCCTTATGTTATGAAAGGCTTATATTTTAACATGGATAAAAAATGGATATGATTTTAATCAATATACTTATTTGTAACGAAAAGCGGGCTAATTTAAAAGGGGATTCATATAATTTGAATTGAAATGTTATTTTTTTCTGGAAACCAGGTTGTGTAACCTGTTGACATAGTCCTAGGACGAGCTTACTGGTTATTATCATAAGAGCTAAATTAACGTACACGTTTAGAGACCTCGGCTTCTTCCAGGCGAGCCCTTGTGATCCTTCTGAGAATTCGCGCTTCATTATTTCCGCCGTTTCCACGCCAACCCTGTCAAATTTACGAATGTTTCCACGTTTTTTTATTAAAACGTACCCCCGCCTTACACACAAACCATGATATTTATTAAAATATACGCTTTACTCCATAGATACCGTGATTTTTATAAGGAATATTGCAAATTTCCCGAGATACTTGATATCCCTGTTGCGGCGTTATATAAAGCAGACTAAAATCCAGAGATTTTACGCAATTTTTTGAAGTATAGTAATAAAATTTCCTGCTGCCATCCATTACCCTTTTGGCCTTCCCAAGTTGGAGTTGAAGGCTTTAGCGGGGTGTATTTACCCCACCAAAATGGGTCTTTATTAAACACTGAATAATTTAAAACCCCATCCAGGGAAAATGATAACAGCCATTTAAATGGAAAATGTATTACCTCCTTCGTTCATTGCTCTTTCCATAAAATAAAACGTAGATACTTACCTACCTAAAGGTTTTTTTAGTGCTCGATTATTAAGCTTCGATGCTTTATGATAATATTATATTTGGTTTTCTAAATGGTTTTCAAATATAAGAGGATTTCCTACACTCGTGAGAAATTTGAATCCTTTATAATATTTTGCGTAAAAAATATTTGTATAAATTTAATTGAGCTCTGTTTTTTCACAATACGAAGATACATTATTAAAAAGGTATGAATAAAAAAAAGTTAATTTCACGATGTATTTTATAATGATGTTTAAAATGAGCTGGCCCTTAAAATGGCTTTCTGAAAAAAGATTTTGACTTTTTTATAGAACTAAACTCAAGTAAAATGGCATTGTAAAGAGAAAATAGTAACATGTTTATATTTGAGTGTTTATTATACTAGTTTCTTTAGGTACATATATTGTCCAATTGAAGGCCATAAAGCGGGCGTACTAAAGTCAATAAATACTTTCTAGCCCTAAATCCAATAAGTCTTTAAGATAAATCTCGAGTAATGTCCGATATCTAAGATTGGGCCTTTAATTTACTCATTAATCTTGTTGAGTCTTAAAAACGAACCGATTAGGTAGATGGGTACGTGAATTCTTCCTAATTTAAGACATCGACGAACCTTTAAAATAGCATGATTCAGTGATTTTAGACAATTTAGACTTAGATACAACTATTTTGTTTACTTCCTATTTGATGAAAAATCAATTATTTCTTGGATGTGTTTGATGGTTATGGCCTTTACAGAACAATCTACGTCTAGAGTTTAGTGATGAATAGACATATAGAAATTTTATCAAGTAGGAAATGGTCCGTCGATTGTATGCAAATCGGTTCAAATAAGTGTGCTCAATTACTTACATTTATAATAATATTGCACTTATTATTGATTTCTACCAAGAGAGAAAAAAAATCCTTTGTATTTATCACAATGCTTACGAATGACTAATCTTCGGTTATATACTTTGCGTTTTGCAGTTAACATTTGTTCTTGTGAAATCTAACGATATAATACTATATCAGCGTGCGTGTAGTAAAATCTGCCCCGGTCAGGTCATCAGGTGTTATTTTTGTTAATCTTATATCTGGGATATGTTGATTCGGCCAAATCAAAGATTTAATCAATGCGATGAACACGTTTGATTACGTGATATTCTTTTTATTTATTTATACTGGGTTTTTACAGATGTTCTGACTTACGTGAGAAAAATCCAGTTATTGTACAAATAGAGACATACAATTACAAAAAATCTACAATTACATGCAATTACATTCAGATACACTTAGAAAAACAGAAACATCATAAATAAAAAATAAAAAAATAATAAAAAAATACAAAATTATATATAAGCTCACTCAAGTAACACATATTACAATGCGAGGCAAGAGACATAAGAAACACGAGAGGCATGCATAGTGAGTTAATTGACACAATATAATTAGTTAAACATATTTTTTAACAGCGCCAGAACTTTTTTCTGAATCCGTACAAATTATCGACGAAAATATCTACTTCAGCACACTCTATCTTGTTATATAGTCGACACATCTGGGTAAGAGGGCTAAAGTAGGCGATATTATTTTTTTATGTATTCAGGTGAAAAGTGTTATGGCATCTTAAGCAATGGGAATTGGGGAGATTTATTTCAATATTGCTAAGACATAGTGTAGTATCAAGATGGCCGTGAATGATTTTATGTGAGTTTTAAGTGTATCAATCTTGAAGTAATCAACGACGTTAGTCGTCTGATCTAAGATGATCATGTAGTCCATATTTGAAGGATAACATTCTTAGATTTTTTTTAACTGATTCCACAATTTTTTCTTATTTGCGGTAATGTGGATTCCAAATAGTGCTTCCATATTCACGTTTACTTCTAATTAAGGCATTGTAAAAGGTTAGAATTGATTGAGGATCTTTGAAAGGTTTACATGTTATTTGAATAAATCCCATAATTTTTAATGATTTGCACTTAATGCGTACATCAAATATGAATTTTAAATCAACAATGATTCCTAGATATCTTATTGAAGACACTTTTTTGAGAACAATATTATTAATGACATAATGACATAGGAAAAATCCTTTATAATTATATTTCTAGTGAAGTTTAAAATGTAATGTTTTTCAATATTTAAGTGTACATCATTGATAGTAAACCAGTTATTGAGCGTGTGGAGGTCATTTTGAAGCACTTCATGTTTGGAAATAGACCTAATTTTACGAAAAATTTTAAGATCATCGGCGAAAAAAGCATATTCATATTTTAATTTCGAGCCATGGTCATTTTTGAGTATAAGAAAAAAAAGTTATATTAATAAACCCTTTAATGGAAAACAAGCACTGAGACAGTTGATTTCGTGGTGGATAATCTATCCTTATACCTTAAGTCTCCAGTGGATCTTAGTTTTTTCTTCGAGTTGTCAGAAAATAGATCTCTGAGTGGCCAGTTAGCTTTCAAGCAAATTAAGAATGTAATGATCATTTTTTTGTTCGGTTCTTTCACTCTAGCTCTAGAACTATGATAAAAACCACCTCGTGATGATTCATTGTTAGAACTTCTAATAAAAATATCATCGAAATTTAATGCCTAATGAGACGAACATTTATCTGTATTTTTTATTTTATTTCAATGTTTGGCTCCTTATACAATATACAATCGGTAAGATAAATAGCCTTTGTTTTTTATTTAAAATAAGTAGTACCAGTTTGTTCTGGTTTTTAAACCAAAACGTTTCTGGTTTGGCATGTAAGGGTTAGAATATGCTGCAAATATTAAACTGCAATTTTTTTTTCCACAACCTCACTGGAAATATGTTTACCAGATGGAGCAAATAAAGCAAAATCAGCTAACGGAGATATTTAGAATCACGAAATTAATAAGAGCGAAGCTTAATGTATAATCTCCATTGGAATCGGTTAAAAAAATATATATATAACTTGTTAACCCTTCAGGCCTCGGGTCTATTTTATCGGATGGTCAAAATGTTTAAATAAATAAATATTTCTGAACGCATCCGAAAACTAAAAACTGTCTTTGAAAAGTGATGAAATTCGAAATAAAATTAAACATATTATTTTAAAAAAAATTTTTTTAATGCTTACATGAAAAGTTTAAAAATGGCTCACCTTACGTTTTATCTAAATAAAATTATTGATAAGGAAAAAAACCACACACATGCTTCATTAGGAAAATGTATTATAAACGTTATTGTCAACTTACTTTTTTGCCGCTTCATGTAAAAAGAATTAATAATAAATTGCCAAAGTTTCACAATTTCATTTTAAATTGCAGTTGGAAACCTTGGCTTCGTAAAGGTGTACATTTTAATTATTTTGTGGTAAACTTTTAGATTTGCTTTAAAATAATGGGATTTTATCTTTCCAACACCGTTTATATTATATTTCTAACCATGATAGTAAGAGAGACACAATGATTTCCATGAGACCTATATGAGTTGTTCCTTTATACAAAAATATAAGCGTAACTAATAAAAAATATTTTTTCATCAGAAAGATTTGAACGCATATAAAAAAATAACTTTAAAATATACAATTTTTTTTAATAAGAATATTTATGACATTTTTCATTGATCAACGTTTTAAAAATCAAATAATTTACAAAATAAATAAAAACCATTGGCGTCAAAATCGACCGTTTCTGGACGTGCGCCAAGCGATTTTTATGCCTATGTACTGATATAAGGCACCTGAAGGATGTATGTATACATTTTTATTCACAGGTATGTATTCCTCTTATAATAAAAATAATACGAGACGCCATGAGGAGTGTTGGAACACAGGTAAAGCCGGGAATAACGACTGTTTTAGTTAAAACTTTGATAATTTATTTATTAATTCATTGCATTCCACGGTTGAACTGCGTGTGTGTATCTTAGGTCTTAGAGTGACATAATTCAGTTCTGTTGCAACACGGGGGCGGCGGTGGGAAGGAGGAGCCATCCTCTCCGATACGACGCTTCGCCTGGGGTTTCCTCTCAGGGAGGATAAAAGCCACCTGAATAAGTAATAGTCCGCTGAGAGAAAGCACAAGAGACAATGTAGGTAGGTAGTAACTGCGCTCCGGGCAAGGACATTATAATAATATCATGTTCTTACATAGGATGGTGTAAGCTTCATTGTTGTTTAAATGCTAGTTGTTGAAAGCTTGATTTGTGTCAAAGTGTAGTGAACACATAAATAAATATAGGCTGGTGACTTTTCTTGCTTTGTGCGGGCGGAACACCAGTATCTAATTTTGGCAGCATACGGGTATGAGTTATTTTTTAGAATTATTCGCGTGCAGAAAAAGTTTGTCTTTTATTTTGTATTTAATCTGAATCTCTTCAGGAATAATATTTACAAATTTATATAGCTTCACCCAATTAGTTGGTGATATAAATAATGATATCTTTGATGGTGTTGAATGACGATAACTTTCTAAGAATCTGCTAACTATTATGTAAATTTACATTATGCTACAAATTAAGAAGAATGTATTAATGTTTTTATGGGAACCTTTGGCATGGATTGCTTAAATTACTTTAGATGAAAAAATAATGTTTTGTTGTGTGGTTTTTCTGAGAGGTAGTGAATCAAATGAAAAGTTTGCTTTTCTTAATAATGGTAGAATGTTAATCGGTTAAGCCTTGGACACAACTAGAGACTCATAAAGTTATTGCTCTGATCAAATATTTAAAACTTTTCTTTTGTACATTGTTCCACACAGGAGTGTTAAACAATTACCAATTTCCATTTCTGTGAATGCTGTGCTGAGGATCTTTTTATGGAAGGAAAATAGAGGGAGTTCTAGGAAGGAAAAATATATGAAGGATGGGCAGGAAACTGGGGGTCAGTAAGGACAGCATTGACAGTCGTATGAATCCATTGCCACACAGTAAGTGGGCAAACACACCAAATGACAAGGCCTAGACAAATCCCCATGAACTAGCGATGGGCACAATCGATGAATAATCGATTATTTACTCGATCTTTTTTACCATCGAATGATTTCGATTCATTTCCATAGAAAAATCGATTCTCGCTTCTCGATGTCAAATTCATTCGAATGCACAGTCCGAGAGAATCGGTTTGAAACGTCATCGAACTTGGAACCGATTCTCGCTTCTCGATGTCAAAATTCTTTCGAATGCACGGCCGAGACAATCGGTTTGAAAAGTCATTGAACTTGAAATCGATTCTCGCTTCTCGATGTCAGAATCCATTCGAATGCACAGTCCGAGACAATCGGTTTTAAACGTCATCGAACTTGGAATCGATTCTCGCTTCTCGATGTCAGAATTCGAATGCATAGTCTTGAAACGTCATCGAAAGTGATTTTGCTTGTCAAACGAAATATTTTATAGGTACATGTTATAATCAACCTGATGTGTGAATTTTAAATTATGAATGAATACTTTTAGGTAACGATTTACGTTTTCAGTATAGTTTATACGTAAAAGATTGCGATGGTGATAGCTTTCAACAATTTAAAAATGTTTATTATGAGGTTATGTATCATCTATTTGGGTATTGTATATTTAATTTAAAATAAAACAATAACTTAGTATATACCATTTTTATATTTAATGCCGACCGGGTTTCGCTAAAAGCGTAGTTTCTTCAGGGCAGTAAATAATACTCTACCAAAATCAGCAAGTAATATGTTTTCATATGGACATATCCAAATATATTTAATTTATTTGAAATTAACAGGTGTTTCTTAGTTTCTAATAAAAATGAAACGATTTCTATAGTAAGAAAACTTTATTTATATATTTAATGAAAATTTGTTAATAATTGCATACGAAAAGGTGTCCATAACCTACATGTTATTTAGAGGTTATTTTTTTTTTAACAAAAACGACATAAAATTATTATCTTCGTGTTAAACACAGACACACTGTCAATATTATTAATGGGAATTTGTACCTTATATAATATCTTATTAGTAATTTTATTGTTGTGAGATGCCCACATATTTGAAATTCGTGAAAAAAAGGAATAACACTAATGTTGCCATCAAACAAAAAGGAATTTGCCAATTTGCCATTGCCAGGAAAGAAAAACGGTGATTGAAATGTTGTTGCAGTACTTACTTACTAATGTTGCGTTATTTAAACATGTTATTTAGAGATTGTTTTTGAACAAAAATGTCATATAATTATAATTATTGACATATTATTAAACATACATAAATATTTTTAATGGAAATTTTTACCAACGGGCTAAACTAAGTAGCTTAACAATAATTGTTATTCTGTGATATGCATACCAAAAAACAACAAATAAAATTACAACAAAAAATAAGCGTTGCCATACATGATGCACCATAATAATTTTCGGCTTCCTACCCCCCCCCCCCCTCACAGACAAAAATTCTGCCCCTGACCGTAGCTATTGCTCCCAAACTCCGAGCAAAAAATCGATTAATCATTCGATTATTGTGATGTCTCGATTAAAAAAAATCGATTATATAAAAGTTTCGATCATTCCCATCGCTACCATGAACCCGAGGACCCCTGCCAAATCAACGAAACCAAACGTAGTGAATCACTTGTTGTGACCTATGGCAGGGGCGTTGGCTATCCAATAAATTGTTCCCGGGGCAGCGGTACCCATACCCGCCTTCTAAATTGTGTTTTACTGAAAAAATTGTGTTTTACTGAACGTATACATATCTAAAAATGAGATTCTGGCTGAAATAAATTTTATTTGTATATAACTATAACCTGATTTACTGTAGTTAATAACCTAGAGGCCTCCTACTCACCTGGGGAGAGCCACGTACTTATTAAATGCAGTTGATCAAAATATCGATACGTTTTTCATACCCTATAATGCACAAGGTAAGCCCTGTATAAATGTAATGTCATCAAAAAATTCCAATTGAATTGAATAAATAATCAAACCCCGCTGTGTATCAAACAGAGAAGAGAATCGTCGTAAGTACTAAGCCTCTGAAAATGTCTGGTATCTTCGAGGAAATACCTCAACATTATATACCGAGTTTCAACCAAGAGGTTTCTGGATTTAAAAACAAACAATAAGTTAGTATCAATTGTAATCAATTTAATTATTGCCATACACAACTATTTTGATGGTTCCGCGCCAGTTCTCGAAAGCTTGCATTTGTGTTTGATCGTTTGTTACATCGCATAAGCCGTTCTTGTGCACGTTTTGGAATCCTTCACCGGCTTTCTGGGTGGAAGTCATTGTAGTCTAGAACAGCGTTTCCAAACCTTTTTAAACCTGTGGACCGGCAAAAAAAACGTATTATTTCGCAGACCAGCTGCCGCCTAAGACTAAGAATCATAAGCTTTAACTTTGTATCTTTTGTAGTTGATTCAGCTAATCAACCTGCTTCACCACAAGGAGAAAAATGTTATTCTAAAATACGATTATTTTATTCGTAAAATGGGTAAAAACGGGACTGAAATTCTTACAAACAAATTAACAGGGTTTCAATATTTATTGGCGGGAAAGTGTATGAATAATTTGTTGGTATACGTACGAAATTTGTTCTAATAATAATTTATTATTACATTTTCCCGCCAATAAATATTGAAACCCTGTGAATTTGTTCATAAGAACTTCATTCCCGTTTTACGAATAAAATGATCATATTTTAGAATAACATTTTTCTCCGTGCACCCCTATTCTAAACAAAGAATTTTATCATCACGATAATCAAAACAAAAAATTGAAAGATACATTATTCCCACGTCATGGATGCAATTATTAATTATCTGTATATTATCACTTGATTACGATCATTGAAAAAGAAACTTCCGATGATTTGAGGGTAAAAAATAAAGCTCTCTTTAATTATTCTCTAAAAATCATAAAACTCTTGCGAGTTCTTCAAAGAAAGTTCTGCAAAGAAAACCCTTGTTTCAAATGAAATATTTTGTCATCTCTTAAACCAAATTTATTAAGAAAATTGCTAGAGATCATTTGGACAGAAACTATTTCCACGTTCTAGTAATTTTCTATTAAATCTTCTCAAATTAATCATTTTCGGGCTTGCTCTCCAAAGAAACTATTTCCTTGTTCAAATGAGTGCAAATCATATATACTTTCTCTATGAATAATAACATTCTAGCGAGGTTTGTGAAAGAAAAAATTCCCATGTTAACGTTAAATACACGTTAAAACATGTCAAGATTTTAAATATTTTGACATTACTCGCCGCATAATATTTACACTGCGTCGGTATGGGTAGCGGGTGAACCGTTGTCAATTAACAAGTAACTAAGAAATACTTAAATATAGGTGGGAGGGCTTGAATGTTTTACAATAACTTTTTGGTGCTTAATTATTTAAATGCAACAAATTACTGTATAAACCACTAAGTTTACGCAAAGTAATTTGTTTCATTTATTTAAAATGATGCCACAAAGTAATTTTGCAAAGATTGAAGCTTAATTATTTATTTTAATTAATGAAGATAATTTTATCGAAACTCCATCGAAAATCTGAAACAGAAAAATCAGAAAAGGATATACATCTGGGACACGATTAATTATTATTGCTAGTTGTAAATCGCGCACGTGCATTGTACAGGCTGTCTGGACTCTGGATGAAGCCAGAGAGTGGTTCATTATCTGAAGCATCCGAATCTTTCGGGGACCAGCAGGATATCTTCGCGGACTGGTACCGTTCCACGGACCATGGGTTGGGAAATGCTGGTCTAGAACACCGCGCAATTGAATATTGTCGAAGCAGGCGGTTCACCGTTTATGATTCTTTGAGATTACGAGGAAAATCGTATCTTTACAATATATGTATAATATATAGCATTGTTATGCACTGTAATAAGAGTAAGTTAAATGTCTGCAGGAGAGTATGGCCACGGTACTCAGTGCGGCGGTGTTTGTAAAAATCCTTCTATTAATATTAATAATTTTTAAAATAAATATGAAACTTTTTTGTCATTAAATGGGATGATTTCGATTATTTTGATATTTTACTGGTATGTTTTTAACACAATTTATTCTTAAACTATTTTTAACACAATTTATTTTTTAAATTATATAAATAAATACAGATTTAAATAAGAAAAAAAACTATAATTTTTAAACATTTTTTTCTCTAAAAAAAATCACTCTCTTAGAGGGTATCAATAAAAAGATCACTGTTTTAACTTGATTAATCTGCGTGGCTTTTTATTTCGTTTATGTCCCCTGAGTTACAAAGATTGCAGAAATGTATTAAAATTTGTACAGTTAGGGCGCTGATTATTCACAAAGACTGCATAATACAAATGATCATTATTTTTTTTTTCACCAGATTTTACGTCCGGGTTAAATCTTCCCCACAGGAAAAACTAAACGCTTCCACAAATAATCATCTAGTAAATACACGCTATGCAAGTGTACTATATGCATATAATAATACAAAACAATACAAGGACAACATGTCAACCCACTAGAGACCAAATGGGAAAATAATTCACCGAATCCAGATATTTTCATATCAGAGGGTTGGGCTCGCTAGAACTCCTAACTGGACTGATAAATCCTACTGATCCCTCAATATATAAAAAAAGATAATTTTTTTTTATTAACGTTATTATTAAATTATATTATAATTAAACATGTAATGCCACTTAATGAACTCAAATATGGGAATAGATTTCTCAACTTAGATTAGTGGTGGTGTTAAAAAAACAGTTTTGAACTAGCTTGAAATATTGTAACTATTGTGAGGTTTTCCAGTATATTTTGAAGATATCGCAGAGTTGGTTCAAACAATTACGACATAGCTACTTAATAAAAAGAAAAATTAAAAATTTAGCTTCGAACATCAACTTAAAGTAGAAATTTAATTTAAACAAGTAAACTTGACACCCAACAGGTAAACTTGTACAAATCATCTTTACAAAGCTAAACTTAGAAGTGATCTCTTAAACAAATTTTTTAGAAAATTTTCAGATGTTTTTGGACAATTTTATACATTTTACTTCATCCTACCTTTTGATCAGATATACCCGCAGAGATCCCTTCCTCCGGGTTCCTGCGCAGACTGCGGCGATGTCGACTCGCGACGCGTCTCCATCGGTAATATGCAAGATTCAAATATGTATTTATGCAAATAGGGCAAATAAAGCTCGAATCGTTCGAACCTAATATCATTTCATATTTCACGTGACGTTTAGGAAAATTTTAAATTATGCCTCTTGAAATGGTACTGGAGCAATTTAATCCCCCAGAATGGAAATTCTTGACTTTCCTTAATATCTTCAGCGACGAATTTAAAATATCTACAGTATTTCGATGGGTTGGTTCAACAGTTAGTTCTCTTTAATTTTTTACAGTAATGTGAACGGAAAAATCGAATTGGAAAATATTTGTCAACGAAATAATCTTAGAATGAAGTCCTTTGTGAATTTTTCAGTCACTTTCACGTATGTTACATTTAAGGGTTAGTATTTTATGAAAATGCTATCCGCAAATAAAAATAATGTGATTTTTTTTTTGCTGTAAATATTATTTTATGATTTAAATATTTTTTCAGGTAAAAGCGTGTTTATTTTTAGGGTGAATGCAAAGGTTAAACATTTGTGTTGATTTTTTGATTACCTAATTTGTATAACTCGGGTTCCTATTGATCTTTAGACTTTTTTAAAATGTATGTTATTAAACCTTATGTGACAGAAGATATATTTTGTGTGAGAGTAGGTGGGCTTTATAACAAAAGCTATTTTTAAAACAAAAATAACAATATTACATTTAAGTTAGTGTTTGAGTTTGACCTAACAATTAGTAGGTTCCTAATAAAACTGTGTAAAATCTTCACACAGGTCTTCTGATTATCGTGACAGCCACCTATGGGCTGGAGCCCCTTACCCTGAATAGCTGAAAAAACTCTTGGTTTTTTCACATTAACTTCTGACTCTGAGGATAATAATTTTGGGGATTCTGTATGGAGAGTCTTTTCAAGGAGATGGGGGAGTGAACATGAGACTCTTCAAAACCGATTTCATGTTGTGGGAGGGTGGAATAATTAGCCTTCAAATCGCTCCACAGCCGAGTTATTGAAGACTAGAACGACCCGTTATCATGTGACGTATACAGGGTGTTAAGCATCGCACTTGACTTACTTTAACCAGTGATTCTTGACATTATTTGGAGTACAAATATTTTTGCATAAACTCATATGCATTCTTTTATGTAATTTTTTTGATATTTCTACCGTCACCCGCGTATAGATCATAAATTAGATGCATACAATTTTGTATGCATCTTTAATAGATTCGTTACTAGGCGATTCGATACCGATCCCAGATCTCGCGATAAACAAAATAGAGATGGCTGTTTTCAGTGATATGCTGTCATTGCGGTTCTGGAGACTGATATGAAACCGCTTCTTCTTTCAGTTACTTTTGGAACCGGTTCCCAATGGTTTTTTTTTTTACATTAACTACATGTCATTTATGAAGATGCTGTGTGGAGGGTCTTTTTGAGGAGAGGAAGGAGTGAACATGGGTCTTGAAGAGACCTATGTTGTAGGAGGTAGGAAACACAGAGGCCGGCAAATCGTTCCACAGCCGAACTGTTGAACTCAAGAACGAGTCGTAGAAACGAAGAGTGCTGAGCGTTTGTTTCCCGAATATGCACCGGTGTCAAGGGGATCAATGATGCTAGTTCCTCGGAGCATCTTTTATTGAAATACCGGTTGAACAAGGACAGCATTCCCACCCGACGCACTATGGACGGAATGGAGAAAAAACCCGAATTAAGTGGTTTTTGCAAACGTTAATATTTTAAATACATTTATTTTTTTTAGTATAGCAAAATAGTTTCTGCATTTTATGTGTTTATTTTAATATGTCAATAGCGCTTGATAAAAGTTTGGCAACGCCGCAAAGTGTGTCGTAAATTGGATGTTTGGCAAAGCTTTTTTCAGTTCGCTCCTACTCATGAGTAGAGACGGTTGTGTATTGAGTGATGTTTGGATATATTTACAAAAGTTTGTTACGACTAACGTTTCTCAATGTATTCTTTATTTAATTTATTAAACTATAAATCAATATCACATGTATGTGAGATTTTAACTAACATCTAATTTTCCGCTATTTTTGTATTTTTTTTGCTGTTAAAATGCTTATTTCATTTAGCGTTTAGAAACAAAACATCATTTGTTCCCATTTGTGAGTATATACGTATTGTAGACTAAAGTCTCACCTTTTATGTCATATATAAATTGTGTTCCTTTTTTGTCCTTCCTTGAACAATTTTGTTATTTTCAGGAAGGTCTATATGCATTCCCCGGGGAGAATTATTTGAGGCATTAAAAGAACAGGGTATAATAAATGCCACTTCCGTGGAATCAAATGAGTTTTTAATTAATTATACAATACAAAAATACCACATAGTGGTAGGTTCGAACATTTTGAAGGTTTGCAACTCACTGACAAACAATAACTGGACACAAATGTGCTATTTATCTAAAGCCATGCCCAAATACATGAATGATCTCGAAAAATTGTAAATCTAGAGTGTGAGGTTAGCACGTTTCATTTAGTTTAGTTACGTTTAGATTTTTTGAATGTCTATTGCATATTTCATATCCTCTCGAAATTAAATCATGGCAAGTCCGTGGACAAGAAAATAAACTAAAAGTTGGATCAAGAAAGAGAAACATTATTAATGAGTTCAGAGTTCAGAGAAAAAAATATCGTACTGGTAGATATGCCAAAGCAGGGCTTCGGTAGTACCAATGATGTCAATACTGCCCATCGATTTTTTGACAATCATATTCTGTCTTCGGAAATAACAGGTATCGATGCGAATTTTATAGTAATGTCCAGTGGATATAAGTGGATATGTCATCGACGAAAATAGTTTCGAACAATATGCTTTAGACACTGCCTGGCTTTATGTACGTCTATATAATTGGTACCCCATGCCGACAAGTGTTCATAGAATCCTAACACATGGTGTGACAGTAATGAAATTATTTTTACTCCCAATTGGAGATTTACAAGAATCGAGGCATAAAGAGATAAGGTACTACCGAGAACACCATAGCCGAAAAGTTTCCAGAACCAGCACCAATCAAGATATATTCAATAATTTGTTAATCTCATCAGACCCTGTAATTTCCTCTATTCGACCACTTCCTAAAAAAAAGGTTCTGTGTTACCTACGGAAGTTTTAAGTCTACTAAGAATTCCGTCCAATGATTCTGGAAATTTGAGTGATGATAATTTTAAATTAGACTCTGATGACAACGGAGACACCTTAAGCACTTAGGTTTTCTACCATTTTTCTATTTTTGTGTTCATAGATTTGAATTATAATATGTAAAGTTTAAAATTAATATGTTTTATTTTCCTAGATATTTTTTATTTCTTCAAAATGTATTGTTTTGTTGTTGTACATTTTTACGCAAGAGTAAATTATTAATTTTTACTTCAAAATAGTTATAATTCATTAATAAGATCAACAACAAAAAAATTCCATCAATATTTAGCCAGCAAACAATTAATTCGTGTTTTTTCTGCATTCCGTCCACCGTGCGACGCCTGTGCTCTAAAGATTGCAATTCGTTTGTTAAGGCGGGAGAATCTATCAAACGGACCGCCCGTTTCTGCACATAATCGAGGTTTTTTTTAAGTATTGTGGGGCTCCAGACCATAGGTGGCTGCCAAATTCAACCATGGGGCGCCCTTGCAATTTGTACAGGGTTAGCATTTGTATACTATTAAAGTATCTGCTGTCCCTGTACAGTAAGCCCAGTGTTTGAGAGGCTAGCTTAACTCTGGCTTCGATGGAGATCCCGTACCTGAGCTGGTCACTTAGAGTTACACCAAGCATATAAATGGAGGGCCTGCTCGGAAGATTGCTACCGTTGAAGGAGACTAGATTTTCATTTCGACCCCTTTTAGTCTGGTATGATTGGTATGAATATGTTCAGATATTGGAAATTTTGGGAGTTGAGAATAAATTCCAAGGGAGAAGTCGGACAATTTTTTTTAAAGTATTGAAACTTCTACTTCCACAACTTATATTTATATCAAATTGAGAGAGATGGTGCAAATAATATTGTTGTATTTTCCAGGAATGAAATGATATTAATGTAATTAATTTTATTTGGATATATTTGTGTTGTTTCACAATTAATCGATTAAGAATAATACATGGTATATTTCGGCACGTTCCAGGGTTGAAGATACTCTTAGTATGGTGTAAGATCATCATTCAGAATTGAAACGTTGCTTGAGATGGCTTTAACCGTGTTTGGTGACTAGATCTGAATAGCCAGGTACTTCCCCACCTTCCTCTTCCCCATCTCCTTCCCATCCCCACCAGTGGCGGTTCGTGGTCTTTTTAAAGGGGGGTTCAGAAATTCAAGAGAAGAATGATATATTGTCTAACCAAAATTTACTCTTGTCACACAAATTAAATAAAGTTAGTGGGGGGATACCTAACGAGGTACTATTGTTTTTAAATAACTTGATACTCCTCGACACAATTATTAAACAACCAAAATGGTTTTAGAGGATTTAAATTGTTTAATGGTTTTTACAACACTCAATGTACGTTGCTAATTATTATTGTTTTTTTTCAATAAGAATAATTGCGTATAATGTAGAATATAATATAATTGATATTTTAAAACATAAAAAAACAAGAAACACAAATAAAGGTGGCCACGAAATAAAATTAGCTTTTTTCACTTACACTAAAAATCCATTATACACGTATAAAAAAATAATTATATTTAATTTCCAAACTTTTTTCATAAGCATTAGCGTTATTTTTTGTATATAACACTGTATTCCGTCATTGTGTGAAAAAATTAGGACAGAATATTCGCCACAACCGATAAACGCAACCACTTTCAATTTGAAAGCCGAAACAATACTAGGAAAGCTCAACACAAAATTGCATAACCAGCGACGTTATTTGCCGAAACTTTAGTAAATGTACTCGTAACTAAGGGAAATAACGACTTATCTATAAAGAAAAAAATACGAAAACAGAAGTCAAAATCGGTCCACTTCAATAGTAGATTTACAAATGCCATTAGTAAACGGTTGGAGAAATGCAGAAACCAGAAAATAAAAAATGTACAAAAATGACTACAAAGTTAAATACCATAATATATAACATTTAACTTGCATCCGTCGGTGCAAAAGTCGACCGTCAGCCGGTCATCCTGCGACAATCTCGGGCTTCGTTTCGGCGAGACTCGTCAAAGTTCGGAGGTCACGTGACATCTTGACTCGTGAGCAGCGCACCAAGCTGCGTAGTTTTTTTCCATTCTACCGTCACAGCGATTCGTATCGGCTATGATTTTTCGTATGGACAAATGTGTGCGGATCGCAACGCGCACAAAATGGGAATAGATAGGTACCATATTTTTCGGTGGCGCGAATTTTAAAGACGGAATTTTAAAGTCGAGCTATCTGTGATGCGCTTATATTACTATACAACAAGATTGTTTTATTTTATCATATTTTTAATGGGGGTTCACCGCACAACCGCACTTTAGAGAAAACCGCCACTGATCCCCACTACCTTCAGCCTGAAAACATACCCCAATTGAGGATGCCTTAGTCTCGCAGGCTCTTGTGCTGTATTCATATTAAAAAAAAATCTAAGAGTATCCCAGATTTTCATCCACGCCTCTAACTATTTTCTTTCACAGAACTTCCTTTCCTTAAAATGACCCCCTACACAGCATCCCCGAAGATGACATAGGCCCTGAAAATATTTTCCTATGGGGAGTTAATGTAAAAAAGTATAACATTTACTTTTAAAAATATACTCATTTATCCTACACATTTCACGCTTTCAGAAAAATTACCAAACATTTCCAGTCTTTCATACACGCAGTTCTGTGAGTCTTAATTTTTCACATGTAGTAATCTTATTCGGTTGAACCAAAGTCTTCAATAAATTATTAAAGCAACAACTAAATCAAATACCGAACAACCGGGGGGTGTGGGATGTGTAATAATATTTGAATATACGCTGCGATTTGTTATTCGCAAATGGATTCGGTTGATTTACACAAGATTTCAGTTGCCGCGAGCGAAATTGTTAATTTTCATTATTTACTATGTTTCCCGCCCGACTAGCAATCTATACATTATGCAGCCAAACGCAGCGCATATATCAAAAGAGATATTACCTGGTACTGAGTCTAAGTGCTGGTTGCCGCCTGTCGCCGCTCCAGCCAGTACCGTAGCGGGCCACGGGGTACTGGATACAGATCATCACGAATATTTTATTCACTTTTCTGGCACCATGTAAGAAGAGTATTTCTCGGCTTAATGACAAAATAGAAAAAAAGCGAACAAATATGAAAAAAAAGAAGAAAACTGAAGAGTAACGAAAAGTAAGGAAAAGCGATAAAAATTAAGAAAAGAGAAGAAAATGCTGTTTTTTTAAAAAAATTATTTTTAACTTATTAACTTAAAGAGTTAAAACTCAAATTATAATATTTTAATTAATGAAGATAATATTAGCGAGTCCCAGATGTATCCGAATCTTTTTCTGATTTTTCTGTTTCGGATTTTCGATTGACTTTCGCTAATATAAGAAATGAAAAATAATGTTGGTGGTTCTCAGTCAAAGTATGATACAGTTAAAAATGACCGAATCGGATAAGGATACGTTGGCGCAGTGGATAGCGCGTTGGCCCGGATTGCCAGAGGTCCTGGGTTCGAGTCCCAGATGTATCCGTATCTTTTTCTGATTTTTCTGTTTCGGATTTTCGATTGACTTTTGCTAATATTATCTTCATTAATTAAAATATTATTAAATGCTGGTTGTTTACTAAGTACAGATGCTGTCGAATACTTTTTTCAGTTGTCCGGAACCATGGTCGCGGGTTTGCACCCGGCGTGAGCAAATACATTTTATTTGATTAATTTGGGTTATTTCAATATTGCAATGATTGTCCATCGTTCTACACCGGTAAAACAAACAGAAATGTAAATATTAGAATCACGGAACATTTAACATGTTTTTTTTTTTAAAGAAAGACAAACATTCCCGGGTTACGAATAACCTAACAACATTTGAAAATCTCCTACTACCACCCCACTAAACGGAAGATGTTGCTTGTGTTGTGAAGGAGGACTTAGCCAGCCGAGGAATCGAACACGGAACGCCTGGGTGGGACCCAAACGCGATGCCCGATTTAAATAACAAGAATAATTTTCGGAGTGTGCCAATCGTCTGATTTCCACAAATCATACTTTTAATAAGGACAGAAGGGTTAAAATTATTCACTGTAATAATAAAAGCAAAAAATTAGATAACTTGGAAGCACTTGAAATTAAAAAATCCCTAAATAATAACGCTAGTATATTGAATAACCAAATTAATTTATCGTCTAGTCCCATTATAGATATATTTCCAATAAACTGGTCTGTTATTGCAGGAATTCCCGCAATTACCCCTTCCCTTGTTAACCTCTTACTTAAACACCTAATTTTGTTTTGTATAAATCTGTCAATATTTTGTATCACAGGTTAGTTTTAATATTCTCTTGACGAAGGAAGGGTTCTTCCGAAACCGGTAGAGTTTAATTAAAATTTAAAATCTAAAACAAATTTACATATTTTATTGTAAATTATGGCGAGCCACAAAGTTAATGCTTATTACGAATATGTTGATATTTGAGGTGAACTGAAAAAATATATTAAACTGGATGTCGTGATGAAATTCCAAGAAGAGAAAAGTGAAAAAATTGAGGGGGAATTCGAGTTATATTTGCAAACTACAATTTTTTTATTTTTGTGAAAAACTAGATTAGGTTTGGATAATGCGTAGTAGATAGACGAATTTAATAGCTTGTTTGCAGGTTCTCAAAGATTGGACCATAATTGTTGTGTTTAGTACTTACGCTGCAATTATATTTATTTATTTTATGGATTATGACCACGAGAAAACTACGTATTACTATAACAATAACTATTAATATCTTTCAGTGCACAATGGGCTGCGAGATAAACGATTATGACTTGCACCGTTATGTTTAAGGGGAACGGCTGCGCAGCCTTTCTCATACACAACTTAAATTTGGATTTACCAATCAAAGTAAGAAAACTGAAATGATATATTTTTTAATGAAAATCAATTTACTAGTACGAATAAATTGTGCTACTATATTGATTTAGGTTGTAAATCATAAAATGTAGGTAATTAAAGAAAAAAAATCACAATTTCATAAGCAACTTTGGGAAATATTTGCTAGTTAATGATAATTATTTAAAACCGTATACTTGTTCTATTTACTATTAATTTGATGAATCTTACTATCTTACTAATATTATAAATGCGAAACTTTGTATGGATGTATGTATGTTTGTTACTCTTTGGATGGATTTTAATGAAACTTTACAATAATATAGCTCATACATCAGAATAACATATAGGCTATAATTTATAGAGCTAGCTATATTCCATATATTAAAAATAATAATTATCTACTGTTTAATATAAAATGTCTGAATTTGAGAATGACATTTTGCAAAACAATGATTGTTGAATCAAAATTCTATTTTAGAAAATATTTAAATAAGTGAATTCATTTGAAGTACTCGCCTAAAACATTGAATCAAATCAATAATTATAGATTTTTTTTAATTTTTTTATTTAATATTTAAAGGTTTTTATTACAATAAAATACACAATTTTTACATTTTATACAGTGGTAAAATAGTCGATAAGAATAGCTTTTCCTCACCATAAAGAGACAAGGCTCTTGTGTTTGGTGAGGGAATTTTAGTTCAATTATATTTCAATTATACAATATCATGTTTGAAAGTAAATACATTATAAATATATATATATATATTTACTTTTTAATAAATGAATTGAATTAAGAAATTTGTTATATTCATAGATGGGACCTAGGAAAAGAAAATAGGCTACTCGAAGTACTAATCCTGCGCAGACGAAGTCGCGGGCAGAAGCTAGTTATATAATAAAAAAATACAAATTACTAAATAATTTTTTGTTTGTAATTTCAAACGACCGACAAATTTGTCGTATATACATATATAATTTTCTATCCAAAGAATTGCCTTTTTTATAATGTTTAATTTTTAATACTAAAAACTTTAATGACCAACATATTAAAATTAAAACAAAATAAATAACATAGCACAAATCCGTACTAAATATTTGCTACACCTTTCGATTAAAAAATAATCATTCAGTTTGATGGGTATTTTGGCCTCAAATACAAATTTAAGTATTCTATGAATTGAGCCGCGCATCCGTTCCTCTTAGGAGCGATTAACCAGCGGCCGAGAATAAAAGTTTAAAAATGCTTGCAACTGTACAGGGAGGTTCCAATGATAAAGATCGATTATTCCCCTTATCAAATGTTTTTTTAAATAAATTTAATATCGATTTATTTCTTTCAAAACTTGCTCATATACCTACATTCAAGTAAGCAATAAAAATGCACGCACGATGATAAATTATTAAATATCGTGTACTTTTTGTAAATATTTTTTGATCATAAGTATTTATGATTTTTCAATAATGTCTAAACAAAAATAAGTGTGTAAAAAAAAAAAGAATTTTTTTAGTTTGTAAGACCTTTAATAAGTAGAAAAACTAAAGTATATGTTTTGTCACTAAACACGTCCTCGGATATATTTTTTAATGATTTTAATTGAACTAAAATAAAAATTCTGAAAAATGTGTTTACTAGATAATGTATTGATTTATTTTGTTGTATGATTATTTGATTTGATATTTGTGTTGTATAATACAATATGTTGTTTGAAAATTGAACAAATCTGCCAACGACCAACGGTATAACCTTAGTATATCTAAATATATAAAACAAAGTCGGGTTAGTTACACCATTTATAACTCAAGAATGGCTGAATCGATTTTTATGATCTTTGATTTGTTTGATTTGTCTCCGTCCCGATTAACAGAATAACTATTAAAACATCGCAAAAATTCACGGGAAAAATAATTATAAAGAAAATATTTTTTTTTCATATATTTTGTATGGAACGGCTTTTCAAATAATGTGGTTGGTCGATTTAATTTGAATCAGCTAATAAATTAAACACAACATTTATTGATTTTGAGGCGGTACGAAGTTGGCTGGGTCAGCTAGTTAAAAATAATTTTATTTTTTTTTAAATTGAAAAAATGCGTTTACCAGACAAAATAACAATGTTACTACTACCCTGACGAAGAAACCATCGGTTTCGAAACACGTAGGTAATTGTGATTATAATAGTGGTTGATACAAACTTACTTGTTTAATTAAAAATAACAATTTATCAAAATCAATTATTTCTTTTTGTAAAAAAGATTCATTACGCCTAGAATTTGATTTAAAAAGGACTAATTTCCGGTATTCTCTAGTAATACCCTCTTAATTATATCCGTGTATGTTTGTTATTTGATATGTGGTTAAATATATAAACTCCATTCCAATGAATTTATTTTACTCTCGAGTAACTTAAATACTAGACACAGAAACTCACTTAGTATTACGTAGAACTCAAATAACCGCCTCCATGGCAAACTTGATGGCCTTGATTGAAAATTCCCACAGACTTAACTGACGTGAAGGTACTTGTGATATCCTCCACGGAGATTGCAACCCATGGAGGTTGGTCCTTGTGAGATCACCTGAATGCCAAATTTTACTGGCGGCAAGTAGAAAATTATAAGTTTTATTCCTTTCACACAAAAATTTATAGTCCTCGGTTGTCTTCCTCATAGGCTTTTAGGGTAGTCGAATTTGCACGTGTGTATAGAATAATAACTCAAAAGGACTTTTAAATTAATTTATAAATAAATAAATATGTGAGTTTTGTACAAGAGTCTCAACTGCTCCCAATCGTGAGCGTGTTGGGACTCAATTGGGGTATGTTGTGAGGCTGGATGTTGCTGGGGAGGCGAGGGGGATGGAGAGGAGGAAGGACGAGAAATGCTTGGCTATTCGGATTTAGTCACCAAACACAGCTAAAGCCATTTCAAGCAACGTTTTAATTCTAAATTTCGGTTTTACACCAGGGCGATACTGAGAGTAACTTCATAAATATACCTTAAATTATTATTATTGATTACATTTTTATAAAACAAATCATCCTGCTGACAAACTACACAAGTAGTTTAGCGGGTTTGAATGTTAATAAATAAAAAATAAATCAAATAAAATTTACGTGCGCACGCACGGATTGGAATCCGCAACTTCCGGATTGAATAATGAACTTAATCACTATATCATTTACATTTTATATAATTTAATTTTACATTATATTTAGATTTATAGATTTCAGAGCGGGAGATTTTCTGCATAATCTGAGCCCGATTGTTGAAGGTTGGCTAAGGTTTGTCAAAATAAGTACCTACTTTCCCCAAAGATAAATTAAAAAAAACTTATATTCTAGTCTTCTACTGTTCCTATCAAGGTTAAAGATAAACTTGGTCCATCTAGTTTCATTTGGACACTAATTTTGTATTGGATATATATCAACCTAATATCTCATTTTTAGTTTATCTGATAATACTCGTATTATTATAGAGACAGTAAATGGTCAAAAATCCTCTGACGCCATTCTGCGAAAGTTTTAGTCTTGACCACTTTCTTCTTGTCGTTGCATATCTCTCACAGTATCGCCTACAATTATTCTTAGTCAACATTATTTTTCACTAATTTGTCAACATTACTTTGGTTGTTTGTCACTAACATTAACTTTGTCACTAACTAACTACTTTGTTAACATTACTTTGGTTGTTTGTCACTAATTTGTAAACATTACTTTGGTTATTTGTCACTAATTTGTCAATATTACTTTGGTTGTTTGTCACTAATTTGTCAACATTACTTTGGTTGTTTGTCACAAATTTATTATAAAGTGTGTGTTCCTGGAAAATACACTTGAATTAATGAGTGTGGGTCAATTCGGTTAAAACATTTCTTGGAAACGCAGCAATGTAAATTTTCCAACACACCAGTAAGGAGGTGCAAGAACATAACAAAAAAATACGAATATTGTATGGATTTAATTAGGTTTAGTATCTTTTACTGTTATTATTATTTCGGATTGTAGAGAAAAAAAATGATAGAACCGTTATTTTATTTTACAACTAGATGAGGTCCCCGACGTTGCCCGAGATTTACATAGAGTTTATCAAAATCAGATGTCACGATAGTAGTTTTCCTCTTGTTTTACCAAGAAATATAAAAATTCTGCTTTTCTAGTCTAGAGGCACAAATTTCGGGCGTGTTTTCGAGCTCAGTAAAAAATATACGAAGAATATTTTTAGTATCTTTCTTTTTATAATTTGTTTATATATATTTTAAGAATAAATAAAAAAATAAACAAAAAAATATATTAAAAACTCGAAAAGTAATCGGTTGGTAAAGTGGGGGATCTAAATAAAACCTGACGCCCTGCAACACACCGTTGCAACCCGGCTGGTCATCTGAAAAAAAAATTCTAACGGATTCTGAATCAGTAAGAATGTTGCTATCGCCGGGACCTCTGGGATCCCGGGAGAAGTAAACAATTTTTTTATCCCAAAATAGCGGCCGTTTGAAAAAAAACATGTTTTTTACGTTTTCTTAACAGTTAATTTTTTTTGTCCTTAAAAAGACCCTCCATTCAGCATCGCCCAGATTACATAGCTTTGAACGAAATTATTTTTCTCAGAACCTCCTGTGTGGAGTTAACGAAAAAGAACTTTTCATTTCAAATGATTTGAGAATCACAAGCGATTCATGGGTATATGAAATGCAATGAGGTAAATTAAATCCGGACTGTCTATACTACCATTTACAATTTTAAACACAAATAAAGTCGGATATATTTCTTCGATCTGAGAGTTTTAATAGATTTAATTCTTTCATCAAGTAATTAAAGCTTATGTTTTCAATGGGAATACCGAGTTTAAAATCAATATGTCTTAGGAATTTAAGTGGAATTGTTTTGATTGAATCTGAATGTAATTTATAATGTGGGGACCAGATCGAGGAGTTATATTCGACTTGACTACGAACTAGGGATGCATATAATTTTTTAAATGTTGAAATATTCCTGGAACCTCTGGTGTTTGGTATTTGCGAATCCCTTGACACAATGTATCTTTGCGTTGAATAATTATATTTGCGTAGGTAAGAATAATACTGAAAAAAGGTATTATTAATCTAGAAATAATTTGCAACTGACTTAACAAAAGACTCGTTGTTCACACGTTCGGATAAATTAATGATTAGTTTTTTATATTCGACATCCTTGTCTTGTAGATCCTTGTTTTCCGCAGACTTAGCTGACAAGTACAGCCTCATACTGTGAGCTCCCTTCTCTCATATTCAGAGGTAGGCTGGTACCGCATTGTTCCAGGGGCCGCCTCATATTATGGGGGGCGAGTTAAAGCTTGTGGCAACACTATTGATATAGTGATTATCCTATTAATGGCCACACCATACCCCTAGTCCTTCAAGGGTGGACATAAATTGCTATAGAGAACGTGTTATTTACGTGACCATGAATTTTTTTACAAAACCTTCGTCCTTTTTAAGTTAAACACGAATGATTCTGTTTGAGTACACTTTCCGATTTTACCTTTTGATCATATTCCCATTCATGATAGCATGAATGGTGTAATTTCATTTATCTTCGAGAGAGTCCTTTGGGGTCCAACTTTGAACATAGGCCAAGGTTGGACCCCAATTTTTTTTTCAGGTTTGCCGATCCTGGGAGGTTCTCATCCTTTCGAAGCCTGACGTCATCTTCAGATCATCAGCCCATCATAGAACTGGGGACGATCTCATGCTGGTGACGATAATGCTGAAATTGGACAAATTCGAAGTTCAAGCACAAATGATATCTTTTTAATAACTTACTTTGCAACATTACGCAATGAAATTATATTATTGAAGAAGAAGATAACACTAATAACCTAAACGAAAATATGAAAAAGAACAAGACACAGAAAAATAAAACATAACGGCAGCAACTGAGACTCGAACCCAGAACCTCTCGTCTTACTGGGACAAACGCAAATTTGAAATATGAGATTGAAAAATATGACATTTAAATAATTGGTGGCAGTGGCCTAATTGGAATAGCGTTCGTTCCGGTAAGACGAGAGGTTCTAGGTTCGAGTCCCAGTTGCGGCCGTTATCTTTTATTTTTCTGTGTTTTGTTCTTTTTCATATTTTCACTTAGATTATTAGTGGTATCTTCTTCTTCAATTATATATTAAATTGACGGGAATTAACTTCAAAATGTATAAAAAGAGAGTGGTTCTAATAAAAATTGAATCTAAATTATATAGTAAAAACGGTTGCGAGAGTGGGAGTGATGAATTTCATAAGTTACTTCTGGATACACTAAACCCCCAGAAAGCTACCCACAACTCATACCCTTTTCCTTCCAAGAACTTGCTGTTCTTTCTCTACTTCAAAAGACCCTTCATAAAGCATCGCTAAATACGACATAGGCCCTGATGGAAATTATTTTCCCAGGGCCTCCTATGTGAAGCTGATGTAAAAAAAAATATTAATATTTTAAGGCGATCAAATTGTCAACTAAAGCCTTTGAATTATTTTGTTTTTTTTTGCCAAAAATCGTGTTCAGGAAGCATCCTTCTCAGGTGTGATATATAATCAAGCCCAGCGTGTGGTAACTGGCAGTATACTATCGTGTGCGGACCAGAATAATTAATAACACCTGCATCTATCTTAGTTAAGTCGCTTCCATACCTTTGTCATTAATCCGTGACTTTCCGGGCAGGCCGGGAGTATCGGACTTTGACGTAATGTTAACGGTCCGTGTTGAATTATTTATTCGGCTTTGGATTACGGATTATTGATTGGGCGAGGTATATTGAAACAGGAGTTTTTATAACATGATTTGAATATTCACGAATATTCACGATGTTTAGATGTTATGCTTTGAGTGGGCGTGATGAATGGAAGACTATGAGATTTATGAAAGTGGATTATTATTATAAGATACGTGGTTTGTAAATTATTAATTTTTCATATCTCCAGCACTGGCGGCTCGTGAGAATGAGTTTGAGAGTGCTAAAGTGCAAAAAACGACACTTTTAAGTTGTAGTAGCCGAATATGATTTGTCTTTTTGAAAAAATTATATTTTTCCTTTGAAAATTTTTCAGCAATGTGCAACAATCTCAGGTTATGTTAACCAAACTCCAAAAAATTTTCGACAATATTATCATCAGTCTAGTGACTCAAACCATGGTGCTCACCTTCTTTAATTACATTTTAAATTTAATATATTAAAATGAATATTTCTTTGTTTGTCCCTTTTCTACACCATTCATCCGATTGCGATGAAACACACACGGAGAAAAATGTTATTCTAAAATACTGAATGACTGGAGTTCTTTCTTAGTTAGAACAGGGTTTCAATGTTTATTGGCGGGGAAAGAATTTGTTGGTATACGTACCAAATTACGTATATCTAATTAATATAGTAATAAACATTGAAACCCTGTTAATTTGTTCGTAAGAACTTCAGTCCCGTTTTAACCGTTTTTACGAATTAAATTATCGTATTTTAGAATAATATTTTTCTCCGTGCACCCGTGAAGATTTCTGTATATATAAAAAAAAATTTCGGTGAGAAAAAAGAAGGGGACACGGGAAGGGAATGAGGTGGAAACTTGGGAATATGGGAAAGCACACAAAAAGTATAGGAAAGTAAAAGTGAGGGTGAGGGAGGAGGAGAGGAAGGGTTTGCAAAGAAGATTTAGTACCGGGTAGGGGAAAGCAGGTGGTAAATTTGGAAAATCCACGCTTCCCTGAAGGACAGCTGTGGCGGCAGGAAGGGTGAGGAGAATCCGCGAGAGGGAAGGAAACGAATGAGAGGGGATGGTTCGCAGAGGGGAATGAAAGAGGGGAGAAGGCGAGGAAGGTTGAAGGGAAACTTGGGAGGGGAAGGATGAATGGAAAAGAACACACAGGGGACTGGTGATGGAAGATTGGGGCGAAGGAGTCACAGACGGAAAAACAAAAAATCATTGTGTATCCAAAAGCACTTCCAACAGAAATAAAACACAAATAATTTATTTCTTTGAGTGGCATTGCAACCTGTGTTTAATTATCAATGAAGAATTTCTAAACATAAAATTTTTATACGGATTCCGGCGGAACCGCTCGTGCGGTGATCTTCTCGCGTATGTGACGCATGTTTGGGGGCGGTGCCTGGAACATTTCGGTGAGACCCAAACGGTTGCGCTGGACATTTCCAAGGCCTTTGACCGGGTTTGGCACCGAGGACTTGTCAACAAACTGCCTTCTTACGGACTTCCCGCATCCTTGTGCAGGTGGATTGCCGACTTTTTGAGGGAGAGGTCGATTCAGACGGTTGCTGACGGTTTCACCTCTTCCTCGCATTCGATAAATGCTGGCGTCCCACAGGGATCGGTTCTGTCTCCGACTTTGTTTCTGTTGCACATCAATGACCTTTTGACATGTGCACCAATTCATTGTTACGCGGATGACAGTACAGTCCATGATAGCTTTTTGTTTGACAAGCCCCCAAAGGGTGCACAAATTCCAATGGCTCGGAGGGCTTTGAAGCAAAGAATGGACGCTTACCTCGAGAGTGTTTTCTCTTAGGGTAAGAATAATCTCGTCGAATTCAATGTATCAAAGACCCAATCATGTCTGATTACGTCTAAAAGGGATCGAAATGACTATCTAGTCTCCTTTAACGGTAGCATTCTTCCGAACAGGTCTTCCATTGATATGCTCGGTGTAACTCTAAGTGACCAGCTCAGATATGGGGGCTCCATCGAGGCCAGAGTTAAGTTAGCCTCTCAGAAACTGGGCGTACTGTACAGGGCCCGCAGATACTTTAATAGTACACAACTGCTAACCCTGTACAAATCGCAAGTGCGCCCCACGGTTGAATTTGGCAGCCACCTCTGGTCTGGAGCCCCAAAGTACCTGAAAAACACCCTCGACTCTGTGCAGAAACGGGCGGTCCGTTTGATAGATTCTCCCGTCTTAACAAACGGATTGCAATCTTTAGAGCACAGGCGTCGGGTAGGAATGCTTTCCTTGTTCTACCGGTATTTCAATGGAAGATGCTCCGAGGAACTAGCCTCATTGATCCCCTCGGCACCGGTGCACAGTCGGGAAATACGCCAAACGCTCGCCCAACATATGTACACGGTTGACATTTGTCACATGAGAACGGGACGCTTCTACGACTCGTTCTTGTGTTCAACAGCTCGGCTGTGGAACGATTTGCCGGCCTCTGTGTTTCCTCCTTCCTATAACAAGGGTCTCTTCAAGACCCACGTTCACTCCTTCCTCTCCTCAAAAAGACCCTCCTCACAGCATCTTCAAAGATGACATAGGCCCTGAGGGAAATTATTTTCCTCAGGGCCTCCCGTGTGGAGTTAATGTAAAAAAAAAAAAAAAAACAGAAACCAAGATACTATCCTAGTACTGATGTATACAAATCATTACCTCTTAGTGAACTTAGTGAACGACGAAAACTGAACTTCCTTGGCAACATGCTAAGAGAATTCAAATACAAACTCTAGTTTTACATAATCCAAAAACGTGCTAAATTGAGAGAAATACTCGTATTTGGCTTCGTTGAAATACGCTCTCCTGGTTAACCTTTTATATTATACTAGTGTCTCATAGTATCTACCACAAATTTCTTTCTCAAATAGAAAAGTAGTAAAATTTCACCATTCTTATTGCTTTATTTTCCTTTTTATTTTAACATTGAAATTTTTCCAATATTATTTAGCTACTATAATTAAACTCCCATCGTTACTGTCATCTTTCACTTTTGTTTGTTTCATTTGACATATGTCAACATGTCAAATGAAACAATATAATTTCCATGAAAGGCTCTTTGATGAAATAAAAATAATGATTCACTGTTATTTTTAAACATTGAACACGTTTTTAACAATGGCAGGTATTCTGAAACACTTGAATTAGCGGTTGGTGCTGTAGTTGGATATATCATGTTAGCCATTATACCTGTGCGATGGCGTTTTTTTTTAACAAAAAATCTATAATAGGGGCTATACGCGTTCCTCTGGACATTTCCCAGTTTTTGGTAAACTTTATTTTTTTTTCTTCAAAACTATTAGCAATTTTTTTTATAAAATGACATATTTTGGAGCTCGGATAAATGATCTATGGTAATCCGATTTTTTATTCGCTACCTTTTGTTGTATGTTGTGAAATAAACGCAATCGAATATAACTTATTTTTTGTCCAGAGGAACAATACCCTGTATGTTATTCTGGACACTGTAATGTTACTCTGGACAGTACTTGTTCCCCTCTGTACAGTGAACAATTAATGTTTTCTAAGTCATAAACTCAAAAAAACAATAACAACAATTCATAATTTATTTAAATAATGGAATAGTTGCTATAGTCTAGTATATTTTTGTTGCCATAAATTTTTCTGGATTATGTACTGTCATCCTAGGTAGGTAAAACCAAATAAAGAGTCATCTCTTTTTTATATAGGTAATAAAATATTTACAAAAAAGACAACTGGATTAAAATGAATGGCTAATTACACACGTACCAAAGTATTTTTCCTGATTTTTTTGCTTACACAATTCCGCTAACCATAATAAAAAAATATTTTATTGAAAAAAAAAAAATATATATTTATGCGACACTTTCACATGTCCAGAGGAACACGGAGTGGTCATTTTTTACAATTTCAAAAGATTCTCATTGTGAGGTTTAGTTATTAGAAAGATAAATACCCTCGCGGTTTCTTGGAAAAACACGCATTCTAAAGTAGAGTTTAAATAATACAGACTCGTGTCTTCACAACATAAAATCACTCAATAAAAACCAAAAAAATTTACCTTTTCAATGAAAAAAATATAATCAGCGCCCCTCACTTTAACTTTGACAGGAGAGAATGGAAATTAAATCAGTGTTGGCAACTTTAAAATGCGCATTTGTTGACGGTAAAATTTGATAGTTTAGGAAATAAAACTACTGTCCAGAGGAACAATCGTCCAGAGGAACACGTATTGCCCCTAGTAATTAAACTGTCTGAATGTTCCATTGTGCCTGTATACTGTATACTCCCCGAGAACTCCCAGAGAACCGACATAGGTTTCTAATTGATGAACAGTTAAGAAAAAAGTGGATTTTGCCTTAAAAATACATAAATATAAAACCAATATTAAATTCTCGTATTAGCAGTAAGTATTTTGTTTTATAAGACTAGGTGATGCCTCTGGAATCTGTTATAATCGTAAATATAGTATAATTTGAGCAAAATGCTATTTGAATAACAAACTAAGAGGAAACTAGGTTTTAAAATCATGATTTAACCTCACTGAAAATTGTTTTTGCCAAACCGCCAATTTAAAAACACCACAACTTATCTCTCATAAAATTCTGTTAAAAGTATGTGTAAGTTCATAGGAAAACATATTTTCACTTTATATGTATAGTTAATTATATATCTTCACTTCACTTTATCCCCCTTACTCATAATCGTAGTATAGCAAATACGCGTCGTATTACGTCGAAACAGTGAAAAACTTGACTCACTATTACTGCATTTGTATAGTTAATACGGCTTTAAACCAGGTTTAAGGCCACTTTTATAAAACCAAAGATGAGTTGGAGGATACTGCAATTATGAGTAAGGGGGTATGTGTATAACTAATTCTTTTTTCAAATATGTATGGTAAGTTAAAGGTCGTTTTTAATTCCCTTTTACATACGAGTGGTTACACTTAAAGGTGTTGAAATATGAAGTTTGACGAATACGACTGTCTCATAATAGGACGCAATGGCTGAATTGGATAAAGCGTATGTCCCGGTTAGACGTGAGTTTCTAAGTTCGGATCCCAGTTGCGACCATTATCTTTTATTATTTTTTCTGTTTCTTGTTCATTTTCATATTTATTTATTTTCTATTATTATTTTTATCTTCTTCTTCAATGATATTATATTAAATTAATGGGAATAACCTTTAAAAGTTAAAAAGAGAGTGTTTCTTATAAAAAAATAAATATTAATAGGCCTGATCTGTTCGTTTTTCTGGGCTTATGAAAAGACTAATGAAAAAATGCTCGATTTTATCTAAAATATTTCTAAGCTAAATCACAAGATCTTGTATGAAACCAATATTAAAAGATTTTGCATAGATCATTACTGCATCGCCTGAAAATGCAAAATGAAAAATAAAATAAGTTTATTCTGTATTAATCTATCCTTTATCTCAAACCCAGAACCATAGGAGATGTCAGGCATTATTTACGAGCATGACTAAGATAATTATCGTAGGTACCAGGGTTGTTGCGGATGCAAAAATGTTGACATCCGCGGATGCGGATTATTAGAGGTTCACTCACATCCGCGGATGCGGATTTCAGGATTTTTTAAAGATATTTAATTTTTAAGTACACAAACAACTGAAAATCGATTTAATTTTAATATGTTTTATTTAATTATTTTGAGAACTAAACTAAAACAGTTTTTTAGTTTTACTTATAAGCATTTTAAGTCTAAAGTTTTTTAATGAAAAAAACATTTAAAAATTAAATTTAAAATTTGGTGAATTATATTTAATAAACAGTATTACGAAGTAAGTTTAGATACTGCTTTTTATATTAGTGGCGGCATTTTTATTTACTTTTTCATTTAATATTTACATAGAAATATTCATCGACTACGCAAAAAACTTGGATAAACACAGTGAACTAACACTGTAATTGACTCACAAACACATGTAATTGATTCACAATGGGAATCACTTCGATAACTAAAAGAAAACAAACAACACCTAGAGGATATTGTTACCAATGTGTGCCTTACTCTAAGTCAGTTAGGGAGAGAACTTCGTGCTAGTTACTGGCAAATACGCGCGAGGCACGCGCCACTCTGGCTTCGCCCACTTTCTTTACATGTCGTTACTTGTCTCAGATGTGAATTAATTGATGCGGATGAATTAACTGAACTAATGCGAATAATCCGCATTTACGGATGCGGGTGCGAATATCCGTAACACCCCTGGTAGGTAGATACTTCCCTAATGTGGCGAGTTTTCGTTCGTCGTTTCCCAAAGAACACTTCATTTACAAGTACGAATTTAACCGGGCGTCTTTGATGAATTCAGCCCAAGAACCGCAAGGGATACCAGGAACTACTCAGAATGGCTGTAGTCGACGCATAACATTGTCTAGGACACACTATAGGAAGACATTCTGTTGCAAATAGATTCCAGAGTTTGTCAACTCCGTGTGAAGATAGGCTGTGTCATGTTAACCTAATATGGTTTACCAGAGAACGGAACGCCGAAACAGTGTACATAACGGACATCTTCTGTGTGGTGAAATTTTAAATGTTGAAATAGATATGTAATTTATGTAAATCCAATAAGTATTTGGTTGAAATTGTGTTTTATGTCTGTGCGTACAACATTTGTACTAAAAATGCGTTTTACACTTTTTACTGTTTTTAAGTGCATTGCGCTATAATTAATTAATTTAATATGCGTAGGCCTAATAAAAATACAAACCGTGATATAAAATATATTGAAATGAGTAAATACCTCAAATACAAAACATGAGATCCAAAAAATGTGTAAGGTAGATTACGTGTTGTGAATTAACACAGGTGTGGTTTTAAGACGTTAAGTAGTTGTACGGATATTACGGATATGTAAGTATTAATGTTTTTTTACATTAGCTCCAGGAAAAAGTTCCCTCAGGTCCTATGCCATCTTCAGGGATGTTGTGTGGAGGGTCTTTTTAGGGAAAGAAAAGAGAGGAAGTTTCGTGAAGAAAAAGGGTATGAGGGGTTGGTAGTAATCCAGTAATCAATCTTCAGTTGATCATTTGTTTGTCGAAGAAAATTACCGTAAATACCTTTTATAAATACTGTATAGTACCAAAATGTACAAATACAACATCTTCAACACCAAACAGCTCGGATTCGGGAGTGCGTTATGACGTCACAATGTCACAAGTCAACGATGACTCGTTTTTGATCCTTTGAATTTTCACACAACTTTGAAAGTGAATTAATTAATTTAATGCTTTTTTTGGGGGGGTTTTAAGTACGATATTCGAGTTTAGTAAACTTTTTTTACATATATTAAACGCATGAAAAAACTATATTATATACACTGCATGTACCCTATTATGACAATCAAATTAATGTTATAAATACTTAACTTCAGGTAATGTACAAATTAAAGAACATCACGTATTTTCGTTGTTTGTTTTTGGGGTGTTGTGCTACATCCTTCTTTAGCCGACGTTTCGGACAGCGTTGCAGTGTCCATCATCAGGGCAGATCCGGCAGATCCGTTGATGTCGACGGATCTGCCGGATCTGCCGTGACGATGGACACTGCAACGCTGTCCAAAACGTCGGCTAAAGAAGGAGGTAGCAAAAAACGGCATAACACCCCAAAAACAAACAACGAAAATGCTTTTGGCCGTGAAAATCTAAAAACGTATCTAACATCACGTATGTATGTCTGAATATGAACGAAGCAAGAGATATAAGTATGATACGCCAGAAATGTATGCTAGATTATTTGTGAAATATCTATATCCACTCGAGCGCTTTTTGCCACATTATACCACTATTTACAAACCCTCGGATTGCTTTGTTGCCAAAATGTGGCAAATTAAAAAACAATTTTTTTTTACGACTATATAATATATTGTACATCCAAAATATAACAAAATAAATATTCTATAGATTCTTTAAACTGTTTTAAGGCCAAAGATTTAATTATAGATACTTTTTTATAAATCCTACAAATATGTGATAATAGACAAAAGATAGGGGAATTCATTGGCTACATAGAACTATAATCAGTTTGTATGTCTCCATATTCAAATTCGGAGAAATGGTTTTTTTAATGTGGGCGGAAAAAATTCCTCTTGCAATCCGAGAAAAAATATTTTAATTGCTCTGTCGCTCCAGTGGATATATAATATACAAATATATCTAATATACAAATCACCGGTATAATATATATATATAATAGTGTGTCAAAAAAAGTTACCATCAGTTACACAAATTTTGGCTTTAATTAATTAGCAGATAACGTGAACTTAATATTATTACAAGCAAAATGGGTATTGGCTCTGTCAGTTGTTGTAAACAAAGCTTCGGAACCCCACAATCAGGTTTTACTATAAGCGAAGGGGGGTGGGTGAATAAGGGTTAACACCCCCCGCCTTCAGGCCGAAACGATTATCATTAGAAAACTCTAGCGTTAATCCTGTAAAATAGGGGTGATACACAAACAAGTAGTAAATGATTCAATGCAGTCTAAAATTTTATAGATTTCTTGAAAAGATATTTTTATGATGTGCCGTTTTACTATTTTCTGCGCTATACTCTGTTGCTAAAAAGGTCGTCATATGTTAACGAAATATGTTACAAGTAAAAAGGGGTTGAAGTCAAAAGAGAAAATTAATGGTGTTAGATATTTTTGACTGAGCGTAACGTAAGTTCTATTTTACTCGACTGTATGGCATTTCATCTGTTTGTAAATTTTTTTGTTCGTTCTGTTTCGGTTTAAAAATTTTGCCGCATCCACTTTGTTATTCAAGAAAGTCTTACTTTATGGCTAAATCGACATTTATGACTAGATAGCTTCTTCGAAAATCTGCCGCAGGATTTTTTTTAATCAAACAAGTATTACTTTGACTAGGTGGATAGCTATGTTTAGGCTTTTAAATATTTTTAATACCTACTTTTCGGAAAAAAGTTTTAAAAAAGTCTTTGACATTTTGACGTCTCTTTGGACAGATTTTATAATTAATTTAAATAGAAAGACAACATAAAATATTGATTACGGATATTTGAAATGCTGAAAGGACAACAATGT
Organism: Limnephilus auricula; assembly: GCA_951813805.1. Taxonomy (NCBI): domain Eukaryota; kingdom Metazoa; phylum Arthropoda; class Insecta; order Trichoptera; family Limnephilidae; genus Limnephilus; species Limnephilus auricula. The sequence goes on from OX638396.1 coordinate 15,040,748, forward strand.
TTCAGGAAAGCGAAATGAAAGTTTTTTTTTTTTCAAAAAACATCTTCTATTTTCGCAGACCGTTATTTATTTCTAAGATTTTTGATTATAAAATAACGTTGAACAGATCTTTAAGAAAACCCAACATTTTTTATAAATTTCATTAATAATTTTCCTACAAATTCGACGACGACGACGAAAAGAGAAAACAAAACGGAGAAACATAAAAATAATAATATTATTATTATGTTAATTCATTTATTATGTTTGTTTATTTATTCGTTTATTCATCAATAGATTTTTTTTTTACAACACAGGTACACATTTTTGATTACTCAGTGGTTCTATTGACGAAAAGGTCACTGCTCAGCTGAAATCCAGGATTTCTCCTGGAATGCAGCTGGTTTTCAGCAGTGCCTCCAATAAAAGAGAGAAAATAAAATAAAAAATTAAATTAAGATAAACAAATTAACAGGATTTCTATTTTTTTTTAAATTTTTATTTTATTAGGAACATTTACAGATTAATAACTTTACATGCATTAAAGAAAACAATAGAGTATAATAGTTAAGTTACAATCCAATAACAAATGTTCACATCATGCCCAAATAATAAATAAAAAAGTCAATAATTATTAACAATTTTTTTTTTTAGCACTTAGTAAAATAAAAGTAATGATAGTACTCACAAAAAAAGAAAATTGTAAAATATATTGTACCCATATTTATTGTTTATTGGCGGGAACATGTAAGAATAAACATTGAAACACTCTTAATTTGTTCGTAAGAACTTCAGTCCCGTTTTGACCGTTTTTACGAATAAAATTATCGTATTTTAGAATAACATTTTTCTATGTGTTCGGCTATCGATGAAATATGGTTTATAATTAAGTAGGTAGGTATTTAAAATTACTTTCAAATCTTATTATTTCGGAGGAAATCTTGGTTTTGATTTAATAAATAATAGTATAAATATATATATATACCAGAGTGATCGCCAACGTCGGGGGGACCTGATAGGGCACACGAAAAACAAATAAGAGAAAATTAGAAACATTACTTTTGGATGCGAGCTGTTCACAAAAATATTAATTTTAGAGCTTGATATTTTTGTTTCTTTTTTGGTGAGGTGGTGCAGTTTTGCCAGTCGGTGGGGATTTGAAGTCCAATTTTAGAGAGCTAACGTTAATGCTAGGGTGAGGTAGGATGATATCGATAGTTGAAAGTTATGGCCCCACTTAACTGGGGCCAGTTCAAGAAGCCGTATTTCCAGAGGATGCCGGACCTCGGCAGACAATTAAGCCCTCCCTCCACCCTCCGCGCCGTTTTTCGCCCATAAGAAGTTTAGGGAGTGCAAGGGGGCCAAGAAACAAACTACTTGACTGTTCATTTGTTCTTCTGAACATCTTGTTTTCAATTGCCGGCTTCTGTTTAAATAAGTATTTTATTTGTTATTCTTTATATACATACATATATCTTAACAAATGTATTGATGTGTTATTAGCTTGAATGAAATGAATAATATAATTTTCTTCCACCGCACACAAGCACAAAGGGAATTGCAGCATTGTCTTCAAACTAATCAAATATATTTTTAAAATATTCTCCATAAACCAGTTCAAAATAAACCGCACGAATTTTTCTTGGGAACGTAACCGAATATAGCATGTGCATGCGCTAAGAGTTGAGATATGTATAGCGCTCTCAATATTTCTCATTTGCGCCCGATTCGATGACGGGGTAACTATGTTCGTCCTGTTTTCCGTATTTAAAAATCAGAAAATTTTCAACATGGATATTAAAGCTTCAAGTATGTACTTTACTTTACAATTATTTTTAATATAAGAGATGTAACGTAATATAGATATAATAAATGTTTTATTAAGTACTGTTTTTGTTCAAAAAATAAATTGAACTGTTTACTTCAACTAGATCTTAGAAAAAAATTCCACCGAGTTCCACGGCATTATTTTACTAGTTCAAAAATATAACTTACTAGCTTCTGCCCGCCACTTCGTCTGCATAGGATTAATACTTCGAGGAGTCGATTCAAAGTATTAGGCGAGTATTTTAAATAAATGCACTAATATAAATATTTTCTAAAATAGAATTTTCATATAACAATCATTGTTTTGCAAAATGTCATTCTCAAATTTTGACATTTTCTATTAAACAATAATTATTATTTTAAATATATTGAAAATAAATAGCCAGCTTTATAAATTATAGCCTATATGTTATTCTGATGTATGAGCTATATTATTGTAAAGTTTCATTAAAATCCATTGAGTAAATTTTGCGTGAAAGAGTAACAAACACACATACATCCATACAAACTTCCGCGTTTATAATATTAGTAAGATAAGATAAGATAAGTTTAGGTATATGAAAACCTAAAATGTATATCCACCCTCTTCTACCTTTCTTAAATCGAGCGCATTCTTTTCAGGTGGTCTTAGCGACTCCGCTCTAAAGGAAATGAAGAATACAAGAAAAGAACTACACATTTTTAATGATTAGAAAAATTAACAATTTTACAAGTTATCGTCATTTTACAGTTTAACATATTTATGGGCTTTATTTACCTGTTTCATTAATTCTAAATAAAGAAATAAATCAATACGAAATAAATAATATTTTTTAATTACTACTACGACCTCCTGACCCCAACTATCCCAAATAATGTATTTTTTGAAAGATTTTCTTAGGTAATCTTTTCAATAAGTATTTTTGATCAGAATTTGGAATAAAAATAATTTTGGCGTCGTAAATTGATTATTCCTTCTTGTGTGCACCGTTTAAACAAACGGCAAAGTTTCAACTGTCAAATATTAAATCTAGTAGTTCTGTGAACAGTAGACCTCGCGTCCAAAAGGTAGGTTTCTAATGTTGTCGTATTTTATAAATCAAAACCATAATTTCCTCTGAAAACATACGACTTGTAAGTAGGTACTTAAATACTGACCTATTTAATTTTAAATCATACAATATTTTATGTATATTTAGTAATTTTAATAAGAAACTATACAATTCGTACAAAGAAATGAAAGAATGACAAAAAAAATCTTTCTTCACGATAGTCGGTACTTCATCTGTCAAAGTTAGCCATCTAGTCAAAGTTATCTATGTGGTCAAAGTTAGCCATCTAGTCAAAGTTAGCTATCTAGTCAAAGTTAGACATCTAGTCAAAGTTATCTATGTGGTCAAAGTTAGCCATCTAGTCAAAGTTAGCTATCTTGTCAATGTTAGCTAGTTAGCCATCAAATTAAAGTTAGCCATCTGGTCAAAATTAGCCATCTAATCCAAGTAAGGCTTCCTTGAATGATAAAGTGCAAATAACAAGAGCACAATCTGCCTGGAGTCTATCGGACTATGGCATCCCCATTCGGTGTTGGTTTTAAGAAAGGTTCGACTGCGAAGTTTAATGAATAGGGAAGAGGTAGGTTGGAGATTACCGGGCTATTCAGATCCCTTGCAATGTTTCAATGCTGAATGGTAGTTTATCACCAGGACAATACGAGTAACTTCCTCTCTAGACTGAAGCATGTTCATATTTTTGTTGTTCTTCACAGAATGTTCTTCAACGTGAAGGCTGCCAAACCAGCAAATAAACTACTGCTTACAATTACAAATCTCTACTAGTTTTTCTAAAAGTGTAATAACAACCTTTTAACCCCTTAGGATAATTTGTTCGCTTTTCGGAACAACTCATACAGCTCTCACAGAAATCGTTGTTTCTCCCTTACCCCAGTGACCTAAACTGTGTTAGAAAGAGAAAACACCGCGCTTTATATTGAAATCTAAAAGTAAACCACAAAATAATAATTAATAATTGACGCCGTAGTCCAGCGGTAGGGCATTGGACTTCCATTCCGAAGGTCGCGGATTCGAACCCGTCGTGCGCAAATAAATTTTATTTAATTATTTGTGTTTTCACAATAAATTATTTAAAATAATATATAGTATATTTGCGGCACGTTCCAGAGTGGAAGATACTCTTAGTATCGCCCTGGAGTAAGACCACCATTCAGAATTGAAACGTTGCTTAAAATGGCTTTAGCCGTGTTTAGTGACTAGATCTGAATAGCCAGGTACTTCCCCATCTTCCTCTTCCACATCTCCTTCCCTTTCCCACTTACCTTCAGCCTCACAACATACCCCAATTGGGGATGCCATAATCTCACTGGCTCCAGAGGGGAGCAGTTCGGACTCTTGTGAGGTATTCACTGTAAAAAAAAATAAAAAAAATTAGTGTACACCTCTATTAAACGTTTCTGACCACGATTTGAAAAAAATGAAACATTGTGAATTTTTTATTAATTATTTTTACATGAAATGTTCAAAAAGTGAGATGTCGGCAACGTTCATAATACATTGTTTGTGTAATAAAATATGTGTGTGTTTTCATTTTTTTAAACAATGATTTCAGTTATGTGAGCCATTTTCAAAACATCTTCATGTTAGCATTCAAAATTTTAATATTTTAATTTTAAACAAAAATAATATAAAAATTGTATTTTTATTTCGAAGCATGAATTTTATTCCGTATTGCGTGTTATATCACATTTCAAAAACACTTTTTAAGTTTTCGGATGCGTTCGGTTATATACCATTTATTTGGATGTTATTGAAATACGGACATACCGGTCAGTGGCTGAGTGGGCATCGCGTTTGGGTCCCACCCAGGCGTTCCGTGTTCGATTCCTCGGCTGGCTCCTCCTCCATACAATACAAGCAACATATTTCGCTTAGTGCGGTGGTAGTAGGAGATTTTCAAAGGTTGTTGGGTTATTCGTTACCCGGAAATGTTTGACTTTCTTTTTAAAAATTAATAAAAATAATAATTTTAACCTTCTGACAAAACATGCCAAAGGCTCGATAGGTTAAAAAGGTTTATTATTATTCTTCGCTGGCAATTCAATACGTTGTGTACTTAAAAAATGTTACGTTTCCCGCCATAATGAAGGTTCACATATTGTGTTTAAAATCACGGTTTAATTGGCGCGTGACCTGTGTTCCGAGTTACTCGGCATATATACACTAGTTACCCGAATATACGTAGGTGCCCAATACACACTGTTACTCGAACATTCACAATTTTGCTATTCGTAGTCTTAATGTACTGGTATGCTGCAGAACATAAATATTAATTAATGAAAGAAAGATAAAAGAATTACGCGGAAATCCAACTTGTTTGTAATACGTAAAGTTTTACACAATACTAATCCGTCGTTGACAGAAATATATAAAACCTTTTTTGGTTTTGATTGTATGGTATTGTATTTACATAAGCAATATTGGTAAACAATGTATCGTTAATGTATTTTGAACAGTTAAAAATGACGCAAGTTGATATTGTCGAATTAGCTCAGTGTTAAATATTATAAAAATTATGTGAATAATTGAAACATAATAATAAATTAAAGTTTTATACAATAATCCGTCAATGACAGAAATATATAAAACATTATTTTGTTTTGATTGCATGGTATTGTAAATATAAGCAATGTTGGTAAACAATGAATTGTTATTTGTTATGTTGGAAATTATTTTGAACAGTTATAAATCAACAGTTTATAATGTGGTTCATTTTTTTTATTTTACTTTTTTTTATTTAGTTATTATTTATGTGTAATTTACCCAACTAAGAAACCAATTATAGATTACCTCAATATACTATAGATGTATCTAAAAATTTAAAACACTATAGGTACTTTCAACCGAAAAAAAAAATTACATTATTTTAACAAGAGGGAGATTTATATTACAGAAAATGCTATTTATTATTACATAATATGTCATTACATTCATTTTAAGCAGTTTGGTACACTTTTAATACATTTTTAGTACATTTCTAATACTGCTTTTATATTTATTTTGATTACAATTAAAGATATCTACATCAGAGTGAATATTATTGTATGTTGAACATATTCTGATAAGACAAGCATTATTATTCGAATTTGTTTTACAAAGTTTTTCTTCAAATAGATTACAAGAACGTGTATGCCGTGTAGGTACTTTCAAATCGATTCTGTTTAATAATTAAGGACAGTCGGTAATGTTGTTCATGATTTTATAAAGCAACATTGCATGTGATAATTGTCTGCGTAAACTCATTTTGAAAATTTTTGTTGCATCCAGATAATTATCAAATCAATTGTGTGATTTGTAAAAAATGTATTTTATGATTTTTTTCTGAATCGATTCACTTTTGTTTATATATAATGCATAAAATGGAGACCAAACAGTCGATACAAATTCTAGATGGCTTCGTACATAGGCATAGAATAGTTGTTTGATAATAACAATGTTTGTGAATTCTTTTGTATTTCTTATGATGAAACCGAGCATTTTAGCTGCTTTGTTTGTTATTTGATTAATATGACATTGATATTGTAACTAACTATCGAGAATCACAAATATAGGAACTGGTTACAATTTTGTTTGCATTTAACAAATATTGATAAATAATTATGAATTTATAATTGTCATTAAATATTTCGTGATTGCACCGAAGGTTACAGGTGTTTTCTAAGCGCATAAACGTAATAAGAGCATTAAAAAATACACAAATTGTTCATAACGATCTAAAAAATTGAACAAACAAGGAGCAGACCATTTTTCTCATATCCGCGAGTTCGAGTTGCTTGTACTATTTATACAATCAGATACAGAAAAGAGGTAATACTCGTACCACGGGAAATCCGGAATTTAATTCCGTTTTATTGTTTGCGAATGTGAAAATTGCCCTCTTAAATAATGCTTGCCGGTTCCGATTAAGCTCCGAGTCTAGGATTTTTAATCTGCTAATCAGTTAAATCCAAATGGTTTATTTGCTTTTATATTTTACTCTATTTAAGAAATATATTATAAATATATTTATTGTGGTGAAAATATTTAAAACGAAAGGTAATTAATCAACTTATAAAGTAGGTACTTGATTTTCACTTAGTAGGATAACACTGAGGCAAACGGTTGTTAATTGTAGTAGCTAGCAGGTAATAGTTAAATGTAGCCTGATGTAATTGATTAGAAAACCAACACCTCTGCCATAGGTCACCCTAAGTTCGTCGCTGCATTTGATGACTTAGTAGGGGTGCCCGGTTTCATGGGGTGAGGTTTGTCCAATTCTTGGCGGCCTGCCCACCAACTTCGTGACGGGTCGTATCGGGAGAGACCGCTTGAAAGACACTTTTTGACGTCTCCAGATGGACTTTCTCGACCCATGGATTAGCGTTGTAGTAGAACGAATGGATTCATACGTCCGTCACTCCTAGGCACACTGACCATGAGATTCCTGCCCATCCTTCGTACCTTTTTCCTTCCCAGAACCTGTTCTCCTTTTCCTTTCTTTAAAAATGCCATCCCCACAGTATCCCCAAAGATGATATATGTATAACATATAATTTAAAACCGAAGAAAATTATTTTACTTAGAATCTCCTATATGGAACTAATATTAAATGTAGTAGGTGTATCAAATCAAAAATGAATTATTTGAGGTGTGTAAAAACAAATGCAGCAATCTCCATTTCGGCCAGATTGCTGTTTCCTTTTGAAATGACTTGCAGATTGCTGTCTTTGCTTTTACTTACAGTATTACATACTCATATTGTATACACGTATATATTACATACAATATTTGCGTTTAATATTACAATATTTGTAATATTATGCGTAAAAGCAAAGATAGCAATCTCTACGTCATTTAAAAACTGGTCGAAATAGAGATTGCTGCCTTTGATTTTACACACGTCAATTATTGTCATATATGGAATATTGAATTAAGGACCACTGAAACGATTTTTAACATTAATTTTTTTTTAATATATCAATGTATCATAACTGTCAGCACATGTGGGCAGTTTTGTTGTTTGATTATTCTGTTGTTCATATTATATAATTTTTTTTTACTATTTTCTGTTCGACACAGTAAAAAATCTCCAAAGTTAATTGGCCTAGCAAGTAGGTATGTGATGGTGTAATTAAATACCAAATGTTACAAAATGTTTATATTCCTTAGATTGCATGTTTTCACAACGATAAAATTTTCGTGACGATAACGGCATGTTCCACATAAATTGCATTTTTTCTTCATATTTATTTATGTTATCGTGTTTTCTTTTAAAACATGCACAAGATATTTTTTTAAACCCTCTCGAATAATGTTACCTTATTATGATTATTTTACTATTTTCTAAAAAGCTTTTCTCTATCTGTAATATAAAAATTAATGTTTGTTTGTTCGTACCTTATGCGCGGCCATAAAGTTCATCCGATTGCGATGAAACTTTGGGAATATGATGTGCGCATACCTAGAATGGTTATAGGATAGTGAGCTCTGGCGTTATGAAATTATTTCCTTTACTATTCATACGATTGCGATTAAAATTTAATTCGATCGCTATAATTTTTTTTTGAATTGTTGTGAAGATGCCCGTGAATGCTTCTATATATATATATATACTGGTGAGCTCTGGCATTATGACATTTGCATAAAAAATTTAAATAAGTCACGCGAGTTGTTGGAAAAATGGGTGTATTTTATGGAGTTAGGCGGCAAGGAAAAAAGGCTGGGAGGGCTGGTTGGGGAATTAAGGAGGGGGGATTAGGGAGAGGGGAAGGCGAAGAAGGTGGAAGCAAAATGCGTGAGGGGGGTTGGGGGTTCGCGAGAAAGGGGAGAGTGGGTGAGGGGAGGGGGAACGTGGGAAGAGGAAAAGGGAACGCGGGAGGGGAAGGGGACGCAGGAGGGGAAGAGGAAGAGGAGTAGGAAGGGGAACGGGGACGAATGCGAAATGACACGAAGGGAGAAATAATTTATTTATTGAATTAGCATGAGAAAATTGTTCCTAAAATCAGGAAAAATTGAATTCTTTTACCCTTATTTTATTACCACCTAAAGTCCCCGGCGTTCCCCGGGCTTTAAGCAGGATTTTTGGAATACGATGTAGACCTTTCTTTTATTTTGTCAAGTGTGCTCAATTTCATCATTCTCGGAATAAAACTGTAGATTTGTATAAAAATTAAATCCACACCGACCGCCCGCCTTAGAGACTCTTCTTCATGTAAATTTTAAAATTGATTTAACTTTCATTAACAGCCAATTTCAATTATTCAGGGGCGTATAATCCTCATTAAAAAATTCTCTTTATCTCCATACACTTTCTACATATTTCTGATTATTTATTTATGATAATAAAGCATTTTTTAACCAGTTACATAAGTTACTGATATATTGTAAGGAAATAGGTACATAATAGGTACTTTAAGCATGTGTTATTTTTAAATACCTTATCATTTGTAACACAATGTACTGTGTACGTCTAAACAAATTAACAGTAAATAAATAATGTAAAATAAAAATAAACATAATAAAACTGGAAGTACTACAAAATAATACATTTGTTATTGAAACAATTACATTTCGGTGCCCTGAACGCGAATGATTTATTTAATGTACAACACTTTATAAATTTAATTATGCGCAAAATTCATTAATCATTTAAAATTCTTATTTTTACTATTTTCACTGTTCTTATTGTTTATTTGTTCTATTCACATTTTTTTTCTCTTTTGTTCTCATATACATTATAAATATATACCTATATGTACAAATATATATATCTTATAGTGGTACACGGAGAAAAATGTTATTCTAAAATACGATTATTTTATTCGTAAAAATGGTTAAAAACTGGAGTGATGTTCTTACGAACAAATTAACAGGGTTTCAATGTTTATTGGCGGGAACATGTAAGAATAATTAGTTGGTATACGTAATTTCGTACATATACCAATAAATTATTCTTAAATTTTCCCGCCAATAAACATTGAAACACTGTTAATTTGTTCGTAAGAACTTCAGTCCCGGTTTTAACCGTTTTTATGAATAAAATGATCGTATTTTAGAATAACATTTTTCTCCGTGTAGTACTAGAAGCCCGTTTATCGTACTCAGATAGAATACGAGAGACAGGAAATAAGAGAGTATTTATTGTTTATAATAAGAGAGTGTTCATTGTTTATATTTGTGTAAATTTTATATATATATATGCAAATGTATGTAATTGTGTATGTGTAGATGTGTGTGCATACACATGTGTCGACGTGTATGTGTATAAATACATATATAGTTATATTTATGTATGGGATTTTTATGTAGGATTAAGAAAGGGACGCTTAGATGGTTTGGGCATGTTGAGCGAATGAATGAAGAAAGGAGTGTAAAGAGAATTTATGACGCGAATGTGAACGGTATAAGAAGCCGAGGACGCCCAAGGAAGACGTGGCACGATCAAGTAAATCAGATACTTGAGTCGGGCCATGTCAAGAGTCAGAATAATAGAAGAGTATGTATGAGAAGATGTATGAATGTGAATGAGGCAAGGAGCGTGTGCCAAGACCGAGTTGTTTGGCGGTCCGTCCTCTCTGCCTACCCCTGCGGGGAAACGGCGTGATGGTTAGTTAGTTAGTTAGTTAGTTTATGTATGGGTGTATGTATGTGTACATGTAATCACACATGTATGCATGCATGCATGTACGTATAAACAACAACAAAAAAAATAAGGAAAAAGATCGAATCCTTACTTTTCTCTTTTCAACTATATACTTTCTGTTATAATTTTTCCAGTTTTCATTATAATTTTTCTACTACAACTTTTCCAATTTTCAGCATGTTCGTATATTTAATCCATATGTTTACACTAGACTTCACAAAGTAACTATATTCCATTGGTCACCAAGAAGCAGGCGGCCGCCTATTATTTTTTTATTTGAAATAAAACGATGAGTACCCATGTATAATATATTTGTTTGTATATTTAGATAGTTAATGGAACATAATTGTTCACCATATATACAGATTTTTTCCTTCCCAGAACTTAACCCCCTTTATTTCCTAAAAAGACCATCACACAGCACCCCAAAGATGATAAAGGCCCTACAGGGAATTATTTCCCTCAGGACCTTCTGTGTGGAGTTAATGTAAAAAAAGTGTAATTATCATACAAAATAACTGTTTTTTATAGTAAATACCTCACAACAGTCCGAACTGCTCCCGTCTGGAGCCAGTGAGACTATGACGTCCCCAATTATGTTATGAGGCATATGGTAAGTGGGGAAGGGAAGGAGACGAAGAAGAGGAAGGTGGGGAAGTACCTGGCTATTCAGATCTAGTCACTAAACACGGCTGAAGCCATTTCACGCAACGTTTCAATTCTGAATGGTGGTCTTACACCAGGGCGATACTAAGAGTATCTTCCACTCTGGAACGTGCCGTAAATTTACTATATATTATTTAAAATAATTAATTGTGAAATAGCACAAATCAATTAAATAAAATTTATTTGCGCACGCCGGGTTCGAACCCGCGGCCTTCGGAATGGGAGTCTAACGCCCCACCGCTGGACTATGCCGGCCGTCAAAAACCTTCCGGTTTGTTTCTTAAAAGTAATAAACGGTCCGGTTTGTTTCTTAAAAGTAATAAAAAACCTTTTGAAGATAGTTTGGTTATTTTAGCCTTAATTCAAAATTAAGTTTTGTGTGAAACGGGCCACGGCTGCGGTCTTTTTAGGATTATTACTATTATTAGAAAGAAATATTCGGCTCTGCAATAATATAATGAAGTTAGCCACTGAAGACAGCACTCTTGACTGCTAGATTCGATTTTTAAAAGTGAAGTTACTTAAAGTGATGAAATTCGCTGTTTTTAAGATGGTCGTTAAGTTCCCTTTAAGGGCAATAATCGGATTTATATAATTGAATCGTTAAAAGAAGGCTCATAAAACTGAATGCTCGGCATTTAGGGACATCAGTCTCAGGGGAGAAGAAGAAGAGGAAAGAATTGACAAACAAGTCAAGTATCACATTTCCGGACAATTCAAATCAATAGATATTTTAGAAATGTTGAGATCATTTTTCTCGTTTTTAATTACCAATTTTACTTTTATTGCAAAAAAAGACAATCTAGTCTTCCATGTATGTTATTTCTGTGTTATCTGGGGCCCAAAAAAGATAAACCCAATTAATGTGAACATTGTGAACATGTTCAGCCATTGCGATCTATTATGAGATTGTCGTATTTATCAACTTCATATTTCAACTTTCAGAATTAACAATATTATCTTCAACTAATGTTTTTTCCATGTTATTATCAGCTACCTACGTACCTTTATTCATTGAAAACAAGTATTCAAAGAATATATTTGTTACCTAGATAGTGTCTCGGATAATATATCCGATTTTATTTTAATGGAAAACCTATTGATTTTTTATAAAAGTATTTTTTTTATATTTTAGAGAATACCTTACGAGAGTCCCAACTGCTCCCGTCTGGAGGCAGTGAGACTATGGCATCCCCATTTGGGGTATGTTGTAAGGCTGAAGGAAAGTGGGAAGGGAAGGACATGGGGAGGAGGAAGGTGGGGAAGTAACTGGCTATTCTAAATGGTGGTCTTACACCAGGGCGATACTCAGAGTATCTTCCACTCTGGAACGCGCCGCAAATATAGTATATATTATTTTTTCATTAATTAATTGTGAAATAACAGAAATTAATCAAATAAAATTTATTTGCTCACGCCGAGTTCGAACCCGCGACCTTCCGATTGGGAGTCAAGACTCGACCACGGACGATCGTCAATATTCATGAATATTCATTTTTTCATAAGAAAAACTCTCTTTTTAACTTTTTATTTGGAGATAACAGATACAGACAGTAACCAAGACAATTTATGATGGTAACTATAGAATTCGCCTGTACCCTAACCATATCTCAGATTAACATAAAAATTAAACATTTACTAACATTTTCATTTCAGGTAAATAGGGAAAAAGAAAAAAAAAATACATTATACTTAGAAAAATGATAGAGATGCCCAATGCACAAACAAAAAAAGTTTTATTTTATTTCATTTTATTATTAATCATTAACGCCATTGTCGGCTTTTACATAATATATCGTCACCTTAAAGCAACAGTGAGATATCTTGAAAAATGCTGTTCTGAGATAACAGGGTTTGCGTGAGTTCTAACTAAACTAACTAACTAACCATCACGCCGTTTCTCCGCAGGGGTAGGCAGAGAGGACGGACCGCCAAACACCTCGGTCTTGGCACACACTCTTTGCCTCATCCACATTCATACATCGTCTCATACATACTCTTCTATTTTTCGTGAGTTCTAGCAGAACCAAATTAACTAATGTTGCAGATTAATGATGTGGTTGGTATTAGAGAGGTAAATTATTTAACGTCAACCCAAAATTGTAATAATAAATAAATAATAATTTTTTTCCTACTTATTTTGACAAAGTATACGTAAACCTAGAAATATCTCAATACTGAAATTTTACTTGTAACTCGGGCATTTTTTTTTCAAAATATCCCAGTAATGTATCTTGTAGAGCTCACAATTTTACATCGAACTGCATACTTAACTCTAAAGTGGTTTTTTCGAAGATAACTCAGTATTGCTTTAAGGTGACGATATTTACATTTTTATGTTTTAGTTCATACAGGTGTGTTTAGATAACAAAGAAAACATTAATAGGTTTTACACATGGTAAATAGAAATAAAGGTGGTAGGTAAAAGTATAGCAATATACAATAGAAAGACAGAAAAAATCAGTTTTAGAGATGCAGATAGCATAAAATGTATGTAACAAATAATGATAATTAGTGGGTTCTTAATATATGTATAATTTTTCTATGCATGGAAATGTTGATTTAAAACAAAAATACACACTACCGACAAGCACCACACTAAAATTAATATTCAAAGCGGTTCCATTTTGACCAATAAATTACACTATCATTACAATTTTTGCTTAAAGAATTTAATTTCAGAAGACAAAATGCTTGTTAGTGCTACCATGAAACATTTCAGGATTAAGCAAATAATGTCAGATACTATCACGGTAAGGAAAAATGTGTTCGATAATATAATATAAGAGTATCTAATTATAATCAAATTAAAATATTAATAAAAGTATAAGTCGTTGATGTATTTTGTTATTATTATTACAACGATAAACACTGTTTTATAATAAGTTATGTGACAATATGAAGTACGCAAATGAAACGCAGAGGAAACATGTTTAATGTTATTATCGGTATATTTAATATTCGGTGGATTACTTTCATTATTAGGCTATGCAATGCTTAGAAGTTATCTTGAAAACCAGTAACATAATATTTTCTTCAAGTTCCATTCTAGAACAGCTTTCTTAAGATAAGCCGAAAAGTGTTTTCCGCAAATATTTAATTATTTTCACGACATCAAGTTCTGTTGATAAAGTTTACACTCACTTTAAAAAGTCTTGGAGCTCAGCTCATATCCCCTTAGGGCTTCCATTAAGCCCCAGTCAGCGCTTATTAATTTTTATTTAACAGCGTTTGCGGGGTCTATATTTTACATTACGAGTGCAGCGCTGTTTCTGCACCGTTATTCATAACCTGAACATAACATAACAGGTGCTGAAAGACAACGTGAACAACAATATTATTATAAGAAATAATTATCATTGAAGAAGATAACAATAATAATCTTTTTTTTTTTTAAATATGAAAATTAACAAGACACAGAAAAATAATAAAAGATAACGGTCGCAGCTGGGACTCGAACCCAGAACCTTACGTCTTACCGGGACATACACCTCCACCAATTGGGCTACTGCGATCTATTATGAGACTGTCGTAATTGTCAACATCATATTTCTAATTTCAGAATTAACAATATTATCTTCGACTAATGTTTTTTTCCATATTATTGGCAGCTACCTTTATTATGTTGCGACCGTTATCTTTTATTATTTTTCTGGGTCTTGTTGATTTTCATATTTAAAAAAATTAGATTATTATTGTTATCTTCTTCTTCAATGATGTATTACATTGATGGGAATAACCTTCAAAAGTTAAAAAGAGAGTTTTTCTTATAAAAATATGAATAATTATCAGCCTGAAACACTCATCAACATTGAAACAATCTTCCGAGAAAAGATACATCCCATAGGCGGCATGTATCTTTTCTCGGAAGATTGTTTCAATGTGGATGAGTGTTTCAGGCTGATAATTATTGCTTATAATAATTGTTATCATTTGTGCTATGCATAAAATCTTGTCTTAAATATTAGTTTATCAATTAAAAAATAACAACGAGAACATATTAGAAGATTGATTTCTTTGGTTACTTACATTCACAATGTGATCTGATAGGCACGGCCACTACGATAATGGATATACAAGTATTAATTTTATGGAGTGGAAATAGTGGCACACATAGTCAAAGAATAGTTTAAGAACAGATTTTTTTTACCTGTTTTGACGTTCGCAGTGGTTGAGGGGTAAGGTTCTCGACTCCCAATCCGAAGGTCGTGATTTAGCGTGTTCGGTGACCAGATCTGAATAGCCAAGTACTTCCACACCTTCCTCTCCCCGTCTCTTTCCCCTCCCCACTACCTTCAGCCTCACAACGTACCCCAACTGGGGATGCCATAGTCTCACTGCCTCCAGACGGGAGCAGTCGGGACTCTTGTGCGTTATTAATGTAAAAAAATATTATAAATGTCCGATAATAGAATTGGAGACGAACCTCGAAAACTAGTCCCTCAAATTTATTATAACAACAGAAGTGTTGGTTAACCAATAAATAGTTTCCGGGCGGCGATACCCATACCCGCCTCCCAAATTCTAAATCTTACTTAATTTATTTTAAGCTATGAAGTGTATTTTCTCCCATATTTTGTACAATAGGAGTGCAGAATTACATGTGTTAATAGCAAACAATTGTATGATGACCTCTCTTATATATGGACCTATAAACTCCTCTTAATTTTTTCTATTTTATGAATGGAGGTAATCTTTTTCGAGTATCGCAGATACGAGATCGCGGTTTTCCTCCACGAGAATCTGCAGTTTAACGTACAAACCGATGTAATTACAAGCGATGCAATGAGAATACTCGGTTTAATTTTGAGAATGGCGGGCAAATTTAAAAAATCAGTCAATATATGTATTGTTGGTTAGTACGAAGCAGATTAGAATACAACTTAACCGTATGGTCACCGTACTACAAAGTCTTTATTAATCATTAGAGAAGGTACAACACAAATTTTAATCCAATTCAAATTCGTTACATCATTTTAAAAATGTAAATAGACTTCTTAAATTATCATATAGAAGAATGTTAACTTACGTTTAAAAAAAATATATATATATTATTAAGGCGTTCCGCTCACTGAAGAAACTGAAACCAAACTAAAAATTGCTGGTTTGCTATGGTCTCCAACCAAACTTATTACCAAATTTTACAATTTTAATAATTATCTCAGCTTGTTTAACCATAGGCGAAGAATAATCAGCTATCATCGTAGCAACTAGCATGGTGAGTTTTGAGTCACTGCTTACGTTGTCAATGACAACGGGTTTTTGAGAAATTGTGTAGTGTGCGGGACATCACATTGACATACACAGGATAGCGAGTTTAGTTGTAAACTGTTTTTTTTTCAGTTGTCTCGTCAGCGGAGGCACTTAATGTTTAATTGACCACATACCTACATTCTAGCTTTTATACATTACACTTTGTTTTATGTAAAGTCTTATTATCTAAATTGTATTTTTTTTGTTATTGGTTCAGCTATATTACTTATCTTGTCATACTTAAATACTGCACATCATTGTTAAAATTTAATATAAAAACCCATAACCCATATATTTTTCAGTGATAATTCAACGTATTAAAGCTTGACTCGCATATAATATCATACAGATGTGCAGTGCCTACATTTAAGTCCATTGAGTGCAATATTTGCGGCAGGCTTGCCATCGATATGTCGGCAAAGATGACATAATGCAAGTGAAAAAGAGTAAATAAGCGCAGTGCAATAAGCAAATAAGTGTTGGCTTCTCCTTCAAAGATGGGCATTGTTGGGCTTGCGCAGTTACCCAGCCAGATATAGGGAAGTTTCTGTCGCTCCCAGAACGAACCCTTATTAAGTAAAATACTGAGGGTGGCTGGGCTAACAACCGGAATAATTTCGCAGATTCCAGCTGCATGAAACAAGCTTTTTGTTTTACGTTAATTACTATTTTGGTTTTTTACGGTGTTTCGGCTTTTAAACCCCTTTTTCAGGTGGATTTTTAATTCATCTTACCGCTGTGGAGACAGGGGCGAACTGGCCGAGTACGGATTTGGAATTGATTCCAAGGGTTGCGTGTTCTAATTCCATTTACCATTTTAACACTATAGGAATTAATGCAGAATTAAATTCAACCATTATTCGACTGCAAAATTCAGGAAATAAGTACTATATCTATCGACCATACGGGTATTGAAGTACGTAAACTTAAAGAAAATATTATCAAAATTGAATGCCATTTTTGACAGTGGTTAATATTTTTTTTATTAAGAATATAATTAGTAGATATTACATAAAAAAAACATAAGCTGTACAATGTACATCTCAATAGGGCATTTCCGTATCGAGATATCCAGCTTTACAATAATTATGGAATTAAAAAAAAATAATACATAACTTAACAAATCTACAAAAGAAACACTGAATACAGTTATACAAAGAAATGTTAAAGTTAAGAAGTATGTTTATAGTTAACAGCTAAACGTTCTACTGTGAACCCATTATTTACAAGGTATCTTTGATGGTCAGATGTATTCATAGGGTGACCATACCGACAGTGACAAAAGGGTTAGAATAAACAATAAATTATTAATAAAAAATAACCAAATAAAAATAAAGTTAGGTAAATAATAACAGCTAAAGTAATAGTTAGTAAATAATAATTAACAATTATGTAATAGTTGGTAATTAAATAAAATAGAAAATATATAAAATAATTATAAGTAAATAATACTAAATGATTTAAAAAAAGTAAGCAAATAAACTTAAGTAAATAAAGTACATAATAATTGTGATTAAGTAATAAGAATAAAAAATTATGCAGTACATATAGTAAATAAATAATAATATGACAGTTAAGTAGGTAATAGTAAGAATATTAAGTGGATAATAATAAAGTTGAGTAAATAATAATAGTAAGTAAATAAATAATAATAAGAAACAAAAATAAGTAAAGTACATACACATTAAGTAAATATGGAATGTATCGAATACAGGGCTTCCATGCTGCTGATTTATGACTTAGCGACAAATGGGTAGTCCAAAATCACCACTTTCAGTTAGTATACAAATTTGGACAATTTTCTTGAATTTAAATTTTATCATTTAAAAAAATAAATTAAGTTTAGTTCTTCAATCTTCGTAAAATCACTTTGTGGTGTCATTTTAAATTAAATGATATATTTTATATAGTGGTATATACAAAGCAATTTGTTTAATTTAATTAAACACAGTTTTATTAATTTATGTATTTACATAATAAGCCACGCGGGCTTTTACATACGTGTGATATATATATAATAATTTAAAGGAGCAGTATTAAAGAAGTTAAATTTGTTAAAGAAAATATGCGGTAACCACGATGAAGGCTTTGAAAATGCCGAAACCGGTTGTAGTGTAACAGAAAAAAATCTACACAAAGTAAAATTATTATTCAAATATAATTTTATTCGTCCGGTCCTGTAGAGGCCATTATTTGCGATACGGGACACCGCGGGCCAACCGGGTTTCACCCTTTGTTGGGATTTAATAGTGTTTTAAGAAACTCAACTGCGCCGTGATGGTTTTCATAAGCGTAATGTATTGTCCAAATAAATTTGCATGATTTTATCTAAGTGCTTTTTTTTTTAGGCGTAACAGAATATAAATGAAGGTATATATTAGTGTACTACACGCTGCTAAGTCCTTTTAGCAAGGTTGGATATTTTTACAATATTTCACGAAGATCAAGGAACTAGAATCTTTTTTTCACCCAGTTTTGGCTAATAAAATCTACACATTGTCTCCAGAACACGACGATTTTACCGTAAGATATCCGCATACTTACGATGAGTCTTGCTTTAAGAATGGTTTACGATTTTAACTTGAAACTGAAGGATGAGGTTCGATTTTTTTTATATTACCTTCACACTGGGGTCCTGGGAACATTATTTTCCTCAGGGCATATGTCATACATGAATATGTTGTATGGAGGGTCTTTTTAAAGGAAGGAAAAAGGTATTAGGCGTGATTAGGAATCTGGGCTTAAATTTAACCAGGAGTGATGGACGTATGAATCCATCCC
Source organism: Limnephilus auricula (assembly GCA_951813805.1). NCBI lineage: Eukaryota > Metazoa > Arthropoda > Insecta > Trichoptera > Limnephilidae > Limnephilus > Limnephilus auricula. Next base: position 15,059,924 of record OX638396.1, read on the forward strand.
TCCCGTTGCCAGCCAGCCAGCTGGAGAGGTTAAAAGCCACCTGGTGTGCAGGAGCATCCACCACCACGACCTGGATAAACTACACACCACGATCCCGGTAATCTCTGACAAGTCATCAAACGTGGCGAACCACTTCTGGAGAGCTTAACTTATTTTTTAAATTTTTACATTAGCTCCACACAGGAGGCCCTGGGGAAAAAAAACCCTCAGGGCCAATGTCATCTTTGGAGATGCTGTGTGGAGGGTCTTTTGTGGAGGGCTTATGCTTATTCCAATTAAAGAAATCCCAGGGCGGCGGTACCCATATCCGCGTAAAATTAAGTAATGAAATATGAAGTAATATCGCTAAAATTATAAATTATAGCAAAATAATCTTTGTGAGATAATGATTTTTAAATATGACGTTAAACATTCTGGAGTTTTACAGAATGAGTATATTTCTGTGGTAAAAAATAGATTTTTTCCGACCTCCGTAATAATGGTTAAGCTGTTGCTCTGGACTAGAAGTTATGGGCACAACTTCGTATGAAGTGCAAATAACATTGTTGATTAAAATAAAAATATTGCTATAGTCCCCTTTAGTAAGATAGTGAGAATCTTTTGCGGTGTTGACAAAAAAAATATCCATAAGATATCAAAATCATTCAATTACATCTGATTTTACTTACTTATGTGAAGTAGGTACCTAATCAAGAACAACGCATTATTTTAACGGTTGCTTTAAATATTGCCATAGCTTTAATTCATTTTTCATTTTAATTAAATATTATTCGGTACCGAAAAACAACATTGGTAAATCAAAAGAAAATTACTTTTCGTTGTTAAGTTAATAAAGAAACAATATTAAAATAAAGTTTCCATTTGAATAAATGTTCGATAACCCAAACTTTTATTATTTTACTTGTCATGAATATTTTTTCTGAACCAGTATGGTTTAAAATAAATGTTTTTATTACATTACTGGCCAAAACTTTTGCTGTAATATATTTATATCAATACAAGTTGAAGAACTGCCTTGCTTTGTTATAGTTTATATGCGTATCAATAATGGAGTATATAAAACTGGATACTTCTGTTATAAGATTCTTGAGGCATAGGTTTATGTGTAGGCGGAACTAAATAACGAATCCTGAATTAGAAACTGAATAAGGAGAACCGAAAAGCGTAAGCGTTATCGTATTGAACAAGCAAAAAAAATACACATAGGGTTTGGAGATGTTGAGTGAATGAACGGACAAAATTTATATTTATTTAGGAAAGAAACAGGCGTACATTAAAGTATACACAACAATCATTCGTATGTTCTGGATAAATTAAGTTAAATGTTGATTTAGTATTTATACCTTCATAATACACCACAAATGAACAAAAGAAAAAATTAACATTTTAAAGAAATAAATAATATTATAAACAAATAAAGAAACGTAGGTTTCAAATGATTATACTATTCAAAACAATAAAATAAACTACGGAAAATGATAGTAAAAATTTCACAAAAATAAAAGTATTTTAAGTTATTAATTTGGAGAGCTGCATTTTTATATGATTTCAAGTTACAGCAAAAAATGTCTACATCTCGTAAGGTTGTGAGTTTCACAGATACGTCGTATGTCCTATTAGAAATTTTTGCACGTATTTGGATTAACAGGATGGAATTCTAAATAAGTAATTCGATCTGGCCCCCTAGCACACCGAATCGATAGGGATCGATAGGATAATTGTCGGTAACTTTTCATCGTTCCCTAGGACAACTGCAGATCGCTAACGTACAAACAACAGTTGATGTCAAATATGTTAAGGATACTTCGTATTTGTGAACTGTCACTTATTCGTTTGAGATCTGCAGTCATGCTACGGAACGATTTCCGATAGTTAGTCTTATCAATCCTTATCGATCGAGTGTGCTAGGGGGCCTGATGTGCTAGCATGGTCGATCAATTTTCTACGGGATGTGCGGTATACCTTTTGTTAAATGGACGTTATCTGTGATACAAAATGCTACATTCCATTTTTTTTCTGTTAACTTCTATTTTGACATCCTCGTCCTGAAAGCACAGAACCATACGTTTTCTCAGGTAAAACAGTCATCCAAAAGGACATACAATCACCAACCTCAGTCATTAGGACAAAGAAACGGAGTAACAGATATATATACCTGAAAAAATTCCTACCACAAAAAGTAAAAAAGCTATTGTTAGAAGCCCTCGAAACTGTCTTTAAAAATAGAAATGAAATCTGTATTTGTAAACGCTGAATAGATTATTGAGTTAGTTTGAGTAAGAAAAATGGGTATCAAATAGGCCAAGACGAGTAAAGAGGCTCACGATTATATTTCATCTATATTTACGATTTTGAAATATACGTAAATAACTTTCGTAAATTATTTATGTTTTTTTTTCATTTACCATACTATTTCGAATGTAATAAGTAAAAAGACATGAATAAATATTGAAACATTAAGAAATATTGAAAGTCACACTAATAATATTTATTCTTGTTTTTCTTCTTACTGAATAGACAGAATGAAAGCCTATTTCATCACCTTTCAAAAACTAGTTTTTAGTTTTCCGATACGTTAACAAATATTCCATTTATTTGGATTTTATTGCAAAGCGGGAATATTTTTAGCCTCTGACAAAAAAACGCTAAACTTTGGGTTGGCCCGGTAGTAGGCGCTCAAAAAAAGAAGGGGAGATACTTAAATACGATCATTAATATTAAAAACGCTAATATTCAAGCGAAAATTACGAAAATGTTTAATAAAAAACATTTAAAATAGAGAAAAAATCTTTCGACAAATGCCTAACAGTCAACAGATTATTTTCTATTATCTTTGAAAATAACATTTTATTTTTTTAGTAATTAAAATTTTATATATTTTAGTTAAAGGGTCTTGATTACTACGTATTGTTTTAACTGTACATACGTGAAACACGTGACTGTATTAATGTACATATGAGAAATGTAAACTCTCCTTCCATCCACAAGCAAATGCTTTTACTGGAAGACCAGTATAAATTAACATGTACCATTTTTAAGATAAATAATAATTTAAAAACATTTTTTTTTAAATGACATGGCAATATGCAAATATTTCGTTTTACCGGTGAATATATTAAAAATGTTACTAATTTGTTGTTGAATATTACCAATTTATTAAATAAACAGAAATAAAATTTGCAGAAATACTGCGAAGTTAATTAAATGTAAATCACCTACTATTATTTATTTATTTTTTAAAATTAAAATATATCCGGTTTATGTGGTCTACTGTAAACATACATATTTTTACATTTTAATTTACATATTACTTATTTCAAATACATGCATAATGTTTAAATCTTTATTTAAATATGCTTTTATAGCTACACATTATTAGATATTATTATTTTATATCTGGTCAAGTAAAACATTATTCTGAAGAAAATCTGATTTACATAAAATATAAACAAAGCCGATTTTGATATGATTTTTAATTTTCACAACCAAAAGAATTATCGTGATTTATTTTTGGGGTATTGTGCCGTGATGCGCTACCACCCTCTTTAGTCAACGTTTCGGACACATCTGCTCTCATGATGGACACTGTAACGCTTTCCGAAACGTTAACTAAAGAAAGGGGTAGCTCAACACGGCATAATACCCCAAGAACAAATCACAATAAGACTGATTTGGATTTCCAAAAAGAGTACCCTTTTACAAGGTAGACTTTTAAATTTGAAATAAATAATATATAAATATGTTTTTTTTTACAACACAGGAGCCTCGAAGAAAAGAATTTCCATCAAAGCCTATTTCATCTCAGGGGGTGCAGTGTGGAAGGTCTTTTTAAGTAAAGGGTAAAAAGTATGAGGATTGGGTAGCAATCTGGGGTTCAGTGATCCATGACGGAATCATGAATCCATCCCTCCCACTGGGATGCAAGGCGATGGGTCGAGAGGTCAAAATCAGTCTCTCTAGACATAGATACATGATTATTGATTATGCAACAAGCAATTTGATTGGCATTTAGACTCGTAAAAAACATTATCAAAGATTTTTACAAGAAATAGTGATAAATAAATGCACACTTAACTTATTTATTAGTGCAAAAGGTTTGTTCATAAGTGTATGTGATGCAAAAGGTTTGTTCATAAGTGTATGTGATGCAAAAGTCTTGACATATCCATTGAAGAAAAAGATAAATTATAAAGTAGAAACTCATGTAGTTACATTTACCTTGACAACGAATCCCGAGGTCGCTGGTTAAAAGTCCTGGAGTGCGCAAGTAAATATTATTTGTCTTATTTCATAATTTATTCATTTAAAAAAATATATAGTTGAGTGGTAGATAATTTCTGTACGCCTTTGCAATTCAGAAGCGAAACGTTGCTTGAAATGACTTAAGTCATATTTGGTGACCAGATCCAAATAGTCAGCTACTACTTCCCCACCTTCTACCTTATCTCCTTCCCCTACTCACTAAATTCAGCCTGACAACATACCCCAATTGGGACACCATAATCTCAATGGTTCTAGAGATTCTAGACGGTTGGGACTTAAGTGCGGCATCCCACATAATAAAAATATATTCTCTTTATAACTCACGAACGGTGAACTATACATTTTTTTTTTGTGAAATAGTGGGGCAAGACCGTGTAGATTTTTATTTTTTTTTATTGAAAGTATACATACTTAAGAGGTAATATCCAGCAATTCATTATTCCGTTTTTGTTAACAGCGCTGCGCGCGGATGTTTTTACAACCATGAAGCTAAACGGTATTAGTTTTAAATTTAATGCGAAATGTTGTCAAAATGAGCAGCTCGAACAGACAACCTCACACGGCCGCATCTCGGCGGCTAATGAATCGGGAGAATTTATGTCCCCAACAGCCATAAAAATGATCAAACGGGAGATGATAATGAATGAAAATTATATACTTCTTAAAATTAATTTTTGATCAAAATAATTTATAATTTTTCAATAGTGTCTGAACAAAATAAGTGTGTAAAAAAAAACTGAAATATTTTAGTTTGTAAGATCTTAAATAAATAGAAAAAATAAGGTATTTTTGTCACAAAACACGCTCTCGGATTTATTTTTTAATGATTTAAATTTATCTAAAATTTAAATTTTGAAAACTGTGTTGACTAGATTAAATATTGATTTATTTTGTTGTACGATTATATGATTTGAAATTTGTGTTGTTTAATAGAATCTATCATTTGAAAATTGAACAAATCTGCCAACGACCAACGGTATAACCTCAGTATATTATAAATACACTTAGTTTTTTTAAATTTTTAAAACTGCATGTTCCAGATAAAATAACAATCTTTCAAAATCAATTTATGTTTTTTTGTAAAAAAGAGTCAATTCGTCTAGAATTTGATTTAAAAATGACTAATTTCCGGTGGTAAAGCACTCTTAATACATATCAACAAACAAGTCCTGCTAAGCCAATTGAATTGGCTCGTCAACAGGTGCTTATAGTTTAGTTATAATTTGCATCAGATTCAACATTTTTTCATACATTTTTTAATACATATCAATATAAATATTTTCCGATAGCCAATTTTTCACCACATATTTAACCTTATTCATAGAATTGCATTGCTTTATAGTGTTAGGTAATAAATTCAATATCTTCGGCATGTTGTATTCAAACGTTCTCTGCCCGTACTTACTTTAAAATTTCGGAACAATTAACCAGTCGTTGCGCGTGAATCTAGTGCTGTATTTATGTTCTAATTTCTCTTTATGCTACGGGGTAAATATATGCTGAATTATAATTTTGTGCCATAGTATAACCTTAACAGGTAACATTTTGGCACTCTGAAACAGCAACGGAGTATTATGTATATTAAATAATATAGCTAACTAGTGAGGTAAAAATAATGTACATTGCAATTAAAATTTTATACTGATTCATTAAACATAACAATCTTCTCATCCCACAAAAAGTATGTAACAGCTTGCTTATGTACATAATACTTATTATTCTGCGCTAATCATTTTAAGTAAACGTACACAAATAATATATAAAAAAGCTGAAAAATGTTTTCTGAAATATTTACTACCTCGCTTTCTTCATAAAAGCGGCTTTTAAAATACGCCCGTAGACTATTTACGCCTTTAAGATACTCCCCCGACACGGGGTGGGGGGAGGGTAGGGGTGGGTAGGAGTGGGGTGGGAAAAGCCTTCTCTTGAATATTCCCACCTGTAATGATTTATGTATTTCATTAATATTAAAATTTTATAAAACAGACTTTGTGGCCGGGTTCCCTTACGTGAATAATATTTGCATGAAGCAACGCGCTAAGTTTTTGCGGATAAATTCTTCACAGGCGCGGCGCAATGCTAAAGGGTGAAATGTGGCTACAAGACTGTTACACTACACTTAGGAATATTTTAAGAATGGTTTTTCTTTTAACAAGTAATTCAACTCTTTCATAACGATATTACTACGAACATTTAACAATAAAATGAACATGTTTTTTTTTACAATCTAAGTACAACAAAAGCTTTATATATTAAAATTGAACCACGTAAGAGAATGTTAATAAGAGTTTATTGCATTGAACAGATTACCCAAGACTGGTTGTTCCCTTGTCCCTCTCGCAAACCCTCCTTAATTGCCCTCCACCCCTCCCGGATTCCCCTCCCCCTCACGTCATAAAATACATCAATTTTTCAAACTCGCTTGAGACCTGTTGAATTATATTAGATAATTTCATGTTGCTCAGAAACCTTCGCGGACATGTTTATAACAACTCACCAAATTTTCATCGTAATCGGATGAATAGTGTAGGAAATAATTTCATAACGCTAGAGCTCACTATCCTATAACCAACGCGGATACGTTTTGAGATTTTCACGGCCAAAAGCATTTTCGTTGTTTGTTTTTGGGGTGTTATGCAGTGTTGCGCTACCTCCTTCTTTAGCCGACGTTTCGGACAGCGTTGCAGTGTCCATCATCAGGGCAAATCCGGCAGATCACACATCGTCGGATCTGCTGGATCTGCCCTGATGATGGACACTGCAACGCTGTCCGAAACGTTGGCTAAAGTGAAAATCTAAAAACTTATCCATCTTAATATAGGTATAAAAAATAAATGTTTCTTTGTTTGTCCTTATATGCGGTACCTATAGCTTTCAACCGATTGCGATGAAACTTTGAAGGATATCATGCGCATACTCGTTGGTTTCTATATAAAATGGTGAGCTCACGAGTTATGAAATTATTTCGTTTGCGATGAAACTTGGGTTATTTGTTGTGGGCACTCGCGCAAATATTACTATATACAATGGTAAGGTTTGGCGTTTTGAAATTTGTATACAAATCTTATTATAATTCGCGCGCGTATGAGTGCATTTCGATATTTTTGAAGTGAAGAGAGGGAAATTGAAAGGGGAACGAAGAAGCGGGGTTCGAGGGAGCGTTAGTAGTTCCTAAAAGATTTTGTGTATTTTTCCAAAGACCCCTAAGCCACGCCTCGTTACAAACACGTCTAGTCTAGTATAAGAGTAAGCCCCGTCTATTTCCCGGGTCTTGGCACCGCAAGGTGGTCGTATCCGCAAATAAAAATGCGATGGAAATGGACTGCGATTGTGGCGCACACCGGACGTATCGTTAGTCGTTATTCGTTATCTACATTCAGTCGTTTGCCGTTAGACGGTCAGTGTCGTTCACAGATGTTGGCGGCAAGATGGGACAACTCTCAAAATACGGCAAATAAATAAATATATTTAACAGTTTAATTAATGAAGACAATATTAGTGACACTCAATCGAAAATCTGAATAACATCATAGAATCGAACCCAGGACCTTTGCTTTGCCGGGATGAAGCTCTACCACTAAGCTAATTGAGCTACAATTTGAAGTTTTCCTAATTAAAAATAAAGCTAAATATTCATCATTGTAGAAAGGTCAATAGATGTCGTGTATTACATAAAAACTATTAAATTTATCCTAGACACTTTGCGGGTAGCATTTTCTTCAAGTTAAATCTTGCAATCATGCATAAAGATAGCAGCCAATAAAACATGTGTTCAGAAAATGAAGATGATGTTATCAGTTCTTAGTCGAAGTATGATTCAGTTAAATAAGACTCTAATAGGATAGGGTTACATAAGCGCAGTAATAGAGCTCCGCCCCGGCAAGGCAAAGGTCCTTGGTTCGATTCCAAGATGAGACCTTATCTTTTTTGATTTTTCTGTTTCAGATTTTTTATTGAGTGTTAAATTCTGTCTTCATTAATGAAATATTACAATAATTTGAGGTGTTACTAAATAAAACTTTTAATTATATATTGTTAAAAATAAAAATTAGCATTTAACGATATTTACGTAAGCTGTTACGGGGGAAGTCGTCACATTTCATAGCTTTGAAACACGTGGCAGACACGAGTTTTTCCGCTTAATCGTTCTCACAGGCACTAGTTACAGTTACAAGAACCATTTTTTTGTTATTTGATACGATAACTTAACAAATAAATAAAATAAAATTTAATAACAAACGCTCAAACGAAAAAAAAATTCGGCAAATGAGGTACTGTTGCACATAAAGAAGTGTGTATTTCATTTTGGTTACTGTATAGGTGGACTTTTTAGAAAAGTAAAGAGAGAAAGAAAAAGGGTTTGGGAGGTGGGTAGGAATCTGTGGGGTCAGTGTGTCCAGAAATGACGGACGCATAAATCCATGAGAGTCGAGAGTGTAGGTTAGTTCTCCCTCAACCTGTTTCAAATGGGCAAATGCATCCACCGCGGAGACTTTAACAAACCACAATTCATGAACACGGGCACCCCTGCTAATCACCAAACGTAGCGACATGAGCCTAGTATATTGTAAATAAATTATGCGCAAAATAATTTGTTTTAATTTGTTTTAGTTTATATGTGTTTCGTTTGTTTAGGAAAATGTGTATTTTTTTAAGGAGTTTATTTGTGATTTGTTTCATCCGATGTGTCCATCTGAGGTTATGGTCGAATCGAATGATTCGAAACTATTTTGTATGGTCTGTTTTTTTCTAGAGAGGGGCAATCGCAGAAGTTGATGATTAAGAAATTGCAAATTAATCGAAACCAAATAATGAGAAGTATGTCGTGAACGCCATGGATGTATTTTCTGATTTTATTTCTACCGACTCTTATGACCACAATTCAAATTAAATGGAGAAGTTATCAAACAGATATTGTGAAAATGTGATCGTTAGTTGAGAATGCTCAACTAATTGTGTCCAAATACCCAGAAATATTACTTGGAAACTAATTACTGCTTTATTGTTTGTAATATAATAGGTTTTTTAATTTTATTTTTGCAGTATGGTATCACGTTACCAATAGTATAATAATGGTACATGTTTATTATGTTCCTTTTTCGTTTCAAGTAGAGATGTACATTTCTTTGCTGGGATTTTCCGTAATAAGGATTGATTTTACGTATTTAAATGAAATAATGAATATAAAAGGGAATAGGGGCCTCTCCTATCAGAGGTTGGCTATCATAAGGGAAATCTTCACTTTTCAGAATGCAGACCAAAACAACTCTGCGAAACTGTACCTCTAACAATCATATTCCGATGTGCAGCGTCTCTCTCTTTTATGTCTCTCATTAATCTTCCTCTGTGTTGTAATCAATTGGGTTTTTCTTCTTGTATTTTTCTTTCTTAGTAAAATAACGTATTTTGCTTTTAATTCATTTGCGTTGTTTCAAAATTAATTGCTTGAAAACAACATATTATAAATGTTATATATTTACGCCACATTCTAGTTTACAATATTTTCAGTATCACCTTGGTGAGATGCCACCACTAAGAATTAAAAAGTTGCTATACTGAAATTACTATAGCCGCTTTGGTGACCAGATCTGAAAAGCCAAATAATGATAATGATATATATTTAATCGAAATTAATTAGCAACCACACTAAGAAATCTAAAAATACATGTTGTTTAGTGTAGCATAGAGATGCATTGCTATAAGCTAATGATTCTCATAACCCACCTAACGAGGCTAGCCTGTATTGAGACAGTAATTTTTCAAATTATTTTATAATACCTATAAATATACACTTATGATAATATAGGTTCACTGAATGGTTTAGTTAAATCAATAACTTAGAATTTGGGTGAGTGCACCGGTGTAATTTTACTCTCAGGTGATCCCCCATCTTCCTCTCCCCAATCTCCTTCCCCACCCCAATACTTTCAGCATCAAAACATACTCCAATTGGGGATGCAATATTCTCTCTGGCTGCAGATGATATTTTCGGCATACGCCTATAAATCTGCACTTCAAAAACTATTTGGTATAATTTTTTTATAATTATCAACTCTAACTTGAAAGAATATAAAATGCAGCTCACCAAATTGATAAAAATAAAATAATAATACTTCTAAAAATACTTCTATTTTTATGAAAATTATTCTACAATTATTCAAAGTTTAAATTATTTTTTAATAATGTAATCATCTGAAAGTTGTACATCTTTATTTTTTATAATGATTATTTTATTATATTTGTCATTTGTAATATATTGAATAGTTATAAATATTAAATCAACATTTAACTTAATGGTACTTAATTTGTCAAGAACAGTGGACACCAACTTTTTTGAGAAAAGGACCGGATTGATTTTTTTGAATCTGGGGGCCGGATGAAAACTAAATTCTTATTCCGACTAAAATGAATTATGCAATGAAAATTCAAAGGTTTTTTGGTCGAAGAGTGCAATCAAAAATTTTATAAAATCGAAAAACTTTACTTCGAGCTGCTTCTTCACATCAGCGCCTATTGGGACACTATACTTTAATGAAATTCAATCGAAATTTTAGAAACAACCTCAAATACGGAAATCACCGCTAATCACTATTATTATTCCACTTCAAGCTATCATGATAATCCAGCGAATTTTGCCCTGCAAATTTTGAAATGCATGTCGATATTTTCGATTCGGCATCTGTTTTGCCTGATATACCCTTTTTTATCTTGCCTGCACTAATTTCTTAGAATTTCAATAAATTAATTATAGTCTCCTGGAACTTTTCACAACCAAATGATAAAATTCTATAAAATTAATATATCCTATATGAAATATTTATACGCAGAAATTGAGAATTTTTTGGAGGGCCGGATGAAAAACTTCGGCGAGCCGGATCCGACCAGTGGACTAGAACATAAGAATTTGTTGTTTATACTTTATTGTGCAACTGCTTGTTTCCTAAATATTTTATTTTGTTTCTTCGTATTTAACAGGATTTCAAGGACGGACTTGTTACCTTTTATTTTAGCGTTGCTTTGGTGATCGCCATACCCACCTGAGATGTCTGCTTTGCATTGTAGAACATGGCAGCATATTTGCTGAATACATTTAAATCTTTATACAGACACGCTAAACACACACATCACACTGTAATCAGGTTGGATAGAAGCAAACGCCTTTTTTCTTAGTATTTTTTAAATGCAAATTACGCGTGTCTTTATGAACCCACCCGGTAATTGTAAAACGATTTAAGGCTACAAAAAATCAATGCCACAATTTACACCGGTAGGTATTCGTAAAAAAATAAAAATATACTAATTTCGGTCGTCTGTGAGATGTATGAAATGAAATATTAAATTAAAATTAAAATTAAAATATTTAATGGTGAATTTATTCACTTTCAATGAAATCACATTTGCTTAGAAATTAAAAAAATTGGAACTGGTGTTTGTGTAAATTCAGTCATGCGATAAAGGCCCACTTAGGCGATCCGCTCACTGAGCCAATTGAAAACTGTCAACTGGCAACTGTCTTTGTATGACAATGTGATGGCCCGCACCCTACACAATCACTCAAAAATCCGTTGTCAATGGTAACGCAAGCAGTTACTCGCGACTCGCACTGTAAGCGCCTCCGCCCACTGAGGCAACTGAAAACCAACTAAAACCGGCTGTTTTCTCACTGCTTACGTTACCATTGACAACGGGGTTTTGTGTGATTGTGAAGTGTGCGGGCCATCACATTGTCATACAAAGACAGTTGGCAGTTGAGAGTTTTCAGTTGCCTCAGTGGGCGGAGGCGCTAAGTTGCTACGATGACAGCTGATTGTTCTTCATCTATGGTTAAACAAGCTGAGATAATTATGGAAATCGTAAAATTGAGTAGGAAGTTTGGTTGGAAACCACAGCAACCAGAAAGTTTTAGTTTGGTTTCAGTTGCCTCAGTGAGCGGATCGCCTTGTGATCAGAAAAAATATTTTATTTTTATTTACTTAATAATTCTACATGTGAAATGTGAATAGCTTTTGTTTAAATTTTTGACACATTATTTTTTAGGTTTATTAACGGTGTTCCAGTCGCTCTGATTTGTCAACAAAAAAATATAATTATATTTTAAAGAAAATTGACAATCTCAATCTTTTAAAGGCGTCCTCGAGACAAATATTTCATAAATATTTTAAGCTTCACAAATCCTAGTAATAATTGAAGATAGAACATAAAAAGTCGCATACAAATTCATGGAAGGTGGGTTGAGTATCGTATCAACAATAAATGAATGCTTAGGCCCACTCATATTTTGAAATATGGAAGCATTTTCTGAAGGCATCTAGAACCCTTGAAGGATCTGGCCGATCGAACATCAAGGACAAGAAATTACCGTAGATTAATGAAAAACACAATCTGGTAGATGAATTTGTTAGGTGCATCCACCGGTGAAGTTTTGATCCTCCATGAAAGAATTCGAATTGATCTGTTTAAAAGCTCTAACCGAAGGAATCCCTTTGATGTTTTTCTTCCGATCTACACGATCCGCACTGCTGACCGAACATACTTTTTGAGGAAAAGTTTTCATCATTATTGTAGGTAAGTGTAAAACTGCCCTTACCTCGTGAAATAAACATTTACCCACGGGGCCCTGGTTTGAAGTTTTGTAATGAATATCCAACATATAATCTGTATAAAAAGCACATCAAAGGAATGAATCAATAAATTGAAAACAGACCGTACTAAAACTGTTTAACTGGAAGGGAAGCCTCTTTTGTATAGAATCGGGGATCTTGCATGAACGGATTCAGGAATCAGGAACCGCTTAGAATTTTACGATAAATATAATTTAAAGTTTATTTGCCACTTTAGCAAATGTGTATTTTTTTAATTTACATAATTTAGTTTTCTCCACAAGACGATAACTTTACAACACAAGAGAAAAAACGATTACAACACAAGAGAAAAAATAAATTTTTAGAAAAGCACAATAAAAAAATTAGAAAATTTTGAATATATTCCATAATGTAATGCCAATTAGCAGCAATATTGGGAAGCAATAGCAGCCTAACAGAAATAGAAGACGAGTAAGGGTTTCGGGTTGAATGGCATAATGTCTTCAGCCTATCCATGGAAGGAGGAAACACATAACCTAACTGCTATATACACCAACTTGCGTTTGAATCATCAATAAACAGTTATATATAGATAAAACGAAAACAAAGACCTTTGTATACATCACTTATATAAGTGGTGTACACAAAATTATTTGTTTTCATACACCAATTATATAAGTGGTGTACACAAAATTATTTGTTTTCATTCACCAATTATATAAGTGGTGTAAACAAAATTATTTGTTTTCTTATGTATGTAAGTGGTGTACACAAAACTATTTGTTTTCATACACCAATTATATATTTATGTGGTGTACACAAAATTATATACATAAGTGGTCTACATAAAATTATTAGTTTTCATTTTATAAAAATTGACGCAACAGAGTGAATTTGCGACGATTAAAGAAATCATATACAGATTTATACATTCTTATTTGACAATCAAGCGCGTAACAAGATAACTCTTGTTTCGGCTAAGATTTTTTATAGGTAAAGGTATTTTGTTTCTAAAATGACAAACAATTGTGGATAGAGAAAGGGTACTTACGAGGGTACAACCAGAGAATACCGAAAATTTGTCCCTTTTAAATCAAATTCTAGACGTATTGACTCTTTTTTTACCAAAAACATAATTGTTTTCGAATTTTTTTTATTTTATCTGGTAAAGTCATTTTATAAATTTAAAAAAAAAACGAGTTTTTTTATATATTTTTAATACAGTAAGGTTATATATACGGTTGATCGTTGGCAGATTTGTTAATTCTTCAAACGAAATATTGTATTATACAACACACATTTCAAATCATATAATCATACAGTAAAATTAATCAATACATTATCTAGTAAAGCCACTACTCAGAATTTTAATTTTAGTTCAGTATGACAATGTGATGGCCCGCACACTTCACAATCACGCAAAACCCCGTTGTCAATGGTAACGCAAGCGGTGACTTGCGACTGTCACTGCTGATTGCCCTGGGCGGCCGTTGCTAGTTGCCAGCTTTCAGCTGATTGTTCTTCGTCTATGGTTAAACAAGCTTTTTGACCAATCAAGACAGAGAAAACAGCCGGTTTTAGTTGGTTTTCAGTTGCCTCAGTGGGCGGAGGCGCTTAGTGTTGTCTTATGATGGCATTGTCAAATAATTTGAAAGAAGTATAAGGCGATCCGCTCTCTGAGGCAACTGAAAACTGCCAACTGGCAACTGTCTTTGTATGACAATGTGATGGCCCGCACACTACACAATCACACAAAACTCCGTTGTCAATGGTAACGCAAGCGGTGACTCGCGACTTGCACTGCTGATTGCCGTGGGCGGCCGTTGCTAGTTGCCAGCTGTAATAATCTATGTACTTTTGTGAATGTTAGTTTTGGGTAACCAATATTTCTAAATATTCAAATACCTAAAGGAAATAATCGCTATTAATAAATTAATAATACAAAAATTTTGAAGTGGCGTGCAATGACGTAATTGAAAATTTAAGGATTTTTTTCGAAATGAAATTTGGTATTACTTTATTTGGAAATTTGTTTTCAAATTCTTTTCAGAATATTTTTTGAAGACGGTTAAGTTTTTGGCCGTAAGCTATTTCTTTCAGATTTTTTTCCTTTGAGGTGATATTTCGCCGAAAATCCTCCATAGAAATTAGCTAAGAACACATTCAAAAGTCGAAATTTTAAAGAAATTATTATTTTACTAAAAGGAATATTTAGCTCTGAATTATAAAAGAGCTATTGAACGTTTTCGGAATAAGAAATCCAGATGAATTATAGAATATTTAGATGCTTTTCTATGTGGGTATCCTGCGCTACGACTCGTATTTTTACGTACGTAATCGAATTTGCATTTGGCACAATAAGGGTTTTTCATTTACCGAGAATGCTAAATGCAATGCTAATTGTAAAAGTTTATGGTAAAAGTTATAGAAATGAGTTTTTTTATGTGACATTTACCGTTTACTTTTACCGACAATCTTACAGGCCGGCAATGGTGCTGTAAATAGTGTAAATGCTAAAGTAAAGGTAACGGTGTGACGACCGTCCGTGGTCGAGTGGTAAGACACTTGACTCCCAATCGGAAGGTCACGGGTTCGAACCCGGCGTGCGCAAATAAATTTTATTTGATTAATTTGTGTTATTTCACAATTAATTAATAAAAATAATATATAGATACTATATTTGCAGCACGTTCCAGAGTGGAAGATACTGTCAGTATCGCCCTGGTGTAAGATCACCATTTAGAATTGAAACGTTGCTTAATAATGGATTTAGCTGTTTTTAGTGACTAGATCTGAATAGCCAGGTAATTTCCTACCTTCCTCTTCCCCATCTCCTTCCCTTCCCCACTTTCCTTCAGCCTCACAACATAATCCAATTGGGGATGCCATAGTCTCACTGGCTCCAGAAGGTAGCAGTTGGGACTCTTGTGAGGTATTCTCTATAAAAAAAAACCAAGATGGCCGCCGTTGTCTAACGTCACTTTATTGTCAGAGATATATATTTTTATATATATTTTTTCATCATTATGTTCGCGACAATTCACAGTTCGTCAAGTTCTGATGATGAACCTATAATATATGACTACGTGATGCGACATAACATAAGCAGAAATAGAAGCTTCTATAATTTGTTTCTCTCCCCTGCAAGGAATAAAGCTCTCTAACCATCTGAGCAGTTGTTATGCTTTGCGGTTTTTTGCGACTGGGTCAACGCAAAGAGTACTTGGAGATATTGCAAATACACACAAAAGTAAAGTGTGTAAAATAATTTTTAATGTGTCAAAGGCCATAGCATCACTCAACAAAAAAATCATACCAATGCCTAGAAGTGAGGAAAATAATGTGAAGAATGTTTGACAGTTGTCATTTATTATCTGAGTTGCCACATAAAAAAAAATAATCAGATTAGTTAGATTAGTCTGTTTACCTTTACTTTAGCAGTTGACGTCGTGAAAAAACTCATTTTGCCGTAAATGTCAACTGAATTGCTAAAGTAATTGTAAACTGCACAGCTAAACGTAAAGGTAAATGAAAAAACCCACCCTAAGTGAGAAATGCGAGTAATAAAAACAATGGTCTCTGCTAGGTCTCTACAGGTTCTATATTCTATATACCACACAGTCAAACGAATCCAATAATGTATTCAATACTAGGCTAAATCTAGTGACCTTTTAGGGCCTGTCGATAACTTATGCGAAGACTCGAAGAGGGAAAGTGATACGTACTTATACTAGAGTACCTACCGGAGAATTCGATTAGTTCGTGTACAAACTTGATACCCATCACTGTAAGTCAACGGAGGAATAACTTTCGAGGGCTTGTTAAAGTTGAAAAATAAATGTTACTTTAATAATAATTATTATTGTAATATAATTTAATAAAACATAAAATGAATGAATGGCAGGTAATGTTGGTATTTGCACATAATGATAAAATTATGTGGCAGACCTTTGAGTGCACTGAGTATTATTCTATTGAGGGATGTTTCGCAAAAACGGCACTATATAAATCATCCAACAATAAGTTAGTAACCACTGATAAAATATAATAAAAGCTAATAAAAAGTAAGTTATTTACCGTGTATTGTAATGCAAAAATATTAGGATCTTCATGCAGAAGTGTTTCGTCGCCATAATAACGTGTTCGTAATTTTAAAAGGTTATCAGGAAATCCTGATAATTTACGTTCCAATATTTATTAGTCTACCACTAATGATAATTCATTCGTAAGGCCTACAATCCCGTTTTAAACAGGAATTACCAATAAATTAAAAGGAATTCCTATTAAAATAAAATAAAGACATAAAATAACAATTATTTTTATTTATTTTTTGAAATTGATAAACTAATGTTTAGGACAATACTTTTTATGCATAGCAAAAGGGTAAACATTATTATAAGCAATAATTATTAGCCTGAAACATTCATCCAGAAAAAACCTTCCGAGAAAAGATACATGCCACCGACGGGACTCGAAAACGCGCCCGTGAAAAAATGTAATAAGCGGTAATTGTTGAATGAAACACTAGTATATATTGAATCGTTTGTCGGGTAAGAGATAAGCCGCCCCAGCTTAGTGGATAGAGCTCCTGACCGGCAATCAGAAGGGCGTGGGTTCGAGTCCCGTCGGCGGCATGCATCTTTTCTCGGGAGGTTTTTTCAATATGGATGAGTGTTTCAGGCTAATAATTATTGCTTATAATAATTGTTACATAAAATAACATTTATGAATACTACTCGTAATTTAACTTGTATTAGGGTGGATTCAAGGATAATCTTCATCTATGGTAAGGGATGAGTCCTGCTGGGGGCGACAGAATGGAAGGGAGAGTTTTTGATTTTCCGGTAGGATCTGACAAACTACGAGCATGTAGTTAGGCAGTCGCTAAACCCCTAGAAGTAAGAAATAAAACTTTGGTGACGCGAAACTGCGGCTCCACTGTATTAATGGTGCTTGAAGGTGCTGAAGAGCCAAGTCAAGCCCTATACCATTCCCTCGAAGGACCAGTCAAAATACTAAGGACCAGTTGTTTCGGAAAATTTCACGTTTGAATTTCCCTCAAACCGACATTCACCGAAAAATTGGGTTGTTTCAACCTCCGTCAGAAGAAATATCATCGAAAATTCCATAGGACCAGTTGTTTCGAAATTCCCTTCAAATTTGAATTTCCTTCAAATTTGAATTTCCTTCAAATCGTCATTCACCGAAAAATTGGGTTGTTTCAACTTCCGTCAGCAGTGAAAATACTATAGAAATGTGATGTGAATGTGATCAGCCGAGTCCGGACGGTTAGCGAAATAATGGGAGGCGCATGCGCAGACGTCAAAATTGTGATTCGGCGGGGAACACTTGAATAAAATTTTCAAATTTATCGAACGTTATTTGTTGCTATTTACTGCTGACGGAAGTTGAAACAACCCAATTTTTCGGTGAATTTGAAGGAAATTCAAATTTGAAGGAAATTCAAATTTGAAGGGAATTCCGAAACAACTGGTCCTAAGTCAACCTTTATGTTTATATGGGAAAAAAAGGTTTGTATGCATTCTCCAAACCCAATGGACAGTATTAGTCAATGGTTCATTTCTGGGCTTCTGGAAAATGAGATAAGCCCAGATTGGAGTATAGTAAACGAGGACTCGCCCGATTGCAGTTGGGGCCACACGTCTCCAGGTTCTGGATACTTCACTTCACAATATGAATCTTTAAAATAATATATTGAAATATAAAGTCACAATATTTCTTCCACAGTCGTTGTTATCGTATAAATAGTCCACCTTGTCTCAGATATTAATTTATACTGACTACTCAGCTTTAATCGGCATTCTATAAAGTTTGGTATTTTTTCTTGCCACAATTATATCGGTCATGGTGACATTTAAGGGTGGGTAGAGTGGGTAGGTGGGACAAAAAAGAAGTTGAGTATATTTTTTAATTTTTTTTATCAATGCTCACATGCAAGCTTAAATACAGCATGGGACAAAAGGTATGCCCGGGTTTTGGGGAGCAATTAAATAAAAACTACTGAGCCTATAGATATGATTTTTAAAAATTAAATTCGTTAGTTCAAACAATTTTGTTCATGTAGTTTTGGAAATGATTTCTGCAAGATGGCGGCCTCCAGGGGCGATACAATGTTGTAGTCGATTTCTAAAGCTTCTAATAGTATTTTGGCACATCTCAAGCGGAATGGAGTTAACCTCCTTGATAGTTCTGGTCTTCAGTTCTTGAATGGTATGGGGGCGGATCTTGAAAACTTTTTCCTTGAGGTACCCCCACAGGAAAAAGTCACATAGGCAAGCGTGCGGGCCACTCAACGTCACCTCTCAGAGAGACGAGATGAGCAGGGAACATGTGTCTCAATTTTGCCACCCAGGGGTGTAATTTACTGGGCGAGCATGATCTTGTAGGGGTGAACGATAAATCATTATTCAAAATCCTCCTTACATAACGATTAGACATTCTCAATGCAACTGCGTGCCTCCGAGCAGAGCGCATAGGCGACCGTTCGACTGCTGCCCTCACTAACGCCACATTTTTGGGTTTGTTGCAGTTCTGGGTCTTCCAACTACACGAGGCATTAATGTGGATCCAGTTTCTTCCAAAGCACGAACCCAACGTCTGATTGTCTTTCCGTCACGGACCGAAACATTGCGCGGAATGTTGAAACGCAAGCGCATGGCTTTCTGCGTCGCGATGAGAGAACGGCCGTTTAGTAAAAAAAGTTGCGGCCGCGAAGCCACGATGGCCTCCGGTTCAAACCATGATGCGTACTGAAAACGGTAGAGCTTACCGGCCACTTACCGGAAACTTGTAATAGTTCCTAACATAGCGGTCGGTGAAAAATTACATTTCGTGTTTTTAAATTAAAAAAATTAAAATACACTTTTTTCGAAATTCCGGTAACTGAATTAATTACTACTAGTTAATATCTAACTACTACAACTTTTTACATTTATTTTTTTGGTCCGTATTAAGCGTGTCCCGGTTTTGTATATATTTACCCTTATATTTCACACAAACGGGGACCAGATGACGTCAGACGACGTCACACGGTATCTTGCGTCTTACCGGGCGTTGTGGCGGGCTTTAATAACATTCAAACTTGTAAAGTTAATTTAATTATGAAAACAAACTAAAAAAAATACTAGTATTTAAGTTTACATGAACATATTTTTTATAAGTCAAAATATTTTTCAGTCAACTTCCTTTTTGCAGGATATCATATTGACATTTCCTGTGCTTTGCGAATGCATACCTACCAATCCCATACATATTGCGTGATCAGCTTTAAAAAAATTGATTTCGGTATAAAATTTCGGCCATCTTATTGATATTGATTATGCTATTTCTGCCCCTCTACATTTAACTAATATAAGTTGAAAGTAGATTGAAAGCAGGACGCAAAGTGCCGTTTGTCTTAACAGCCGTTAAACCGTTACATTCGATTAAATTTTAACTCAAATTTGCCTCGTGTTAAAACTTAACTGAAATAAAGTAAGTAGTCCATTAAACGCGCGGATCCGGTAACGCGGAATTTATGCCAACGTCGAGAACGCCACCACACGCCTCGGAACTGAATTTATTTGGATTTAATAATTAGACTGGGTGCGATATTACTGTTTCTGGTGAAGTGTCGAGGGCTTGTATTTAATCACCATGAATTAGTGTACATAAGAGTAATTCATTAATTTATTATAAATAGAATTTGGTGACAAATTTATACCGGAAAGAATTGTGATTAATTGGAACAGGTTCTTTCTTGTAAGACTTTTTCATTATTTACATGTATTGCACTTTGTCAATCAATAATAGAATATGGAATAATTGTTTGGGGAGGAGCAACAAACTCGGCTATCGAACACATAGAAATTGCGAAGAAAGCGATCTTAAAGGTAATACTTAAAAAACATAGACTTACTGATACAGACCAAATATTCAATTGTTGTGACGTACTAGACATACGCCAAGTATATGTTAAAACACTACTTAACTACATTTTTGACCAAAAAACCAAACTTCAACAAACACAAAATATCACTAACAGACCAGTTAGACGAGCGTACAAAGAAAACATAAAAACTCCGACGGTAAATACAAGCTTTGGACAAAGACACTACCAATATCACGCTATAAAAGCATTCAACAGTCTAACACTCGAAAATAGAATTGAGGAAAACAAAAATAAATTCCGACACAAAATTACAAAATGGATTAAAGAACAAAAAAGACAATATTACCAAAATCTCATAGCATAAAATAATAAAACATAAAGTAACACACAAAACCAAAATAAAACACAATAACCCACAAACACATAACACATAATATAAATATAGCTATTTAAACCTTATATAATATTAATTTATTTTTAATATTACTTTAATTTCAAATCTCTGTTTTTAAATTTAATTTATCTTAATCTTATGTTTTTCATATATTTTCAAATGTATTGTGTAAAATATATTTGTAGGTAAAATGGAGGCCTCAGCACGGGTAAACTACCTAGTGAGGCCAACATTATTGAATTTTATTATAAAATGTAAAAATATTGCATCAATAAAAAAAACAAAAAAATTTACAACGGGATATTATGTTTGTAGGATTTGTGAAGCTAAAAGAATTGCCGTGTTTAGTGACTAGATCAAAATAGCCAGGTACTTCACAACTTCCCTCTTCTCCATCTACTCTCCTTCCCCATTTACCTTCTGCTTCATGACATACCCCAATTAGGAATGCCATAGTCTCACTGGCTACAGGCGGGAGCAGTTGAGCCTCTTGTGAGGTATTCACATGAAAAAAGAGTGGCGGACGTATGCATCCATTCCTTTAACTGCGGTGCAAGGCTCTGGGTCAAGGAGTCAGGGTGGAGAGATCAAAAAGCTCTACCTCAACCAGTCTCTCCTGATCCGGCCCGCCACGCATGAGCAAAGGCACCCTACGCCAAGGCCTAGACCAACCTCACCCCATAAACAAGGGCACCAAACGCAGGTTACCACTTATTTACCCTGCATTTGGGAGTGTGTGGCAGGGGTGTCTGTTATCCAATAAATGGTTCCCGGCGTGGCGCACGGAAAAAAATGTTATTCTAAAATACGATCATTTTTATTAGTGTTCTAGTCGCTTGTAAGTAGCTTCATGTACGAAGGGCGTTATTGGAACTGCTTATCATATCGGACGAACGATAAAGTAGGTATTTAAAATTATTTTATGAATTAATAATTCTTTATAAAAATGCGTTTTTTTTTCAAATGCTTGACAGAAGTGAGCGAAAAACTGAAAAAAAAACAGTTTTCAACTCGCCATCCTTTGTATGTCAATGTGATGGCCCACACACTACACAATTTCTCAAAAATCCGTTGTCAATGGCAACGCAAGCAGTGACTCGTGACTCGCCCTGCTAGTTGCCGTGGCCGGCCGTTGACAGTTTGCTCACTTGTCATGGTTACGCCAGTTTTGTTGTCAGTTTTCTGATGACTACGATGACAGCTGGTTGTTCTTCGTGTATGGTTAAACATGCTGAGATAAATACAGAAATCGTAAAATTGAGTAGGCCGTTATAGAAATTTGATGGAAGTCTGGTTGGAAGCCATGGCAACTAGCCGGTTTTAGTTTGGTTTCAGTTGCCGCGTCAGCGAAGGCACTAAGTTTGAAACCAAACTATAACTGGCTGGTTGCTATGGTTTCAAACCAAACTTTGATCACAGCGCTATTCAATTTTAAGAGATCTGTAATTATCTCTGCTTGTTTAACCATATACAAAGAACAATCAGCTGTCATCGCAATCATCTGACCTGTCAAATTGAAAAAACAAAATAAAACCGAGAAAACTGTTTTTTTTTCAGTTGCCTCGTCAGCGGAGGTACTAAATGAATTAATAGTGTCAACGAGCTTTGGTTCAGTAAACTTTATATAGAGCACTCACTTAAGCGGCCAATTAACACACAGAATAGAAAAAAATAAGGTAGAAAAGAATAGAAAAAAGGAAATACATTGAACAATATAAATAACCAATATGTAGGGGGTAATCTTGAGTGAGCTCAGGCCCGCCCCTCACTCAGGAGTGCGCAAATTAATTTTGTTTTATTAATTTGTGTTGTTTCACAATTAACTGATTAGAAATAATATATAGTTCCAGAGTGGAAGATACTCTCAGTATCGCCCTGGTGTAAGACCACCATTGAGAATTGAAACGTTGCTTGAAATGGCTTTCGCCGTGTTTGGTGACCAGATCTGAATAGCCAGGTACTTCCACACCTTCCTCTTCCCCATCTCCTCCCCCTCCCCATTACCTTCAGCCTCACAACATACCCAAATGGAGTCCCTAGTATTCACATAAAAAAAATATCTTTCGCTGTGTTTGGTGACCAGATCCGATTAGCCAGGTACTTACCTATCTTCCTCACTTCCAATTTCCTTTCCACACCCCTCTACTTCAAGACTTGCAACATTCCCCAATTTGGAAGTTACATAATCTCTAGAAGTTATTCTGTTCATTTTCGACTGTGATTCTTGATCGCTGATTCTGAAGTTCGATCGTTATCAATGCGCAAACGAAATATAATGTTAATCATTTATTTTCTCGACGTTGTGGATGGAATATTTTTACATTAATTTAATAAACCACCGAGGAGCGGAGTTATCTACAGCAGCGTTTCCCAAATTTATTTCGCCCCGGAACCCTTATCGATCATACTTTTCTAGGCGGAACCCTATTTTTATAAGAAAAAGATGTAGTTATAATACTTTCATGTTTACTTTGAAAGAAAGATCAAAAGTTTTGTGTAAAACTTACTTTAATGTGAAAAGTGATATTTTTTAACATTTTTTATTAAAATAGCATTGAAATCAGGCTTTATGTCAGACAGCTGAATACGAAGATCTGGAGCTGCATCCAGTCTGTTTCTGTATTTGTTTTTTGAAACAGACTGGATGAAATTTTGAAACAAAACTGTGATAGCCTTCTCGACGACTTCTGGATATTCGTTTTTAAGTCCAATCCAAAACTCATCCAGATTAGTTTTTTCTGAATTTAGCTTTTGTAAGGAAGAAGAACATTTGATGTCTATCAAAGTCATAAATTATACATACGTTAAATCTGGACGGAGTGCGGAAACCTTGTGATGCTTCTACGGAACCCCAGGGTTCCGCGGAACACCTTTTGGGAAACGCTGATCTACAGGATGGTAAAGAACACTTACATGACTTACTTTAACCAGTGATTCCTGAGACTATTTGGATTAAAAAAAGTAAATGAAATTTAGGTCTCTGGGGTTTGATGTTATTTACAACTAAACACGATTAAAAAAAAACAGTAGGTATTGGATAGTTTAGGTCGGGTTTAGGAGTTGTTTTACTCTATATAATTCGGCTGAGTGATTAGCGACAACATTTAGAAGAATTTTGGTAAATATTGGATATAGATGGAAACGGTTAATACGCACTTTTTTTGAAAAAATCTTTTGTTTCACCTTAATTAGGTACATTAAAAAAAAAACTAGTTGCATTGGGGGCAGTGGAAATTAATTCATTTTAAATTTCAATTGCGTAAAATTAAAATTAGCTTTCGTTCTGTGAAACGTGACCGACATTTTCAGAATTTTTTGTCAAATGTCATTTTGTTATGTAAATATTCTTGATACTGTACGAAAAACAGCGAGCAGCTAGATTTAAAAAAAAAATTAGTACTTACCTAATACGCATGCATTGCGCGCGTTGTGATTAAAATTTATTAGCTTGAATTTTTGTTTTAAAGCATCCCAGTTTTCAAGTAGTTTAGCGGCTACGCTCGGTTAGTGTTACATGGTTGGTGATGCAAAAGAAAGGGCCCCCTTTATGGCGCCTGCTCGCGTCAAGGCAAGAAAAACATCCCAGTTTTCAGTAGTTTAGCGCTACGCCAGGTTTGTGTAACATGGTTTGTGATACAAAAGTGAATGTATTATTTAAAAAAAATAAGTACAAAAAAAGCATGTTTTTTTACGTCATTTTATTTCCAAAACTCCGGTACCTAAATTAGTGTTTACCTAATACGCCCAGATTTCGTGATATATTCAAAATCTTCTAGCAGCTCGTTATATATACAAATGTATCAGGAATACCAACATACCAAAGTGACATTGATTACAAATATGAGCAAAATTTCACAAGACAAAGCTAATTATAATTTTACGTAATTTATATTTAAAACGAAATATTTTCCACTGCCCTCAATGCAAATGTAATGTCTTTTAATGTAATTAAGGTGAATCAAAAGAGTTTTAAAAAAAGTGCGTATTAACCGTTTCTATCTACTTATATCCTATATACTGCCACCTCGGAACAGGCTCAGCCTAGTGAGGTGGCATATACCTAAAAGAATGTACATAACATGTATTTTTTGGTTAATAAATAATAAAAAAAAAAAAAAATATCCAATAATTACCAGAATTTTTAAAGAATTTTTAAGAACTTTTTGTTTATTTAGAAGAAAAAAATTTGGAAAAAAATGTCACCGGAGACCAAAATGTTGTTTACATTTTTACTCTAAATAAGGTGAGGAATCATTGGAAAGTAAGTCAAGTACGTCCCTTAACATCCAGTGTATCAGGGCCAATTTCACAACGAATACATCGTAATTTCGTCAGGCCAAATTCAATAACGTGAGAGCACTTATTTATTTTCGACAAGGTATAATGTGGCCTACTATGGAGGGTACTCAGGAGCATATTCCGATTATGAATGTGTCATTATAAGTGTGTTGGTTCAACTCACCTTGCCCGGAGTGAAACCCAAGATGAAAATGCTTTTACATGTTGTGAGAAATGCGGTGGCTTAGAACAGGTAAGAAGATGCTGAATGTCGATGATTTTTTGAGGTGATTCGTTTGAATAGAAATTCTCAGACTTTTGCAGACGTATTTTTGTTCACTTAATGCTCTCTCATTATATCGCATTTAAAAATATTGCTACAGAATTATAACAATTTTCTTTTCAAAATTATAAATAACCATGTGGAATCTTCAGATACGATTTTAGATTTTCACGGCCAAAAGTATTTTTGTTATTTATTTTTGTGGTGTTATGCCGTGTTACGTGTTAGATGACACATCTGCCCTGATGATGGACACTGTAACGTTGGCTAAAGAAGGAGCGTAACACGGCATAACACCCCAAAAATAAATAACAAAAATGTGGAATCTTCTCTTTTAGCCAACAGCAATCGAAATTAACTACAATCACCGACTTTTAAGAACTGAAACTTTGCTTATTCCTTTAAAGACAAACTCAATCTTCTCCTAACCTCTTGTGCAAATGTGTCGACTGTATAATATCTACTTTAGTGGCAAGATTCGGGAAATATTTGGTGATTTCAAATTTTGAAAAAATTGAAAAAATCTTAAATCTCTTGTTTTAACTTGACTTCAGTTGTCTCAGACTTTTTTTTTTGTTGCCGCTGTTTTCTTTATTTATTGTTTTATGTTTATATTTTTTTGTTATACACCGTTTCTGAACAGTTTGTATTATTATTTGTGATTATTTTTATTATCTCTGCTTGTTGTGTACATTAATAAAATAAAATAATATTCAGAATTGTTTAATGTTTTACTCAGTCTGTCCAATGTTTCGACAAGGCTCTGTTGGACGAAGGGTAAATAGTTTGTGATGTCCGTTTATGTCTTTATAACATTTATTATACTGTTAATTGGGATGGAGGAAAAATAGTCAGTGGACTGAAAATAAAACAATGTATTATCACTAGTGACAGGTGGCGTGGAAGAGACATTGGATCGGTGCACACTCTTCTATAGTCCTTTCTTCTTGCTCCCTCGTGTCTCTTTCACACTATATGGCGTATGGGCGTTACATAGTTTCAATGGATTTTCGAATTTTTTTCAACTTGAGTGGGTAAAAAAAATACTTTATGACATGATTCAATTTAGATTTTTTTTATACAGTAGCTTCACACAGGAAGATCTGAAGAAAATTATTTCCCTCAGGGCCGATATCATCTTTAGGGATACTGCGTAAAGGTTTTTTTAAGGAAAATCTGGGATACTGCGTAGAGGTTTTTTTTAAGGAAATCTGGGAAGGAAAAAGGTATGAGGGGTGGGTAGGAATTTGAGGGTCAACGTGTCCAGGAGTGATGGACATATAAATCCATCTCTCCCACTGCGGTGAAAGGCGATATCAACGACAAAGAGCGAGTCCTCCAACGTAGGTCAAAAGGTCTCCATCAACCAATCTCTCACTGCGTGTACTTTTCCATTTCGTCCCGTTCCCCTTCCTCCCCCTTCTCGCGACCCCCCCTCACGCATTCCCCTTCCACCTTTACCGATCCCTTGTCCCCCCTCCCGCGAACCCCCCCCTCCGTAATTCCTCTCCGCCCCTCCCTCTCACGACTTTTTTCCCTGTCGCTAAACTCTTTGACCTATTTAAAAAATTTTATGCAAATTTCATAAAGCCAGAGCTCGCGGTATGAAATATACTTTACGACCTATTCCCATACCTACCAAATATATTAAAAAAATTAAAAAAATCAAAAAAATCGGTCCAGCCGTTTCGGAGGAGTGCAACCACAAATACCGTGAAACGAGATTTTTATACATTAGGTAGAGATTCTGTTTATGGACACCATTCAGATTTTCCACTAAAAAACGTAAGGAATACTATATTCGCACTATTGAAGTTAAACATAATAAAAGTTAATAATATATTCCATTCCTTGTTTATTATGCATGATAGAGTGACTAAATTTCTGACGAAAGTCACTCTAAAGAGTGACTCACTGTAGTATTGCATTTAAGAGATCGTACGCACTATCATTGAAAACAATTTTATTTTTGTCAAATTTGGGGAAATATGCGCGAAATTAGAAAATCTTTTAAATAAATTTACAATTTATAAATTTACAATGAACACGTAGAAACCTCATGGGAAATCAAATATTTAAATGTTTATGGTGAAAAGTTTGATGTAGTTTAGCCGACAAAATATAGGTCCGTCTCATTGAAGATTAAAAAAAAATATTTCGATTAAAGCACGTTCGCTCGTTCTTTTTTTTTTACATTAACTCCACACAGGAGACCCTGTGGAAAATAATTTCCCTTAGGGCCTATGTCATGGTCTACGATGGGTGTGGAGGGTCTTTTTTAAGGAGAGTAAGGAGTGAATGTGGGTCTTAAAGAGGCCCATGTTGTAGGAAGGAGGAAACACAGAGGCTGGCAAATCATTCCACAGCCGAGCTGTTGAACACACGAATGAGTCGTAGAAGCGACCCGTTCTCATGTGACAAATGTCAACCGTATACATATGTTGAGCGCGCGTTTGGCGTTTTTCCCGACTATGCACCGGTGCCGAGGGGATCAATGACGCTAGTTCCTCGGAGCATCTTCAATTGAAATACCGGTAGAACAAGGATAGCATTCCCACCCGACGCCTTATTGACTGAGCGTAGGGAATCCTGTTATAACTCAATCATTTTGCATTTTCTCTGTCTGTATATTTATGTATACGTTCCATTCCCGGTTCAATATGGTTGCAGTTTTAATGGTTCAATAAAGATTTTTTTTTAAAAGTAAAACTTCTTTACGCACGCTTGACTTAGGGAGTAAGCTGGCGAATGCGTGACGACAGCGTTACGAAAAGTGTGATCGGGCGAACGGAAGTTGAGAGGGAGGTATAAGTTAGTGAAGATAGAAAGAGAGAGAGTTACGTTTCGTATATTACTGTAGGGGCAAGAGAGAGAGGTGCGAGCACACATTTTCTTTCTGTCTTTATCTCATAGCCTGTTACGTTTCGTATATCTAAGACACAGTGCAGGCCTATTATCTGTAGCACACTGTAGGAGCAAGAGAGAGCAGTGCGCGCGCACAAGTTTTACTTCAGTCGTGTGGTCTTAAGCACACCCGTTTTTTTTTTCAAATGTAAAATCGCCCTGTCTATTTAGATTTTTTTGTGAGCATTTTTTAATACTATGGTACTTAACTACCGGAAAAATAATAAATAATTCCATATTTGAATTGATAAAATATCTGATTTTTTGTAAATATATTGTTTTACCTATGCCACAGGAGGCCCTGATGAAAAAAAAATCCTTAGGAGCCGTGTACCTTTTGGGGTGCTGTTTGGAGAGTCTGTTTACAAAAAGGAAGGAGATGAAGTTCTGGGAAGGAAAAGGATATGAGGTGTGGGCAGGAATTTGGGAGTCAATCTGTCCAGGAGTGACTTATGAACTCAATCCTCCCACTGCGGTGCAAGGCGATGGGTCGAAAGAGTCCGCGAAAATCTCACCGCGTGAACCAGTGCATACCCAAGTCACCAAACGTAGCAAACTACTAGGGGTGACATACGGCATCCTAAATTTATAATTAAGTAGATAGTATGTAGGTACCTACTTATAAATCTTATGATTCCTGGGGAAATTTTAGTATCGATTTATTAAATGAGAGAAATTTAAACTTCAGGTTTATGGTTCTCAGAACTACTACTAGAAGTAGCCATAAAAATAAATCTATAAATGTAAGTATGCAGTGGATTAGACGGATTAACGTAAGATCAGTACCGTTCTATGGTTGGTAGAACTCTACTCTGCCAGGGACACCGTGTTGGTCAGGTTTAATACTGTGACCACGTTGTTAATGTAAATTCTACTCGGTCGGATTAGGCGGAGTTGGTTCTCTGAACCCTTCGTCGGATCTTAAAATGAAGGACGATAATCAGGATGGATTAATGCCCACGTTCCTGGATCACTCCACTTGATTTTACATAGCATTATGTGTTTCTCTATGCTTTCAAACATCGTGCTCCTAGTAAAGTCAATGACAATTTTACAAAAAAAAAATTAAAGAGATAATAAACACAACACAACATGCATTTGGTACTGTGAACATTGTGAGCTTTAGAACCATATTTCCAAAAAAGTTTAAAAATGTATGTACACATAAGCATGTAATACTTTTTACCAGTATTCAATTCATCTTTTTGTAAACTAGAGCGGTCTCGTGTAAAATTACGGAATGTTATAATTGTGCAAATTGGGAAGCTGAAACTATTTAACTAGATATTTGGATACCAAAAAATAATTATAGACGATCCGAAACTTTACAGTCAAATGAAAACTGTTAGTAAACATCTTTTTTAATGGATTTTCACCACAAAGAGGTGTTGCTGTGATTGAGTTGGTACGTGTAATTTTAGGGAAATGTACAAGGTGATCGGGGATAAAGTGCACAAACTTCGGGAGGTGTTTCTAAATGATACAAGTAAAAAAGACGTAATGTTTTTCGAAATTCCAACGTGTTGGTAGTTTTCGGGTAAAAAGTTGAATTTTGTTTGTATGAAAAAAATAAAATTCTTCTATGGAAAAATATTTTTATAAGGAAAAAAAATTATTGAAATTTCGAATAAAGTTGTTTATTTTTTTTTACTTCATCACCTCCTGAATTTTGTGCACTTTACCCCCGGACACCCTGTATACAAGTTTAGTACTAATAAAAAGAACCTAGGTATCTACACTGCATAAAAATAATAATATAAAAAAAAATGCCAAACACTCACTAAACAAGACATCGATTTTTTAGTTGAGAGGTAAAATTACTTTTATCTCGCAACGTTTTGTAAAATTTAGTAAAATTTTATACCAAAATTTAATACCAAAATTTAATACCTAAATTTAATACCTATATTAAATATCTTGGTATATATATAGATCAACATTTTAAATGGAAAAAACAAATTTGTGAACTTGTCAAAAGAATTCGAAAATGTATTTATATATTTATAAGACTAAGAAATATTCTTAGATTAGAAAACTTAAAAAGTGTGTACTATGCAATTGTTCAATCTATATTGCAATATGGTATTATTGGTTGGGGAGGAACTTATAATAATATTTTAAATCCACTCAAAATTGTTCAAAGATTGATAATTAAAGTAATTTTGAAAAACCATCCAAATTTTCTACTGAAATTCTCTTTTCAATATTCAATGTACCTACAATAGACAAAATATATAAAAAATATTCAATTCTACAAATTTACAAAGAAGTACAGTTAAATAACTTACCATTCCATTCATCAGCAAGATATCAGAATACTATCAAAATCCCTAAATTTAGTACAAAGCACACACAAAATACTTATCTCTATCTAGGTATAACATATTATAACAAACTACCATTATATCTGAAAGTTATCGAAAATATTCAGGAATTTCAGCAAAAATTAAAAATATACCTAAAACAACTATAAGAGTCTATATCTCACTATTATTATTATTTCTTTCAAATCCTTTATTGATAAATCCTGCATTTTCTTAATTATGCCTTGTTTGTTTGCCATATTGTATTATTTACTTTCACACATGACATTATATAATTGAAATATAATTGAACTAAAATTCCCTCACCAAACACAAGAGCCTTGTCTCTTTATGGTGAGGAAAAGCTATTCTTATCCACTATTTTACCACTGTGTAAAATGTAAAAATTGTGTATTTATTGTAATAAAAACCTTTAAATATAAAAAAAAAAAAAACCTAAATTTAATACCAAAATTTAATACCTAAATTTAATACCTAAATTTAATACCTAAATTTAATACCAAAATTTAATTTCAAAATGTAATGCCTAAATTTAATACCTAAATTTAATACCAAAATTTAATACCAAAATTTAATACCAAAATTTAATACCTAAATTTAATACCTAAATTTAATACCTAAATTTAATACCAAAATTTAATACCAAAATTTAATACCAAACTGCATAATGCATAACTTGGGAATAAAGTATTTCTACAATTTTCCGATTGAAATAATAAAATTAAAAGCTATCAACAAACTGAAACTCAAACTAAAATTATACTTTTCAGGAATAATGGACTAAATAATTCATTGAAGAAGAAGATAACAATAATAATCTAATTTTTTAAAATATGAAAATGAACAAGACACAGAAAAATAATAAAAGATAATGGGCAACTGGGACGTAAAAATAACTTGAGGTTCTGGATTCGTGTTCCAGTTGCGACCATTATCTTTTATTATTTTTCTGTGTCTTGTTCATTTTCATATTAAAAAATTAGATTATTATTTTTATATTCTTCTTCAATTATATATTACTTTGATGGGAATAACGTTCAAAAGTTAAAAATAAAGTTTTTCTTATAAAAATTTGAACAAAATTTTTATAAGAAAAATTATATTATTTTTTATATATGTATTATCAGTCTATATTAATCTCTTTTCTGTTTAAATGATTCTAATAACTCTCTTAAGTGCTCAATATTTTAGTATTAACTGAATCATATATATTATGTATATACCTACATAATATGTAGATGAACCAAAAGTTTCAATTGTTTGTATTATATATACATACTTACCTATTGAATAATGTTATTCTATTTTCCTTATAATTAGTGTAACTTGCTCACCAAGCACAAGAACCAGTTTCTTCTTTGGTGAGAATGCGATGATAAATTTATTTTGTACCGATATGTAATTTATATATAACACCAACACCACTGTACCCACTTTTTGTCTATATTAAATATTAAATAAATAAATAGTTACATTTTTATAAGACATATAATTAATAATTACTTCTAATTATTCATTTAGACTTTTATAAAAAGTCAATAGGTGTTCCATAAAAATAAAATCGGATATATTTATCCAAGTACTATCTAGGTAACAAATACATTCTTTGAATACTTGTTTCCAATGAAAAAAGGTAGCTGCCAATAATATGGAAAAAACATTAGTCGAAGATAATGTTGTTAATTCTGAAATTTGAGAAATACGACAATCTCATAATAGACTCAATAGCTGAATTGGATAAAGTATATATCCCGGTTAGACGTGGATTATGGGTTCGAGTCCCAGTTGCGACCATTATCTTTTATTATTTTTCTGTGACTTGTGCATTTTCACATTAAATTTTTTTATTATTATTATTTATTAAATTGATAAACTAATATTAAGACAAGATTTTTTTATGCATAGCACAAAGGGAAACAATGTGAATGTGTCAGGCTTCTTTTTTTTAACCAGACTTTATGTCTGGATTAAATTTTCCCCACAGGAAAAACTTAACCCTTTCACACACTTTTCCAAAAAAATGATCATCTAGTAAATCCACGCTATGCAAGTGTATTATATAAGTATAATTAATACAAAACAATAGAAGAACAACATGTTAACCTACCAGAGTAACAAATGGGAAAATAATTCACCGACTCCAGATGTTTTCATATCAGAGGGTTCGGCTCGGTGGAACTCCTAATTGGACCGATAAATCCTACTGATCCCTCAATATAAATATTTAAAAAATCTTTCGTAATCCTACATGTATTTAAAATGACTGATTTTTGCATTTTTATATATAAACTAGCTGACCCGGCAAACTTCGTACCGCCTCAGAATCAATAAATGTTGTATTTATTAGCTGTTCGAATTGATTCAAATTATATCGACCAACGCACATTATTTGAAAAGCCGCTCCATACAAAATATGTGAAAAAAAATTTTTCTTCATAATTATTTTTCCCGTGATTTTTTTTCCGATGTTTTAATAGTTATTCTGTTAACTGGGACGGAGACAAATCCAACAAATCAAAGATCATGAAAATCGGTCCAGCCGTTCTTGAGTTATAAATGGTGTAACCAACACGACTTGTTTTATATATTAAGATTCTTTGACAAATCTAATTACGCCTAAATTTTTAATGAGAGAGCTAGGTATCACGCCAGTAGCCGAAATAATAATCGGCGATATTTTATTGCTTATAATTATTTACGTACCAGACCTTTAGGTTCAACGTTGTAAGATTATTATTATTGTTATCTTCTTCTTCAATAAAATAAATAGTTAACATGCGAAATATTTACAACAGTTAATATTGCATTCTAGATAGTCACTGTCGAGGAAGGTTTAATCTTCAGTCAAACCAATTTTTTTTTAAATCTTTTAGCTTTTCAGCAACTAGGCCGAAAATTGAAAAAAGATGTGATGTAGTAAAAAAAAAATGTTTTTTACATAAAAAATAATTTTTTTAGTGCCTCTTATCATGCTATCCTACTGCGGCACAGACAACTCGTAACAGCTACGTAATATTATTGTATGCAATCTAAGCCATAACGCCCGTCGTTCACGTAGCTACTTACAAGCGACGCTACCGCTACCTGTCATACTATTTCGCTAGTGCAGCGCCTGGCGGCGTTTTTAAATACTAATAATAGTATGGAAAAAAACAGACCAGCCGCGATCGCGTCTCTTGAACGTAGCTCCATGGAAGAACGGCGTTTGTTACAACGTCCTCATCTTGTAGGTCTTTCCACTCCTCGCCTGGATTTGGCTAATTTTATATTTGATATCTTCTTTTTATATCACATTTACGCAATTTTCAGTCACGGTGTTTGTTCCAAAGAGTATAATCATTATGTGAATACCACACAGTGGTTCTAACTGATCCAGCGGTGCTTCTCGTGATATCCCCAATAGCAGTATATTGAGAGGGTCAAGTTGGAGACCAATGGAAGGAGAACAGAAAGTGGAAGGTTGGGAAGTACTTAGCTATTCAAAACTTGGCACGAAACACCGCTAAAGCCTTTTGAAGCAATGGTTATCGTTCAACATGGCGATACTGAGAGCAATGTCTACCATTGGAATAGAGCTATATTTTAATGTCAATGGTTTGAAAAATATTTAGTTTCACACACACATACGCAAAAAAACTTCTGTTTTGATTTTTAGGGAAATGATGTAATATATATAAAAGTTTTATGATAATTTTAATGTTAAAGAAAACACATTAGTAAAATATTTCACATATCTTCCACGTTCGGAAGCGTTGATCTCTAAAAATGGCTTAAAAATATATCGACACAGCGTAGATCTCAACAAAAAAAAATATATAAAGCGCCATAATATTTTTGTAAACTTTTTGGATTTTAGTGGGCCGAGACAACAATCACAAAATGGCATTTTGGTTCCTTTCAAGCCTCCAGGCCCGACATGGAAAATGACTTAGCGCTAAACACAACTTTTGTACTCGGCTGCCGTTAGTATACTTTTCAGCCAACAACGTGATACTTTATAATAATTTTGCAAAATTCCGATTTATATGGCAATTTTTCACGGGTACATTGTTAGGTTTTTATGTTTTTTTTGAAGAGAATTTGTGAAAAGCATGTGATATTGAAAGTGTACTCTAAAATAGGAGCGGCAGAAATTTTCCTCGAGCTCAACGGGCAAAGTGTATCATAAAAACATTATAAATAATAGAGAGAAATGGAGATATGGCACGGAAATATGACGACTGTTGTCGAGCTGCGAATAAACTTTACAGACTATCAAAGAGGCAGAGTCAATGAAAATTATGCATTTGGTTGTAGTTAGGTACAAAAAAGGGCGCTGCTCTGCATATAAGTGATTTGCATTATAATTGGTCAAAGATGTTTACGATACTTAAGGTCGATTTTATGCTACAATGATTCATGGCCCATCTCCATTGTTTCTAGTATCTGTCATGCTCTTGTAACCGCTGATATAATTTATTATTTCCTGCAAAGATTCTATTAGGTACTTACAAAAACAAAAAATGAAGAGTACGGTCAATAAAAGATCAAAAACGGCATGAAAATATGGCTAAGTTAACAGACTGACCAAAAAGCGTTCATATCACGGTTGAATAGAGTACATTAGTGAGTGGCATATTGGAAGATGAACTGCAATGCATCAAAATATATAGGCTAATTAAGCTGACCTTAATCGACAATTTAGAAGAGGTGGAAGAAGAAATCAGTGAGATGAAGGTAAAGAAACTATGGATACGAAAATTGATTAATTGCAGAAAAGATAAAAGAATTCTAGAGTACCATCTTAGCTCCAACGTGACGATATTTCTGCGGATACTAATGAACTCTACTAAAACAACGGGTTTGGACTTGCTTAGTGGTTAAGCCAGTGAGCAGTGACATATGGGGAGGGACGCCACTCACCCGAAAAAATAAAACAAAATGGATTGACTCTACTAAACTACTCAACTAAATTAATGGTATTCTAAATTGTACTAAATTACTCGCTACTCGACTAAATTACTAGCCTAGTCCAAACGGTCCTTTACACTTTTCACAACCTACAGTCAACAAATGATGAAGATGAGAAAATCATTATGTAAAATCCATGTACCATGACTACCACAACACGGGCATTATAACCTAGTATGGTAATTGAAAAAATGACTGAAGAAAAATCGGTACAATTTATTAATTAAATCATAAAAATTTATTAAAAAAAAAAAAAAAATCTGCCTCGGAACAGGAATCCCCAGTGATGCGGACTGTGAACTTACTTTACTTTTTATGTTTTAATGGTAATTAATTAATATGTATGGCGACCGGACAACTCAACAACACGCAACTTCATCACTTCCTTTGAAAAGTCATTAAAGTGATGCAAAGAAAATGGTAACGTTAAATGGGCTATTTTTTAAATTTTTTCATAACTTTTAATGACTTTAAAAGGGGTATTGGTTGGTCACTTTGTTGAATTGTCGTGGAACCATAAACTTGCATAAAATAGAATGAATTAAATTCCTTTGTGAGGAATGCGCGTTGGCAACAACATTTTGCATAAAATAACACCGCCTGAAAGAAGAATAAATTAATGGATAATAGTGTATAAACCTTTAAAAAATACAAGGAGTAATATTAACCTCCCACCTTATTTATGAGTGAGCAATTTATTCTAATATTCTCAGCAATTCTGAATTTTTCATAACGTTAATGGCCTATACATCCGGGAAAATAATGTATTGAAGACTTCATAGAGCCCGCGCCGGCACTCTCTTTCCTATTGTACGGTATTAGAGAAAAGAGCACCCCTTTTATGGTAAATTTGAGCACAGCGTCTTTTGCTCGAAAACAGGCAACTTTGAGATATAAAAATATTTGTAATCATCCTATAGAAATCTACAGTTAAGCGGAATGTATCTTGGATAGCTAATGGGATAACTACTTAAACCATTAGGAGAAACTGGAGTATAAGGGAATAGGAAATGATATCCGATAATCCTATTATGTCAAAGAATTTATAATATATTCATGGGAATTACTTCAAGGCATAATACATCATATTTTGTTGTATTGTTTTTTTTTGTTATTTAAGCTAGTGGAGAGACAACATTTATATAGAGGAATATACAAGTACATTACAAAATAAAAGAAAGGAAAAGCAAATTTAAACACGTTCCTATGGCAGCATACATAATGTGGCCAGACGTCCCGTTTTCACCGGGACAGTCCCGTTTTCTGGCAGCTTGTCCCGGTGTTCCCGAACACAGCTTCTGGACGCCAAAATGTCCCGTTTTCAAAAAGGAAGAAAGTAGATTTTCAAGAAATATAAAAAAGCGCGCAAATAAGAATTCTGGTGGTAGAATCAAGACGAGTTGTGATCTAGCCTCCTACATCTTACTAATCTTACTAATATTATAAACACGAAAGTTTGTATGGATGTATGTATGTTTGTTACTCTTTCACGCAAAAATTACTCGATGGATTTTAATGAAACTTTACAATAATATAGCTCATACATCAGAATAACATATAGGCTATAATTTATAGAGCTAGCTATATTCCATATATTTCTTACTAATATTATAAACGCGAAAGATTGTATGGATGTATGTAGGTTTGTTACTCTTTCACGCAAAAACCACTGAATGGATTTTAATGAAACTTTACAATAATATAGCTCATACATCAGAATAACATATAGGCTATAATTTATAGAGCTAGCTATATTCCATATATTAAAAATAATAATTATCTACTGTTTAATATAAATGTCAAAATTTTGGAATGACATTTTGCAAAACATGATTGTTAAATCAAAATTCTATAGAAAATATTTAAATTAGTGAATTCATTTGAAGTACTCGCCTAATACTTTGAATCGAATCAAGAATTATAGATATTTTAAATAAATAGGTTAAGAATTTTGTTATATTCATAGATAAAAAAAAAGAAAATAGGCTACTCGAAGTACTAATCCTACGCAGACGGAGTCGCGGGCATAAGCTAGTAGTAAATAAATTCACTCGTAAAATCCATGCTAGTTTTAGTCAAAAACATTTTTACTGTTACATATTGCTTTATTTATTTATTAGTAAAAAAAATCTGGTTTTCTTAAATAAGGGTTTAGAATTTCAATCGTCCATGCGATTGGTAGCTGCGAGATGAATTGTATTCTAGCCTCTTTTGTGCAGCGCTCTTGAGACGATTTTTCGGGGTAACAGCGCTACATAAGTTGTCTAAATTTATTATTATTACTAAGAACCTATCTTTTTTTACGGTGTCCTAGTTTGGGTAAAAAAATAAATGGTCACGTTAAGCATACAACACAAGAACAGCATTACAGCTTCTGGCAAGCCACAGGCAGTCCCGACGAGACGTATGGATGGAAGACAGATGAACACACACAGACTTCCGTATTAAATATGCCTGCAGGAAGAATTACTTTTGGAAGGCAATTTACAGCAATCGTTAGCCACAGCGGCGATAAAGATGACGAATTTTTACATTTTAGAAAACTTTGTAATCATTAGTGTCCTGAAAAGTGCTAGAGCTTCAGGTGCAGAACAATTGACAATGGCATTCCTCTTGCAAGGATCGATGTGCGGAGATGGGGTCGGCAGACATCAATTCTACCCACAACTCGGGGGCTCATTCACAATAACATCTTAACAAAGGTCCATGAACTGGTTGTATTGGAGTAGTACGGAGGCTTTACGGAGGCCGTACGGCGGCTATACAATGGTAGTGGCGGTGGTGAGGATGACTATAGTAATAATACTTACGGTGGGCCTGCTCCATTGTCCCGCCCGAAGACGAGACGCGGGAAGAATGTCAACCGGCGGCATTTAATGGGCCGTGAAAAGAATAATATTCCATGGAACT
This sequence comes from Limnephilus auricula, assembly GCA_951813805.1. Lineage (NCBI taxonomy): Eukaryota > Metazoa > Arthropoda > Insecta > Trichoptera > Limnephilidae > Limnephilus > Limnephilus auricula. The sequence continues at coordinate 15,098,703 of OX638396.1, forward strand.
GGAGTCACGGGCACTATGCCTTCTGCTCTTTTGCAGGGGTATGCTATCTTTCACACTATCACAAAGGGAAGCTTTGATGCTCGGAATTTAAGAGATATATTCCAAGATTATGTACCACCAAATATTTATAATAACAACAAGATCCATTAACGTTTTTAGATTTTCACGTCCAAAAGCATTTTCGTTGTTTGTTTTTGGGGTGTTATGCCGTATTGTGTGTTAGATGACACATCTGCCCTGATGATGGACACTGCAACGTTGTCCGAAACGTCGGCTAAAGAAGGAGGTAGCGCAACACGGCATAACACCCCAAAAACAAACAACGAAAATAGGTTACAAAGAGGCTTTTTTGTAATTAGCCGATTAAGGAGTGTTGAAAGGCATTACGTTAAGTGTCTGAGCGATGTACGTTTGCATAATCAGACATAGTAAATTAAAATATTAGATACAGCAAAAGAACAGCAATAGTGGATGGATTTTCCAGAATCAGAATTAAGGGTTGTTGTCACATTACAAATCTGCCACACCGTAGAAGACCGTCTTAGTTACACGTGATTTTGTAAAAAAATAATATTACTAACATAATTTAATATTGTAAGAGCATTCACACAATACAACATGGTCATTTCAAATAAAAGTTTGACTAAAAAAATATTTAAAAAATCAATTAAACTAGTGTTTATGTAATATCTTAAGAGGGTATTACCAGAGAATACCGGAAATGAGTCCCTTTTAAATCAAATTCTGCCGTATTTAAAATGTTGAAAAACTAAGTTTATACTAAGGTTATATCGTTGGTCGTTGGCAGATTTGTTCAATTTTCAAACGATAGATTCTATTAAACAGCACAAATTTCAAATCATAAATCATACAACACAATAAATCAATGCATTATCTGGTATACACAGTTTTCAGAATTTATTTTAGTTAAATTAAAATTTTTAAAAAATAAATCCGAGAACCTGTTTGTAACAAAAATGACTTAGTTTTTTTATTTTTTTAAGGTAAGAACATTAACTAAGAAGTATTTATTTAAGGTACAATATTTAAATATACTAAAATATTAAAATTTTTTTTACACACTTATTTTGTTTAGACATTATTGAAAAATCATAAATACTTATGATCAAAAAATACTTACAAGAAGTACACGATATTTAATAATTTATCATCGTGCGTTTTGAGCATTTTTATTGCTTACTTGAATGTAGGTTTTGAATGAAATAAATCGATATTAAATTTTTAATTTAAAAAAACTTGATACGGCCAATAATCGATCTTACTCATTGGAACCTCCCTGTACAGTGGCAAGCATTTTTAAACTTTTGTTCTCAGCCGCTGGTCAATAAAAATGTACATTATTGCTCTTAATAAAAATGTACAGATTATTAGTCGTAAATAAATAATGAGAATTTTTTTACAAGAAGTAGCTTTTTTTCTGCTGCTTTCAATTCGCGAGTTGCTTTAGAAAAGTTGGTCGCAGACTAATTTTTCCACAGTTGTTGTAATGTACAAGCTGTTGCCTAGAATTCAATTTATCATTTTTATGAGCTCGATTAAATCTCACTGATAAGTAGTTCCCGTGCCAGAGTTCGTGAACCCTGCTCGGTACCAAAGGGGATATTAATCTCAGGGGGTATAAAATATTATTTTTGAATGAGAAAGGGATGCCCAAAAACATACGGAGTCGCGGGCATAAGCTAGTAGTAAATAAATTCACTCGTAAAATCCATGCTAGTTTTAGTCAAAAACATTTATACTGTTACAAAAAGGTGGCTGTCAATAAACTCTTGCATTTTAGAGTCATTCTATTTTAGTTATGGTATTGAACACCCGATTTTTTTTTTACATAAATATATGTATTCTATAGTTTTCTCAATTGTATTTTTATGACAGATCAATAAACTCATTAGTCAAATTGTTTAGAGTGGAAGATACTATTTTTTAATGCCTTGGTGATAGACAAACTATTCAGTTTTGACAAGATGATAGGTGACCAGATTTGAATAGTGAGTCATGTTCAATCTTACTAATCTTATCTTATCTTACAAATATTACAAACGCGAACGTTTGTATGGATGCATGTGTGTTTGTTACTCTTTCACGCAACATTTACTGAATGGATTTTAATGAAACTTTACGATAATATAGGGCATACATCAGAACAACATATTGGCCATAATTTATAAAGCTAGCTACTTATTTTAAATATATTGTAAATAATAATTATTGTTTAATAGAAAATGTCAAATTTTGAGAATGACATTTTGCAAAACAATGATTGTTAAATCAAAATTCTATTTTAGAATATATTTAATTTAGTGAATTTATTTGAAGTTCTCGCATAATATGTTGAATCGAATAAAGAATTACAGATATTTTAAATAAATAAGTTAAGAATTTTGGACCAAGGAAAAGAAAATAGATTACTTACTCGAAGTACTAATCCTACGCAGACGAAGTCGCGGGCAGAAGCTAGTTCTCCATATTTTTCCTTTTAAAAAAAAAATATGGTAGACTGAGCGCAGTGAAGTCCTGTTTTACTCGAACGTTTGGTATTCTGTTTGTCTGTAAATTGATTTGTATATTAAGTTTACGTTTCAAGATGATGGCAGTTATGATTCAGTAAAGATATTGTTTTCAAATGTGAAATCATCGTGTTTATTTGAACTTTCTTATCGCAATTTGTTTTCAATATTACGGTTCCTATCTGCTTGAAGAAAGTTTGAACTAGAATTTGTCATTGAAATAGTGACGTTTTTTTGGACAAATTTAAAACTATCTTAAACTATCTTTGACAAGTTCCCTTTCACTGTTCGATCTATTTCCTCCCCCCTATCTTCCCTAATCCCTAGCCACGCCTACCTCTACCACAACATTAAGTAATATATTGTGCTCACCTACTGCTTTGTAATGTCAAGTTATTATAATATGTTTGTACTGAGGAAGGAACGGTCGGTATGAAACCGGTCGGCGTAAATAAAATATGTAAGTGGTTCTAACAAAGAAATATTGTTTTATTTATATATATTGGATAACCACAAAGTTGTATCTAAATTCAAAAGTATAATTTTATATTTTTCGCACAATGACGTACTTAGGGTTTGCTTAAAAAATAAATCATTTTATGGAAATAAATGAAAACTCATTAGATTTATAATAAACTTAATAGTCTAATAAACAAATAGCAACTGTTAGTTTAGTCAGCACCCACAATACGAATCAATAAGTAAGGGCGTATGAAGATTAAAACCGAGCCTTTCAATCGAACGGCAATCCCCTAACAAAGGGATGGCATGCCATTATTATTTCTCGTGCTGTATTTCATTTTTGCAATATGAACCCAGGGTTTTCCACGATAAAAGCATTATTGTGTTGCTCAGTAATGCCGCCGCCGAATTAACATCGCGTAAAACCTGCTTCGCGCCTTACTGATTTACAGCGGCATCTCTTTATTAGACTTTCTTAATTAACTTTGCGGTATAATACGTGATACTGGTGATTTCATCTTTATGGCGTGTAATAAACGTGATTTAATATATTACACCATGCGAAAACATTATTTTTTAATGGCCCGGCCATGAGGGAAATATTACTGATATTTTATTGAAAACGGTTATGAATGTGGGCGGAATATTAGATTTTATTATAACAGATGTTATGTCATGTACGAGATTTTTTTTTATGACTTTATGTCCGGGTTTAATTTTCCTTACAGGAAAAACTAAACCCTTCCACACACTTCTCCACAAATGATCATCTAGTCAATCCACGCTATGCAATTGTACTATATAAGTATAATGATAAATATAAAACAATACATGAACAACACGTCAATCTACCAGAGACCAAATGGAAAAATAATTCACCGACTCCAAATATTTTCATATCAGAGGGTGCGGCTCGGTAGAACTCCTAACCGGACCGATCCTATATTGATCCCTCAATATAAATATTTAAAAAATCTTTCGCAATCCTACATGTATTTAAAATTGTTTATTTTTGCATTTTTATATATAAATTCTTTGACAAATCTAATAAACCTAAATTTTGAATGAGAGAGCTAGGTATAATGCCAGTAGCCGAAATAACAAATGGTAATATTTTATAGTCTGAGAATGCCAAATTCTTTTAATCTTATTTCCTAAATCTGTACATTTTCTTATTTTTTCAGAAATAGATTTTTCAATATTAGAGGAATTTGGAAAAGCTACATCAATGATATAAGTTATTTTTTTTAAATTTTGTCATGTAAAACTATATCAGATCTATTATGACCGATTCTGTCTTTTAGTATAGTTTTATTATAATATATTTTATAAAATTCATTTTCTAAAAATGAATTTGGTTCGAATCCATAATATGGTACATTACGGCAGTCAATCTTAATTAGTATTGTATGTCTTTAAATTAATAACGATTTTACTAGTTTTAATTAATTTAAGGAACATTTTAGCAATATTTCATCGGAACTAAGGTGGGTGGTATCCAAATATATGTTCTAATATCATATATATTAACGACATTTTTTTTCAACCACTGCACGGCCAAATTACTTCATATGCCGACGATACAGTACTAATAATAAGCTAAAAAAACTTGGGAACACGTAATATTCAAAGCCACTGAAGACATAAATACTCTTAAGAATTTCTTCGACATTAATTTACTATCACTGAATAGTGATAAATGTATGTAATTCCATTTGCAATACACACAAATGATAACCCTAAAAACTTTGACATTATCATCCATGACAACTCTAAAACACATAATAAAACTTACTGTATCCAAAACTGCTCAATGTTAAAAACCAAATTAGAAAATCGATATATATATATTTTTATGAATCAGAAATTTTCTATCAATAAAAACCTATATTTAATCTACTATGCCTTAGTTCAATCCACTCTACAATACGCCATTATAAGTTGGGGGTTTCTCATATAAATGTAACCTTTCTCCAATAGAAATTGTGCAAAGAACAATAATGAAATATTAAATAAAAAAAACCTTTTGACTACCCAACGGAACACCTTTTCGAAGTATTGCAAGTACCTACATTGAAAGATTTAAATATTAAAAATTAACTCATTCAAATTATAAAAGAAAAATATAAATATCAATATTTCACTAAAAACCGAACTCGTCTTAAATATTCTTTTCTATGCCCAAAATTAAATACTACTTTTGCACAACACCATTACACTTACCAGGGAAGAAATTTTTTCAATCGACTACCGGAAGAAATCAGAAAAATTAATGATAAAACCCAAATATTGTACACTATCAAAATAACATTTTAAAGACATTATTAAGAAAAAAACTACAGCTACCTAAATTAATTCTTTCAAATATCCTGTATTCTCCATAACATTCTTTCTCTTTTTCAAAATATAAACATAAAATTTATATAATTTTTTATTGATTTTCTTAGTCATAACACACTAAATATAAATTTCACTTTACTACTACATTAAATTTATTCTATATCTTTATTATTTTTCATCACACAATATGTACTTGCAACAACACACATATTTACATGTAAAATGAATTATTTAAGTACTAAATAATAACTGAATTTATGTACACTCCTCTTCCATACACAAGCAAAAGCTTCCAATGGAAGAGTAGTAAATAACTCTGACATATGTAAAATTATTAAAATGTATCATGTAAAACATATTGTTAAAAATAAAATAAAATTATGAAAAATAATATTTTAGAACTTGCATCGGTGGGTAGTATTTAGACATCTTCTTTTTCTTCTGCTTCCCTAGTAAGGCTTTGTGAGGAAATGAGAAGAACAATGGGAGATGACAATACATTGAACAGGAGATATAGAGAAGTCCCGAAGCCGTTTAAATACTAAACACTGTGTAATACATGGAAGATGCTCATTGTATTTTTTATTTTTATTATATTTATTTACAGATAATAATAACACAGTGTACGACATATAACACGAACTGAGAAACAATAGAAATGATGGAAGAGAGAATGGATAGTACCTACAAACTACACGTGATTAATGCAATAACAAATTGCACAAAAACATTCATCAGTAATATTATTTTTGAACATTGTTTTGATGTAATAATTATTTCAGTATTATCAAAAGTTTTTATAATTACAGTGTAGTCCAACCGTGATGAAGGTAAGGCTATATACGAGTATATAAAATCAGTATGAAAATTCGAAGAACGAAAGCTCAACACAAACAAAGTTATACCACTAAATATTCAAGTATGATTAAGCATAAAGGCTTACAAGTTTCTCGCTTGTGTCTCGAATTTCTGGACGCTGTATATAAATAAAAAGGGGAAAGGCACAATCATGTTAATAAAATATGTAGGTATATACACGATACCTTTAGTGACAATTAATGATTAATATACATGAAAAAATGAGTTTGCTTTAGACCACACGACTGAAGTGAAACTTCTTTAGCTCCATCCATATGTATGTATATATATGTTAATATTTATAATATATACATGTATATATAAATACACATATTAACTTTCTACAAATATTTATTTAAATTTATTATCGTTCGCCTCCCCCGATCACACTTTTTGTAACGTTCTAGTCAATTATTTTTAGTTTATTTAAACGCCCGTAGGGCTTTTGAAAATAATGCAACATTTTTTTTTTAAATTACAATTAAAATAAGGAGTTTACAAAATACAAGTAACCAAATAAAATATAAGAATTGAAGCAAAGTAGGTAAGATAGAATATAAGTTATTTCAAATTAACTTTTTTTTTAAATATAAAAATTTAGTTCACTTACTTTCTGAACATGCCTCGTATAATTAATTTATATTCACTACTCGATTAGTTATAAAGATGTAATAAATGCATTTTAAGGAGTAAGAAATGATGATGAAAAGGTAGTTTAAATTTATTAAAAATATCAAATACGCCTGCCAAAGGGTTCACGGCGAGTTAATCGAAAACGAGTTCATCAAAAACGAGTTCAACTAACTAAAATTCAACCTGACTTAACCTTACCTAACCTAACCTAACCTAACCTAATCTAACCTAACCTAACCTAACCTAACCTAACCTAACCTAACCTAACCAAAACTAACCTTTTTTTGTGTATTTTGTAAATTTGCTTTTGTAAATTTGCGATGAATTGATTTTCGATGAACTTGTCGGTTTCCCTGCCAAAGTATTGTCTTCGACAATGACAACATTAATACCCAGTAACGTTTTTCTTTACTATCCATCAAGTAATATTTCATTGGCGTCATTATTTTTAAACAAACTCGCTATCAAAAAGCACTCTTATAATTTTATCTCCAGGTGTTTTATGCGTAAGATAAAAGATCACTTTATTGCATGATTAAAACATAGTGACTTAAAAGCCCTTTAATGCCATTTAAAAGAAGGGTAAAAAATGTATTAAGGAAAATCCACCTGGAAATATATTACGACGTCAGGAAAGCAATAAAGATAATCTGATAAAAGTATTTTATCAGGGGAGAAAGTGTAACGAGGCCTTTTAGGGGCTCTTGTATCTCAATACACACTTGCCCAGAATAAGCACTTGCCCCCATATACCCAATTCTCAGCCAATACAACTTACGCCACTGCTTTTGTCTTATGTTTGTGCTTTTATAAATTTTTATTTTATTTTTTTAATGTTTGGATGTTTTTTACAAAAATGTACACACGCTTTTAAAAAAATCACTTTCATTGGATAGTTTACAATTTTAGTCGTAGAAAATAGGTAGTTAGAGTGGAAGATACTCTTAGTATCGCCCTGGTGTAAAAGCACCATTCAGAATTGAAACGTTACTTGAAATGGCTTTAGCCGTGTTTAGTGACTAGATCTGAATAGCCAGTTACTTACCCACCTTCCTCTTCCTCGTCTCCTTAACTTTCCCACTTATCTTCAGCCTCATAACATATCCCAATTGGGGATGCCACAGTCTCACTGGCTCCAGGCGGGAGCAGTTGGGACTCTTGTGAGGTATTCACTATAAAAAAAAAAAGTTTTTTGAACACAGGAACTCCACACAGGAGGCCCCGAGAAAAAGAATTCACGTCGGGACCGAGGTCATCTTTCGGGATGCTGTGTGGAGGGCATTTTGAGGAAAGGAAGGAGAGGAAGTTCCGGGAAGGAAAAAGGTATAAGGGGTGGGTAGTAATCCGGGGGCCGGTGTCTCTAGGAATGACAAATTTTACAAATTTAAAACATATGAATCCATCTCCCTCCACATCATTTTTTACAAATTTAAAACATATGAATCCATCTCCCCAGTGCTGTGCAATGCGATGTTAAGGTAGAGTCCGGCTGGAGAGATCAAAAGGTTTCTCTAAACCAGTCTCTCCCGATTCGGCTTGCCACGCAGCTGGTGGGCCGATGCATACACCGCCAAGACCCGGACAAACCTCACCCCCATGAACCCGCTCACCAAAAGTAGCGAAGCACTTGGGGTGACCTATGACAGAGGTGATGGTTATCCAATAAATGGTTTCCGGGTCGGCGGTACGCATACCCGCCTCCCAAATTTAATAATCATAATTGAAATAATGGTAACCGGATAACTCAACTCAACACCTTCTCTGAAAAGTCATTAAAAGTGATATTTAAAAAATATATTTATAAAGTTATATTAGGTTATTGGCTATTTTTCAATAAGTGCAAATAGGCTATTTTTTCTTCTTCTTCGACGTCGACAGCGACACTTCCGCAAATCCGGCAAATCCGACGATGGACGATTGCTTTTTGCCGTGTAAATCTAAAAACGTACTTAGATTACGTTCTTGCAATACTTTCAAGCGCAAAGCTTTTATATTACTTTCTGTCTATTTCGCATGCTAACGTTGCTATGAGAGCAACAATTGTGTACCTACTTAGATTACGTTCTTGCAATACTTTCAAGCGTAAAGGGTTCATGTTACTTTCTATCTATTTCGCATGCTAACGTTGCTATGAGAGCAACAATGGTGTACCTACTTAGATGACGTTCTTGCAATACTTTCAAGCGCAAAGGGTTCATATTACTTTCTATCTATTTCGCATGCTAACGTTGCTATGAGAGCAACAATTATGTTCCTACTTAGATTACGTTCTTGCAATACTTTCAAGCGCAAAGGGTTCATATTACTTTCTATCTATTTCACATGCTAGCGTTGCTATGAGAGCAACAATTATGTTCCTACTTAGATTACGTTCTTGCAATACTTTCAAGCGCAAAGGGTTGATATTACTTTCTATCTATTTCACATGCTAGCGTTGCTATGAGAGCAACAATTATGTTCCTACTTAGATTACGTTCTTGCAATACTTTCAAGCGCAAAGCGTTCATATTACTTTCTATCTATTTCGCATGCTAACGTTGCTATGAGAGCAACAATTGTGTACCAACTTAGATTACGTTCTTGCAATACTTTCAAGAGCAAAGCGTTCATATTACTTTATATCTATTTCGCATGCTAACGTTGCTATGAGGGCAAAAATTGTGTACCTACTTAGATTACGTTCTTCCAATACATTCCAGCGCAAAGCGTTCATTTTACTTTCTATCTATTTCGCATAAAAATGCTCTTCATACACGCAACGGCGTATATTAGGAGTGCACACTATGAGTGCAAATTAATTAATAACAATAACTGTTAATAATCCTCTTGATTTCGATATTTTTGAATTGATGAATCAAAATAATAATTGGGCTTGAAATGGAACAAGTTTAACCTTTTCGTTGCTTCATAACAGCATGGGTTTCAAAACACGTTTAAGAGAAATAGTTGGGATAATGCCGCTTTTTATTCATAAAGTTAAAAGATTTATAGATGCTTAGGGACCGCTGGGAAATGTCCCGGTATGCAGCACTTCCTCGTAAAGTCCGCCGTTAAATGGGTAATGAAATCCATAATATCTACTTCTCTGTCAACGAGCCATAACCATCTTTCTTACCTAATAAAAAAACGAAGGCCATATGTGACCGGCATCGGTAGATAGTGACGTATTCGGTGATTGCCATTTTCCACAAAGAACAGTTGCGAAGAATAATATAGTTTTTCTTTAACAAAGTATTTTTTGTGAAAGTTTTCGGCAATCTATGATTTAATGATATATTAAAGTCATATAACTTGGCTATGTATATATTGTATATTGTCGACTTATTGCGACTTATAAATCACAAAAAACGATAACGTGCTAAACTAACTAAAATATGTTTATCTGTCTTCTGATTTCCGTCTCTTCTGATTTCGTAGCATACGTACAAACTAAGTAGTTTGTAAGTTTGCTGACTTAGCAGGGGTGCCCTGGTCCACAGCGTTAGTTTTAGTTTTTTGTAGGTTTTGATGGCAGATGCGTTTTCCCACCGTCTGCGTGGCGGGCCGGATCGAGAGAGACTGGATACTGGTTATGGAAGAACTTATGACCTCTCTACACGGAAAAAATGTTATTCGAAAAAACGATCATTTTAATAGTAAAAATGGTTAAAAACGGGACTGAAGTTCTTCGGGAGTAAGTATTTATGATTTTTTAATAATTTATTTAATTGTATGTAATTGTAGATTTATTTAATGTATCTGTAGTTAATTGTATGATATTGTAGATTTTTGTTATTGTACATTAACAGTTTTATAACTGGATTGTTCTCACGCAAGTGAGAACATCTGTAAAACCCAGTATAAATAGATAAATGTCTAAACAAAATAAATGAGTAAATTTTTTTTTTTAATATTTTAATTATTGAAGATAATATTAGCGAAAGACAATCGAAAATCCGAAACAGAAAAATCAGAAAAAGATACAAAAAAATAAAGAAAACAGATACAGAAAAGGATATAAAGATAAAGTCCCAGATGTATGTATCCGTATCTTTTTCTGTTTCGGATTTTCGATTGACATTTGCTAATATTATCTTCATTAATTAAAATATTATAATTTGAGGTTTAACTCATTAAATTAAAAAGTTAAAAATAAAAATAAAATATTTTAGTTTGTAAGACCTTAAATAAATAGAAAAATTGAGTTATTTTTGTCACAAAACACGTTCTTGGATTTATTTTTTAATGATTTTAATTTAACTAAAATTAAAATTCTGAAAACTGTTACTAGATTATGTATTGATTTATTTGGTTGTATGATTATATGATTTGAAATTTGTGTTGTTTAACATAATCTATCGTTTGAAAATTGAACAAATCTGCCAACGACCAACGGTATAACCCATATTTATTAAAAAATAAATTTAGTTGTTCAACATTTTAAAACTGCGTGTACCAGATAAGTTAACAATCGTTCGAAATCAATTTATGTTTTTTTGTAAACAAGAGTCAATACCTCTAGAATTTGATTTAAATCGACTAATTTCCGGTATTCTCTGGTAATACCCTTTTATTAATAAAGCGTTCGTGAAAACTCAGAACGAATGCATTGTGAACACATTACCTTCTTATATTTATTCATCGAGTTAGAAAACTGCCTGTTCGACGCATTGACGTCGAGCTATCGAAGGTTCGCTGCATCTCATCGCAGAGGAAATGTTATTTCTAGGCTTAGCTCGAACATTCAATGGAAGATCGACCGAATTCCAAATTCGAATAGTCTAGTCTATTTCCTGCCAAATTGCTGGCAACCATCCCACTTCCGTTTCCTATTTGAAACTGCCTTTCGTTTCCGCATGAAGTTCTAGCCGAGACTTTAACTGCCGAATTTCCACTAAATATGTTCTCAGACCAAATGTCTTGCCGATCCGAGTTGGGTCGGCATTGTAACGAACGTGTTACCTCCACACGAGTAGAAAACTAAGAGGCCTTTGGCATGTGATTAGACATTCTTAAATTCAATGAAAAAGTTACCCTTTAGGATAATATACTTATGTACGAAGGATACCATCGCAATGAAAATACCTGTTTTACATGTTCTTATATTACTTCTAATAATTTAATTTGGTGGATACCTATATATTGGCTTTTTTGTCGTTAATTCCATACAGGAATCCCTGAGGACCATAATTTCCTTCAGGGCCAGTGTCTAATCTTAGGGGATGCTGTGTGAGGGATCTTTTTAAGAAAAGGAAGCAGTGAACGTTCTGGGAAGGGTAGGAAAGGTGTAATAGGATTAGAATCTGGAGATCAGTGTATTCAGGAGTGACAGACGCATGGATCCATCACTCCCACTGAAGTGAAAGGGGATGTGTTGAGAGAATTCTGCTGGAGAAGTCGAAAGGCCTCCCTCAACTGGTCTCTCTCGTTCCGGCTTGCCACGTAGTAGGTGGGCAGATGCATCTGCCGCCAAGACCTTGACAAATCCTCACCCCGAGAACCGGGGCACTTCTGCTAATTCTCAAAAAATAGCGAACCACTGGGGGTGACCTTTTGTAGAGATAATGGTTATCCAATAAATGGTGCCCGAGGCGGCGGTTTCATCGTTATACTGTTTGTTGAATGTTTTTATTTTCCGGTTTCAATAATTTTTGTATTTAATTTTGCAGTAAGGTGCACGCAAACAATTTTGAAGATGACAAATATTGTATATGCATCGACGGCCGGCGTAGTCCAGAGGCAAGGCTTTGCACTCCCATTCCGAAGGTCGCGGGTTCCAACCCGGCGTGCGCAAATACATTTTATTTGATTAATTTGTGTTATTTCACAATTAAGTAGTATGTTTATTTCACAATTGGGTAGCATGTTTACGGGAGTTGGAAATGCTGATAGAGATATTGAAAGAAGGGTAAATGCAGTTAACTCCATTAATGGAGGACTGAATGTCGTTGGCGCTAACAAAAAGCTGTCCAAAGAACCGAAGCTAGCAGTCCACAGTGGAGTATTTGTACCTACCCTGATGTATGGCAGTGAGGCATGGAACTGGCAGAGGAAGGATGAAAATAGACTGAATGCTGTTGAAATGAGATCTCTGAGGCGTATGTGTGGTAAAACCTTGTATGATCGTGTGAGAAATGTGGAGATTCGAAAAGAATGCAAGGCTGATGTAAGCGTAATGAGTAAAGTTAAAAAATGAACCCTCAGATGGTTTGGGCATGTAGAGCGAATGAACGAAGAAAGGAGCGTAAGGAGAATATGTGATGCAAGTGTGAATGGTATAAGAAGTAGGGGATCAAGTGAATCAGATACTTGAGTCGGGCCATGTCAAGAGTCAGAAAAATAGAAGAGTATGTATGAGATGATGTATGAATGTGAATGAGGCAAAGAGTGTGTGCCAAGACCGAGGTGTTTGGCGGTCCGTCCTCTCTGCCTACCCCTGCGGGGAAACGGCGTGACGGTTAGTTAGTTAAAAATAATATAAATCTACTATATTTGCGGCACGTGCCCGAGTGCAAGATACTCTCAGTATCGCCCTCGTGTAAGACCATTATTCAGAATTGAAACTTGCTTGAAATGGCTTTAGCCGTGTTTAGTGACTATATATGAATAGTCAGGTACATCCCCAGCTTCCTCTTCCCCATCTCCTTCCCTTCACCGCTTACCTTCAGCCTCACAACATACCCCAATTGGGGATGCCATAGTCTCACTGGCTCCAGACGGGAGCAGTTGGGACTCTTGTGAGGTGTTCACTATGAAAAAAATTAATATATTATTGAACACAACGATAGTAATGAAAGTTTTAAAAAACCGAACTAGTTTGGAATAGCCGACTTCAGTTACCTCTTACCCCGCAAATACCAAAAGAGATACTTAATGTGTAGGGACGTTTATTAATTCAGTATAAATTTATACTCGCGATTCAATTCCACAATGTTACTGTTTCATTCTTCAGCTTCCTAAACAAAACAAATTATTATAAGAGTAACTTATATTTTTATCGGTCCAGTACACCTTTACACAAGCAATGGTCTATTTAATATTTTACCTGTAAGTAGGTACCTATATTTCATATTCACAGTTATTTTTTTCATATCCGTTGGAATAATGATTTTTAAATAAAAATATTTTTTTACTTATCACTTGTTACATCATGAATGAATGTGGTGTGCCCATAGACAGATTTGTGAAACGTTCCATCACCTCAGCATGCCCCTGCGAGGAAATGGCATAACGGTTAATTACTTAGCAACATTTATAAGTCTTTGATTCGTATTGTAAATTTATTTTTTTATTATTTTTGAACAAGTCATAATAATTAAACTTTTGTTATTTAGTTTAATTTGTAGAACCCATCTTTAATTTTATTTCTTTTATATGTTCAATAATATTTTATTTATTTAAATACATGATTTATTGAAAGTACATACAGTTTATTGTGATATTTCACCCTCCATGCTAGGGATGACCCTGTGTTATAACGGGTGAATTTTACAGTTTGGGGATATACATTCATTAGTATTGGTTGATAATTTTCATTAATTAATACTGTGCACACAATTTTTCTACAATAAAAAAGTTATACGTAGTTAGATAGGATTACAAGAATAAGATGAAGAAGTTAAAGAATTATTGGAAAAGATAAATTTAAGGAATTACTAGTATATATATCACAGCAATCAGGTAGAAAATAAAGATTAAGAATAAAGATAAATTATGTTTTGCCTACTATAATAATAAAATTTAAAAAAATGTTAGATTGGGTTACAAGAAGAAGATGAAGAAGTTAGAGTTTTATTAGAAAAATTTGAGGGATTATTAGCATATAAATCACACTAATTATTCTTGTACATACTATAGTGCTAAGATAGAAAATAAAGATATATTATGTTTTATCTGAAAGGTGATTAAATTGATAGAGTGTAAAATGAATGGGTATTGTAATTGTAATATATACCATGTGTAAGGATCCATCTCGTTATTTGTTTTTTAAAGGAATGGGGTTGGTTCACTGTTTTTAAGTTTTCAGGAATAAGGTTAAAGATATTAGGAGCTAAGAAGAAAAATTGTCTTTGAGCTGACGTAGTATCTAGTTTAGGTACGTTGTAGTGTCCATTAGTTATTGTTCTGGTGGTGTAGTTGTGTTGTAAGAGAGTTTTGTTTTTGTATTTGAACAGGAAATGTATTAGCGTAAATTTTAGGTGGAGTTGCCGTATGTTTAATACATTATACTCGATAAGGAGTCGAGTGGAGGGTATCTTGTCGGTCGCTTATTAATGACACGTATTACCATTTTTTGGGTTTTTAGTAGAGGTTCGATGATAGATTGTGCACAGCCACCCCAAATTATAATAACGGTATACTGCCAGTAGGGATTGGCAGTATACCGTTTTAAGAATTGAGGTAGTAAGGATATTTCTTAGAGTTCGAAAAACATAAGAGAGTAATATATAATGATGTAATTTTTAAAACTGTTTATTTATAAACTTTAATTAAATTTATCTTAATCTTATCTTTTTTTTTCTTTTTCTTAACCAACATTTGATATATATATTTCTAGCTGATCCCAGCATGCGTTGCAATGCTAATTAAAAAAAAAAAAATCTCCCTTCGTGTCATTTCCCATTCGTCCCCGTTCCCTTTCCGACTCCTTTTCCTCTTCCCCTCCCACATTCCCTTCCCCCTCACACATTCCGCTTCCACCTTCTTCGCCTTCCCCTCTCCCTCGTCCCCCCTCCCGCGAAGCTCCTCTCCTTAATTCCCCAACCGACCTTCCCGTATACCCCTCCCCCCAGCCTTTTTTCCCTGCCGCCTATCCATAAAATACACCCATTTTCCCAACAACTCGCGTGACCTATTTAAATTTTTAATGCAAATTTCATAATGCCAGAGCTCACCAGTATAGATACAGAATGGATATAAGGGCATGTTCACAACAATTCAAAAATCTTTTATAGCAATCGGATGAAATTTTAATCCCAATTGTATGAATAGTATAGGATATAATTTTATATCGCCAGAGCTCACTATCCTATAACCATCCCGGGTTATAGGATATAATATTATTATATATTATTACATTATTGCACATCACATTCCCAAATCTCAATCGGATGAACGGTATGGCCGCGTATAAGGTACGAACAAACAAACATTAATTTTTATATTATAGATGTATATATATATTAAATGTATCATGTATAATTTTTTGTATATATAAAATGGAGGCCTCAGCACGGGTAAAACCATCCAGTGAGGCCAACATTATTGGATTATACCACAAAATGTATAAATATTGTATCAAATAAAAAATAAAAAAAAACAAGTTCAGCAATGTAATCATTATTACGCGTGGCTGCTGTTTCGCCTTCTGAAGTTTGGTAATGCCCTCAGAAGGCGAAACAGCTGTCATGCGTAATAATATTTACATAGCAGAACTTATTTATTGATAAACTGTTTATATAAATTAATAATAATACTACTGAAAAATGAATTTGGCATTCTCAGACTATAAAAATATTACCATTTGTTATTTCGGCTACTGGCATTATACCTAGTTCTCTCATTAAAAATTTAGGTATATTAGATTTGTCAAAGAATTTATATAAAAAAGTGCAAAAATCAGTCATTTTAAATACATGTAGGATTACGAAAGATTTTTTAAATATTTATATTGAGGGATCAGTAGGATTTATCGGTCAAATTAGGAATTCCACCGAGCCGAACCCTCTTGATATGAAAATATCTGGAGTCAGTTAATTATTTTCCCATTTAATAGTCTGGTAGGTTAATATGTTGTTCTTGTATTGTTTTGTATTAATTATACTTATATAGTACACTTGCATAGCGTGCATTTACTAGATAACCATTTATATGGAAAAGCGTGTGAAAGGGTTTAGTTTTTCCTATGGGAAAACCCGGACTTAAAAATGGTGCGTAAAGTATAATATTAATATCCTTCCAGAACATATTAAGACATCTTGTGCACTTTTTGAAAAATATTTAATTATCGGTGTTAAAATTGTCATCAATTGGTTCATCTTTGTCTTTTGTTGTTTTATCAATAGGTACCTAAATATTCTTTGTTTAATTTTTACTACTTTATAAACTTATTATCCTCAAAACAGGCTTGTCCTAGTGAGGTTAATATTGAAATGTGAACAATAATACCTACCGTGTAAAAAAACAATAAATAAAGAAAAAAAATTAAAAAAGAAAAAAAAAAATTATTGCAACTTTCTGGTAAAGGTTACATTTATCAATTTTTATTAATAACGTGCGTTAAATTTACGCATCTACCAATCACAATTAAAAAGTTAGTCTATTTAATTGAACGATTTACTCTGAAAAACTTTTGACCAAGATTATTTAACTGACCAATACAAAACTTTCCTTCAACGAGCATATTGGCTTAAAAATAGCAATGGGTGGAAAATAATTAATGCTGTTAATGCATTTTTGCAAATTGCATAATATTTTGGTGGCCTTCCAACTTTGCATGTATTTGTAATCTTGTTAATAAATTACAATTATTGCAAACCGCTGCAGCAAAACACAAGCGTGCGCAGCGGCAAACTGCATCCAAATTAGATATTGTTAAAGCATTTACGTGTTACTCACAAAGAGCAGTGTTCAAATAAAACAACCACATCAATAATGGTGTCCCCAGAGTATTGATGTATGCAAAACTCGTAATATGACAAAATTTCATTAAAATGTTTCGTCGCTTCACTACGTTAAACTTCGTTTCCGTTTATCACACTGCATTGTTGCCACCACGAATACCAAATTAGGCTTCAAAACTACTACGGTAAACAAAAAATCGTTTAAAAAACCAACATATTTCGTAAGCAATGCTTAGGTGCTTATTATTTTTTAATTGATAAACTAATGTTTAAGGCAAGATTTTATGCGTAGCACAAAGGGTACCAATAATTATTATAAGCAATAATAATTAGCCTGAAACACTCATCCATATTGAAAAAACGTCCCGAGAAAAGATACATGCCGCCGACGGGACTCGAACCCGCGCCACTCTGATTGACGGTCAGGAGCTCTATCCACTAAGCTACGGCGGCTTTTCGGTTACCCGCCAAATGATTCAATGTATACTAGTGTTTCATTCGGGCGCGGGTTCGAGTCCCGTCGGCGGCGTGTATTTTTTTTTGGGAGGTTTTTTCAATATGGATGAGTGTTTCAGGCTAATAATTATTGCTTAATATAATTGTTACGCTTAGGTACTTCATCAGGGCTTACTTAAAACTAATTACAACATAGTAAGTAATGATTATGTAAACATTGATTACGAAACGTGTTGGTTTTTTAACCACTCAGACCTCTAGCTTGTTTTCACGACAATAGAACGATAGCAGTCAAGTACAATAAGCTTATTTTTAAGCTAACGCGTGTGTTCCCACAGAAATCATTATAACTCCGTTGTTGTTCTAGTTACAACTTACAACCCTAAAACAAAAATGAGAATATCTAAAATAAACCACGATTTATATTTCAGTTCAAAGTTGTCCATAGAAATAAAAAAATACTTACTTTGTATTACTTATTATTATTATTTATTTTACTCACTTTTTACAGTTTCACTCGCCAAATCGCATAACTTTTTGTTAAACTTATTTAATTTTTTATTAAATATTTTTGTTGAAATGGTATAAAGTGATGTGATAGAATTGTTGAATGAGGTAATTGAATTGTAATTGTATGATAAAGTAAGTGGTTTTTTACGTTATCCGTGATTTATTTATATGTTCGCATTCAAAATTTTAATATTTATTTATAATAATATAATTTGAAAGCGTATTTGATTACCTTTCAAAAACAGTTTTTAGTATTCGGCTACGTTTAGAAATATTTCATTTATTGAGCTTCAATTGCAAAGCGGAAATAACACCAAATTTTTATCAATCTGACAGGTTCGTTAAGACCAAAAACCTACACAAAGTCTATAGACCCGAGTGGTTAAATAAATGCCAAATAAATGTGGTTAAAACTAAGTAATCTAATAATTTTAAATTAAAATGGCGGCACATAAAATAAGTTTGCTGAATTTGAGGAAAAAAAATCTTATTAAGCCACTGTTGAATGCTTTCATTTATTAATATTTAGTATGAGTTCCCCCTGAAATATCATTGATAGAAAAAAAAGGAGTAACTATTCGGTATAAAATAATCAAAACAATTTCCTTGTCATCAAGCAAAATATTTGGATATAAAACTCCTATTATTATATTGTTGGTTAGGCATACAAATACAGAACAAATGTAAGGGAAAACAAATTTTGCTGTATGTCGCTTTTGTTGCCGAATTCAAATAATATATTGCCAACATCTGTTGGTTGTGCCATTTTATATATCAGATCCCTAAATAAAATCACAGTAGATAGTGAATAAAATCACACGTCGTGTGCACGGGCACGGCTAATGATAACATATTTTTAACATGAAAGCAAATTCAACACAATATCAACATATATTATCTATTCAGAAATTACACCTATGAATGAGGAATTAAATTTCAAATTTCAATGGTAATTAATATTATGAAGCCTGCAGGTAATGTAGGTCCTCAATTTATTAATAATCTAAAGGAGTTAGCGCAACACGGCATAACACCCAAAAAATACTTTTGACAGTGAAAATCTGACGTCTGGTTATATTATTTAACGTATTATAGGTATGAAAATATGTAGAATATCATATTCAAAGGTACGAAAATATTAGGTCATTACATATGAAATTGGGGTGCATTGGAAACAAGTATTCAAATAATGTATTTGTTACCTAGATAATGTCTCCGATAAATATATCCGATTTTAGTTTTATGGAATTTAATTAGAGCGCAGCGGCGGTCCCGGTAAGACGTGAGATCTGGGTTCGAGTCCCAGTTGCGACCATTATATTTTATTATTTTTCTGTGTCTTATTCATTTTCATAAAATAAATAAGATAAATATAATAAATAAATTTTAGATTATTATTGTTGTCTTCTTCTTCATTGATATAAGTGCATATTCAATGCTTCTTTTGTAGATTCATTTTTATTTTTATGTGTTAGTAAGTTTATATGTATTTTTTTCCTTTAAAACCATAATTGTAAAGCTGCACATCTCGATACAGGAATGCCCTAGTAAGATAAACAGCTTATGTTTTTATGTAATACTGAATAAATAAATAAAATGTTTTCACAACAGTGGATTATGACTATTCATTATTATAATCGTTTTGTAATATTAACGAACTTCCACTATCATTCGCATTTACATAGATAGATCCCCTTTGAAACATTTTCAGAAATCTTTTTTTAAAGCTTATAAAAAAGCTTTCGAACTAATCGATTAAATTCTTTTCAGCGGAATAAACCAACTTTTTCTAATAAAACACTTGAAACTGCGGTGAAAAAATGAGTATTGCGGGTCGGAAAAAATATAAGAGAGATCATCCACAAGTTTTCTGGCTTTATAAACTGAACTTAAAGTGAAACAAAAGTTATTATATTTTAGACAGTGGGGAAAAGTTTGGCAAAGAGGTTAGACACGTCGTTCGTATGGTGTTTCAGCTCCTGTATTTTCCAAAGGAAGCCTCGCCGACAAGAAGTTAAGAGAGGACTGCGTTTTCATATGCACAAACTTTGTAATTTACATAGGAAAGTATGTAGGTATATTATCCCGGCAAACTGAAGGTTTAATGAATATTTTACTTGCTAATGAGAAGCCTGTTTTGATCTTCAATTCATACATTTCAATGTTTGAAACAAGGTTAACGACGGTAGTCGCCATTTTTATGGTTTGCAACTGAGAAACTGAATCTAAAATAAGTAAGACATCTGGAAGAACTAAAATATCATAAAAGGGGTGCCAGCTGAGTTAAATATACTGAACAACATTTATAAAATTTAAAACAGTAATTCCCTAAGAATTAATCTATATTACAATCTCAAATCGGAAGCATTTCTTACGTGAAAATAGGCTGGAGTCCGCCTGCTCGTAACTCGACACCTGGCACAACCAACTGTCACCGGCTTCAAAACCCAACTCCCCGAAGCGTTTAAATTATGAACTAAACGCCTCTCGACGAGACCCCCATGCCTAGAAAACACGAACAACTATTTTATTTTTATTTATTTTACATGTGATACATTTAAAGCCAAAATGACAGAAATAATATTACATAATAAGAGAATATATTTAAAATGAATACAAGTGTTATTACGTTGTTTTAGGTCGATATTTTATAAATATTTATAAATATTTTGGAGTCAAATGGTTTAACCAATTACCCCTTAACTTAAGATTGGAAACAAACTATAAAAAATTCAAAAGGTTAATTAAAACAATATATCAATAACATATTACAATCATTGTGACTGTGACTTTGGAAATCCCTTTACTTTTATACTCTTTTTTATTTTCTCTCTTCTTCTTCTTTTATATCTTTTCTTTACTCAACTCTGTTTCACGTAAAATGTATGATATACATATATAAAAAAATTAAATATTATAATTTTCATTATCCTTACTACACATTTTAAAAATATATGTTGAATTGTTTTTCGCTGCTCCACCTTTTTTACACGAGCATTGCTCAAAAAAAAGGTGAAACACGATATTTAAAAAAATGTATTAAAAATATATATATACAATGTATAATAACTGTATTTGTAAAAAAGAAAAAAAAAAAAATAAATATATATTAGTTCTTGGCTAGGCAGATTGCTTGTTCTAAGGAACCAAAGTGTGTAAAGTGCCAAATGCAATTTAAATTATTATTATTTTTTTAAATTAATACCTATATACTAAGTTTTTACTAAATGTGCAATTCATAGGTAACCATGTATAGTTTTAAGTCACATTATATAATAGTTTTTCAGACTCCTCCCTACCCAAGCCAATCAACCATTTTGTTAATATTGAACAAATGCAGGACATTTTGCAATTTTTAATATTTAAGTCAGGGGGGGATTTTATTGTATAATTTCGGTCCCCGATACGCATACGTCTTTTGATACTTTGCCGTATTGCTCCCTGGGACCAAGAGATCCTTTCTGTTGTGACTTCTTGTATTGTATTCGTGATCAATTTTATTAAAATTTTCTATATTTTTATGTACATGGATAATAATATTTTTTATGAAGTTTTGACGAACGTAAACGTAAAATTTTTTGTACAGTTTGTCGCTTGAGAACCTGTAGGGTTTACGCATAATGACTCTCATTATGGATTTCTAGGCCTTTACAAGCGGATCTAAAATCGTTCTTCCTGACGCTCAACTCAACTCAACTCAACTGTACAACAAATCTCATAGGCAGGTAGCTCCGTGAAATGCAACTGTTACAACTTCTGTATTCCCGTGACGCATACCCCTAATATGTGAAAGATACTCTCATAATCACCCTGGTGTAAGACCACCATTCAAAATTGACCTTGCTTAAAATGGCTTTAGCCGTGTTTGATGACTAGATCTGAATAGCCAGCTACTTTCCCACCTTCCTCCTTCCCATCTCCTTTCCCTCCCCAGCACCTTCAGCCTCACTACAAACCCAAATTGAGGACGCCATAGTCTCACTGTCTCCAAACGGGAACAGTTGAAACTCTTGTGGAGTATTCTTATTAAAAAAATTGAATATACGCCTCTTAAGAGTAACGGCGCAATAGTAAAAAACGAGTAATTATATAAAATATGTCTATTTTTCTATCTCTTTAACTGTAGAATATAGTACATACATATTACACGATGGATATATATTTGTTTCACGTGACAGAATTCTATTTTGTTATATTATCATCTGTTTCATAAATCCATCTTTTAATATGCATGTACCATGCACCTAAGGTATCATATACAATGCTAAAAGACACGTTTCATAAAAAATGTATTAACTTTTATTTAAAGCCATGAAATAATTGTTTCCTTCTAGAATTGTTAAATAACCCACTGTGCGGCGTCGTGATCTTTTTTTCATGCAATGCGTTCAACAAACACTTCATCCAAGCGCGGATTTGAGCCCAACCTGAATACAAAAATCTAAATATTTGTATAGCATTGGTGATGTGTGCCATTCAGCCATGAGCCAAAAAAAGGCCTTTTATAAATTAACATCGTCTCTATGCAGAAATGGGCGGATTCTCCAATCTTCACAAACGGAATACAGTCTTTAGAGCACAGGCGTCGAGTGGGAATGCTGTCCTTATTGCACCAGTATTTCAATGAAAGATGCTCCGAGAAACTAGCGTCTTTGATTCCTGCGACAGTCGGGAAACACGCCAAAAGTGCGCCCAACATTTTTACAGAGTTGACATTTGCACACGAGAGCAGAATCTATTTTATTTATATTACGTTCTTGATTTCAACAGCTCAGCTGTGGAACGATTTGCCAGCCTCTGTGTTTCCTCGCTCATAAAACTTGAGTCCCTTCAAGATTCAGGTTAAAGACCAGCTACACAGCAACTCCAAAGATGACAAAAGCCCTCTGTGGACTTAATGTAATAAAAGAGGTCGGGTGAAACCATTATTTTACTAATTTTATGACTTTTAACTAACAAAAAATGGCTAAAGTTGTCTCTAAAATCCAGAAAAATTTAGTTTTTTGATGGCCTACATTTTAAAATTAAAAAGCATTTTAAGCAAAGCAAACTTTCGTATTGGGAGTCTAGCGCCTTACCCCTCGACCAGGCCGGCCGTCAAATTAGTTAATTTTGGTTCGGTAATATGGCCTTAAATTAAAAATTAAGTTTTTAAGAAAAGGGCCGCTTAGCCGTTTCTCTGGCACTGGTTCTTTACACTAGGGATGTTACGAATGTGATATTTTTCACATTCGCGAATGCAAATGCGAATGTTCAGAGGACAAATGTGCGAATGCGAATGCGAATGTTAAGGAATCACATAAAAAAACTTTAGTCAACATTAATCATCGTAATCGAATTAAAACAATAAATCAATTCTTATACAGTAAGTTTAATAATCGAAGTTCAAAACTCATAAACTATTTGTTTATTTACGTAGGTAACGACTGATTAGTTACGTACAATACAACATTAAGCGCCTCCGCCCACTGAGGCAACTGAAAACTCTCAACTGCCAACTGTCTTTGTATGACAATGTGATGGCCCTCACACTACACAATCACTCAAACACCCGTTGTCAATGGTAATGCAAGTGGTGACTTGCAACTTGCACTGCTGATTGCCCTGGCCGGCCGTTGCTAGTTGCCAGCTGTCAGTTGATTGTTCTTCGTCTATGGTTAAACAAGCTTTTTGACCAATCAAGACAGAGAAAACAGCCGGTTTTGGATGGTTTTCAGTTGCCTCGTCAGCGGAGCGCCTTACAACCGACTGAGGCGACTCATAAGTGACATGACAAATGACAACTAAGACGATAAACCAATCAAGGAATCACAAACAATGTAGCGAGAGAGTAATGCTTACTTTTGGTCGAAAGCGCGCTCATGCGCTTGCGCGAAAAACAAAAGACACGTGAACAGTGGGCGAGTCACGACATGATCTGCACACATTCGCATTCGCTAAACATTCGAATCGATTGTTGCGAATGTGAATGTCGATGCGAATGTTAAAAATGATGCGAATTATTCGCATATTCGAATGCGAATGCGAATGTTCGTAACATCCCTACTTTACACTCGAAATGTAAAGAAAAAATACTGCTTAGAAGAGGGCTAAATTAGAAATAGCCTCTAAACGCACCTATCTGTTTATGGAGGTTAAGCTGTATTGGCCATCATACAATTTATGCCTACTCTAAGTTAATGCGTTAAATGTCTGTGTTTACTTTTGAAAAGTTCAAACGCCATTTTCTAGGCTTTATGCTCGATAAATTTGGGTGAACGTTATCTGGCGACCATCGCCACAAAATAAAAACTTAACCCCGACAATCGTAGCAGTAAGTCTACGACTATACGTACTGACTATATTCGAAGCTTAGTGACTGTAATATGTAGGTACTACAATGAACTTGTAGAGGGATCTCGTTCACAGGCCAGACACTCTACACTCTACACCACAGGTTCTAAAACTTATTTCGACCACCGCCTACTTTGATATTTAAAAAAAATCTAGTGCCCCCATATTTTTTTAACTTACCTTTTTAAATTACCATATTTTGCGTATCTTATAAACTGTTATTGCAAATATAATTTTTAAACACGCATTTTTATATGGATAAGATACATAGGCCAGATTCATGTAATAAAAAAAACGGGAACAAGACTAGTGCTTGCGCAAGCGACTCTAGATTTTTCTACACGGGTCTCCAAGCTTTAAAGCCTAAAATCGCATCTCAAGAATTTCGAATAGGGATGGGATCGCCACAATCCGCGATCGTCCGAAAATTTTGTATGAAAAAAAAAAAATCTGAAATCACAGACAATTTTATTGAGTTAACTTAACCATGGACTACTTACATGAAATATGAAGCTGCATCCAAATTATTACATGGTGTAAGCGACTCTAATTTAACCGTCTACACAAAGAAAAATGTTATTCGAAAAAACGATCATTTTAATAGTAAAAACGGTTAAAAACAGGACTGAAGTCTTACGAACAAATTAACAGTGTTTCAATGTTTATTGGCGGGAAAATGTAAGAATAATTTGTTGGTATACGTTATTTCGTACGTATACCAACAAATTATTCTTACATGCTCCCGCCAATAAACATTGAAACCCTGTTAATTTGTTCGTAAGAACTTCAGTCCCGTTTTTAACCGTTTTTACTATTAAAGTTTTTTCGAATAACATTTTTCTCCGTGTATACAGGACTCCAAGCATTGGAGTAGTAAATCACATCTCAAGAGGTGTCGTGTCTATATTCCGTCGGATTTTTATAGATGATAGAAATTATCTGCCGTTGCTCCTCTTGATTTCCTTAACGCCCCGTAATTTCATAAAGCCTTTCAATGCCCTTCCACAAGGGGGCGTTGTCACCCACTTTGAGAAAGACTGCTTTACACTCTATACATCTGCGAGAGGAAAGAGAAACATCGAGAATAGTTATAGTGAGAATGGATGCTGAGAGAAGAAAGCCTGATAAAAGAGAGGCTGCCAAGAGAATCAGTGAGAGAAGAAACGGTGAGACGATGTGAGAAGAAGCGGGACGTGGACTGTAGAAGGGTCCCGGTCGTCCTGAGGTAAACCCAGAATTTATTCGGTCTGACGGGATCACGGTACGGCACTCGAGCGGGAGAAATTCATAAAGAAGACATCTTTTATTCATGCAAAACCCCGCAAGCCGTGGAGGGATGCGTTTAAGTCGAGTTAAAAAGGTTCTTTTTACACCACATTTTATATTACACCCGTTCCTCCCCCTGCTCCAGGGCCGCATAGCCCTTTGGGCGATCGTGTCCTTGAACTAGGTCTTTTCCGCTTAATGCAAACGCAAAATATATTAAAAAATACACAAATTTTCAAGGTTCTTTGCCGAAAGCGTTAGTCGGAGAATTCTAGTTCCAAGAATATCGACTTTCACAATACTCGTGTATTCCATAGTTTATTGTAATACGAGTATAGTGATTGAGTGATATTTTTATTAATTAATTGAAGTTACGAATTTTTTTTTGAAGTAACTACTTCTTTACGCACCTTTGACTTGGGGGGTAAGTTGGCGAATGTGTAACGGAAATTGAAATGCGTTGAAAAGATAGAGCAGTGCGGGCGCACATTTTCTTTCTCTCTTCCTCTCATAGCCAGTGCATGAAATATTTTAGTCAGTATTTTGAAATACCAGTGACGCACCAAACGTGGCGGGGAGTGGACGTCGATGCGCACGGCTTGATCGGGCGAGGTATGATAATAAATTTAAATAAATATTTGTAGAAAATTAATATATGTATATACATGTATATATTTTATACGTATATATATGGACATACATATAGATGGAGCTAAAGAAGTATTTACTTCAGCCGTGTGGTTTAAAGCACACTCGTATTTTTTTCTGTGACTTTTTTTTATTTTTTTTATTAGATCCACACAGGAGGCCCTGAGGAAAATAATTTCCTCCAGGGCCTATGTCATCTTTAAGGATGCTCTGTGGAGGGTATTTTTAAGGAAAGGAAGGAGTGGAAGTTCTGGGAAGGAAGAAGGTATGAGGGTTGGGTAGGAATCTGGGGTTCAGTGTATCTAGATCATCCACCGCCAAGACCTAGACAAACCTTACCCCATGAACCCGGGCACCCCTGCTAAGTCACCAAACGTATTCCAATTGGGGTAACCTATGGCAGAGGTGTTGGTTATCCAAAAAATGGTTCCCGGTGCGGCGGTACCCATTCCCGCCTCCCAATTTTAAAACTTGACTTATTGGACTGAATTTTCTGTGTACAGATTTATATTGAGGTATTCATCTTGACTCCCTACTGCCCTAGAAAGATCAGTGGTTCACTCTTTTTAAAATTTATTTTGTATTAGATATACTAGATAAAAACATAGATAATATGACGGCTGCTGTGGTCCAGGGGCAGGACTCTTGACTAGAGATCCGGAGGTCGCGGGTTCAAATCCCGGCGTGCGCAGATAAATTTTATTTGATTGATTTGTGTTTTCACAAATTGATTATTTAAAAATAATATAAGGAATATTCGCAGCACATTACAGACTGGAAGATACTTTCAGTATCGCCTTGGTGTAAGACCACTATTCAAAATTGAAACGTTGCTTAAAAATAGTTTATCCGTATTTAGTGACTAGATCTGAATAGCCAGGTACTTCCCCACCTACGTCTTCCCCAGATCCTTCCCCTCCCAATTGGGGATGCCATTGTCTCACTGGCTCCAGACGGGAGATGTTGGGACTCTTGTGAGGTTGCACATTTTTCTAACAAGACTGCCCAACTCAATTGGGAAACCAATTCGCTTATTTGAGTCGGGTAGTTTCGCCATCATAGTTTTATTGAAATGACATGACATGATAAAAACGACATACAGAAATGAGATATAAATAGTATTTAGTAAATAAGAAAATAAAGTAAAATAATATAATATTATACAATAAAAATATCTACATCCGAAAACAGAAATAAATAAAAAGAATGTTATTAAATTTTATATAACCTGTATTCATTTTGGCACAATCAGGTTTTAAAAATAATTCACCAATGTTTGGTAATTAAACATAACTTGATTGACTGCCATAATATAGTGCCATATTATGAAAACATACCAAATTCATTTTTAGAAAATGAATTTTATAATATTATATTATGATAAAACTATACTAACAGACAGAACAATTAGTCATGAAAGTTATAGTTTAATTATCATCCGCTATAGTTTTACATGACAAAATTTAAAAAAAAAACCTATTCCAAATTCCTGTAATATTGAAAAATCTATTTCTGAAAAAATAAGCAAATATACAGATTTAGGAAAGAATTTGGCATTTTCAGACTATAAAAATGATACCATTTGTCATTTCGGCTACAGGAATTACCTAGCTCTCTTATTTAAAATTTGGGCTTATTAGATTTGTCAAATAATTTATATATAAAAATGCAAAAATCAGTCATTTTAAATACATGTAGGATTACAAGAGACTTTTTGAATATTTATATTTTAGCTGGATTTATCGGTCCAGTTAGGAATTCTACCGAGCCGAACCCTCTAATATGAAAATATCTGGATTCTGTGAATTATTTTCCCATTTGGTCTCTGGTGGGTTAACGTGTTGGTATTATATTGTTTTTGTATTTATTATACTTAAATAGTACAATTGCATAGCATGATTGACTAGATGATAATTTGTGGACAAGTGTGTGGAAGGGTTTAGTTTTTCCCGGGGATTTAACCCGAACATAAAGTCTGATGTCAACAGTATTATAAATAAATTTAATTGTAAATAATTTAGTAGGTAGGTTACATGGGAGTGGTTCGTGAATAAAATTATGTTAAGACCGGATAACAATCTTTAAAGTTAAAGAATTAGGTCCATAATAGCTTACCAATAATACAGAATTTTTTAATTTAAGTAGTAATATTGTTGGTGGACATGTTATTATTTTTTTTTTGCATTTATAATGTACAAGTGTTTTGTATTTTGTGTTCTATTGGGAAAAAGAAAATGATATAAATTTAAAACATATCAAGCGTAATATCTATTTATGACTATATTTATTCAACTCATTACTTGCTGTCATAATATTAATAATATTTGGCAGATTTATATAGCGTCGTTTTTGTGAAAAATCACCTCAAAACCTCTGTACAAATAAGTAAAATTGTCATCACTTAATGTATTCACAATCATTTGTTTACTTTGTTAATATCTGTCTATTTGCCTTTGTCCAGCACTGATCGGTTGGTGGCAGTTATTTTAATATTTTTTTCAAAAGCGAGATTTACTCTTTTTTGCGATAACCACGTGATACAATGCGCACAAGAGCAAGTTTCCCTTTTTGAATGTTACGGGATGTTTTTATACTGTTCATAGATCAAGTTCGTAGAGAATGTATTACGAATTATTATGCTACGGGAATACTTTTGTATTACCACGGCCTATGAAACACATATTCTTTATACCAAATGAAAGAAATACTTAGTTTTAAACCACTTTATTTTTATTTATATTTGTCGACCAGTTTCGATTGCACTCAATCCTTCATCAGGACAATAAAATATAAACTAAATCATAATACAGAGAAACAATATCAGGTAAACAAAGTAGAGAGAGAAAGCATTATATAGGAGAGGGAGAGAACATCATAGACTGGTTGGTGGTTTTTTACAATTTCCCCTTTTACAAGTTTTTAACTCTCGTAAAGATAAACATGTCTAGTTTATAAATTAAAATATATATTATCATGTTAATTTAAGTACCTTTATGATTTTTTTATGATTGTAATGAATAAAAAAAATCTGAGCTGATGTATTTTTGTAAACCTATCTAATCGCTGTATTTTTTGAGTTTTTGTTCTTGTATTTTTATGAGTTTGTATATGTGTTTTTCTATTTTTTACTACCAACAAAATGTACCAAATTTATTTTACTACCAAAAAAATGTAACAAGTGTACTACTGTATCAACATGTAAAAGCCCTTTCGGCGTTAAATATATAAATAAAAATAAATAAATAAATTAGAGTTTTTTTTTTAATGTTCTCCCTGTTTTCATCTTTATTTTCAGCGAAATAATTGATGTTGTCTTGTTGTGACAGTTTTTCTTTTGCTAATTACTATCTCTCTAAACACCATTCTCTTTCCCCGTATGACAGGCAGGGGTGACGGAAAACCCACACCCACCCACATTCGTACAAACTCTTACAACCTGTTCTGTTATTGCCCTGTAAAGTTAGAAATATTTGAAAGTGGCTTGACTCTCGAGGCGTCCCCGACTGCTTATTTCATTGATTGCCGCTTTGCGTATCATAATATGTACTTCAAAAATCAAAAATTCGGCGTATTTTGTCAGAGGCTAAAAATATTCCCACTTTGCAATAAAATCCAAATAAATGGAACATTTGTTAACGTATCCGAAAACTAAAAACTGTTTTCGAAAGGTGATGAAATAGACTTTCAAATTTCTTTATTAAAAACTACTATGTATTTTTTTAAATATAAAATTTTTGGGCGAAAACTTTAAAAAGTTTTAAAAATGGCTCACATCACTTTTTTTTCTAACTAAAATTACTGATAATGAAAAAAAATAAAACACATACCTACTTATTTTATTAGATAAATGAATTATAAACCTTACTGTTACCTCATTTTTTTTTCGTTTCATGTAAAAAAAATTTACAAAGTTCCATAACTTTTTTTCAAATTGCGATCGGAAACTTTGGTTTCAGAAAGGGGTAAATTTTCATTTTTTGTGATTTACTTTTAGATTTGAATATATAGCTTGTTGTATTTTCTTTCCAACACCGTTTAGATCATACTTCTGACTATGATAGTAAGGAAGAAACAACGATTTCTGTGAGACCTATGTGAGCTGGGACTTGGTCTTCTGTGATTAAGCGCGCTAGCATAGCATTCTGCGTCAATGAATTTTTTTGATAAATCTATACATTTGTACCACGTAGGTATTCAATATTTTTGTTTATAGCAATTTAAAATAAAAACTCGATCTAAGGTTCGTAGAAAATATATATTAAATTCACACTGCAGACATTAAACAAAAGCTGAATGTACGTTAAATACACACTGCAGATATTAAACTTACTGAATGCATGTTAAATATACACTGCTGACTTTAAAAAGACACTGAATGCATGTTAAATACACACTACAGATGTTAAACAGACACTAAATGTATGTTAAATACACACTGCAGACGTTAAACAGACACTGAATGTATGTTAAATACACACTGCCGACTTAAACAGACACTGTTTGTGTGTTAAATACACACTGCAGTCAATAAAAAGACATTGAATGTTTGTTAAATACACACTGCAGACGTTAAACAGATATTGAGTGTATGTTAAATGTATTTTCTACGTGAACCTTGAACTCGATCCATCTAAATTTATATAAGTAGGTAATTTCTAAAACAAATCAATAATCAAATAAATGATACCTTTTGGGTGTTAGATCTAAATCCCAGTACGCACGTAACATCATAAAGATCAACTAATGAGTACGGTTTACGGGCGGTACTACTTTATAATATGGAAATATTGGCAATACATTTTGATTTACTTTCCCCCACACAAATAATAATTATAACAAGCAACGATTAGAGTTAGGTAAACGTAAATCACGGAATATTCCGGCGGCTATTACTCACGGGCGCTTGGGAAAATTTAGTTTTGATGGCTTAATCCGGCATTATTTGGAATTGGGTTATAAATGGCCTCCTATTTGTTAAGATTAATCTTGATTGGTATCGGAGAGAGTCTTGGATCGCTGAGTTGTGGAGTGCGTAGCGAAACGGTTAAAAAATAGGTCGCCGAAACTATTTTACAAAAATTAAGAGTCCCAGCTGCTTCCAACCGTCTGGAGGCAGTGAGCCGTCACAAACGAGGGATCCTGTTGAAAATGTATGAAATATTTAATGATCATTTTTCTGATTTGAAACATTTAATCATCGTTTTCGTTGTTTGTTTTTGGGGTGTTATGCCGGGTTGTGCTACCTCCTTCTTTAGCCGACATTTCGGACAGCGTTGCAGTGTCCATCATCCGGGCAGATCCGGCAGATCAAAGATCAGAGATCAAACATCGACGGATCTGCCGGATCTGCCGGATCTGCCGGATCTGCCCTGATGATGGACACTGCAACGCTGTCCGAAACGTCGTCTAAAGAAGGAGGTAGCACAACACGGCATAACACCCCAAAAACAAACAACGAAAATGCTTTTGGCCGTGAAAATCTAAAAACGTATCCATTTAATCATCGTATTAAAAATGTTTGTTTTTTACGTTTTCATTCAAATTTATTAATTTTAAAAACGCCCAAAAACCTACGAAACCAAAACGGCCCGTGAGTGCCAACGACGCTTCGTACGCACGTTATCAAACAAACAAAGTTGAATTGTCGAAAATTTTTCAAGAACGAGCGACTCTTATGACGCCACAAGTCACGTCGAAAATGCTGTTTTGGCGGGATTACAAAAATGGCCAACTTAGACTCGCCGTAGAAAATGTATTCATTAACGTATTATTAAAATAAAAATGTCGTAATACTCGTAATTTTTTCCTGAATTTTTTTAAGCAATATAAAATCGTTGAAATACCCTATTAGGATACGTTGCAACCTGACTGGTACCTTCAGCCTCACAACGCGTTGTGAGGCTGAAGGTAGTTGAAAGGGGGAAGAGATAGGGAAGAGGATGGTGGGAAACTACCTGGCAATTTAGATATACGTATGTCTATTCACATTCCTTATTATCATTCACAATGCTCCCGTCTGGAGCCAATGAGACTATGGCATCTCCAATTAGTTGTGAGGCTGAAGGTAAATGAGGAGGGGAAGGATAAGGAGAATAGGAAGGTGGGGAAGTACCTGGAGTACTTAGTACTTCATCTCTTGTAACCAAACACGGCTAAAGACATTTTAAGCAACGTTTCAATTCTTGAATGATGATCTTATACCAGGGCGATACTGAGAGTATCATTAACGCTGGAACATGTCGCAAATATACCTTATATTATTTGAAATGATTAAATTGTGAAAACACAACTCAAGGAAATAATATTTATCTGTGCACGCCGGAATCTGAACCCGCGAC
Source organism: Limnephilus auricula (assembly GCA_951813805.1). NCBI lineage: Eukaryota > Metazoa > Arthropoda > Insecta > Trichoptera > Limnephilidae > Limnephilus > Limnephilus auricula. Next base: position 15,131,676 of record OX638396.1, read on the forward strand.
CTCCGGATCGCTAGTCGAGAGCCTTACCCCTCGACCACGGAGGCCGTCAATGAGATGCAGATATGTTCACTAAACACGGCTAAAGACTTTTGAAGCAAGGTTTCGAAACGGGCGAAATGTAAAATATCTTCCACTCTTGGCGGCCGGCTTAGAGTCTAGAGGCAAGGCTTTGGATTCCCATTCCGAAGGTCGTGGGTTCGAACCCGGCGTGCGCTTAAAAATCTTATTTGATTAATTTTTGTTATTTCATAATTAATTAATTAAATATAATATATACTTTGCGGCACGTTCCAGAGTGGAAGATACTCCCAGTATCGCCCTGGTGTAAGACCATCATTCAGAATTAAAACCTTGCTTAAAATGGCTTTAGCCGTGTTTAGTAACTAGATCTGAAAAGCCAGGTACTTCCCCACCTTCGTTTCCCCCATCTACTTCTCCTCCCCGCTTACCTTCAGCCTCACAACATACCCCAATTGGGGATGCCATAGTTTCACTGGCTCCAGACGGGAGCAGTTAGGACTCTTGAGAGGTGTTCACTATAAAAAAATACATTAAAAATATCTGGAACAAAATATACTATATATATATATTTTTTTTAATTAATTGTGAAACGAAACAAATTAATTAAACAAAATTTACTTTTGCGCGTCGACATTTGAAGCCCCTACCTCTCGACTACGCAGGCCGAGTGACAGATTAAACTGACACTATGCAAAAATTCGCTCTTTCTAATCGGAGAATATCTACGTATCTCAGAAATAGTGATTCTTTGGAAAAAATATGAAATTATATTTTTTATAGATAATTGCACGATCTACAATTTTTGTCTGAACTATATATATGATAAAACTTAAAGTTTGGCTGAAAAATGCAAAAAACCCATATTTGCGAACTTTAACCATGATTTTTCTCGCAGACGTGCGATCGATGGGGACTTTTCACATTTCATTTGTAATGGTGTTCCCACTAATCGTACTAATTTTCAGCTTAATGCGAATTATTGTAAGCTCACCCCTATTTTTTTTAACCGGACTATTGGCTGTTCGGAGATTCAGATTGATCGACCATTATTAATGCACGGAGAAAAATGTTATTCTAAAATACGATCATTTTCTTCGTAAACACGGTTAAAAACGGGACTGAAGTTCTTATGAACAAATTAACAGTGTTTCAATGTTTATTGGCGGGAAAATGTAAGAATAATTTGTTGGTATACGTACGAAATTACTTATACCAACAAATTATTCTTACATTTTCCCGCCAATAAACATTGAAACACTGTTTTTAACCGTTTTTACGGATAAAATGATCGTATTTTAGAATAAAAATTTTCTCCGTATGTAAATAATAATTATTAATCATTATTAATTTGGAGGTCCACCTTCATTATCTTTTATCAAAATTGGTTTTTTCACTCTACTGTAAAATAGTATTTTTTCACATTGGTGGTGATACGCGCCCAGCGACGATATATACATATGTTTAGAAAAAAGGAACGGAAGGTTAACACTATTTTGCAAAATTAATAAGCATTCGAGATTAGTCGGTGGATCTCATACACAGCAGCTTTTCACGTTCATACCGTGAAATTTCAGGATAGACGAATTCACGGAATTCTAAGAAAAAACAGGTTAAAGCGAAAAATAAATAAGAGTGAAATAATATCATACCCTCAATAATTCTTTTTTCATCGGCGAGAGTGCGTGAAATTCATAAGATTAACAAGTACCTAATCATCCGCTTCACGCGCTGGGACCAGCTGCCGCGGACTCGGGATTAACTGGCTCTGTCACGGCGCTGGCAAATAACTCACTTCATTAATATTCCAGTAAAGGATATTAACCATAATAATTGAACGGTATCGAACCGGTAATGCGATACCTTTACGAGGCTCTTAATGCTCAAGTTAACAACAGAACCTCGTGTTTCCTTAACCAGCCCCTTTCCCGCGTTTGAAAACTTATATGCGCTTTCAAGATGTCACGCGGCGTTACCATAATGTTTCAGTTATTTAGGCATTTCGTCAAAGAAAGTTAATAATTAAATATACTAATTTTTGTTGTCGATGCATGGGTGCACGCGTAATTTAAATTTGTATGTCAGCATAATGGTAAATTTATTCAGTTCAGTGAACTTTTAATTTTCAAAATTGAAACTAAGTAATAGTCTTATCAGATAAGCAATAAAGTAGCCGAAAAATCTATTTTATTGTTCAAAAGTTTTTTTTTTAAATGTGTAATTATATTGTACAGCTTTTTGAGAAATTTACTTAGCAGGTCAATTCAGATAAACACGCTTAGAAAAGAAACAATATGTTAAAAACACTGCAAATTGCATGATTTAGAGTTGCTATTTTATCCTCCATAATTATTGATATTAAATTCGTTAAATCTCTCTAATTTGTCATTAGTCATTACTATAACTTTTTTATTATCTTATTTTTTATTCTCGTATTGTACAGTTTACAAATGTTTACAGTTTACGTAGATAATATGTAACAATAATAAAAAAATTGTACTGTACTTATTTGTGTATGTTTTAGATATAGTGTTATTCTGCCGTTGTAAGTAAAAACACAGCATCGTCATTGATACTCCCAAGAAGGATACTGTGGTTCCACCCATAGTGGCAGTATCGTATATTAGGTTAGTAGCAGATAAAGTACATCATAACAGTGTATAGACACAATGCAGTATTGCAGTCAACAATAAACAAAATTATACTATATGACGTGTACTTAACGAAGTTGTTAAGTGAGTTAAGATCAAAAGAAAATAAAACAGGTTGCAAGTAAATGATTATTACAAGCACTTAAAACATTACTAAATAATTATGCAATAATAATCTATTTTTAAGTAGATCTAATTATCTTTATACATAAAAATCTCGCGTTACAATGTACGTCCAAGGTAAAATCCGAAACTACTTAACCGATTTTGATGAACTTTGGCTTACTGTGTGTAATTTGATCCAACTTAAAAGATAGGATAGTTTTTATCTCGATTATTGACCTCTATATTTATTATTGCGAAATAAATGTTTTTTTTAAAAAAATTATTTGTAAGTTACAAAAGTTTCTGACAGATGGCGGTGTGAGTAAATTTATTGACACAACACTTGGTTATCTAGGTTAGGTAACCATCCAGTACATGGCGTTGTGTTTCGTTACCCACAGCAACGCGTGGGCGGGAAAGCTATTATACATAAAAATCTCACGTCACGATGTTTTTCGACTTCAAACTACTTAAGAGGTTATCAGAGAATACCGGAAATTAGTCATTTTTAAATCAAATTCTAGACGTATTGACTCTTTTTTACAAAAAAACATAAATTGATTTTGAAAGATTGTTATTTTATCTGGTACGCGTAGTTTTAAAATTTTGAAAAACTAAATGTATTTTTAATATACTAAGTTTATACCGTTGGTCGTTGGCAGATTTGTTAAATTTTCGAACGATAGATTCTATTAAACAACACAAATTTCAAATCATATAATCAAACAACAAAATAAATCAATACATAATCTAGTAAACACAGTTTTCAGAATTTTAATTTTAGTTAAATTAAAATCATTAAAAATAAATCCGAGAACGCTTTTTGTGACAAAAATACCTCAGTTCTTATATTTATTTAAGGTACAAACTAAAATATTTCAATTTTTTTTTACACACTTATTTTGTTTAGACATTATTAAAAAATCATAAATACTTACAAGAAGTACACGATATTTAATAATTTATAATCGTGCGTTTTGAGCATTTTTATTGCTTACTTGAATGTAGGGATATATTAAAGCAAGTTTTGAATGAAATAGGTAAATCGATATCAAATTTTTAATTTAAAAATTGGATACGGGGAATAATCTATCTTTCTCATTGGAACATCCCTGTACAATTGCAAGCATTTTTAAACTTTTATTCTCAGCCGCTGGTCAATCGCTCTTAACCAATTTTGATGAAACTTAGCCCTACTGTGTGTAATTTGGTCAAACTTAAAGATAGGATAGTATTATCTCAACTGTAGCCCTCAATATTTATTATTGCGAATTTAATGTTCATTAAATGTTTTTTTTTATAGGATGATGCTATGTAATGATTTGTAAGTTCCACAAGTTTCTTACAGATGGCGGTGTGAGTTAATTTATTGACACAACACATGGCAATCTATGTTAGGCAACCATCCAGTCGATGGCGTTGTGTTTCGTTAGCCAGAGCAACGCGTGGCCGGGTCAGCTATATAATATAAATACTTATTAAATTGTGTTATGTTTGGTGAATAGGTTTTGGACAAACTATGTTCCTTTAATTAAACATACACTGGATTTAAATCCAGTCTGTGTTCTGTTTTGTTTTTAGTTGGTGAATTATTAGCAGCTAGATGTCAAAGTGTTAGGTATATACAGGGTGGGCCTGAACTGTGTTCGCGGTTTGTTTCGTGATTTTTTTAATAATACGTGGGGCGAGCGCGGTGCTGGGAGTATCGTCAGAAGCGCTATTTCGTGGACTTTTTAGACGCCATGGAGCCGTTCACGGGAGAGCATCGCGCGTTTTGTGATTGTGCATATTAGGTAAACAATTATTCCGTGACTATTTTGGGACGAATGTACCGTTCTCACTTCAAGACTCGCAAGAGAAGCCAAGTCTTAAACATCAAGAGGATCACTTTACAAAGAATTTTATACCACGATTTACATTTATAAGCCTATAAAACTCAGCTGACGCAAGAGTTGATGCCGAATCATGCCGACCTTCGACTTAATTTTTCGAATGTGATTGGTGCTGGAACGTTTTGATAATTTTTTCAACATAATGTTCAGGGATGATGCCAATTTCCACATCAATTGTAAATGGCTATGTTAATAAAAAAAATTGGTCTGAGAATAATCCCCGACAGAAGCATCAACGTCCGTTACATAGCCCTTCTTAGGTCGTTGTGGGCTGCAATATCAATTACACTGAGAAAAACGTTATTCGTACGATCATTTTATTCGTAAAAACGGTTAAAAACGGGACTAAAGTTCTTACGAAAAAATTAACAGGGTTTCAATGTTTATTGGCGGGAAAATGTAAGAATAATTTGTTGTTATAAGTAATTTCGTAGAGGAGATGTACCGAATATGGGATAGCTTAGGTAAAAAATTTCTAATTAATTATATTTAAATCATTTATTAAGTATTACACATTAAAATCATTGGAAAAATAGTTACGTAACTTAAAATGTCAACGAAAAATTTAAAAAAACACACTAACGTCTTCATTTTAAACGAAAAGTAAAAACATAGAAAAAACCAATGTCAAAAAAAGTGCTCCTATTATGGGATACACCGATTTCGATGCAATAATCACATATAAAATCACTATTATCTGCTCCCGAACACACAATATGGCACCAATGCCGGTGCCATATTGGTGCTGGCTATACATTAGATCCACTCTTTGCCTCTGATATCACAAACCTCATCGGACTCATCATCACGAGGTTGGATTGCCGTCGGAATGCCTTCAGAAGAATGGGATAACAGCAACATACTCGTACGTGACAGCTCAGAATAAGACGTAGAGTCGTATCGTAACTCTGATGGGTTTCTCCGAGACTTCTTTTTTCACCTGGACACCACTAGCCTCCACTAGTGGGGTCAAATATTTTCGTGCCATATTTCACAACACCCTTTTTCTTCTGCAAGTCTTCTAGCTCATTTTTATAAGGAGACGCGTTATTATGCAAGTTTTTCCTGCTTTTCTTCCTCTAGTGGAAACCGTCTTTTCTTGGTTGTGTAGGGCGTAATTATATGTGGTCTTATGAGGACAGACTTGGGTCAGCAGATGAAAGTGACGTGCTAGTTGGAATACTGATTGAGTTGGGACAAACATTTTCTTGGTCCTCATTTTCTAGGAAGTCCTCTCCCTGAGTATATTCCGGTTGATGGGTAAATTCCAATGGCATTGAAACCGTTATCGGCTAAAGCTGCACATTTTATTTTTAGATATGCTTTTCAATAACTTATCACGCTGTCAAAGACAGACAAAGGCTTCTGATTCATTAGAAGTCATTGCCGAATTTCTTCGCTGTAATATGTCTTTAAAGCTCGTATCACTACCTTATCGAGGGGCTGCAGTTTGAAGGTAGAATGTGAAGTTATGTACATAATGGTGATATGATGCTCACGAGCTTTATCTATAACATCAATGCTGAGTGTGTGGCCGTAACTTCCGTCAAGGTTTTAGTTTCGTATATTTGATGAAGTGCTGGAACCAGTCCGTAAATAGTTCTGTTTGGATAGGTAATCCAGCACTGTCGCCTAAAACTGGGCCCAAGATTGAATTTCGTCCAAGCGCAGCTTCCGTGGCATCTTCTTCAGCGCTAGGCTTACACAGCCTGAATAAAGTGCTTCGAGGGACCTCGTAAAGAATGGCGGCTTTCTGAGATCCCATTGTCTTCGATTTTACAGCTTCCATGGCTTTTATCAATTTTTCTGTGTTCCACGTCTTCCACTGTTTCTTCTCCGACATTTTGTCCTTCGTGCAGGCCAAAATACAAACTACAATAGCAAAAAAGAAATTTAGTTCTACTAGAATTTCATATTGAAAACACTGTTCCTAATATGAGATACTATTCCATATTAGGGTCATCAAGAAATCCCATATTTGGAACAAGATCAATACAATCAAATATATTCATAGAATAAAATCTACTTGTATTTAACTTCAAAACATTACGAAAACATAAAAGTTAAATAATAATTTTGCCGATCAGTGAAAGATTGAGAATTTTGTGAAGAAAATTTTTTGAGAAAAAATAAAATGAAGATTACGTAAATATCATATCGGTGAGGCACATAAACTTAATCACTCTCTCAGGCCCATGTGGTGTGGCCGGCGTCCGGAAGAGTACTGACTTGTTCAAGGTCGGTAGGTGGGGAATTGGGAACGCTGGGTTATAGAGGCTTTTCTCCCTTACATTTTGAGAAACACCACTATCCCATATTAGGGACGTATGCCATATTCGGTACATCTCCTCTATGTATGCCAAAAAAATGTTCTTACATTTTCCCGCCAGTAAACAGCGAAACACTGTTAATTTGTTCATAAGAACTTCAGTCCCGTTTTTACGAACAAAATAATTGTATTTTAGAATAACATTTTTCTCCGTGTAGAGATTATTATTGGCCCATACTTCTTTGAAAATGAAAGAGGGGTTGTTGTGACAGCGAAAACTGAGAATTATTGTCAGATGCTTAAGGAGTTCTTGGATCCAGCTCTTCAAGAATTTAAAGGTCACATTCCAGAACCTGGTTTCAGCAAGACGGCGCCACCTGTCACACTGCTAAACTGTCAATGGACCGTTTGAAGGAGATGTTCCCGGGAAACTCATTTCACCAAGAGGAGACATTGAGTGGCCCCCACGGAGTCCGGATCTCAGACCGTGTGATTATTTTTGTGGGGAAACTTAAAATCAAGAGTCTATGAAGACAATCCAACAACAATAAATCAATTAAAACAAAACATTGTACGGGAAATTAACACCATGCCACGGGCAACTTGACAACGTGTTTTTGAGAATTTTCGAATCCGCCAAGACAATGTCAACAAGCTGGTGCAACTCACTTCGGCAATATAATTTTTAAAACTTAGATATCATTAAAATTTTCATTTATTTTAGTTTCGAAAAATATAAATAAAACTTTTCTAAGTTCTATATATGTTTGTTGTTAATTGAAACTAGGTATACAGTCAAGGTCCACCCTGCATTAAAGACACAGGACTGGGAAAGAAATAAGGTCTCCGTTTAAGAAAGTTCCAAAATGGTATCTATACATTGATGACACAAGGAATAATGTATCAAATATTGCGTAGGACTCCAAACTCGGAGGGGGTGCCGTTATATATGTTAATTCTAGTCAGCAATAATGATTCATATTTTATGTGAGCATTTGAGAAGAAGCTATAGAAAAAATATCTTATTTTTGTTGTAATCCAGTACACAATATAGAATAACTGCGCAAGAAAAAATATAAATGTGATGCCGTATTTCGCCGGAAGGTAGAGAAATATTTACTTCAAACATGGTTCTTGTATTTCCTTATGACTGTGTTATTTGGTTCTGTCTGAAAAGGCTTGCAAAAATAATAATGGTGAAAAAGTGTCAGTGGTATTTTCCAAAACTTTTTCATATTTTTTAGCTTTATTAGACTGCGGAGTGTCGGGACATTTTTGGATGAAATAAATCCAGTGCACAATGTTACATTATATATTCAACAGAATGTTTTTTTTACATGAATACCGCACAAGAGTCCAAACTGCTCCCGTCTCGAGCCAGTGAGACTATGGCATCCACAAGTGGGGTATATTGTGGGATTGAAGGTATTAGGGAGGGGAAGGAGACGAGGAAGAGGAAGGTGGGGAAGTACCTGTCTGAGTAGTTGCGTAACCATACTAGCCTCCCAAATTCAACTTCAAGAAGGTACTTAAAATAAAATTGTTTTGGTTGTAACAAATATACTGTGAATCAAAAAGGATTATATTAAATAACTTAGAAAATAATCGATTCAAAATATGGCATTTCAGTGACACAACTATTTTCTTAAACATAAACGTTTTTTTTTTTTTTTAAATTTTTCTTTATTCATTAAATTGTTGGTTACATATTTTAAGAATTTTACGACCACCACGCTAGGCAGATGCCCGTGTTGTGGTGGTCAGTTATCTATAGAGTGCATTAACATAATGAAGTATAAAATAGTGTGAAAGAATATAAAGTTATATAAATTTACATAATATGAAAAAATAATTAAGAAAACAAAATAATAATATAAAAGATTATGAAAGAATATAGTAAATTACAAAAAGTATAGAACATAAACAGCATATATATATATATATATATATATATATATATATATATATATATATATATATATATATATTTATATATATATGAAAGAATATAAAAAGTATGCAATTAAAAAAAAATATATTTAAAATCAAAGAAGTATAATAGAGTGAGCAGGAAATGGAGGATTTTTATTGCTAGCGTATTAATAATATAGATAATGATATTTTATATGTGCATGTTAAGATACATTTGTAGGTATGCACATCTGTAACACATATGTAAGATGCGCAACAGTTTTCCTACCTCTATTTTCTATTGTTATTTATATGCTTAGATTGACTAATGTAAAATTTATTGAATTAACTGTTTAAAAAAAAGAAACTTCTTTCGTTGGGATACAAAATAGAGCGTGATAACGTTTTCGGTTTGTAAATACCCCGATAGCATAAAATGTATCATGAAAGACATTAGTTGTTGATTTTGCGCGGTTTTATAATGATGCTTGCCTATAAAAAACAAAAAGCTCAAAGAACATCCTGAAAAATCAATGCTGAATGCTTTATCAACATCCAAATTCCAGATATCCCGGTTCACATCAAAGCCGGCCATGTAAATATTTACCCTCGATGGTCATATCCCATTTCGGGGCCAGCCATTAGCCCGCGAAGAACACACTGGGAGCAAAAACCACGACATGCGGTCAAATCCATGCATATTCAAATCTGATATGTCTCCGGGACCGATCTGCACCCCACCTCACCCCCAATCGCCCACCCGCTTCACTGTGGGGGTAGCGGACGCTACCCTACTCGGTATCACTGAGTTACCTCACAGTGGATTTGTGGGATTATTTTGAAAGGGAAGTAAGGCACTACAGAGAAGGCTGTTACTTATATTTGCCTACATAAAGTATTATTTTAATTTTATTTTTTATTTTATTATATAATCAAACAGGTCATAATTAAAATGCATGGTAAACAATTGACAAAACGAACAAATTACGTCTCTCAGAAATATTTTGATAGAGATTATAACATTTTATCGGACAAGTTTAGTAAATAGGTACTGGGGAATGGGTTTCAGGTAAAGATAAACGATATTGTTGCATTCGAAATTGCTTACGAATTACAGCTTCAGATGGATGCACTTTGGAAATGTAAATATAAACAATGAAACGAAACGAAACGATGTGAGCAGGAATTGGGTGATAATATGTGTAGGAAAAACTAAGGATGCAATGAAAATGGATAACCGATTACTTACCTATGCGAAGGAGCACACAACAATATCAAAATGTAGCTTGCATAGTTCCACAGCGATACATCGACGTATAATTATCGCCACAACAACGCGATGATAACCACCAAAATGATATTGTTCATTTTTTCTAAATGGTAAACTGTCTTCTTTTAAGTAAAAAAAAATATTATGAACACACCAACAACTTGCTTCCAAGGTAGTCCTATTTCTTCTGATTTTCAAGAACAAAAACACTCATATTTGCTATTTTTATTGTTATTGTTTCAAATTTAAAAGGTTATGTGGTTAGGGAGAGGTACTGGAAAAATAGCATCCCGGTAGAAACTATGTATATTATCATTTCAAAAGCAAACAGATATAATTTTTTTTTAATGGGGTGTGTAAGTGTTTGTGAATATGTTCCTATACATTTGAATGATGTTATGCAGTGGAGAATATTTTTCTCAAATGACGGGAGGGAAAAAAACTATGTCGAGAATTGAGTAAAGGTTACATTATTTTACTTATTTATTTATTAAAAGAATTTAATACATAGTGTAGATATTGTGTTATTTAGTCCGCCATGCTAGGGATGTCCCTGTGTTATGGCGGGTGAAGTTTGCAGATTATATATAGGTCCTTACATATGAAATTGGCGTTTTGCCGAACTGGCAACTTTGATCTCAAATATCTTCCTTTTGGTTAGGAATTCCAAATTCAAATTTATACAGCTATTTATTCATGTATTTGTGTTTCAAAAATTATAATTTATTTGTTTTTTCCTTAATTGTTTTTTTTCTTTGCGTCACTTGGTTTACAAAATGGAAAACTTGAAATATCGCGTTATTTACTGGTTCGGCAGACTTCAGCCATTGCGATGAGCGCTTCAGATTATCGTACAAGATCCACTATTCATCACAGGTAATGATTCGATTTAAAATCCCTTCATTATTGTGCCGGTTGAATAATGCAACGCAGCAGTCAACGCGCGTTTGTTGATTTGCTTCACTCAATTCAAAGTACTCACCTTTCAAGCTTTTTCACCTTCCCAATTTGTTTCAAGTGGATTAAAACAGTTTTATCACTAACACCGCAGCCTGCAGCTAACTCGGGCGTGGTTTGCAATGGAGCCGCTTCCACAATAGCCTTCTATTCTTCATCATCAACTTTATTCTCCGGCCGTCCACGGGGCTTGTTCTGCAGGTCGAAATTTCCAGAACTGAACCAAAAACGCACTGTGTTTTCTTTTGCGGCATCGTCGCCATACACATCATTAATCCTTCGAGCCGTTTCTGCAGCACTGTGCCACGGTGGAACTCGTACTCGTAAATAACGCGATATTTCAAGTTTTCCATTTTGTAAACTAAGTGACGCTAAGAAAAAAAAACAATTGTGGAAAAAACAAATGAATTATTATTTTCGAAACACAAATACATGAGTAAATAGCTGTATAAATTTGGATTTGGAAATCTTAACCAAAGAGAAGATATTTCAGATCAAAGTTGCCAGTACGGCAGAACGCCAATTTCATATGAAAGGACCCAATAATTTATGGAAATATATATATTTCCATAAAACCTACTCGTATGAATAGCTAGACTAGCCGATAGTTTCGCAAAAGTTGTGAGAATAAAGAAGCAATGGAACAATGGTTCATGATAGCTACTCGCTGCAACAGTCATGACATATACCCATAATATATTCCTGTTATCATGGTAAAATTGATTTTAATTGTGTTTTGAAATATACTTTTAGCCTGATTTTATATTTTTAAAAACAATTAAAGATATAAAGCTCTAATGTTTTCCTTAACCTTAAACGATCACGGCCTCCGTGTTCGAGGGATAAGTCTATCGAATCTCAATGTGAATTCACAATTAATTAATTAAAAATAATATAGTTGTTAATCTTAAGGATGATTATAGATATTTGTAATGATGGTACACGGTGTATTATAATGTTGGTTTATTGAAACTACGAGTATGTACAGTATATTGAGTCTAAACTGCTAGCTGGGAACAGAGGGCGTTACTACTCACTGCAAGGCTTAAATAGACACTCTGTCTCTCTTCATCTTCCGTCTCTGTCAACTACTACCGAAGTCAAGGTGAATCCTATCTCACATCCTCCCCTACTTAACTTAAAGCCTCCCCTAGCTATATATTTCATTATACAAAATTAATTATAAATAAGAACACAATATAAGAACACAATATAAAAACACAATATAAACAATCACTATTTTCTTTTTCTTATGTCCTTTCTTTTTCCTTCTTCTCTTCTTCTCTCCTCTCTCCCCTTCCGGATCTGTGGAGGACCGATCACCTTGGACGCAAACGTCCTTGCCATGGGTTGGACCTGAAACATGGAGAAAGAGAATTAGAGACACTTCTATTACGTAACATCCCTGAGAGGTTTAGCTCGTCCGCTGATAGTGCACCTGTGTCAGACGCGCAGAAGCTCGGGCTTTCTTCCTCCTGCCAAGAGATATGCAATTTCTTTAACTGGTCTAAGTGTCTTTTCCAAACCATATCAGAATTATTAATCTTAACGAAATATATCTTGTTGCCCTTTTTATCAACAATTTTGCCAGGGACCCATAACCTTTTCCCTTGAGACCTAAAGTCTCTGGTCATTACTTTCTGACCTATTACAAAACTCAATTTATTTCTACCTTTATAATTTTTTTTCTGATTGACTTGACTCTGTTTAACATTTTGTAGAATTTTCTTCTGTTGAGCAGAACCGGAATTATTATTTCCTTCCCCCAATTTCTTTGGAATTAAAGAGTCAAATACCGTTCTAATTTTTCTTCCCAATAATAATACAGATGGTTCGAAACCCGTTGTTGCCTGAACCGTGTTCCTGTAATCTGTTAAAAAATTATCCAATTTTACTTTGTAATCTACTGGAAATTTATTTTGCCCACAAATTTTTTTAAGAAAATTTTTACATGTTTTCACAGCATTTTCCGCTTGACCATTACTACTCGGGTGATTAACTGGTGTAGTAGTATGTTCTATTCCGTTTATCGTGCAAAATTCCTCAAACTCTTCAGAACAAAAACATGTGCCGTTATCACTTACTAATGTTGCTGGAAACCCAAACTGAGAAAACAACCTGTGAAGAACCTCAATGTTCTCTTTTGACGTAAGGGTGTTTACTTCGATACACTCTATCCATTTGGATGACGAATCTACGATCACTAAGAAATTTTTGTTATACAAGCTACCGTGGTCAATATGCACTCTAACCCATACGTTAGGTTCATATGGCCACACTGTTAAAAAACTTTTCTGTGAACCTGGTTTTATTTCCAAACAATTTTTACAATTTTCTGTTATACGCTCTAGATCTTGGTTTATTTTCGGCCACCAAACGAAACTTTTCGCTATGCCCTTTGTTTTAAAAACCCCTAAATGAGATCTATGTAACATCTTTAAAACTTCTTCTTTTAAAGATTCCGGTACGACAACTCTATGTTGATACAGAATACATCCATTTAATAATGACAATTCAAATCTCTTATCCCAAAAAATCTTAATACCATTCCCATCTTGAGCTTTCTTTGCTGATGCTGGCCAACCTTCGATAAGATATTTTCTAATCTGCCCTAATATGTTGTCTTTTTCTGTCTCGCTTTTTATCAAATCTAAAGACACATTAAATCCACTCTTTTCGAAGTAATTTATATAATCCGAATCCATATTATCTTCAGAAATTAAATAATTTAATTCACTTTCTACCTTATCTTTCAACGCAAATGGAATAATTCTACTATTCCGGAATACAGGGCTTGCATCTTGTTTTAATTTTAATTCAACTTCGTACCCATTAAACTTGCCAATCGTATCCGTAAATATTTCTGGAAATTTCACTATCAACCGATCCTTTAATGTATTCTCACTAACACAATTCACGATTCCTGAAATTACTAAATCAAAAATATCCATAAAATCACGTCCTAGCACTGATAAATATGTATTTTCGACTACAACAATCTTTAAATCCCGACGCTTATTGTTAAATTCAACAGTAGAAGTGAAAGTACCTACCACTTTTATGAGAGTATTGTTGAAACCCCGTAAGCTGATTTTTTCCCGCGTCAGTTTTATGTTTCTAAATTTACTTAAGTACGATTCCTGGCATAATACTGAACATGATGCCCCAGTGTCTAACATGAACCTAAAATTCATTCCATTTAATAAAATATTTACATAAAATGGTTCCACACTATTAATATCGTCTGAATATACGCCCGTTTTTGACAATAAAGTATAAACGTTATTACGACCTGAACCTCGTTTACATTGTTTTGCTAGATGACCTTTCGAGTTGCATGTATTACAAACATAATTCTTAAACTTACAATCTACCGATGTATGCTTATTGCTACCACAAGTGAAGCATTTTCGCTCTGGCGAAACTCTCTTTGGAGACTTGCTATTATTTCTATATCTAGAAGGATTAGCTGTATAGCTGTCTCTATCCCGCCTATACATTTTACTCGACACTCGTGTGGTGTTACTATTTACTCTGCCATACGCGGCTACTATATTATCACTAAGACCTTGAACTTGATTTGAAACTACAAGTTCAATGCACTCTGCTACTTGAACGCATTTTTCGAAAGTGTGTAATTCACCTTCCAAAAATAATTTCTCTCTTATTTTACCCGGTCTACATCCGATAACGAAGAAATCTCGCAATTTCTCTGATAAATTATTCCCAAATTTACAATTAATTGATAATGCTTTTAAACGAACTGCAAAATCCTTGATTGATTCGTTGACCGATTGTTTTGCTGAATAAAACTTCGACCTCTCTTCGAAAAAACATTTAGCCATACCACAATAATCGCTCAATTTAGAAATTAACTCTTCCAATTTTACCTCAGTTACTTTCTTGGGTATACATAAATTTACTAACAGTGAGAAACTATCGTCCTCTAAAGCATTCAGAAAAATAGCCCTCTTCTTTAAATCTGTTGTAAATTTGTCATCATGCACTAGGAGGTACTGTTCGAGACGGACTTTGAAATTCTCCCAGTTACCGTCACGCAAACTGAAGGATCCCAAACCCCTGGACTCCATGTTTCTCTCTCACAGTGATCAAATTAAAAGAAAAGAGAAGAAAAGATAAGAAAAAAAAATAGGACTTCCCTGAGTTAATCTTCTGGTCCAGACTCCTCTCCTTTGACCCTTGAAGTTCTCCTTGAAGAACCGCTCCTGTGCCTAGGACTCCGGTCCTCGGCTAGTGGTGATGCTGATGACTCCCCTTTTAGATCACGCCTGTGACCTGGACACCGATCCTCGACCTTGACCCGTGGTGTTGCTGCTGGTTGCCCCTCAGACCACGCCTGTGATCTGGCACACCGATCCTAGATCCTATGACCCGTGATGTCTCTGCTGCTGATCCCCCAGACCACGCCTGTGATCTGGAACACCGATCCTTGATCCGTGGTGCTGCTGCCTCCGTGACTCCAGTTCGTAGAGCCCTCACGCCTTCCCGTGGAGATACTACTTCTATCGGCCCGTGACCGACCCGACAAAATACTACTTGCAACAATAGTATTGGACACTGTAATTCGTGACTCGCGTTTTTACTTTTTTGTACCGTGAATCCGCGTGATTCTTTTTATAATTTGATAATTATAACCTGTACCGGCTGCGCCACTGTTAATCTTTAGAATGATTATAGATATTTGTAATGATGGTACACGGTGTATTATAATGTTGGTTTATTGGAACTACGAGTATGTACAGTATATTGAGTCTAAACTGCTAGCTGGGAACAGAGTGCGTTAATAATCAGTTCAAGGCTTATATAGACACACTGTCTCTCTTCATCTTCCGTCTCTGTCAACTACTACGGAAGTCAAGGCGAATCCTACCGGCTGCGCCACTGTTAATCTTAAGGATGATTATAGATATTTGTAATGATGGTACACGGTGTATTATAATGTTGGTTTATTGAAACTACGAGTATGTACAGTATATTGAGTCTAAACTGCTAGCTGGGAACAGAGGGCGTTACTACTCACTGCAAGGCTTAAATAGACACTCTGTCTCTCTTCATCTTCCGTCTCTGTCAACTACTACCGAAGTCAAGGTGAATCCTATCTCACAATAGTGGAAGATACTCTCACTACCACCCTGGTATGACTACCATTCAGAATTGAAACGTTGCTTGATATCACATGTCGTCACTGGTCCCCCAGCCGAGTAACCGAACAACCTCTCACCCCTCCCCTAACTGTTCAATACCTACTGATTTACCATCTTCTTCCTCCGGATTGACTTTGAAATTTCACATATTAGAGAAAAACCCACCCTTGTTAAATCTTTAAAAAATGTTAGATAAACAAGTAAAAGTGAATTATTTTTCAATAAAACGCAAAATAGAGGGAATGTTTCGAATTATTTATTAAAAACATATATGAATATAATTCAAACTATCTCAAGGTAGTGAATTCAAATACCAGCAAAATCCTTCTTACTCTCAAATTTCGGCATTATTTTGCGAGACTTCTCTTGCATACTTCGTACATAAAGTAGTCAAAGATTCAATAACAGTCGTTACACCTCTTTCAACTGCTTGAGTATGACATGGCAGTCGCAGAAGAGGCAATCTACCTTCTCCCCCTTGAGCTACAAATAATTGAAGATCTTCATCCGATATATACTTCAGTTTTGGGGGTTCGGTTACATTTTTCTTCCAAATAATATGATGCATCGAGGTTTATGTTTGGAAGTTGGAATAGCCCTGTTTTACTTAGTTCCTTACTGCGTGCTTTTAGAACACGACGCGCAGCTAATTCTCGGATATGCTTGTGAGGGTCTGTCAACATTGCAAGCAATAAATTTTCGGGGTGTGCGAAGTGATCTCTAGGACAGTCATATTTACTGAAATCATTGCATTTGCAAGATGAAATATCAAACAGCACTTTACTTCTGGGGCGGAATTCCTCCATTTTTGCTCCGGTATAAGTGCAATCGGTGCTCCCCCGCCCTCACCTCATGCCTCCAATAATCAAAACCGGGACTTTTTGTAAATGATTTCGTAAATATATACTACATTAGCTATGGAAGATTACAAAAAATATGATTTAAAAGATTCATAGTAACTTTTATACACCCTAGAAATAACCCCTAAAATTAAAATTTTTCCAAATTTTTAAGTGAATCCGGAGGAAGGAGATCGTATCAAAAAATTTAAAAATTTTAAACACGTCGTTTTGAACCCATTTGGCACCCTTTTATCGCTCTTAGAATTTGAAATTAACCCTTTTTTAAAATGACCCACCTTAATGTATAATGCCAGTAGCCGAAATAACAAATGTTAATATTTTTATAGAAATTATTTTAATTTTATTTCCTAAATTTGTATATTTTCTTATTTATTCAGAAACAGATTTTTCAATATTACAGGAATTTCGAATAGGTAATCAATGATATAAGTTATTTTGTTAATTTTGTCATGTAAAACTATATCAGACCTTTTATGACTAATTGTTCTGTCTGTTAGTATAGTTTTATCACAGTATATTAAAAAAAAAATTGGTTCGTATTCATAATATAGTACTAATTTATGGCAGTCAATCAACTTTTGTTTAATTACCAAAGTTTGGTGAATTGTATTTAAAACCTGATTGTGTCTAAATGTTTACTCGGACGGCGCTAATACAGAACATCCCGATGTAATATGTTCTACAGTTTCCGGAAAAGCCATACATTTTCTTCATAAATCATCAATTTGATTTGTATCTTATTATATGCTTACTATAATTTTTAGAATTTATGAGTCTATATAAATAATTATTATTGTAAATAATAATAATTATTAGATAGGATTGGGTAATGCTAAGTTAACCCGGAAAAACTTAGGTTTACCTCTACTTCTAGCATTATACGTAACATATAAATGAAATGCATATTGCAAGTACGATGCAAGTACGGGCGCCTTTCGTCGGCGTAGCATTCCGCATTGTGACGCTACCGACCTCGAGCGTTGAGCGTTGGGCGTCGGGCGTCGACCGTCGACGCCATTCGATTTTGACGTTGACTAAACCGCGGCGTTGCGTTGCGGTATTTCGGCATTGCGAGCGAAAGCCGTGGAAACGCTTTTGCCTATTTGCTTAGCCATCAGAACCTTCTGAGCGATGACGCCATCAATTATTAATTATTATGCGGATAAATAATGAGATGTTTGAGTTGTGATTCGCGGTAATCTAAAACTCTGAACTTTGGTTGGAAAGTTATTGTGTACTCTTAAGGCTCACTCCTGTTTCACTTTATGTATATTAACAGTGAGCAGATACAAAAGGTATTACTGTTTTTTTTATAATAATACAGAATTTTTTCTCGTTAACATTTTGTTATAAATTTTACATACCCAATTAGGTTAATTGTTGATTTTTGATTTTGTTTTACCAGTTTTCGATTCCACGCCCAAACAAGTAGTCCTTAGGTGAAAAAGCTATTAAGACAATTTTAAAGGGCAGCATTGAGTAAATAGAGGTGATTATTTTGATATTTTTGGAAAAAAAGAGCTAAATAAAAATAAATAAAACTATTGGAGCTATCAAATGGCCATTGAAATAATATGTAAATGGACGAGCCATTAAAGTATGTCCACTCGTTAGTTAGGACAAATGAAATCTTTTTGGCAAATGTGGAATAAGTCCCATGTTACACTCAAACAAAGGATATATATTTCGGAAATTTCGACCGCTAATTTAAATATTCCATTTTCTCAGCCTAAAAAGAAAACAAACATTTTTAGTATAAAAAAATACAAAATTTTTTGGCATTTAAACGACGTGGGATTATGAAACAAAATTATTTCTAAAGCACTGTGGGCTAGTAAAGTGAATAACATCAAAGTTCAATCGCCGTGAATGATTCAAAACAAGAAAGTTTTTTTTAGGTTATCAGTAGTTCTCAACCATACATTGTTTTATTCTGTAGTTATCACCAGGTAAATAAAGCATTACCACTAGACAGAACAAAGTAAATGGTTTTGACCGTCAAATATCAAAATGATTTAGTTTGCTGCAGTAATCGAAGAACCTACAACGCCCTAAGCTATTTATTATATTGTACTGTATTTCAATTTGCTTTCATATTATTTATATCCCTCATCACTGATTACACTTATTGAATGTAATAGAAAACATTTTTTCAATTATTTAAAAACAATTCTAAATCATATTGTCTCTTTAATTAGTTCGGTTTAATTCAAATAAAGCGCCTGTTAATAAATGGCAAAAAAAACACTGCGGTTATGTTTATTTTTCCTGATTATTCAGCACGCAAATAAGCCAAAAAAATCACATTTAAAAAAAAGGATTTATTTAGCGAGAATAATGCGATAGTCCAGTTTTCATAACGATTTTTAAAAGAATGAATATTTAATGTTGTTTGCAAAAGGTGAACCTGGTTCCTATGGTAAAATGAGCTCAGTCTCCGCTATGAGTAATGTCATGCAAATGGAGGCTACGTTGTTTCGCTAAAAATTGAATTAATTTGTTTAATTTGCTGTAAATGGTCACTTTAAGGGTAGGGGTGGGTTGAGTAATAGGCACTCGTATTTCTCTGTCGGACCGCCCTTGGGTTGAGGGAGTTTTTTTTAGAAAAACCATCACCGAATACTTAAGCCCTCGGAGGACCTAGTAGAAAGAAAAAAAAACCTGCTATGTTTAGGGCTATTCAGAGACTAGAATAAGAAAAGAAACTACGGAGAAAAATGTTATTCTAAAATACGATTATTTTATTCGTAAAAACGATTAAAAACGGGACTGAAGTTCTTACGAACAAATTAACACTGTTTCAATGTTTATTGGCAGGTAAATGTAAGAATAAACATGGAAACCGTGTTAATTTGTTCGTAAGAACTTCAGTCCCGTTTTTTACCGTTTTTACTAATAAAAAGGGTCGTATTTTAGAATAACATTTTTCTCCGTGTACAATCTATCGGGGCGTATCTTAAGTACAGTCATAGGTCCTTAACACTACCGCTCTGAAGGTTGGTAATTCACTTACCCCAAATAAAGTTTTGTGCGATTTTAGTTATTTTTATTACACTTACTTTAATGTGATAGATTTCGAATAATATCTATCATATTCCGGTGAATTTACTCTTCCCTCCCTGGATCCCCAGTACTTAAAACATTATAATATATCCTCGCCGCAAACAAGTTGGAAGTAAGAAAGGTGCATTTTATTGGAAACGACAACACAGTAAATTATTATTATTATTTTTTTTTAATTTTTTTTATTTTATTTTTATTTTTATTTTTTTATTTTTTTATTTTTTTTTTTTATTTAGAAATACAGTTGTTATACATTGTATATATATATTTTTAATACATTTTTTAAATATCTATAATATTTCGGATACGCTAGTATATCTTTTTAACGTTTTGCATTAGAATCATTGACTGCTGGGCGAATATGGGCGATGTCCGATGGTTAAAATGGTAGGTAGTAACTAATATCTGAGTGTCACTGGAATGGGCAAAAATAATGTTAAGAGATACGACCGCTTCATGATTTTATAGAGGGACCCTTGGTACCCCTTTGAATGGCATGTAATTTTTGCCTTTAAGAAATTACGTAAAAGTATTGTCAAAAAAAGGAAAACCATGCGATCATTTTTTAGAGGAAAAATGAAGGTATTAAAAAATAACGATTTAATTAAAACCGATATATAATTTTTTTTTTACCAAAATCTTCATATTCAATAATGCCGCATGGGCCCGTGGGCCGCAGTTTGGTTATTTCTGATATAAAGTATATTTGTTACAAAGTGAAAATGTTATGAAAATAATCTCTTATGGTATTAAAAACATTGAATATAAATTATCGTATCCTCAGATAAAGGTCCCTTTTATGTATGGCGTACGTTCCGAGCGACTGTTCATTTTCACATAATAACAAACATTCTGCCGTTTTTAATTGAAAATCTCTAAGCCGATTAAGGAAGGCGAATATTTATGCGTTTTATGTTTTTAAAAATAATAACGTGCTTTTAGATTAGTTTGGGTGAGATTTAAAATACCTGTGCGAAACGAATGATAAGAGAAACACTCAAGATTTAAATAATAAAGTTAAAATAATCCAAAAAATCCACGGTTCGCATTCATCAGCCATAATTAAAACAATTTTACTTTTGTTGTTACTCAAAACAACGAATGTCTACCTATGTATCTGTACCTATCATTCTCCCTACGAAATATTTGTTGTCATTTCGCTCTACAAACTCTACATTAAGGTGGCGCTATGACCAAAACCACCTCAACCCAGGGCAGGACACTGACATACAAGGAGCGGCTGAGCGGCCTTTTTCATGCATAACTTAAATTTGGATTCGAGGCTGAAATAACCAATGAAACAAAAATGATTTTCAATGTAATGAAAATTTATTATATATAAAATAGTATTTTGAATTAAATTAAAACAAATAACTTTGAATTAAACCACTATTATATAATCACAATTACCTACATGTTTTGAAACCGATGGTTTCTTCGTCAGGGTAGTAATTAATTGTGATTATATACTAGTGGTTTAATACAAAGTTATTTGTTTTAATTTAATTCAAAATGACGCCACAAAGTGATTTGGCGAAGTTTGAAGAAATAAAGTATTTTGAATATTTGATATCGGTATACCAAATATCTAGTACTAATACGGTATTCCAAATATCTGAGATATTTGCTACTTTATTTACTAGCTTTTTAATTATAAAAATTAGGCTCATTTTCACGCTTTTAGAGGTAACTTTGGCAATTAATTATGATTTTTACGAAAATTACTCAAAAAATAATTTTACTCCATCAACTATGTAAATATGATGAAATATAAAATTAAAATAATAATTATTATAAATAAGCATTTTAATTGGCGTTAATTTAAATTACATGTGGCGGATTGTCTTTCGAACACAAATTTGTCGTAAATAAACTAAAATTTCTACACAAAAAAAGGTTTTTTAAGATGTTTATTTTTTATATTATTTTTCATTATATATATTAACACAGTAAATAAGGCAACGCAAAATAACAATAAAAAAAACTAATTCACAAAGAATGCCAAAGTTGCCTCTAGAATCATACAAAATTGACTTCTATAATGGCCTACAAAATTGACTTTATAAGCAGGCCTGCTATTTTTATATTATAAGAACCTTCAATGTAATTATGTCATAAGCCACTTTACCATATTAAAACTTTTAACAAGTCTACGTCATTAATTATTAATTCGGTGTCCAAATTCAATTCCACGCGGACTGTCCACCTCTTTCTCGGTCTGCCACTGGGTCATTTCCACTGGGGCTTCCATTTTGTGATGATCTTGGCCCTCTCAACTGGCATTCTTTCCTAATGGACAGATCATTACCATTTTCCAACCTACATAACCTGACTATGGTTTCTTGCTCAACTAGAATCTCAAGCTCATGGTTCATTGGAATTCCGCCTGATCCATTTTCTAGCGTGGTTTATAAAAGTTAAAAGTTACACCACATTTTCATAATAAATATAAATATGAATAACTTCTTCAAATTCACTTCGTGTCATTTTAATTGAATGAAAATAAAATATATAAAGTGGTTTAAAACTAAGTTATTTGTTTCATTTGGTATAATGTCAAGCCACAAAGTGTTTGCTTTCTTCGATAATTGAAAATAAATTATTTTGTATACACCACTACTTAAATAATAATTATTGCATTAAATACTGGTGTCTATTTTTAACAAAGTCGTCCACTCGAGCGCTTTTCGCCACAATATGGCACTATTTCCAAAACCACGGATTGCTTTGTTGCCAAAATATGTAAATTTTGTATATATATATATATTTTTTAATATATTGTACGTTCAAAATATAACAAAATAAATATTCTCTAGATTATTTAAAATGTTTAAAGTTAAAGATTTAATATATATTTTTTAAATCCCACAAAGATGTGATAATAGACAAAAGATAGTTGAATTCATTGGCTATACAGAACTATAATCAGTTTGTATGTCTCCATATTCAAATTCGGAGGTATGATTTTTTTAATGTGGGCGGAAAAATTTCCTTTAGCAATCCGAGAAAAAAGCTTTAAATTGCTCTGTCGCTGCAGTAGTTATTTCTATTTAAATATAAATAATCCCAAGGCCACTTTCCAGTTGTTATCTTCATTGAGAAAGTGTATTATTTTAAATTACATAGTTCAAATATATCGAAACTAGTGGCCTCAAATAAAGTGGCAGATATTTCCGAGAACATGGTCCCAGCGCATTTTTTTTTTTTTTTTTTTTTTTTTAATGTTTCTTTATTCTTTGAATAGTAAATATATAACAATTGTGGAATTTATGGCCGCCATACTAGGCACATGCCCGTGTTATGGTGGCCGCATTAAATCTTTTTTTTTTACTATAGCTCCACACAGGAGGCCTGAGGAAAATAATTTCCCTCAGGGCATGTGTCATCTTTGGGGATGCTGTGTGGAGGTTTTTTTAAGGAGAGGACGTTTTGGGAACTAAAACGGTGTAAGGGTTGGGTAAGAATCTGTGGTTCAATGTGTCCAGATCATCCGCCGCCAAGACCTAGACAAACCTCACCCCATGAATCAGGAAACCTCTGCTAAGTCACCAAACGTAGCGAACAACTTGGGTTGACCTATTCAGAGGTGATGGTTATCCAATAAATGGTTCCCGTTTCCCCAATCTTTTCAACATTCATGCGAGTCAATTCCACCAGTCGATCAGATGCATAAGACTTGATATTTAGCCTTTTTATTGATACTAAGTTCAACCGTACTCAAATCAATAATACTGAATATATACAAAAGTCAACTAAAGCGATCACTCACCACCACGAATAGATTGGTTGATTTCTCCCAAATAGACCTAAATTTTCGACATGAAAACCCATAGTCAGGTTTTTCTGGTACCTACTATATCACCACGAAAGACAGACTTATAAACCACTAAATGATGAATGTGTTAGTGGTAACATCTGTGATGGCGCGTGAAGAATCCAATATTCCCAGGAAAAACAATCGATTTATGCCTGGTTTCGGTTGAAAAAAATTCTTCGAATCGTTCAACAAATGAAAAGTACATTACATTGGTAGAAAAGCAATGATATGCTGAAAAAATAACGATATCAAGATGACTTTTTTTAATCATTTTATTCATTATTAACTCGAAATGAATAAATTATCATAGGTTATATTGTTTAAAAGACATTGAAACTGGATATTTCAACCGCATTCCTTCACGTGGTAATACATGGTAAAGAAGAATCTAAAATATACTCGATTATGATACAATAATATTAGTAACATTTTCACTAACATTATATCGTGGTATATGTTTGGAATATTGTTTTATTTATGGGTAAATGATTATTTTCAGGTATGTGATATTTTTTTGCTTTTGCCAAAGTGATATAATGTATAAAATTATATAATTATTCAAAATAAGTTCTGAAATTTTAATTAATTATTATTATTTGTTATACGTTAGAAAGGATATCATAACATAAATTATTAAAAATACATACCCATATTTTTTAAATTTTTTTTTTGTATTTTTTTTTTAAATACTCAGATATTCAAAAAGGTAAGTACGAGTATACAATAAATATGAATAACATTGTTTTTTTTTTTGTACGATCAAATATTTAATGACTACTCTTCCATATTAGCTTGTGACTGAAGAGGAGTGTATATTGTTTTGTTTTATCACAGATATTTAAAAGTTCTTAATAATACAATGGTTACATACATGTATTGGTGTATTAAGTGTAGTGTTACTTTGAGAAAAATAAAATAAAAACGAAAATACAATTTTGTAAGTTATTATGTGTCATAATTGTAATTATTATTCTATTAGCAAACCATTATACTACTAGCATAATTTATATAAAAGAAACATTATATTAATAACATCAATAACTACTAAATTTAGTTTCAGTGTAATTTCAGCGAAATTATGGCAATTATGGCAAACCCGAGTGGCATTGATACAGACTCAAAGGAGAGGAAAAATCAAATACCTATCTACTTGATTAATCAAATCTGTCCACAAAATACGCTCCAGCCATTTCAAACAACAGTCTTTGATTTTTAACTTTTTTAACTTAAAGAGTTAAACCTCAAATTATAATATTTTAATTAATGAAGATAATATTAGCGAAAGTCAATCGAAAATCTGAAACAGAAAAATCAGAAAAAGATACGGATACATCTGGGACTCGAACCCAGGTCCTCCGGCAATCCGGGCCGACGCGCTAACCAACTGCGCCAACGTATCCCTATCCGATTCGGTCATTTTTAACTGTATCATACTTCGACTGAGAACCACCAACATTATTTTCATTTTTCTTATCGCATATTTTTATTGGCTGCTACCTTTATGTGTGATTGCAAGATTCAACTCGAACTAAATGCCCTCTAGATAGTGTCAGGATAAATTTTATCACTTTTTATTAATATGCGACATCTATTGACTTTATCTGCAAGTCTAGGATGAAATATTTTTATTTTTATTTTTAACTTTTTTAACTTAAAGAGTTAAACCTCAAATTATAATATTTTAATTAATGAAGATAATATTAGCGAAAGTCAATCGAAAATCTGAAACAGAAAAATCAGAAAAAGATACGGATACATCTGGGACTCGAACCCAGGTCCTCCGGCAATCCGGGCCGACGCGCTAACCAACTGCGCCAACGTATCCCTATCCGATTCGGTCATTTTTAACTGTATCATACTTCGACTGAGAACCACCAACATTATTTTCATTTTTCTTATCGCATATTTTTATTGGCTGCTACCTTTATGTGTGATTGCAAGATTCAACTCGAACTAAATGCCCTCTAGATAGTGTCAGGATAAATTTTATCACTTTTTATTAATATGCGACATCTATTGACTTTATCTGCAAGTCTAGGATGAAATATTTTTATTTTTATTTTTAACTTTTTTAACTTAAAGAGTTAAACCTCAAATTATAATATTTTAATTAATGAAGATAATATTAGCGAAAGTCAATCGAAAATCTGAAACAGAAAAATCAGAAAAAGATACGGATACATCTGGGACTCGAACCCAGGTCCTCCGGCAATCCGGGCCGACGCGCTAACCAACTGCGCCAACGTATCCCTATCCGATTCGGTCATTTTTAACTGTATCATACTTCGACTGAGAACCACCAACATTATTTTCATTTTTCTTATCGCATATTTTTATTGGCTGCTACCTTTATGTGTGATTGCAAGATTCAACTCGAACTAAATGCCCTCTAGATAGTGTCAGGATAAATTTTATCACTTTTTATTAATATGCGACATCTATTGACTTTATCTGCAAGTCTAGGATGAAATATTTTTATTTTTATTTTTAACTTTTTTAACTTAAAGAGTTAAACCTCAAATTATAATATTTTAATTAATGAAGATAATATTAGCGAAAGTCAATCGAAAATCTGAAACAGAAAAATCAGAAAAAGATACGGATACATCTGGGACTCGAACCCAGGTCCTCCGGCAATCCGGGCCGACGCGCTAACCAACTGCGCCAACGTATCCCTATCCGATTCGGTCATTTTTAACTGTATCATACTTCGACTGAGAACCACCAACATTATTTTCATTTTTCTTATCGCATATTTTTATTGGCTGCTACCTTTATGTGTGATTGCAAGATTCAACTCGAACTAAATGCCCTCTAGATAGTGTCAGGATAAATTTTATCACTTTTTATTAATATGCGACATCTATTGACTTTATCTGCAAGTCTAGGATGAAATATTTTTATTTTTATTTTTAACTTTTTTAACTTAAAGAGTTAAACCTCAAATTATAATATTTTAATTAATGAAGATAATATTAGCGAAAGTCAATCGAAAATCTGAAACAGAAAAATCAGAAAAAGATACGGATACATCTGGGACTCGAACCCAGGTCCTCCGGCAATCCGGGCCGACGCGCTAACCAACTGCGCCAACGTATCCCTATCCGATTCGGTCATTTTTAACTGTATCATACTTCGACTGAGAACCACCAACATTATTTTCATTTTTCTTATCGCATATTTTTATTGGCTGCTACCTTTATGTGTGATTGCAAGATTCAACTCGAACTAAATGCCCTCTAGATAGTGTCAGGATAAATTTTATCACTTTTTATTAATATGCGACATCTATTGACTTTATCTGCAAGTCTAGGATGAAATATTTTTATTTTTATTTTTAACTTTTTTAACTTAAAGAGTTAAACCTCAAATTATAATATTTTAATTAATGAAGATAATATTAGCGAAAGTCAATCGAAAATCTGAAACAGAAAAATCAGAAAAAGATACGGATACATCTGGGACTCGAACCCAGGTCCTCCGGCAATCCGGGCCGACGCGCTAACCAACTGCGCCAACGTATCCCTATCCGATTCGGTCATTTTTAACTGTATCATACTTCGACTGAGAACCACCAACATTATTTTCATTTTTCTTATCGCATATTTTTATTGGCTGCTACCTTTATGTGTGATTGCAAGATTCAACTCGAACTAAATGCCCTCTAGATAGTGTCAGGATAAATTTTATCACTTTTTATTAATATGCGACATCTATTGACTTTATCTGCAAGTCTAGGATGAAATATTTTTATTTTTATTTTTAACTTTTTTAACTTAAAGAGTTAAACCTCAAATTATAATATTTTAATTAATGAAGATAATATTAGCGAAAGTCAATCGAAAATCTGAAACAGAAAAATCAGAAAAAGATACGGATACATCTGGGACTCGAACCCAGGTCCTCCGGCAATCCGGGCCGACGCGCTAACCAACTGCGCCAACGTATCCCTATCCGATTCGGTCATTTTTAACTGTATCATACTTCGACTGAGAACCACCAACATTATTTTCATTTTTCTTATCGCATATTTTTATTGGCTGCTACCTTTATGTGTGATTGCAAGATTCAACTCGAACTAAATGCCCTCTAGATAGTGTCAGGATAAATTTTATCACTTTTTATTAATATGCGACATCTATTGACTTTATCTGCAAGTCTAGGATGAAATATTTTTATTTTTATTTTTAACTTTTTTAACTTAAAGAGTTAAACCTCAAATTATAATATTTTAATTAATGAAGATAATATTAGCGAAAGTCAATCGAAAATCTGAAACAGAAAAATCAGAAAAAGATACGGATACATCTGGGACTCGAACCCAGGTCCTCCGGCAATCCGGGCCGACGCGCTAACCAACTGCGCCAACGTATCCCTATCCGATTCGGTCATTTTTAACTGTATCATACTTCGACTGAGAACCACCAACATTATTTTCATTTTTCTTATCGCATATTTTTATTGGCTGCTACCTTTATGTGTGATTGCAAGATTCAACTCGAACTAAATGCCCTCTAGATAGTGTCAGGATAAATTTTATCACTTTTTATTAATATGCGACATCTATTGACTTTATCTGCAAGTCTAGGATGAAATATTTTTATTTTTATTTTTAACTTTTTTAACTTAAAGAGTTAAACCTCAAATTATAATATTTTAATTAATGAAGATAATATTAGCGAAAGTCAATCGAAAATCTGAAACAGAAAAATCAGAAAAAGATACGGATACATCTGGGACTCGAACCCAGGTCCTCCGGCAATCCGGGCCGACGCGCTAACCAACTGCGCCAACGTATCCCTATCCGATTCGGTCATTTTTAACTGTATCATACTTCGACTGAGAACCACCAACATTATTTTCATTTTTCTTATCGCATATTTTTATTGGCTGCTACCTTTATGTGTGATTGCAAGATTCAACTCGAACTAAATGCCCTCTAGATAGTGTCAGGATAAATTTTATCACTTTTTATTAATATGCGACATCTATTGACTTTATCTGCAAGTCTAGGATGAAATATTTTTATTTTTATTTTTAACTTTTTTAACTTAAAGAGTTAAACCTCAAATTATAATATTTTAATTAATGAAGATAATATTAGCGAAAGTCAATCGAAAATCTGAAACAGAAAAATCAGAAAAAGATACGGATACATCTGGGACTCGAACCCAGGTCCTCCGGCAATCCGGGCCGACGCGCTAACCAACTGCGCCAACGTATCCCTATCCGATTCGGTCATTTTTAACTGTATCATACTTCGACTGAGAACCACCAACATTATTTTCATTTTTCTTATCGCATATTTTTATTGGCTGCTACCTTTATGTGTGATTGCAAGATTCAACTCGAACTAAATGCCCTCTAGATAGTGTCAGGATAAATTTTATCACTTTTTATTAATATGCGACATCTATTGACTTTATCTGCAAGTCTAGGATGAAATATTTTTATTTTTATTTTTAACTTTTTTAACTTAAAGAGTTAAACCTCAAATTATAATATTTTAATTAATGAAGATAATATTAGCGAAAGTCAATCGAAAATCTGAAACAGAAAAATCAGAAAAAGATACGGATACATCTGGGACTCGAACCCAGGTCCTCCGGCAATCCGGGCCGACGCGCTAACCAACTGCGCCAACGTATCCCTATCCGATTCGGTCATTTTTAACTGTATCATACTTCGACTGAGAACCACCAACATTATTTTCATTTTTCTTATCGCATATTTTTATTGGCTGCTACCTTTATGTGTGATTGCAAGATTCAACTCGAACTAAATGCCCTCTAGATAGTGTCAGGATAAATTTTATCACTTTTTATTAATATGCGACATCTATTGACTTTATCTGCAAGTCTAGGATGAAATATTTTTATTTTTATTTTTAACTTTTTTAACTTAAAGAGTTAAACCTCAAATTATAATATTTTAATTAATGAAGATAATATTAGCGAAAGTCAATCGAAAATCTGAAACAGAAAAATCAGAAAAAGATACGGATACGGACTTTAAGTTAAAAAAGTTAAAAATAAAAATAAAAATATTTCATCCTAGACTTGCAGATAAAGTCAATAGATGTCGCATATTAATAAAAAGTGATAAAATTTATCCTGACACTATCTAGAGGGCATTTAGTTCGAGTTGAATCTTGCAATCACACATAAAGGTAGCAGCCAATAAAAATATGCGATAAGAAAAATGAAAATAATGTTGGTGGTTCTCAGTCGAAGTATGATACAGTTAAAAATGACCGAATCGGATAGGGATACGTTGGCGCAGTTGGTTAGCGCGTCGGCCCGGATTGCCGGAGGACCTGGGTTCGAGTCCCAGATGTATCCGTATCTTTTTCTGATTTTTCTGTTTCAGATTTTCGATTGACTTTCGCTAATATTATCTTCATTAATTAAAATATTATAATTTGAGGTTTAACTCTTTAAGTTAAAAAAGTTAAAAATAAAAATAAAAATATTTCATCCTAGACTTGCAGATAAAGTCAATAGATGTCGCATATTAATAAAAAGTGATAAAATTTATCCTGACACTATCTAGAGGGCATTTAGTTCGAGTTGAATCTTGCAATCACACATAAAGGTAGCAGCCAATAAAAATATGCGATAAGAAAAATGAAAATAATGTTGGTGGTTCTCAGTCGAAGTATGATACAGTTAAAAATGACCGAATCGGATAGGGATACGTTGGCGCAGTTGGTTAGCGCGTCGGCCCGGATTGCCGGAGGACCTGGGTTCGAGTCCCAGATGTATCCGTATCTTTTTCTGATTTTTCTGTTTCAGATTTTCGATTGACTTTCGCTAATATTATCTTCATTAATTAAAACAGTCTTTGAATTTGTATGGTGTATTTTCACCGGCTCGATACTGAATATATTATATCTACCACCCGTGTTTCCAAAACCGCCAATTCATCTAACAAATATTGTTTAATTCGATCATTCTTCGCCTTGTTAAAAATTAAGCAAACATGAGTATTTATTCGCCTACGCCATTAGCTCCAGGAAAATGGTCTAATTGAGTTTTTACCCCGCGTCAATTTCCCTCGAGGAAATATTCCTCCCCTTGGTGAGATATCCGAGCGCGTAGCCTAAAAGCTCTCAACTTTAAAAAGCTATTTCCATCGCTGAGATCAATAATCGAATTAAAAATAATGTGCTAGAGAAAACACAAATAATAAGGACGCCATGAAATCTTAAACTAGTGAATCTTCCTTTATGAGAAAAGTTTGCTTGGCTTAATACCGTCCTTGGATAACTTGTGTATACGGAACTTGATTTTTATGATTTGAATTGCAATTCTTTATATTCATTGTTATATAATATTATGCGTTAACTTGGATATAGGGGACACAATGATGTACTTAACCCTTTTAATCACAGGAGACCATATTTGTCCCAGCTCACATAGGTCTCATAGAAACCGTTGTTTCTTTCTTACTACATAGTGAAAAGTTTGATCTAAACGGTAATAAAAAGAGAATACAACTCGCCATATATTCAAATATAAAACTCAACCACAAAATAATTGAAATGTATACCTTTTTTTATTTTTTTATTTTTAACTTAAAGAGTTAAACCTCAAATTATAATATTATCTTCATTTATTAAAATATTATGAAATGTATACCATTATGAGACCAATGTTTCCGACCACAATTGGAAAAAAAAAATGAAACTTTATGAATTTTTTTTCTGATTTTTTTTTACATAAAACGACAAAAAATGAGGTGACAGTAACGTTTATAATTCATTTGTTTATCAAATATGTACGCGTTTTAAGTTTTTTTTTTCAGTAATTTATGTTAGAAAAAACGTAACATTTAAGACGCTGAGTGGACAAATGCGTCGGGTTTATCAATTCCCAGACTTGCCATCCACCATTAAACAACAAACATTTTCCATTTTAAATTGGTAGGA
The DNA here is from genome assembly GCA_951813805.1 of Limnephilus auricula. Classification (NCBI taxonomy): domain Eukaryota; kingdom Metazoa; phylum Arthropoda; class Insecta; order Trichoptera; family Limnephilidae; genus Limnephilus; species Limnephilus auricula. The sequence goes on from OX638396.1 coordinate 15,163,587, forward strand.
TTTAAAAAAATATATATTGTTAGGTTATTCGTTACCTGGGAAAGTTCGTTCTACAATAACAAAGTAAGTATGGACAGTTTATTTTTATTTTTTATAATGAATACCTCACAAGAGTCCCAACTGCTCCCGTCTGGAGCCAGTGGGACTATGGCATCCCCAATTGGGGTATGTTATGAGGCTGAAGGTAAGTGGGAAAGGGAAGGAGACGAGGAAGAGGAAGGTGGGGAAGTACCTGGTTATTCAGATCTAGTCACTAAACACGGCTAAAGCCATTTCAAGCAACGTTTCAATTCCCGAATGCTGGTCTTACACCAGGGCGATACTAAGAGTATCTTCCACCCTGGAACGTGCCGCAAATATACGCAATTGTGAAATAACACAAATCAATCAAATAAAAAATATTAGTTATTAGTAGACTAAGTTTAGAAAATAATAAAATTTGGGAGTTGGGTATTGGTACCACCGCCCAGGGAACTATTGATTGGATAACCAACACCCCTGTCATAGATCACCAGATTCGATGACTTAGCAGGGGTGCGAGGTTTATTGGGTGAGATTTGCCCAGGTCTTGGCAGTGGATGCGTCTGCGATCGGGAGAGAAAGGTTGAGGGAGATCCGTTGAACTCTGCAGTTCTCGACTCGACGTGACGCCTTGCGCTGAAATAGCAGGGATGATTCATACGTCCGTCACTGCTGTACACATTAACCACGAGATTCCTAAACCTCTTTCCCTTTTTATTCCAAGTATTTCCTCTCCTTTCTTTCCTTAAAAAAACCCTTTATACAGCATCCCTAAAAATGACATAGGCTCTAAGGGAAAATACTTCTCTGGATTTATCCGTGGATTTAAAGTAGAAAAAAATATATGTAGGTAACTACGGCTTAAATAAAAGATTAAAACACTTTTTACTATTTTCATAAGAACGACTGGATACGTTTTATTTGAAATCCAGCCACCGGGATCGCGCATCCGTAGCTTTTGATACGGGTCTGGCTGAGTTTTACTTTGCTCTGTCTATGATCACACAAATTCATCTCTTGGCAAACACATTTATTCCTCCACACACGCTCCTCCGACACACCAGTGCCGGGGCCGTGCCGCCAGCCAAAGCAGAAATATTCCACCAAGAGCGAGCGGAGCTTAAAAATACAACCCGGCTAAGGAAATGAAAAAGAAGGAAAACCGTACGAACGAATATAAAAGATTTATTATTATTCGCTTGTTTAAAGTATTGAAATGAAGTCTGGAAAACGTAGCCTTCAATAATACGAAAAGTGTGATACATATTGAATTTTTACCGATTTATAATATATATATATCTCTTCAACACTTCAAGTTTTTAAGTTCTTAAAAAAATATATGTTAATTTTGAAAATAATATCTATACATTTGTTGAGCCGAAATGGCATTTTTACGTAGTTCCCTTGATAAAAAAAACAGGTAAAGTGTCCTCCAAAAATTATTAAAAACACATTTTGTTCTGTTATTTATTTTACTAATATTATAAACCCGAACGTTCGTATGGATGTATGTATGTTTGTTACTCTTTAAATCGAAATTTGATGAATGGATTTTAATGAAACTTTACAATAATATAGCTCATACATCAGAATAACACATAGGCTATAATTTATAAAGCTAGCTATTTAATTTCAATATATTGAAAATAATAATTTTTGTTTAATGGAAAACGTCAAAATTTGAGAATGACATTTTGCAAAACAATGATTGTTAAATCAAAATTCTATTTTGAAAATATTTAAATTAGTGAATTTATTTGAAGTACTCGCCTAATACTTTAAATCGAATCAAGAATTATACATATTTTAAATAAATAGGTTAAGAATTTTGGTATAAACGTAGATGGGACCTAGGAAAAGAAAATAGATTACTCGAAGTACTAATCCTACGCAGACGAAGTAGCGGGCAGAAGCTTGTTCAGTTATAGGTATGAAAAAAATAAAGTGTCTTTAAACGCGACTTATGTGTCTTGAGAGATTTTTGTTCTGTTTTAAGTGAGACATGTTTTATCAAATATTTTTGCTTATTTATTATCATTTTAAAATATTAGCGCGCTCTCTCTAATATTCGTTTTTACATATTTAATAATATAAATAGAGGAATTTTGGTTTTGACCTATTATTAAATAAAAGCAATTTAGAAAGATACTTTTTTGGACGCGAGGTCTTCTGTTCACACTACTAGTTAAATATTTGAAATAAATAAATTAAGTACAAATATTTAATGTAGTAGGAAACATTAAAAGAAAGGGGGAGGGGTAAGGGTGTGTTAGGAAAGAGTGGTTTTATAAATTGGTTTTATATTTGTTTGTATCATTAAAAGCAAACAATTAGCAAACACTTAGAAGCACTTGAAATTTAAGAATCCCTAAATAATAACGCTAGTATTATTGAATAATAAAATACTAATTTGAATGAGTAAATTAATTCATCTTTTAGTCCTATCTAGATATATTTCCAGTAAACAGCTTTGTTCTTGCCGGAATTCCTGCAACTATTCCCTTTGTTAACCTCCCACTCAAACACCTACATTTTTTGTATATGTATATATATATTTTTTTGTTTTTATTTCTTGCTAGAGCAATCCCGATGAGTTACAAAACTCATTTTAGGACAGGAGGAACTTACATTTCATAGGTTCATAGGTAGGAGGTAGTAGTTACAATTATACAAAGGTATTTTGATATCATGAAATAATAAAAATTGCAGGCCCCTGCTAGCCGCAATTTTTTGTGTTTTTATAGAGAAACCTTGCAAGAGTCCCAACTGCTCCCTTCTGGAGCCAGTGAGACTATGGCATCCCCAATTGGAGTATGTTGTGAGGCTGAAGATAAGTGGGAAGGGAAGGAGATGGGGAAGAGGAAGGTGGGAAAGTACCTGGCTATTCAGATCTAGGCTAAAGCCATTATTAAGCATCGTTTCAATTCTGAAAGGTGGTCTTACACCAGGGCGATACTGAGAGTATCTTCCACTCTGGAACGTGCCGCAAATATAACATATATTATTTTTATTAATTAATTGTGAAATAACACAAATTAATCAAATAAAATTTATTTGCGCACGCCGGGTTCGAACCCGCGACCTTCCGAATGGGAGTCAAGTGTCTTACCACTCGACCACGGACGGTCAAATAGCTCAAGAGAGAGATAAATGGAATTCTTTAGAGGAGGCCTTCACCTTCGACTGAGAGAGGGGATCTTGCTTATGAATAATATAAGATACCTATAAAACATTTTCAAAAAGATTGTAAATAACATTAATTATACTATTATGGCTTTTTATTTTATTATATTTTTTTATATATTTTGATATCATAATATAAGTTTTACATTCAGTACAGCATAAAAATAAAAATAAAGACAGGTTAAGTAGATCAAACAATAAGAGAAAACAAGCATAGAGAGAAAAAAAAAATTATAAATATTTTGAAGCATAGGTTAGTTTTAATATTCTCCTGATGAAGGAAGAGAAACCGCTAGAGTTTGAATAAATTTTTAACGCACCAGACTTTTAGGTCCGGGTTTAGTTTTCCCCTAGGAAAAACTAAATATGAAAAACTAAATAACCAGTAGAGTTTGAATGAAATTAGAGTGGTCTAAAACAAATATGTTTTTATTATTGGGAATTATTTTGTTTCTTGAGTGGTTTCATTACGTAAATCTCAACTTCCATCATAAAATCTGCCTAGTTAAATATTTTTAAAAGCAACTTTAATTATAATATATGGAACAATTATAATAAAGAATTAAAGAGGCTTTTTAGTCGTGAAAATTGAGGTTTTTCTGATCAACCAATTCCACGAAAAAAATCAGTTTGGTAAATGGTTTTTTACATATTATACATTATTGAATTTACCTCTTTTTGTAGTTAAGCATTTTTTCTATTCATTTACATTTTTATTAGTCTGAAACATCGAATAATAAATGTTTGTTAAAATAAAATAAAAATATATAGTTTTTTAAAAGCTTTGTATTCTGTGCTCATCGTCTTAAAATCTGAAGAAAAAATACAAAAAAATCGTCTTAGTATCTGAAAATTGTTACGATTTTATTTACAGTCGTTGTTTCGCTAAGAATCGTTTTTGAAGGCGTAAAAAGCAACGAATAAAATGATTGTTACGGATAAGGTTACGACCGAATGTTTTTCTCCTAAAAAGCTGAGAAGAATGAGTTTTGATCGCACCTACTTAAGAGTTTGAGAATATCAGAAGCACAAAGTAAAACTACACAGAACTTTGTGAGAAAGGATAAAGTTTCCGATAACAGAATAAAAAATAAATGTCTTTAGATCAGGGGTTGGGGATGAAAGTATTTCATATACAGTTTCTAGCTTCACCCTCCCCCCACCCTCTCCACACCCACCACACACCCTCACAACCCCGACTCCTTCCACCCACTCATGAATCATATTTCTTATATCCCGTTACATTGTATTTTATATTCAATATCACGGGAACATTGTCCAGTAGCCAAAAGGCGAGCTTTTGAAGCTGAATAAACTGGTTTTAACTAAATGGGAAATAAACTATAAAATTAATACATTATTTTATTCGTGTTTTGATACATTATCTGATAAACTTTCAAAATAAATATCTGTAAAGGTTAAAATAAAGGTTATGTGTTAAAAGGAATAAATTAATAATAAAATTGATTTTAGCTGTTGCGCCTAATTGTATACTCGTATTTTATGCCCGATTGTGTCCATAACCTTCTGTACTTGATCTTTAAAGATATTTCAATGAAAACCATTTTTTAAATAAAAAAGTTGAGGGTTTTATAACTTATAATAATAATTACTCCTCTAACATTCCCGATAATTTATTTTCATTTATTACCCACTCATCTAATTTTTTAGGAAATTTCGATCAATAAAGATGTTTTGTAATAAAAAACCTTCACTGGAAACTTCAAAGGAACTTCCGTTACTCTATTACCTAATAATAGTTGTGTTTGCCTCTATATCATAACCGAAAACCTACCAACTACCATGTGTCTATCTTTTTGAACGGTGTACATTTTCTGAAAAAAAGTTGTGTTTCTAAAATTTAACAGTCAATTTACGTCTGATTCATAGAGAACAGTACCACTTTACATAAATGATCTTTATTATTTTCATATTATTTTATTATTGTAAGTGATTACGAACGGACAGTTTTCGAGTTAACTTCAATACTTTAACGGTTTGAACATCATTAAAAGTGTCTAAAACGGAATTCCTAGTTAGTTCATCTTCGTTCGTCACTCTCTTCAGTGCTTTGTGATACAATTTTCAGTCTGTTATGTAATAATATTTTTGAATACCTAAAGCATCTATCAGAAGAAAGTACATTACCGTTATTTCGTTGCTGCTGTAGTATTTTTTTTATAAAAGTCTATGCCTTTCGGTCACGAAGCTACTTACAAGTGACTAAATCGCCGCTACCCGCTACCTGTCATACTATTTTGCTACTGCCCTAAGCGGTGTTTACAAACACTAATAATAGTATGGAAGGTACAGACGAGCGGCGATCGCGTCGCTTGAAAGTAGCTCCATGGAAGAACGGCGTAACTTAAAATTTGTGCTTTGATCAATTTTCCCCCAAGTATTTTTTTTTATGGAAACCGGGTTTCAATTTGGCTAAAAAGTTTCCGGTATAAGGATTCTAAAATAATAGGTTTGTATCATACATGCTAATTATTTTTAGCAATAAGCATTGTTTTTAGCAACGAGGAGTTTTTATTAGAGAATCAACTTAAAATCAAAAATACATAAAAATGAAGGAATATGAGAGTCGGCACTGTCAATGAAATCTTTGAAAAAATCAACTATATCCATTCTAGATATGATTTTAGATTTTCACGGTCAAAAGTATTTTTGGGGTGTTATGCCGTGTTGACGCTACCTCCTTCTTTAGCCAACGTTTCGACAACGTTACAGTGTTCATCATCAGGGCAGATGTGAGTAGTAAATAAATAACAAATATATATCCATTCCACGTTATACGCGTGCAAATCAGTTGTAGATGCACCCAGTAATTGCCCTGATCAAAGACCACCATTCAATTTTTTTTAATGTTTAAATTATAATATTGTTACAGTGATAAACATAGTATGGCAAAAACAAATAGTAAATTACACATTTTCAAGTATTCTACGCCAATTAAGAAAGCCTAGCTCTTGAGCTTGGTAGAGGAGTTATTTTATAATTTTATATTAGTGTACAATGAATATAGTCTTACGTACTAGGATTGTAACGTTAAAAATAATAATAAGGCATAAAATGATGTTACAGTATTTTGATTGGTGATGTTATAGTTGTTAATTTTTTAAGAATAATTTGATCTCTTTCTTAACAGATAGCAAATTTGTTATTTTTTTTACCTCTTCGGGGAGATTATTGAAATATTCTATGCCTTTGTACATATAATTGCATGTGTTGTGTTGAAAATAGAGGAATTTGGATGTTATATTTATGTCTTAATTATGATGAGTTAAGTTTCAATTTTTAATTGCATTTATTTTTGAATACTTGTAATATTGAATCTTTTTTATAGAGGTCTTCAATTTTTGGTACTTTAAAGATTTTGAAGAACGTTACTAAGGGAATATTGTTTTTTTTTTTTAAATGGCTTTAAATTGCTTAAAATGGCTTTAGCCGTGTTTAGTAACCGCATCTGAAGAGTTATGTAGATCTCTCTTCCCAATCTTCTTCCCCTTCCCATACCCTTTAGCCTCACAACATACCCCAATTGTGGACTCTAGAGTTTTTCAACAGATTTCTATTGAAAATCTCCGGATCTGAAGGGGAAGATAAGTTCTTTTTTAATTTTTTTTTATCAATGTTCACATGGAAACTTAAATACTAGATTATTTTTTTTAAATACGTTTTCATAATGAAATTAATTCTACAAGTTTGAATTTTATTAAGCCGGCGAAAACGCCCGAGACGAGAGATTGTGTGACGTCATCTGGTCCCCGTTTGTGTGAAATATAAGGGTAAAAATTTACAAAACCGGGACACGCTTAATACGGACAAAAAATTTTTTTTTTAAAAGTTGTAGTAGTTAGATATTAACTTGTACTAATTAATTCCGTTACCGGAATTTCGAAAGACGTGCATTTTAATGGTTATTTTTTAAATGTAAAAACCCGAAATGTCATTTTTCACCGACCGCTATGTAGGAACTATTGCAAGTTTCGGTGAAAAATGACATTTCGTGTTTTTAAATTTAAAAAATAACCATTAAGATGCATTTTTTTCGAAATTCCGGTATCTGAATTGATTAGTCCTAGTTAATATCTAACTACTACTACTTTTACATTTATTTTATTTTTAAACGGGGATCAGATGACGTGAGCCGACGTCACACGGTATCTCGCGTCTTACCGGGCGTTGTGGCTGGCTTTAATAAAATTCAAACTCGTAGAATTAATTCAATTATGGAATCGAACTTAAAAGAAAAAATACTAGTATTTAAGTTTGCATGTCATCTCCATGAACATATTTTTTATAAGACAAAATGTTTTTCACTCAACTTTCTTATTGCCAACCATTTAAAAAGTTAAGGAAACATAATATTTATTTTTATTTTTTGCGTGAGAAACATTAATTACACATCAAATTAATGTTGCCTGATGATATATTGTATGCATTGTAATTAGAATATGCAGTGTAAATGTTACCCGTGTTTACTTATGCACCGAAGCTTAAGCACGAGCAGGAGAGAGCTTGCGGGGAACGGCGGTAGTGGTATATACTGATGGGTATATGGTATTTGAATGCACTCAACAATACTGCTTGGCCTGGCAGTATTTCATCGATTCGACTCAAGCAAATAATGGTGTAAGTTATAAAAACTAAAATCAAACTATTTGTAATTTTAAAATCTAAATCAACCTTTTAAAGCTTTGCTCTTTGCTATCTTTGCATGAACTAAGTGAGAATGCAAAACTAAGTCTAAGTGAAGTCCGATAATTCGGCGATAGGACCGATTGCAATATTTAATATTTATGAGAGTAGTTTTAATATGATAGAAATAAGTGTTAAACATGAATGATTTTAATTGAACTAAAATTAAAAATTCTGAAAAGTGTCTCTATTAGATTATCTATTGATTTATTTTACTGTATGATTTAAAATTTGTGTGAACACGGAGAAAAATATTATTCTAAAATACGATCATTTTATTCGTAAAAACGGTTAAAAACGTGACTGAAGTTCTTACGGACAAAACAGTGTTTCAATGTTTATTGGCGGGAAAATGTAAGAATAATTTGTTGGTATACGTACGAAATTACGTATACCAACAAATTATTCTTACACGTTCCCGCCAATAAACACTGAAACCCTGTTAATTTGTTCGGAAGAACTTCAGTCCCGTTTTTAACCGTATTTAAGAATAAAATGATCGTATTTTAAAATAACACTTTTCTCCGTGTATAATACAATATTTTGTTTGAAAATTTAACAAATCTGCCAACAACCAACGGTATAACCTTAGTATATTAAAAATAAACTTAGTTTTTCAAAATTTAAAAAATGACTTTACCAGAAAATTAACAATCTTTCTAAATCAATTTATGTTTTTTTGTAAAAAAACAGTCAATACGTCAATAATTTAATTTAAAAAGGACAAATTTCCGTTTTTTTCTGGTTATACCCTCTTAAACTTGCCGTGCTATTTTCGTGTTTTTAAAAAGAGTCCTCAAAGACTATATTAGATTCCTTTAATTTGTTTGTAAACTTTACGTCAGATCGTCACGGATTTGAAAATTATGGCCGAAGACGTTCCGACGAAATTTGTCAAATATCAATTCATTTATTTACAGTATTTGCTGGTCATTGTTGTAAATTGTCTGAAGTGCTGTGAAAATTGAATTATTTTTGCATTTGCGTTCTTATGTTGTACGTCATATTGAGTCTTACATCTTTTTCAGTGATGTGTAGACGGCGTTTTTAAATTAATTTGTAATTTTTTCATAGCCGTATTTCCTTCCTTTTTATTTATATATTATAAACATTTTATCCTCCATAACTGCGGTAAGTGTCGATATAGTGGGATAAAATAAAAAATAAACTCTTTCTCGCTCAAATTAGTTGATAATGCAGTACCTATCCTCCTTGTGTAAACCTTCAAAAGTGTTTTAAAGCATGGTCAAAATTGCCGTTAATCAAAAATTTTAACCGTTCATTAGAAGCTTAAGATAGATGAAGGGTTTTTTGCTGATTTTACTAAAATTAACAATAATAATAAAAAATTCTTTGTATAAGGGCAGAAATTAATCTATCGATTTTGTACAAAAAAATTATTTTAAAATTGTAAGAGATAATATTTTCTTCATGTAATTTGATTTTTAAAAGGGTTTGAAAAGTTTTATTCGAGCTGATGTTCATTAAGGCAATTGATAGTTTGAAATATTAAAAAGAGAAGCGAATATTAGAAGCAATTTAATGATTAGAAAATAGTATTAGGTTCGTTAAGGTACAATTAAAAAAACTTACACAAATAAAAAATAAATCTTTTTCAAGTTTTAGTAATATTCATTTTAAAATATGAAACATATGCATTTTCGCTTTAACGGAGATAACGGAAATGTTTCAGGATATCGCCGGTCTTAGGATATCTCCGCCTTAATTAGTAAAAGCTTTGAGATAACAAACACCATTTTAAATATTATTCAGTGCAACACCCACACAAATATAAAACTGAACTATAACAACTACGTTCACCAATATAATACACGACAACACAACAAACTACATATATCAAAAATACACTCAACAAATTTCGGACTGAAATCATTAGAATCCATTGCCTACACTAACTATAGCAAATTGCCTGAAGAATTAATACATGCATCTAACAATCCTATTTTTTCAAATGTTATTTGGAAAATGAGTTTTTTTTTTTTTTTTTTTTGATCCCGTACCTTGCAATATATTTTCCTGATTTTGTTTTTTTATGCTTTTCGATAGTCCATCATGGAAGATACTTTATTTACCTATTTGACACCAATAGTACATAAATCAAATGAGTGGTTATAATAATTGATAAAATCTTCTAAGACATGTTTCTATGAAATATCTGTAAAGTGATTCTTCATATTACGTTGTATCTGTATGTTGCTTCTGTGAAATGTTTTGTAAAATTTTTCTTCATATATTTTGTCTACATAATAGACCAAAACTTCATTTAAATTTTTACTCAAAATAATGTCAGGAATCACTGGTTAAAGTAAGTCAAGTATCTACGTCCCTTATAACACCCTGTATTACCAAAACCTCCTAGATCACACGTCATGGTAGTAAAGCCAGTGACACACATAGCGTTAAAAGCGCTAGCGTTATTTGGCTTGGCCTATTTCAGCATATCCCTCGCCATAGATTACCATTGTAAATGTATGGCGAGCGATGTGGTGAAATAGGTCAAGCCAAATAACGCCGGCGCTTTTAACGCTGTGTTTGTCCCTGGCTTAAGACGTGTTTTCACAAGCGGGTTAGCCATTGCGTTTACGTAAATTTGGATGTAAGTGATTATGGTCGCTGTCGCGTTTGGTGTTCCTGTCATTGAGTAGTTTATTATATGTTAAAGTCTTCATTATTACCACCTTGAATTTAACAAAACGTTCTAAAATGTCAGGAGATAATACAAATTATTATTTTGTAGAAGTGTAAAAAATACAAGCTTTACGTTACAATTTATCGCCGTTCAAAGATATTTTACGTAAAAAAATGGTTGAAGCCATCTTGATGTCATGAGCGATCCGTTTTCTGACATACTTTTACAACCATGACATTATATTGATATGTTTCAAAACTGTCTTCCTTAATAATGGACACTTATGAAGATCAAAGTCACCTAATTAAAACAATCAATGAAACTAAAAAGACAACAGAGAAGAACAACAGATAAAAGAAGAACAGATCAGCCTACAAAATTGTTTGGGGATCTCTACCTCTTATTTGTAAAGTACGCATGTAAACAGTAAGAGATACATAGGGATGTTTAATTATTACATTTTACAAAATTAACACAGAGTAAATTTGACTTCTGATTTCAATCGACCATGAAGGAGCGATTTCTTTTAAGACGTTTTAAAACTTTTAAGACTTAATAAGACAGCGCCGAGGTGATTTCTCACAAAAACGGTGCTCTACAAATTTAATTATCCAATTATTATTATTATTGTTTATCAATAACGATTTATTAATTCTGAGAGTAAAAATACGGAGCTATATATCGATCACGGAAATTTTAAATGCTTTTGTTAATTGTGCAGGAGAACGAAAAAAACATATATTTTATTTTATTTATTCCTATAATTGTGATTTTATTATTAAAAAAAATAATTCAATAGATCAATCAGAAAACTCATCATTTTCATATCCTTGAATCATTTTTTGTAAATTTCTTTGATGACAGTATTTAATTTATTTTTCATTTTTCAGAAGAAAAAAAGCTCAAATAAATTGAAAAAATTGCACTCATTTTCCTAAAAATATTACGACGACGCAGATCGATAGAAATAAAACAGAAATAAATTACATATGTAACTCATTTTTCTATTTATTGTCAAATTACCGCTAGCGATATGCATATTCAGAATCGGTGTCTATGTGAAGAAGAAATTAAAATTTTATTTTTTATTTTTCTACGATTAGAAATTTTAACATGCTTTAAACCAAATCAGAAATAACGTACCATTATAATTATTTTATTTTTTAAGAATTTTTTTTTTCTTTTACGTATCACAAAGTATAAACATTCATACTTGCTTCTCCTAGTGGCCAAAATGAATTTAATAATTGAGATGGCGGATAAGTAAATATTATATACTTTTTTTATTTTCGACACTTATACTACTTGTCTTCCGTTTGACTATCAATCATTAATTAATCTTGATTGTTCCACCACGCAACTACTGCGCAATAATTTCATTATTCGACCGACTCGTTTTGATAAATTAATACTTTTGCATAAGTCTAATTTCAGCGACCATTTTAATGCTGATTGTGTATGGTAATTTTAATAATTTGCGTGGTTTAAATCTTATAAATCAACATAAATGCAAAATTCGAAAATATCGCTCGGTTAATTAATGCGTGAAGTTTGTTTTACGAACTCATCAGAATTTCATCAACAAATAAATGTTTTGTTTTTATTTATTTAATCATTTTATTCATGACGACTCGATTCGTAAAAATTAATTTCATAAATTAAATAAAATGGCAAATATTGGAAACGGTTTTCAATAATAAATATTACATGTAGTATGTATTTATAAAGTGCATGTATTATATAGACATGTTTTTTGTTAAATTTCGTAAGAATTAATTTGAATTCAACTTTGTACATTCTCAAAAAAAATTATTTTGTTCTCGAAGGTTGACGTTATTGTTTACTGAACAATAGTTTAAACAAATTGTTCAAGCATGAACTTTTGGTGGATTCATGTACGAGTATTTAGTAGATAATATAATAATAATAATATTACCATTTGTTATTTCGGCTACTGGCATTATACTTAGCTCTCTCTCATTAAAAATTTAGGCACATTAGATTTGTCAAAGAATTTGTATATAATAATGCAAAAATCAGTCATTTTAAATACATGTAGGATAACGAAGGATTTTTTAAAATATTTATATTGAGATATCAGTAGGGTTTATCACATTAGGAATTCCACCAAACCGAATCCTCTGATATGAAAATATCTGGTGTCAGTGAATTATTTTCCGATTTAATAGTCTGGTAGGTTAACATGTTGTTCTTGTATTGATTTGTATTAATTATACTTATATAATACACTTGCATAGCTTGAATTTATTAGATGATCATTTTTATGGAAAAGTGTGTGAAAGGGTTTAGTTTTTCCTAAGGGAAAACTAAACCCGGATCTAAAAGTCTGGTGCGTAAATATAAAAAAAAAAAAAAAATTATTCCAGGATGTGGGGAGGATAGTTCAATCCCACCACAGTCCCATGTAGTTATTTGCAGCGACGATTTTTATAATGCAATAATACAAATAATAAATTATTTTTTAATCATTTTGATAATAATAAAATTCTTCACAGATACATCTACATCCATAATCAACACATTTGAACAAACAAAATAGGTACAACATTGGAGTATGTACATATTACTTTCTTTAGTGCAGTTTTCAGTTAAACATTTAAACTTATCTCTTATCGATTTAATTGTCAATTAACTCGTTAAAACGATAGCGCATAATAATACCACGATGAACCGTTGAAATCTACCGACAAGCTTTCCCAGAGCTAAAGCGTATGATGAATGAAAAGCACCTGCCCAAACACTAAGCGTTCCCGAGCAGTTCAATTACTATGATAATACTTCATATGCAGTCACTAAATGTAACGTTTGCCAGACATAATAGTAAAAGTTCCCGTAAATTTGCACTTTCTGGTTCATTATGAATTCAGTTCACAGGGGTCTTCCATAACATTCACTCAAAGCAGCAAGGAACCGTCGCACCATATCATGACCAAACTTACTCAGCTCTTCGGGTAGTTTGTTACGACTTCCACAATATTACAATATCGCGGCGCGCTATACACATACATACACCCTGCATTATGGGGTTTACACTGAGGAAGACACAAATAATATATTTTTTATAAGAAAAACTCTCTTTTTAACTTTTGAAGGTTATTCCCATCAATGTAATATATCATTGAAGAAGAAGAAAACAATAATAATTAATTTTTTTAAAACATGAAAATGAACAAGACACAGAAAAATAATAAAAGATAATGGTCGCAACTGGGACGCGAACCCAGAACCTTACGTCTTACCGCGAATTATGAGACTGCCGTAATTGTCAACTTTATATTTCAAATTTCAGAATTAACAATAAAATAGCGACAGTCTCATAATAGATCGCAGTGGCCCAATTGGTAGAGGTGTATGTCCCGGTAAGACTTAAGGTTCTGGGTTCGTATCCCAGTTGCGACCATTATCTTTTATTATTTTTCTGTGTCTTGTTCATTTTCATATTTAAAAAAATAGATTATTATTGTTATCTTCTTCTTCAATGACAAATAATACAGTTTAAGTGGAGCATTAACTTCGATGTATCGTATCTGAAAATTCTATGAATACATTATTGGAATTGCAGCAAGTAAACAATGAAAATAATTCATTTATCCCCTAGCAAAATTATTGTCTCAACTTTGTGAATGCTAGCGGATAGCGTAATGGCTGCTAGACAATTATTCACAATTCGTCAATCTCCGTGATCCGCGTCACACAGTGCTTTCGATTCATCGTAACCGAAGGTAACACAAATTGTCGTTGTCGTTGTTGTGTACCGAGTGCTTACCGTAATTAATTGTTTCATTTATTAGTCACACTATTCTCTACTGTAGCAAGCACACAATGAAAATAATTCGTTTATCCACTAGCAAAATTATTATGTCAACTTTGTGAACGCTAGCAGATAGCGTAATGGCTGCTAGACAATTATTCACAATTCGTCAATCTCCGTGATCCGCGTCACACAGTGCTTTCGATTCATCGTAACCGAAGGTAACACAAATTGTTGGGTGTGTACCGAGTACCTACCGTAATTAATTGGTTCATTTATTAGTCACTATATTCTCTACTGTAGCAAGCACACAATGAAAATAATTAATTTATCCACTAGCAAAATTATTATGTCAACTTTGTGAACGCTAGCGGATAGCGTTATGGCTGCTAGACAACTATTCACAATTCGTCAATCTCCGTGATCCGCATTACACAGTGCTTTCGATGAATCGTAACCGAAGGTAACACAAATTGTTGGGTGTGTACCGAGTGCCTACCATAATTAATGGTTTCATTTACTAGTCACACTATTCTCTCAACCTTCTCTGCACCAGCTGCTAGCCTCACGACCGCCAGTCTACAACCCTTGGCATTTAGTCATTTTCCGGGCTCGGTGAAACGAGGTGTTATTCGTTTTATTAACATGGTGTTAGTCCTGTTTTCAAAAATCTTATATTTGCGCAATTGTGTTTAAATTTACATGGTGTAGTTTTTAGTGAACAATTTTATTGAGATCCCTCTGAGTTCATATTTCTGATTCGTATCATACCTCTAACTTTAGCTTAAAAGCACAAGATTTTAAAAGGTATAAAACCTGTATATATTATGTAAACATACTTTCTTCTATTATAAATTATATGTTTCATTCTTGAAACAAACAAGGAAAGGAGATAAATACCCGATATTAAATTAATTAAGGGAAAAAGAAAATTACGAATTTCGTAGTCCAAAAATCTAGCCCCAAGCCTTTTCTGGTGATTACAAAATTTTCCTGTATTTACGACTATGTCTAAGCTGACTTTTCTGGTTATCATACATACCCTTAAGAGGCTAGGCTTTGCACCACACGCGTAACTTTTAGGTATTTCATTGTCTATCATTCTGTCCCACTCAAAATAAGCTCAAACACACTTACGATACATGTGAATGCGAAACGTGCGAATGGGACAACTGCTGTAAACTCTCATGTTTACCTACAGAAATCGCTCAAAAAAGGGTTTCGGGAGAAAATATTTTTCTACCCCCGAACTTTCACGAAATTGTAATTTAAAAAATAATAATATGTTCTTGAAAGCTTTGTTGGTATGTTTTTATAATTTTGTTATTCTTTATGAGAATTGAGTTAGCAGCCGATTTTCCGATAAATTATACATGTTTGACAGTGAATGTTTACGTTAATACGAAATGCATCGAAAAATAGCTTTCACCTTTTAGAAGGCAATATAATAAAAAAAATATATTCATTTCGTGCAATTTTCGATGTAGAAAAGGGTTTTTTCCGGGCGTCCTTTTTGTGTGGGCCAAACAGCGAAGTCTATCATCTTAATCCATAGTACGATCACTTTGTAGACTTTACAAAAAATAACAAAAGTTAATAAAATAATATTACCTCTTCAATAAGGCACATTTTTGTCAATTAAAAAAATCAAAGGTATTTATTTGACATCTTTGTAAGCCTTTATTTATAAAACACATAGAGAGTAAAAGGCATAGACTAAAAGAATAATCTCCTTAAAAGGTCTCTATAATTAGAGGAATAACGTTTGTTTTCGGAACTATTGGGTACGAGAAAGTAATTCTGGAAGTCAATGCTAATATATGAATTTTGTGAAGGAAGTCATCATTTCCAACTGATTCTCGTCAGAGAGTTTGTCAGATTCTAAAATTATACCACAAAAATTGTGGTTTTGATATTTGATATAAGTATTAAGACTTTTTTTCAAGATCGCCTGTAAAAGAGACGTTATTAAATCCTTTGAAAAATATTTCAATAAAAATAATACAAGGATTATAAAATTATGTCTTCAAATTAATGTACTACTCTCCAGTTGGTTTATATTAAAACATATGGCAAAAGGTGCTACACACGTATTTCAAATAATTAGGTTAGGTTAGTTGGTTGGTTTTGCCATATATTAAATCAATGATCTACAAGTACTTTGTTAACCAACGAAAGCTAGAGGAAAAAATCGCTAACTCTAAAATACCAGTTTAAGGAAGCACGTCAGGACTAGCCTTGAACTTTGATAGTACGCAAAGGCTAGGACATATATTAAGGTTTAATAGATTGGCAGCAATGTAATGTTGATCTATCAAGCCTTCAACATGTCATGGAAGAACATTTGAGAAGGGGCTGAAATACGAGGTTGATCCCACCTGTTCAGTTTTGCAGACTTCCATGTCATACGCAGGTTCCGTTATTCGAACGTTTTACTATAACAGTTTCATATAAATATTGTATACTTCGGCATCACGTAAGTGTTGGGAGGAAAGGGCGGTATATATAATTAATATGTTAAAGATTTTTGTCGTTCAAAATTCAAATACTACCAAAGTATTACTTTCTCATGTGAATACCTCACAAGAGTCCCAGCTGTTCCCAACCAGAAGACAGGGGGATTACAAATTATCTCCAATTGGGGTAACATGTTAGGAGACTGACGGTATTGTAGGGAAGAAATAGATGGGGAAGGTTGGAAAGTAAGCAGTTAAAGTAATTTCAAGCCACGTTTAAATTATGAATGGTGGTCCTAGAAAAGTGCGTTTCTGAGAGTGTTTTCCACCCTGGTAAATTAAAACCGTACAGGATATAAAAAGAAAAGTTATTCCTGTCAATCTTGACGCTTTGTACCTAACATTGCTACAATGTTAGTGACTTATTTGGTTAAGTAATATATATTTTTTAAATTTCTATTTGACCTTAATAATATTAGATTAATCTCCCTGAGGTGTATTTTTTGTGTAATCGAAGGACTTTTGTATATAATGTGTGTAATGTAACCAGTACACAAGGAGAAAAATATATCACAGGCTAAGGAAAGGAAATAAATGACTTACAGCGGATGTGGTACATTCTTCTGTCGAGCTGGTTTTTAGATTGCACTGCATGCGGAATATTTGCATTGTTTTGTAGCATTACTTTTCTTTAGCGACGGCGGACTTATACCGGCAGAGAGCGAAAGAGTGGAATATTGAAGCGGAGATATTTATTGTGCGAGGATCAATTTGTGGGTAATGAAAAATGACAGGTCTACATAGTTAGTGTCATGTTTAAACGTCAGTGCATGAAAAGCGGGCAAGAGATCTCTATTAAGCCCCTCAGGTTTACGTGGAAGACTGCTGCTGTCTTAATGATGCTGGGCGTGAGGAGGGTTACAGTTCTTTAATAAATCTTTAATAGCCAGCACAGAATGCCGTCAATACAAGGCAAAATAAAATAAATGTAATATAAATACCTCTTAAAACAATACATGTAGGTTGAAGCAGAGAGAGTGAAAGAGGGAATTCACGGTTGAGCATTGCGTAAAAACGTCGCCATCGAAGCCGTGATTCGGGTTGGCTTCTTCCTTCAAATCTGACAAGGCGTCCTTGGCGTCCTCCCCAATGGCATTTCTTTCCAAGGTCCCGTTCTAGACAACTCTGTCGCCAGCCGCATCCATCCAGCAAGATGCCAGGAACAGTAGGAAGACCCAATAGGAAACATCAATCATAACGAAGACTCCTGGTATGTATAGGTAAAGACAGCGCTCCATAACATAATCATAGATCACAGAGTTTAACATTCTTCTCAACAATCAAATTCTGGCTCAAAATGCACTCCACTACGGAAAAAGCATGGAAAAGGCACAACATAGTTTCCACCTGCAAATCTCTATTAGGAGCCAAGTAAAAACCAACACAGTGGAACATAAACAGTAATTAGCAGGCCTCTCTAAGCCAGAAACGTCAGGATGATTTCAATAGTACACTGTCACTGCATTATAATTTATTCAATGCGACTTTTCACCAAACAAGTTTAACCAAAACTTCTCAAAAACTCCGATAACCACTCTTCGTAAATTTACGTACACCGCCATTTTTTTCTCTCTCGCTTCCGCTTTTGAGTGCTGCCAACTCCCAAAAACAATACCAGTACAAAAAAAAGAAAATAAAAAGAAATATGATTACGTATTGTAGTACTTCATTTATTTTTACGTTACGGTAGGTAGGAAGGAGCAGGTAGGAAAGAAACATGTAACAATACTATCTACGAAGTGCAGCGGTAATAATACACAGATGTAGGCGTGTAGATTAGTGTAGCTGTGTATAGTGTAAAGACCCAACCACTCCTTTTGATTTGGGAATTTATTAAAATTAATATTTTTAGTAATAAATAAATAATTTAAATTAACTAGTATCTTAATGAATTCAACGAGTTATTTAAATATTTTGCAAGTTACCAAAAAAAAAATTCAATGTAAAACATGGGTTACATTTTTTTACACATATTTTAGAAAATATAAGAGTTTAAAAAATGTCTCACCTCCCCTTTTTACAAATAAAATACTGATAAGAAAAAAAAATTCACACATACATATTTTATTAGACAAAATTTGTCCATGTATTTATTAATGTAATGTATTATAAACATTAATGTCACCTATTTGAATTGTTTTTCGCTGCTCCACCTTTTTTACACGAGCATTGCTAAAAAAAAAAGGTGAATCGCGATATTTAAAAAATGTATTAAAAATATATATATATACAATGTATAACCTCATTTTTTTGTCTTTTCATGTAAAAATAATTCATAAAAAAATCACAGATGCAGACCGGTCAGTGGTTGAGTGGGCATTGCGTTTGGGTCCCACCCAGGCGTTCCGTGTTCGATTCCTCGGCTGGCTAAGTCCTCTGTCACAACACAAGCAACATCTTCCGCTTAGTGTGGTGGTAGTAGGAGATTTTCAAATGTTGTTGGGTTATTCGTAACCCGGGAATGTTTGACTTTCTTTAAAAAAAAAAAAGATAACAAATTGCAGTTTGAAACTCTGGTTTTATGGGGGCGTACATTTTCATTCTTCTGTGGTTAAATTTTAGATTTGAATAGAAATGCATAGTGTTTTCTCTGTCTAACACAGTTTGAACCATATTTCATACTGTGACAGTAAGGGAGACAAAACGATATTATATTTATTGGGTTTTAGTTTAGAGGGTTAAGTTTTTAATTTGAAAAAAAGACATCTAGGTTAGGTTTTTGTAACGTGCGCAATTTTAATAGGTAGGTGTATTATTTCTCTCCGAGTGTAATTTCCGTCATATATAATTTCGTGCGTGTGTAATATTGGTAAGTGAAATTCACGGCTCGTCGGTTAAATAGAAAAGTGGCATTATTAAAAAATAATTTATATAAAAATACACGCGTTTAAAGTTTTTAGTTTTACAATTTATTTTTTTATTTTTTTAAGTTGCATAATAAAATATAAGTGTTATATCTCATTTTAAAGGTATTTACATAAGGATTAAGATGGCGTGATTATTTTAATTAATTTATTAAAAAAGGGGGCATTTTTAACAAGAACTGTCACTTTTCTACATAAATAAAAGAATATTGCGACACATTTCTCTTAAAAATACGCTTTTCTATAAATATTTCTTAACTTTTACAATCGTATCAAAAACACTATTTTGAGAGATGCCACTTTTCTATAAAAAAGCAAATTGTGGTCAGTTTCGTGGCTGGGTTGCAAATGGCAGAGCGACGTTTTTCTACAATCAAAATTGCGGATTGGAGAGTAGGAAATAGAGTACAGAAATGATACTTGCGACATTTGGTGATCTTGGCGTGTAATATTATAAAGTGTATTTTATCCATATACAATGATGTTAATTAACTAATAACCTTATTTTCCGAAAAAATTTAATAATGTGTAGCACCATCTCTTTCCCCCGTACAGCGCTATCCTGCTCACCCAAACCTAGGCTAACCAGGCTGCGCAGACGCCTTCTGCGCATTTCCTACCCTCGAGTCGCCCCATAAACCACGCCCCGCCACAAGGAATTGCCTATATAAAGAGCTGCGCGCCCTAATTCAACCAGTTCGTCTGCAGCTCGCCCTTGGCTAGTACACTCTCTTAGGTGCGCCTCGTCCTTTGGCACGACGCTCTAAGGAGTATTCTACTTCCATAAGCAAAGCACCAACCAGACCCTGACTGCTGCCTTAGTTGCGCTTCGTCCTATGGTACGACCCTTTTAGCAGAACACAGTCGCCGCCGCCCGTTACCATAACGGCACGAGTCAGTTTTGTTGTTCTCGAAGACTAATCAGCAAGAATCCCTCCGATCCCTTGCTCACTTAATTATTATTGTGATTTGATACATTGTGACTATTTTTACTATATGTGATCTGTGAACTTACCTTCAATAAATAACATTTTACCAACAAATGTGTTACAAATGTCATTTTTCCATTTAGTCAACGGGCTGTGTAATGTCGTGATGTAATCGTTTTGAATGTCTTTCGCAGCGTGTCTCTCCATATGACAGTAAGCTACGTACCTTCGCCCGCGTAGCCAGCACCGGGACATAAGGCCATTAAATTTAATTAGATTCAGGAGAAACTTTGGTTGACAATTCGGATTAATTATCTAATTACACTCTTCCCCTTCTCGACTCATCTTATTCCGTTCTCTCGCCTTTTGCCTCCGCTTTAATAACTCATACAAGCAAATTATTTCCAGCGCCAAGTTTTTGGAGCTGTTTAACAGGGGGTGGATTGACTTTATATGTTCGTAAGACGAAGATGCTGTGCGTACCAGTATATGAGGTTTGCCAAACGAGTGTGCAGAAAGTCAGAGCGTTTAATGAAAATGAGATAAACTCGGCTTGAAGCCACAGAACCAGGTAAATACTACACAATATTGATAACCCTTTCTGTGTGTTTTGAGTTCATAAATGATATATTATTTTAATTAAAAGTTTGGCGTGTACAACTTGGCGTCGCTTTGCCTTCGTATTTGTTAAGGCAGAAGTCAACATAAAATTCAAACAGAGATATCGGTATTTATATGAAAAGAGCCTATATTCAAATCTGTTTGACCTACTTAGATGATTTGTGTTTTACATATTTTGTATAAATATGTGAAAATGTTGAGAAAAATCATACTTTTAAGAAAAGCATTTTGCAGAAAGTAGACGAAATTCAAAATGCAATTACAAAATATTTAAATAAATGATAAGAAAATACTTTGTTTTAAGTCACTTTATTTTTATTTTACGTCTACCGGTTTCGGTACCTCCGTACCATCATCAGGACTGTTACAAAAATAATATCTAAAAATATGTAAGTACACATATATATATATATATATGTGTACTTATGTATTTTTAGATATTATTTTTGTAACAGTCTCGATGATGGTACGGAGGTACCGAAACCGGTAGACGTAAAATAAAAATGGAGTGACTTAAAACAAAATATTTTCTTATCATTTATTTAAAATGTCAAGTCACAATATGTTTGCTTCTTTTGAAAAATTAACAAAATATTTAGTCCAAAAGTGGCGAGGCTAGCAGTCAACGGAATGCTGTTACCAACATTGATAGGTGACAGTTGGTCATGGAACTGGCAGAAGAAAGATTGCATGAAAAAAGACAGTGGAAATGAGATCCCGAGACATTTGTGTGTTAAAACCATTTTGGTCCGTGATGCAATTACGAGATCCGTAAAGAAAGGCTGATGTAAGCGTATTTAATAGGATTAAGAGACGATTTTATGTTTTTTTGACTTTTGATCAATAATGTAAACCATATTTATTTAATACAATATTTGAAATTTAAAAAAAATTATCAACGTGTTTTAAAACCAAAGGTTATTTCATTAGTATATGGTATCCCTATGAAGACACATTTTATTTTAAAACATGTTGATAATTTTTAATAGATATGGTGGCGTGAACGAAGTTTGTTATTTTCCATTAATTAAAAAAAAAACTATGTCACAAAATAATTTAGTAATTTTTGGAGAAAAATTTTGCGATTTTTATTAGAATAACTCTGTTTTGAGGTTATCCCCATAAATGTAATATATCATTGGAAAAGTAGATAATAATAACAAATCTAAACGATAATTGTCTTGTTATTTTTCATATTTTCGTTTAGATTTATGTATTATCTCTTTCTTGAATTATGTAAGAAATTATTTTACTACGAAGTGATGGGTAATATAGGTAAGGTAAGAGGTACATTGGCGTGGAAAATATTATAAATTAACTATCGTAAACAATTTTTTTTAATTAATCTGAAACAAAAAATCAGAAAATCAGAATGGCTGGCGTAGTCCAGTGGCAAGGCTTTGTACTCCTATTCCGAAGGTCACGGGTTCGAACCCGGTGTGCGCAAATACATTTTATTGGATTAAGTTGGGTTTTTTCACAATTAATCAATTAAAAATAAAATATACTATATTTGCGGCACTGGAACGTGCTATCTATCGTGGAAGATACTATCAGTATCGCCCTGGTGTAAGACCACCATTCAAAATTGAAACGTTGCTTGAAATGGATTTAGCCGTGTTTAGTGACTAGATCTGAATAGCCATGTACTTCCCCACCTTCCTCTACCTCATCTCCTTCTTTTCCCCGCTTACCTTCATCCTCACAACATACCCCAATTGGGGATGCCATAGTCTCACTGGCTCCAGATGAGAGCAGTTGGGACTCTTGTGAGGTGTTCACTATAAAAAATTAATAAAAGATACGGTCACATCTGGCACTCGAATCCAGGACCTTCGGCTTTCAGGCCGCGACTCTACCAACTGAACTAATAATGTGTCCCTATTTAAATATCATATTTCGACTGAGAACTACCGACATTATCTTCATTTTCTTAAGGCATATTTTTTTGGCTGCTATCTTTATGATAGCAAGATTCAACTCGAACTAAATGCTAACTGCTAACTAGAAAGTGTCTTCGATAAATTTATCCATTTTTGACTTTTCTGCAAGTCTAAGAAGAATATTTATATTTATTTTTAACTTAATGATTTAAACCTCAAATTGTAATATTTTATTTTAATGAAGACAATATAAGTGATCCTCAATCGAAAATCTGAAACAGAAAAATCAGAAAAAGCCGCGGTCTTATCTGGGACCAGGGACAAATTTGTTGGTAAAAAAATAACAGTTTTCAGGTTTTTCTTATGAAAAATCACTGAACAGAAAATCACAGAAATTAGCGACTGTTGTATCTGTTGTATACAATAGTTTAGCATTTCTGTTAGCCAAGGTTTAAACAACTATCGAACTATCGGCTTCCGTGTCGAATCGATGCTAGGAATAGTTTCAGATACACGGAGTCCAATCATATCTGGCATTGATATCTAGGCACTCCCATTCCCGCCACCCACTCATTATTTCCTAACTCTCAAGCGAACCATGATAATTATAATGGCATAACAATTAGTTTTCAGTAAGTGCGCATTCTCTTCACCCTCGTGATGATGAGTCAGTGAGACTATGCCATTCCCAAATGAGGTATCATGTAAGACTAAGGGTATTGGGGAGGGAATTGTGATGGGAGAGAGGAGGGTGGGGAAGTACTTGTACAT